>CM076577.1:771467894-772135164 GCA_034641835.2 Pinus albicaulis | reverse complement strand
AGCGTGTCGCGCTACCATTCAGCCCTGTGCAAATTTCGCGTTTAAACGCGCCGCGCAACCAATCACCTTCGAAAACTTCTATAAATTGCCCAAAATCCTCCTTGTTTGATCTCGAAGGCAACAAAGGGGCTTTGCTCAGGCTTGAAGGATTTCAAAATGGAATGACAACAACTTTGACCTTTGTTTAAAGTAAAGAAAAACCAACGGTCCCTTTGATATTTGATTTTGGGAGGGTTTTTTTTTCAAAATTTTTTGAAAAACGTTTGTTTTTAAATCCATACTTGAAACCTTTCTTTTCGCAAATGAAACTAAATTTCTTTTGTAACAAAACCCAAAGGCAATGGTCACCTCTTTCTAAGCCTATTTTGAACAATCATTTCAGGGGTGATGTCTCTTGATGACCTAAACCCAGATTGTCTGTGTCAACGGTTATAGCACATTTGAAATACATCTGTCTATAAATAGAATTGCTTTCAATAATGACATGTCTCCCCAAGGGTTTAAAACTCGGATCATAACCTTTTTATACCTTTGTGTTGAGGAGACAAACATATGAGGTGTAGAATGACTGCTGGAATAAATCATAGGTACCAAGGCTTTTATTAGTCATTTTCTTTCCAATGGAGCTCTGAAATCACCAACCCTACTGCATCTGAAGGATACATTTGTCTTTGTGGTGGAGTGTAGATCGCAACACCTGAACTTGCACTGGCGCTTTGAATGATATCAAGATGTCTCATGTCTGGGACTGTGTACTACTTTCCTGTCTTTTCTCTATGTTTATCTGGAAACCATAGACTTTATCCCACAGCCCAACAGAAACATAAGAACACACAGAGGTCCTTTTTACTGAAGTGTCTTCTTGCTCAACACTAATTTGAGCCATTCATACTAGCACCCCTGCAGAGATGTTTTGTTACAATAGCTTTGATCAATGGAGTCTCTTTCTATTGCACCATGATGATGATGCCTGAAACTTCAATTTATGTTCTTTCTTAGCGTACAAAACCAAAAACTCTGCTCTCTCTGGATTTGAACACTTCTGATCTTAGCCCTGTTTTTTATCATCACTTTCCCTCAGAAACCTTGAGTCACTGTTTCACTGTTTAGTAAAAAACAAACATGTGCTTATAGTAAGTTTTGCAATTGTTCAAGTCAACATTGGCCATCGCCCTCTACTTGTAGATGAAGGAGGCACCTTAACCCTCTGCTTATAGATGAAGGAGGTTCTTGGCCATGACAAATTACAAGTCTGTTTGACAGTGTTGTCTTTCTTTTACTGTGCTATCAGGCTGAATGAAGCTGTAAGAGTTTGATGAGTAACTCCTTACCCTGCAGATGTATCTCAGGCTCATGTTTACATTGAGAAGCAGTTGTTCTTCTAAATGTGGATTCAAGAATTTTCTCCTGAGATGATGACATGTTTCCCGTCTTTGTAAAATCCATAAAACACTGTAAAACACCTAAAATCAGCTTGAGACTGTGGTCTATGCATTGCTGAGACTTAGGGGTGTGTAAGTGGTGCGACTTAGGGCTGTGATCAATTTCATTAGCAGATTGGAGGTCTGTTATGACTGGTCTATAGCAGATGGAGGTTTTTGGGCAATTAGATGTTTGCCAAGGGTAAGATGCCTTAAAGCGCCACTTCCTAACTTAAGGGAGGCTTTTTGAACAGACTTGGATTGTCTTTTTAGAGTTGATGGGCAGACTAGTAGGGCTAAAGCTAGATAGGATAGTGATAATGAGGCTTCACCTTGACATGGGCGGACTGAAAAGTAGGAGGGCAAAAAAAATTTTATGAAGGTTTTCTAGATGAAAAATTGACATATGGAGATCAGCTTCTAGAAAACTCAGCTATGGATTTAGTCATCACCAACAAGTGAAAAATACTGATGACTAATAGTGGCTCCATTTGGGGAGGGTAGCTCCTCGTCAGGAGGTGTCCTGAATTCAGATCTTTGGCTTATGAATACCAGTGCCGTATCCATTGGTGCAAAATTTCACCCTTCTTTGATGCTACTTCTGAAAAGTGACAGCATGGTTAACATCAATGATATTTCTACCTACCCCACTATCTTTCCTAACATTTTTTCTTCTCTTTGGCGCATTTGAACTAGCAGCCTTTTGACAATGTATATTTTTTTTTTTTGCAAAATGAACCTATCTATTTCTACTCTTATATCTGCCGGGAGTTCAGATTAAACTGATGAACTCCTTCATTACTTTACCTATGCTAGATCAACTGTCAAGATTAAGCAGTTTGACAGGATTTTGTTCTCTAATCTAAAACATGAAATTTAAAAGATGATCAAATCAGGATTAGACAATCTGATTTGTCATGTATTTGCGGCATAAAAGACAAGCTGCACACAAATATTATTTTGCAAAAAGGAAATTTAGAAAAGCGGGGCTAAGATGTACAATGTGTTTTTCATCCCTCGCTTCTCTCTTTGGTTCTGTTTTAGGCATGTGGAACCAGAATCTCTCCCTAATCTAAACTCTGTGATAAGTCAATCTTACACAATGTTGACTATCTTTTGCACTCACTAACTTATCAACAAATAAATTTAAACATGCTCAGCTATGATTAGGCTAGATAGTTGAACAAGACATTGAAGTACTAGTAGCGGCATTTAGACTTGCTCGCTTTCCGAAAGACTATTTTTTGGAACATGGGGCTTTTGTTCTATCTTCACTCGCCCTCTTTTCTATCTTTTACTGTTTTTGACTTTTCTATTTTTCTATGTTTCAAACAGTGGTATGTACAATGAATGAAAGTGTTGCAAACTCAGAAATCTTGGAAATGACGAAATTTAAGCATCTTATCCTCGTAAGGATCTCCTCTCACTCTTGGCCCACTCAACTCTTGAAAAGAGAAATTTGGAAAGTTTTCTCTCTCTAACATGACATAGGGATTCATGCAAGAATCTCTGAATAAACCAGTATTTTCCCGATGTACTTCTTTGAATATCTGATTTCCACTCCTTTCCTTACTTTACATCTTCCTTAAGTAATGCATGTATTCTTGGTCATTTTTGAAATAGATAATGACATCATCAAGGTATGCAAAAATGCAGAAATTGAAAAATGGGAACATGGCTTTCATGAACAGATTTCTGATATTGGGTGGTTCTGCACTTTTGATTCTGAAATTAGATGTACCTCCCGCAAACTGAAAAAAATCTTTAAGCTGTCTACTTTGCAAGGGAGTCTTTTGATCACAACCTGAAATATCATCTTGCGAAAACACATGATTAAAAGCACTTTTAATTGGTATATCATGGTCTTGGGTAGAAAAAACAGAATTTCTGTTATAGAGACATGCAGTAGTATTTCTAAAATTGAAACAGACCCTATGACCAGCTGTTTTGTCCCTGATTATTACAGTTTGGTTCAGATTGTTATGTTTTCTCTTGTCAAAGTTATTCTTTGAGGGAGAAAAAGTATCACAGCATTTTCCCTTGTTTTTCCTGTAGAAATTGGTATTCTGTATGAGATTTCTGATTTTAGCATTTCTGAGTTCTTCATGAAAAGACAGAATATGAGCCAATTTCAGTAGCTCAGGTATGCTGGAACTGCAGCTATCATTCTTGCGCATAAAAAGTTTATCAGGCATTTTTTCTAGATTTCGAGCTACTGGGGCTATAGTCAAAGTTCCATTTGTAGTGGATGATCCATATGATGGTAAATCTTTGAGGTATGGTATAAACATTAAACTCCCTTTCTCCTGGGTTCGGAACAGGTTTATGATGTGTAAGTCTTCTAAAGCCTTTACCCAGAAAAAATTTCCGCAGGTTACTGCTGGTGTTTGACTAGGGTTAGAGTAATTCGCTTGATAGTACATAAGGGTTTGCGCTTCTTGCTCTAATCCCACCTTAGAAGGGACATACTTACTTTCTTCAAGACACAGCTATTCATGATCATGGTAGTTTTTAATGTCTAGTTCATCATAGAGCACCGGGGGCAGCTGATGTGGTGGATCTAAGTTTATTTCAGTTTCTTCTGACTCTTCCTCCATTTTTCATCAATATGCATAATAAAAGAGTTTAGATCGGAATGTAAGGAATACATTGGAATGTTGTTTGGACTCTCTTAACTACTAATCATGTATTTCATGTGTGACTCTCGGTAGAGTATTCTTGTCTAGTCGAACACAGGAATGGTGGCGTATGACATGTCCAGTTGAATATTCCCTTGGAGTTTGGCTCCCCAAGATCTGGATAGAAGCATCCCGTACTTGGGAGGGATGTCTGCCACTACTATATCCATGATTAGATGTTTCGCAGGTATTTGGGCCAGACTAAAACAAAGGTCTTTGATCAAACCCATGCATTTGACCCTACTCGAGTCAAATGAATACAGGTCTTTGTATGGTCATGTGATTTCCAGGCCCAGTCTTTCCATTACTACCTTCGGCATAAGATTTTTCGAGGCACCGGAGTCTAGCATGGCATTGTGAAGGATTTGGTCGTGGATGTTCAGGCTAATGTAAAATGGAGGAGTAGTTCCCTCTTGGAATTTCCCCTCTATTTTCGGACCAAACAACACTTTAGGAGTGTCATTAACAGTGTTCGCATCATTCCCTAGATTTAGGACCTTTAACACTTGGGATTTATAAGAGTTTTGGGCGATGAGCTCGGTAAGAGGCATGGTGATCTTGATCTTGGCGATTTCGTCCTCAAAGCTAAAAGGCAGCTGAAGCTTGGATATGTTTGTTTCAGCCTTTTCAGCCACAACTTTCTCTATGTTCTGAGTTTGTTGGCTCTGTTTCAGGATTTTGTTTGCCACAGTCACTTTGGGAATTTTTGTGGAAGTACTAGGAGCATCTGAGTCAGGACTAGTTTGGGTAACTCTAGCTTTGTTTTGGTCATTTTTCTCGACCACGATTTTTTTACTGTTTACTGCTTTCCTAAGGATGGTATCAGGGATTTTACCAGTATCTGAGTTACCTTTCTTGGAACTATCTTGATTTCTTTTACTTCTAAGGTCATACTGCCGGTGAGCTTCTATTATGGCATTCTGAAAATCTATGGCAGTGTCGTCGGGATCTTCATAGTTGGCCTCATCCTGATTTGGAGAGAAGAATGCTTGTTCTTCTTCTGTGATGTACACCTCGCTCTCATTATCAGACCCTATGAGGTTTAAATGACTTTCATCAATGGGTTATGTATCCCTATCATCTTCTTCCACATAATTTTCATTAAATGGTGGCCTAATTTGTTGGTCATTTTCCCTTGGTCTGTTTTGAGGCTGCTCCCTCCTAAAATTTTGGTTTCGGTTTCTGTTTGGAGGGTTTGGCTGGTTGTCCCTAATAGGGGCCTTTTCATTTATCCTTTCCCACATTTTGGCCATGGTTTTGACTAAGTCATCTATTCTAGGATCTAGGGAAGGCGATGAAGTGGAGACCTCGTCTTTATATGTGACCTTTCTTTCTGATCTAGTCCTAGCCCTTTTTTCTGCTAAGTTGGCATATGCTTTTATGGATATTTGTTGCATTTATTCTAAGGTAGGGGGATCTTTGTCTCTCAGATGATATGTCATGTCCGGATCAAAACCCTCAGGGAATTTTGCCAAGGCTAAACCAAGTGGGGGTTTGAAATGAGGTGGGAGGGAGTTATACACACTATTGAACCTAGTGCAGTAAGCCTGGACACTTTCCCCATTTTCCTGTTTTAGGTTGTTATATTCTAACATTATTTGAATAGGGTTCCTTCAGACTTCCCACCTATTTCTGAAGACTTGACATAGTTCTGGCATGTTGTGGATGTTGTTTGGAGTTAAGATTTTGAACCATGTCTTGGGTTCTCCACCCAGGCTTTGGGCGAATATTCTCATTCTGATGGCCTCGTCTTGTACCTCTAGGTATTCAAAAGCATCACTGATCCTACTTATATGTTGTTGAGGTGTGGTGGTGTCTTCTCCTGTAAAGTGTGGGATTTTTTCTTGATATTTATTTGGGAGAGGAGCCAAAGGTAGTGGCAACACCAAAGGTGCGTTCCAGGCTACCATGACGGGAGCTAATGGATGATGTACAAGATGAGGACTAGTGGAATGAGTTGAGGTGATTTGAACAGTGGTGGTTTGGACAGGTGTGACGGATGAAATTGGACTAGTGATCTGGTTTTGAGCAGATCGGGGATGGTAGGAGCTAAAGTGATGGAGAAGCTGAAAGTCAGGGGGGTGTGGAAGGTGAAGCTTCTATACTAGGACTCTGTGGTGGGTCTAGGAGTTCAAGATCGTCAAATTTTATCTTACTATGTGATTTTCTTCTGAAAAGAGTTTTTGATGACTCTAATTCAAAAGGTGAATCTGGTAGGATAGTGAGAAGGTAGGATAAAGGAGATTTTTAGTATTGATCTGCTTTTACTTTGATGGATCTACCAAGACAGATGGCTTCATTTTCTAAGCCGCTAATCTTCTCTAGGTCATCTACTATGATAGGGGGATTTGGGTCTGGATGGGATCTGGTGTTGATTCTTTGCGAAGCCAGATTTTGGATCTAGATTTTAGAGAGGATGGTATTGATGAATGTTTTGGATGGATGGCCTCTCTAAAGTTCTACTAAGGTGAAGGATGGTTAAAATCAAAAGGGAAGGACTATTGGAGTCGCCAGGTGGAACTTGGTTTTTTTGTGAGGATAGCTATGGTCCACCACCAGTAACTAATCTGGAAATGTTTTGGATTTTCTGAGTTTTGTGAGCAGTCTATGGTTTAAATTATTCTAAACTTGTTTCAACACTTTTCTAGGGTGGTGATAACAAAAAGAGTTTACTCTAAATGAGTCAAAAGAGTTTACTCTAAATGAGTCTGTGGACTGCTGGTCTATTTAGATAGGACTTAAAAAGTCTATAAGAGTTTTCTAGACTCTCATGTACTCAGTGTCCCACCATCTCCCGCTATGTTAGTGAGCGATGGGATAGGTCGATCGGATAGTAACCTAGAGTTCGGTAAAATAGTACGGCCTACTGGAGGCTAGTGGAGTCACCAGGTGGATTTTCAGTTTTTTTGAGGTATATATGTATGGTCCACCACCAATACTGTCAAAAACCAATCTAAGGGAGTTTTTTGGGGTTTTTTGAGTTTTATGTAGTCCTGAGGTTTGGAAAAGTTTCCTATAACCGACTCATCATTTTGCTAGGATGGTGAGACAACCAGATTCTACTCTTCTAAGTTTGACTGAGATCTAAGAGTTCCTAAGGGATACCTAGGATGTTTTGACTCAAGGTCCCACCGTGATCGCCATTATGTTAGGGTCCCGTGATTTGGCTTATTGGCAAGCCAAATGACAGTGTAACATCAAACCAAGCTTTGGAGCCCGAGGACCTAGCCTTCCTGGACTCAGAGAGGGCTCTCTCTATATGCGTAAGGGATATCTATGTGTTTGCTTATCGTGTTCTGATTTTAGGCTAGTTATGGAGTATGTTTTTTGGTTTTGTTTTTTTAAGTTGTGAGGGATGAAACTGATCAAAGATATGGAATAGGTAACAAGATGTTAGATTAACTGGGCTATGGGGTCAAAAGGCCAAGAAAGCTATTAGATGACGATACAAGGCTGTTAAAAGGCTGATTTGATTCAAGGTAGAAAGGATCTTAGGGCAAAATGGAGTAAATGGACATAAAAGGTCAAGAAAGCTATTAGATGACGATACAAGGTTGTTGAAGGGCCGATTTGATTCAAGGTAGAAAGGATCTTTGGGCAAAATGGAGTAAATGGACATCAAGTTTGTGAGCAACAAAGAGTTTCAAGCATTACTGGTTCAATAGATAGCATAAACATGGTAAGGAAAACCCTTAATCATGCAAAATATAACTATAAACTAATCAACACATAGAAACAAACATTCAAGCCATGCATAGAAGTATAAGACCCTCTAACTTTGGGAAATGGCTATTAGACTTTGGGGAAAAACACATAAGATGGACTAACAACTCAAAACACCATGTCGGAACGCCTAAACATAGTACTTCAAGTTATTGGGCACTTTGAACAACAAGATTTGCATAGTTTTAGGCAAAGGGCTAGATCGGGACTAGGCCTCCTTGGTTCAAACAAAATGATAATCTTAATCAGTCAAAGAGATAGCTTCATGTATGGAACTATGGACAGTCATAGGTAAGCAGGGCACACCATACATCCTACTCAACATGCATAGAACTATTAATGAAACTAGCAACAATATCCTCAAGTTATTAAAGAGTAGTTAAGAATTCTTTAATGCAACTAAGGAAGAA
The DNA here is from genome assembly GCA_034641835.2 of Pinus albicaulis. NCBI lineage: Eukaryota > Viridiplantae > Streptophyta > Pinopsida > Pinales > Pinaceae > Pinus > Pinus albicaulis. The sequence goes on along the minus strand of CM076577.1, from coordinate 772,126,932 downwards.
GAAAACATGAAAGCTATGAAGATTCAGGAAATTTGAGGTGCCTCCATGGGCATATCTCAAATTTGTTCTCTACTAATCTATAGCAAGCAAGAAACATGTATCATGAATGAAAACTAGAAGACAACAACAAAGCAAGAGACACTATACCATTCTACCATGTCATGGAATCCATCAACAATCCTTCATCATCCATCCAAGAAAATTCAAGAGGCAATCCAAAAGCATAACACAAGTATTTTCTCCAAAGCTCATATGACCATATATTGCTTCTCTTCTCAAGTTCAGCCTTGTTTTACAATGAAAGCCTTTGGAATATATAGGTTAAAGTGAGGAAAACCTCAAGGTTCAACTTGCATCCTTATTGGCCTAATCAAAATATCTAAACTTGTCCTTGAGGCTTTGCAAAGCCCAAGGCACAAAAATATCTCATAAAATATCTAAAAATTGCTAAAAAAGGGAATTTAATTGACTTTGCATCATTTTCCAAGTGTAAAAATAGCTAAACGCACATTTGAAAAAAACAGATTTTAGAGCTTCAAAAATTACAAAAATATTTCAAATTTACATCAGAAAAAGGTCCCCTGATTTGCCGGAAGCATTTGGCAGCCTTCCTAATGTCAAAACAAGGCTCATGATAGCTCGTTGGAAAGCTCTGAGTGTCTACTTTCTGGCGCAACTAAAATTTCTTCAATCCAATGCCCAGAAGTCCTCCAAATCTGCACCTGTGTGTAAAAAGCCAGAAAATTACAGTCTGCTGATAGACTGGGCAGAGTGTGCAAAATGCGAGCCTTTTTCGCTGTTTTGAAAGGGAAAATGATTTCCAAATGTTCTGAAAATTGCTGAGGACATGCTCATGAAATTATAGCATCTGATGGTACCATTCTCCTCCCTTGATGAATCCTCAAAAGGAAATGGCAAATTTATGAGTTTTTGATCAACACTCAAAAAGTGCCAAAAAACCAAAAGTTGTCAAAATGGGCCCAAAATTGGTATGCATGGCCCTCAAGGGTCCTTGGCAACATGATCTGAAGCTGAAGCCAAAATGTCAAGCGCTGATGTGTCTTTCTTCACTTTCTGTGCTGGGCGCTTCTTTGTAGCCTCCTTTTTCATCACTATTTTGAGTTTCTTCATGGCGCTGCTCTTTATCATTGTGCTGCATATCATCAATGTGTTCTCCTTTGCCTCGCTGTGCTGCCTCACTGTGCTCTTTTTCAAAATACTGCCCTTTCTCATCACTGTCATGGCTTTGTTAATCATTTTTATGCTGCTCTTCTGTTTTGGCTGCCATAATGTTCCTTTTAAAACATTGTTTGATCAATGTAAATTTGTCCCAAACTGTGCAACATGTTTGCTTTGGTATTAGGCCTTTGCTCCTTTGTAAATACTGCTCTTTCCCCTTGTATGTCCCTCAACAATAAACTTTAAGAACAAAAACATAGCTAATCAGGATACATAATAAAGCACTGTTTCCCTTTGATATGCCTTTCCAACTAGTATGTTCAACACTATTTCATAGTCAAACAAAGTGTATACATAGTTATAGGCCATTGTTTATAGGACAAAGTGACAAAGTTTGAGATGCTTCTGTGGTGGTACAAAAGGTCTTTCAGCAGTCAAAAACAACAAACCTGTTTTCCAACATGATAAATTCCCTCTTCATACTCTATTGTCTTTATACAAGGTTGACAACACCTTCAATGCAATGGTGGCTTCATTTGCTGATTAGGATTGATGGAATAGAAGGTTACAATACCGCCTTTGTTCTTTTAACATATAGAGGATGCCTTTGGGAAGGTCACCAAATTTCATCTAAGGACCACTGTGCAAGAAAAATAACCCATTGTTTTGCCCTTTAAGCCCTATGCTCCTCTCTTTCAACACAGTTTGAGGGTGGTTTGGTTGGCTACTCATACTAATGTGAATTCAACCTTGTTTAATATTTTAATTCTAGCCACATTTCCACAGTAAATCTTGCTTTTCACGTAGAACTCAAACTGTGGCTTAGACTATGAATTTTAACCCCTTCCTATCACTTGGCAGTTTTGAAGAAAACAGGGGAGGCGCATATAAATACCTCTAAGATTCGAGGAAAGGCGTCTTGAGGAGTTTGAGTGGCTTTTACAAGAGGTTTGGAGGCATCAGAACCATTGAAAGACGTGCGGTGCGTTTGTGAGGAAGAGCGCCGCGCATATGTTGGTGTCGGGTCACTGTCAGGCCAACAGGACCAACGCGCATAGGCGCGCCGCGCGCACCTACAGGCACGTCATGCCATCGTTCATTCCTTTGTATTATTTCTTCCTGAGCGCGCCGCGCGCATCTACAGGCGCGTCGTGCAACTATTAACTCTTTAAAACTCTGTTTTTCTTGCTTAGAAATCATTTCTTCGTTCTTGAGAGCTTTTAAAGGAATGATTTGCTTGGGTTGTGGTGTTTGAATGATGAATTTGCAATGGCCCTTGTATTTTTGAAGTGCAACAAGTCGAAAAACCCTTGGTTTGGACTTGTAAGGGTTTTTCAAAGGTCTTGCTCTTTGAAATGATGTCTTGGTCCACTTTTTAAACCCAAAGTGATCTTAACTGTGCTGAGAGGGGCCCATCTCTTTAAAAAATGTTGGCAAAAGGATTTCCACGCTTTTAAACAATGTGATAGGCATCAGCCTTTTCCGATACCCAATCTGACATTGTTTGCTATTGATGTTGTGGATGTAATAGTGCCCACTGTGAGATTGATTTCAACTGTTAGGTGCCCTTCAAGCTCATTTTCTGACTGTGGTTACAAAAATGCAGTTGCATTTGTCCATGTTCCATCTATCTCTGTTCACTAAAGGGAAAATTCATTAACCCCTTTCTTCTGCTCAAAACATACCAGCAAGGTATTTTGGTCCTCTGCTATAAGAGCAGACCTTCTTTGGAAATCTTAAATATACTGTGCCTTTTGTCCACTGTAGGTGTCAAGAATTGCTGCATTTATTCAGACTTTTGTCAATCTTCTATTGATTAAGAAAGGCACTTTTTTCGAGTACACTTCTCTGCTCAAAGCATATCATTATGATGTCTCTGTCCATTAAATAATGAAAACCTATGTTTGTTTCAAGCTTTCTAAAAATCTGACAGTCTGTCAAAACACCTCTTTTGCCTATGATGAACAATAGTTTCAATGGTGATGTCTTTTGATGACATAAACCTAGATTTTCTGTGTTAGCTGTTATAGCATATTTGAAAATGCACCTGTTTATGAATGGAGCTGCTTTCAAGAAAGACATGCCTGATTAGCTTGGCATGCTGTTACAGGGTTTTTTAAAACTCAGATCATAACCTGTTTATGTATTTGTGTTGAGGAGGCAAGTATATGAGATGTGGAAAAAATGCTAGAATATTTCATAGATACCAAGGCTTTTATTAGCCATCTTCTTCCTAATGAAACTCTGAAATCACCAAACCTGCTGCATCTGAAGGATGCACTTGTCTTTGTGGTGGAGTGTAGATTGCAACAACTGGACTTACACTGGCGCTTTGAATGACATCAAGATGTCTCATGTCTGGGACTGTGTACTACTTGCCTGCCTTTTCTCTATGTTTATCTGGAAACCATAGACTTTATCCCACAGCCCAACAGAAACATAAGAGCACACAGTGGTCCCTTTTATTGAAATAATTTCCTGCTCAGCATTGATTTGGGCCATTCATACTAACACCCTTGTAGAGATGTTTTGTTATGATAGCTTTGATCAATGGAGTCTCTTTTTGTTGCGCCATGATGATGATGCTTGAAACTTCAATTTATCTTCTTTCTCAGGAAATAAGACCAAAAACTCTGCTTTCTCTTGATTTGAACATTTCAGATCTTAGCCCTGTTTTGATCATCATTTTCCCTTAGAAACCTTGAGTCATTGTTTCACTGTCTAGTAGAAAACAAACCTGTGCTTATAGTAAGTTTTGTAATTCTTGAAGTTAATATTGGCCATCGCCCTCTGCTTGTAGGTGAAGGAGGCGACTTAACCCTCTGCTTGTAGATGAAGGAGGTTCCTGGCCATGACAAATGACTAGTCTGTTTGACAGTGGTGTCTTTCTTCTACTGTGATTTCATGCTGAATGGAAGCTGCAAGGTCTTGATGAGTAACTCCTTACCCTGCATATGTATCTCAGGCTCATGTTGACATTGAGAAGCAGTTGTTCTTCTAAATGTGGATTCAAGAATTTTCTCCTGAGATGATGATATATTTCCTGTCTTTGTAAAATCCATAAAACACTAAAAAACACCTAATAATCAGCTTGAGATTGTGGTCTATGCAGTGCTGAGACTTAGGGATGTGTAAGCGGCACGACTTAGCGCTGTGATCAATTTCATTTGTAGAGTGGGAGGTCTTTCATGATTGATCTATATCAGATGGAGGTTTTTTTGCCCTTTTGATGGTTGCCAAGGGTAAAATGCCTTAAAGCACCACTTCCTAACTTAGGGGAGGCTTTTGAAATAGACATTGGATTGTCCTTTTAGAGCTGATGAGCAGACCAGTAGGGCTAAAGCTAGATAGGATAGTGATAATGAGGCTTAACTTTGACATGGGTGGACTGAAAAGTAGGAGGGCGAAAAAAGTTTTATGAGGGTTTTCTAGATGAAAAATTGACATATGGAGATCAGCTTCCAGAAAACTCATCTATGGATCTAGTCATCACTAACAAGTGAAAAATACTAATGACTAACAAGTATGTCGACCAAGCCACCTCTTCCCATACCACCTTTGCGACCATTGCCCAAGCCTTTTTATCTTACTTCCAGCTCCCTCTCCGATACGATACCGGTACGGAGCTCTTGACTTCCTTTAAGCAAACATCTTCGACTCGCCTTTCCACCCATGTTCAGGAATGGCGACGTAGACGCAGCTTATGTCGAGCTCCCCCCTTTGAAGATCAGATCTATATGGACTGGTTCCTTCGCTCTCTCCTAGCTCCCATCGACAAAGATGTCGCCTCCCATTTCCCTCAAACCGAAGAAGCCGCCCTCCAAATAGCCTTGAAATATGACCTGATCTACGCCCAGTCTAGTTATGTTTATACTGTCCTTCCTGACCTCCCCAGGCCCGGTGGCGCTAACGCCCCAGGGGCATCTCATTCCGCCGACGGTATCATTGGAGCTCTTTCCCATCCGTATGCTCAACCTCCTATGGGCTATGGTCTCCCTCATGGAGGGGCCAGCACCTCTAGCACTATTCCCCCTCCCGGTAGCATGTACCCAGGATACGGCATGCCTCCTCCTTTTGCCCAACCTCCTGCTTACCTCAATGTTGCCCAACCTAACCATTACCCTTATGCACAGCCTGGTGTGCCAGCTCCTCCAACATATGCGCTTCCACCTCCCTTGCCTCCTCAGCCCCAACAACAGCACCTACAGCCCCCTTTAGGGCAAGTATTTGCACAACAGGGTGTGACTAATCCCCCTTCTTCTCAAAGAAGGCGGAGAGGCAATCCAAATCAATCTGCCCCGGGTACTCGTGGACCCAATCCTCAAGGTTTTGACCCTAACACTGCTAACCAGCAACAGGGCACTCAGCCCAAACCAGACAGGCCTCTTTGTACCAACAAGCTTTTTTCATGTTGCGGTGTTTACGGTCATTACACCCATGATTGTCCCATTTTACCACAGATGCGGCAGATGTGGGAGTCTCAAGCCACATTGTGCGGAAAACATGCCTCCCCCCTCATTGAAACCCTAATGTGGCCCTTCACTACGACGAGTTTGTGTTTACGGATCCTTTCTCTCAACATTCCCTCAACGAGGATTCGTGGCTAACCACTGACGGTGGTCTCCACTCCACCCTCCTTTTTTGGTTCCCTCTGGGTTTCGGATCCTCATGATGACCTACGATCCATCCCAACCCACGTCGACCTTCACCTTCAAACTCGGTCTCGCCGGTGCCCGAGCCTCTGCTCGGTCGCCCCGAGCCTCATTCTGGTTCTACAGAGCCTCTTTCAACACCGAATGGACCCTTACATATCCCTCAACCCAAAGTTGAGGTTCATACCAAGATTCCTAAGGGACCATTACGTCGAAACGCTGCTTCCAGTCGAGCTGCTCATTCGTATAGCATAGTAGATGATTTGGCGCAATCTCCTGCTGCCATTTCCACACTGGAACTCCTCCGGTCGTGCCCTTCCCAAAAGAAGGCTTTACTATCTGCCGTGGGCGCTGTAGATCCTGTTGATAACCAAATGATTGTTTTCGACGCCACTCAATTGGACCACCCTCCTCTTCCTCCTTCCGTCGCTTTCCAAATCCCAGTCAAAAATCCGGAACGCCAACGTTTCTCAGTGTATAATTGATGAGGCTTCTCCACACTTGATGTCAGCTTTGGTTTGAAGCTGCTGGATCCACGAGTTGGCCTTCCTGAAACCCCCTTGAAGCATGGGGCCATGCCTCGGCCCATTGTCATTTCATAATTTTCCTATCACCACTTACCGGAGGTAAGGCTGACCCATTGTGACCCGAAGTCATCGGCGCGCCCCCGCTAGACTACAAAATTATATTGGGGTGAAGCTACACCTATGCTATGTCTTCTATCCCATCCGCGGTTTTCCGCAAGATGTCTTTCCCTCATAATGGAAAGATAGTCACCATTGACTAGTTGACATATCATGAGCCAAAATCTCAGACCTCACCTGAGACGACCATCTCTTCTATAGCCAACAAGAAAACCATTGATTCCTTGACCAGTGTCTCTCCTGGTGTTTACAAAGACTCCTCTTTGCTCGGAACCTTCCCTAGTCTTCCTCCTCCTCCTATATCTAACCCCATCTTAGTGAATGTCTGCATGATGTAATCGTCTCGGGCTGCTCTCAAGCAACCCGCTTCGGCTAGTCAGCAACCTTGCCCTCTGCAACCTACTCCTAGCCCTTCACCTACAGTTGATAGTCATGAGCCTCTTTATCCTCCTGGAACGGTTCCTCCAACCCTTAGCCATTTAGGAGCCGTCCCACCTGGCCATTACCCCTCTGGTCAGATACCGTTCCTAGCTCCCCCACCAGGAGTGTACACGGTACCGGTCATGGCCACCCTCTCTCTTCCTAACCTGACCCTTGGGATTCCCGTCTAGTACCATGATCCTCCAGCCGCAACCCTACCTGGTCAACCCAAACCTTATATTTCTTTGACCCCGGTTCAACCGGTCCCCATGACTTCTCCCGCTGCAACAGTGCCTCAGTCACCTCAACAGGAACCACCTCCTGTTGTGACCGCTTCGAGTAAGAAGGGAAAAGCTCGCAAGGGGGCATCAAAAGACAAGGCTGCCCCGACAAACCCTGCCCCTCCTCGGCCTCCAAAGCATACCATCTAGTGTGCTTTGTGTGATGTTGTCGGCCACGCCACCCATACCTGTCCTGGAGTGCTTCGTCTCAAGCCCATGGTTAATGTCACGTTCCCTGAGTCCACGGTCCCGGAAGCCTCTGTTCCTTCCGTGACCACGCTCAAGAACCCAAAGAATATTCACACCAACCGCCCCTATGCTTTGTGTGATCTCCATGGCCATTACACCCATCTTTTTCCCCGCCTCGAGGATTTCCGCCCCTCTCTAGCCGCGGTCCACCATTTCGAGGCCAAGCGGAATGAGTCCACCTCTCCCCTATTTGTGCATTCTGCTTCAGCAGAACTACCAGATATGACTGCTCCCATTGAAATTCCCCCTCCTGATGTCGAGATGACGGAGCCTTCGTCCAGCATTTTCTACCTATCATCATCCATGAGACCCTCGGGGAACATTCCATCTGAATCCTCCCCTGTTGTTTCGCTTGCCCTGCCTTCCGCGATCATCTTGGGCTCAACATCGGTAGATCCTCTATCTACTTACTCTTCGGTCACCCCTTGTGACGATGCGCATGTGAACCTCTCTTCTCATGATGATGATTCAGGTCGCTTCACCACGTCAGGCGGTCTTTCTTCCACCAGTCACCCCATCTTCTATCACGATGATGACATTATGGAAAAAATCCCCACCCCTGACTTTATCTATTCCCCCTTACATCGAACCCATGCATTCACACCACATCCCCCTTGTGGCCATTACATCGAAACCCAATGTTTGGGTAAGGGGGCACCCACATTTGAGAGACCAAGAGAAGCAATTCTCCACAACTCTCCTAGTGTATCTGGTCGTGTTGACTTTATTCCCAGTATTCTTCCACATTTAGAAGAACCTCTAGAGTCCCATATCACTTCAGATCACTCTAGGGATGATACCCCTTATCGTTCCCTCATCTTACATCAGCAACCCAGTCTCTTAGACATTATTGTTGACCAACCTATAGCTTTTCTATGAGAGCATTAGTTCATTATCTCCAAATCCTCTTTTTGGGATAGTGACACCATGTATGCCAACTCGGAAACTTAAAGTCCATTTGATCCCTATATGCAGTACCAAAAGAGATTGGTAATCCTCCATTTCCTTTCTCAAACTGCATAACCATAACGAGAAAAAATGGCACACCACATCATTTAAATGTGTTTAGATTCCCCTTTTTCTAAATACATTTTGGCATGACCACACCATGCTCGGGGGCACCTATACCCCTCAACCATAACCCTCCTCACCTCATTTTTGGAGAGGAGGTTGTCTTACCAATCGAGTGTGAAATCCCTTCCCTTCATCTGGCTGTTGAACTTCTCCCTGACACCCAACCTCTAGAACAACGACTTATCATGCCTGAGCGTGCCTCTGAAGACCTCCGTGTTGCATTGCAAACCATGGAAGCGGCCAAGAAACGCACCAAAGCTCAATATGACCGAAAAGTCCAGCTTCGTCCTTTTCACAAAGGCGACCTTGTTCTAGTATATGACCAAGCCCATGATGTCCTTGGTCACGGGAAGTTCGACTCATTATGGCTAGGCCCTCACGTCATCAGTAAGGATCTTGGTAAGGGGGCATACCTTTTAGAGGACTTCGAAGGCAATCCTCTTCCTAATCCTCGCAATGCACTCTATCTTAAGAAATATTGCCCTTAGCATTTCCCTTCTGAGATGCGTGTTTTATGTTCTGTTAGATAGCCAACATCTTTTTTGTACTTTCTTCCTTCACCAGGAGATATTTTTTCCAAGAAGGATCACTTCACCTCTCCTTCAAATCAAACTTCCTCACTTACAACACTTGTACTTGGGGCACCATTTTGCCTCCTTACTTGTCTTTGTTCGTGTCGATTTTCGTCATGAGTTACCATCTTGTACTCATGTTTTCATGGTCCCCCATTGGGCCTTTACTGTGTGGCAGCACCATCAAGTCGCCCTTGTTTATAGCATCCAAGTTGAGTCATCATCACATTCATGGAGTCTATCCCGAGTCCCTTTGTACCCCGCTATAGCCCTCCACCATTCATTGCTTGGTCTCTCTCTTGTGTCGCACATTATGGCCTTCAGTCCCATTGTCCCCTATCCCTTATGATATTGCGTCAGTCACTGCCAGGTCATTCATGCCCTTTATGCTCTACCAAGGGAAGTCGTCCATTCGCTACTCAGTCCCTTCCATTTCACTCTCATCATTAGTGTCAGTCTGTCCGTCGCTCTACTGTTTTCTCTCGTGCCTTAGTTGGGGACATCTCACTCCCTCAACTATGGCGGACCTCCTTCTGTCGACATCAGCACTTTCATTCCAGAAGCCAAGTCTAGAGGGCGGTGTACCTTGGTTCCAGCTTCCACTCTTGTTCGGTGCCTCGGATCAGGCCAAGGGATCTCTCATTTCCCTTTGACTTGATTGTTTCTCCAGCTCCTTTCAGCATGATCGAGATTCGTATACTTGATGGTCCAGTGATCCAGTAGCAGCTCTTGATGATTCCCGGGTGTGTGTGAGATGTCTCAACCCTCATGAGGGGGTGGCCCTGCAGGTAGCCCCCCACATGCCCGGATGACCTCTTCTTCGCAGCCTTTGATGCCGCTCCAGATTTTGATGATGTTGGCCTTGGCCACTTGCAGCACCTCTATGATTTGCATGTATCAGTCAGATTTTGTGAGCCCTTACCCATTTACAGGGGGCATTTGGGTTGTATTTATCTCATGTACTCAGATATTATTGTACTAGTCCTGGCTGTTATCCCAGGCACAGCATGTATGTGAGACTCTTCATTGTATTCTTATCTGGCTCCTGCTTATGCCAGTTGTACTTTATGGTTCGGTCCCTTGTTTACCGAACACACTATTCTTTTGTACTTTGTCTCGGCGGGCATAGGTATGCCTCCCCCGCCGCCTTCAGCACAGGTACCCTCTCATAAAAAGAGACTTGTTGCACCTGCGAGTCTCGTCTCCTCAGGGTCTAGTTCTTCAACACACTATCTACCTTGCATCTCTCTCTCTGACTTCCCTTTTGTTGTCTGGTGATTGAGTTCTTACAACGTACTTCGGTCATACGATTTTCTCCTGACACTCGCACGCTGGGGGGCAATCTGTTACACCATTTTTTGGTCATCTAACCTATTATCATTAGATGGAACCAAGTACACCATGTAAGACCAATTTTACCCTAAGTAAAATTTCCTTCACTATGTTAAATAACTTAATAAACCACATTTATTAGGTTGTTTATGGTCCAAACAGGAAACCCCAAAAGGAAATATTAAACAAACCTATATTTGTTTGATTTTCCTCATGGAATAATTAATTAAGCGTTAGCCACCTATAATATTTTGTTATACCAAAAAGGTGGCTAAGATCTTTTTTGAGCCTCCAAGGAACAAATTTTATCACTAAAAATTGTTGGCTCTTGAAGACTCCTTGTAGGCCTCATGCCTCTGTCCAAAATCCTCATTTGCTGTCCCATTTTTTATACTCGGGAATTTCTGCTGATTCCAACTGAAATACTGCTGAAAGATCGTCATTTCTCCTCTTCTCAAAACCTTTCATCTGCTCCCCTTTTTCTCCATCAAAACTACCTTGTTTTCATAAATCCTCTTCTTTCCATTTATGAAAATTTCCCCTTTCATAGTTAAAAACTCACTTTTTAACTATTTCGGAACCCCCAAATCCATTAAAATCCTTGAAAATTTCTCATAAAAATCAAATTTTTATTGCTATGGACCTAAGCCCCTTGGGCTAAGTCCTAAACCACTTCCCCCCACATGCCCATGTGTTAAAACCAAATGCCAAAGCTTTTCGGCGCTAATCGCATCGCAAATATCCAAAGGGTGCATGACTTTGAACCATTACAAAGCTCTGATTGCGATTAGCCTTTCATATAAAACCCCCCGATCATATTATTTCCTCATATAACCATAGAGCCCGCAATCGGGCCATAAACCATTGAAAAATCCCTCTCCGATCAATATTTTCCTTTGTAAACCCAAAAACCCACTTTCCAAAAGTTTTAAGTTAAAAACTTAAAACCACGTGCTGAATATAAATGGGTTGATTAAAAAGAGCCGATCGCGCAATCGCAATCGGAAACAACACAATGGGTTGATCGGAAAGACCAGGCTCAACGGCCCGATTGCGATTGGCCCTTGTCTGTATACGCCCCGGGCATATTACATTCCATATATCCGAAGGCCCTGTAGTCGGGTGCCTGTCCGCTTTATATATATATTCTTCCGCCCGATCCATAAAAACCTTTGATTATTCCAAAATTTTGGGTTTCATAAAAATATACAAGGGTTTCTCCCCCGATCCATTCTCCACCGTTGATCTCGTTCTTAGATCGACGGCCTGCGCTCAATCGCATGCGTTTTGTTTCGCCCCCGATCGCGACTCCCCCGATTGGTTCTCCACCGTTGATCTCGTTCTTGAATCAATGGTTATCGCTAAATCACATCGCAATGTTTCAATCGCAATCGCAATGTCTCACTCCCGATTGTCGATCCCCGATTCAATCCTGATCGTTGATCTTGTTCTCACATCGACGGCCTGCGCTCAATCGCAAAGTTTCCTCCGATCGCAATCGCAGACCTTCCCGTCTCACTCATGATTGCGATCTGCCAATTCCATCACAGCCGTCCATCTGTTGCGCGATCCAACAGCCATCGCACACCCTTGCGATCCCTCCGATTCATTCCCTGCCATCGATCTGGTCCTCAGATCAACGGCCAGTGCTCAATAGCAAAGGGCTCAATCGCAAAGTTTCAATCGCATATTGTTGTGTGACCTCCCCGATTGCGATCCTTCGATTAAATTTGGGCCGTCCATTTCCTGCCTATCCAACGGTCCTTATTCCCTCCGATCGCAAGTCTTACCACCATTTCAAAACCCTCTGATTCACTTTCCGCCGTTGATCTGATCTGCAGATCAACGGCCAGCGCTTAATCACATCGCTGTGTTTCAATCACACGCACTTACCTGCCACCCCCGATTGAGATCCTCCGATTAGATCTGGACCGTCCACGTGTCCAGATCGGACGGTCCAAAACCAACCCGCCTTATTTCTTCTCCCCACTCTCCTTTTCCTGTTCTGCGCCGATCTCCACCGTTAGATATTTTTATCCGACGGCTAAGATCCTCCCCCGCCATCTGAAGCAGTTTAAACCTATTTCCGCAGGATTTCTTAACTTTTTTTGTGTTTTGCAGGTGTTTTAATGATTTTCCATTATATAATGAAGGAGAGCCGAGGGTTGGGAAATACGTTTCCTGTGCCTTCGGGCTTTCTAAAAAGAACCATTCACGGGCTCTGTATCAAATAATTTATCGATGTTTCATGAGCATTGATAACCTAAAGAACCACAACGCGATACACACATACGACAGACCAACATTTTAATTCAAAAACAGTTAAAGAGTATCAGTTTGAAGACAGAGCACAGCAGATAAAGATTGAAGACGGTTTTTTGGGGATTACGGCTAAGACCGTTATCAAAAGCCTAATCCCCAATCTAAAACACAGTTTAAAGGAAAAAACCTAAAGTGTTTTATCATACAAAAAGCCTCCACTGCTACATCTGAGGCAAATTGATTCCTCAGCTACCACCGAGCCACCTGTTGCCTCGAACCATTCAGAAAAGAGGCCGAAGTTATTGCTCGAAGAAATATCTGCCTCCAGCATTGCCAAGAAGTTATTTCTACAAGAAAACCAATGCATAAATATCTGCAGAGTTACTCCAAAACATACACAGAACCTCAAAGTCAAAAAAAAGCTTCCACCGAGCTTCGATATTTATTGTGAAACAGTTAATGTAGTGATCCACCTGTAAATTTCTCCCTCGAGCCTCTCAAAGGGTCTAGAAGTCTTCACTCTGCATTAATTATCCTTGAGATATTTTGTTAAAATCTCACCTCCTCATCTTCCTATAAGTACTTCTACATAAGATGAGAAGTTGTTGGTTGCAGAACTTTGAAATACACTTGGGCTCGAGACTTCTATTTGTACATAGTGTTCACTGGCCCTTGAAGCTCTGTTTGTACTAGAGTAGTTAGGTTGAATAGTGAAGATGATTGCTGAACTGAAACATTGGACTTGAAGATTGTAAGCTGGTTTGACATCAATATAAAAGTTGTTTCTTGGGATCTGGTCTTTATCCTTTGGTGAAGTGCTTCTTTCTTTGTTAATCGTTTTCCTTCTATGTATGCCATATTGTTCATTTTTCCCTACGCAAGAAACCGTTTAAACGGGGTTAGGATTTTCTTACTCATGATAACCTTCTGCAATAGAGAAATCTTTATCTTAATGTTTTCTTCAGATTTGTTTATTTAAGAATGATTCAATACGGTTTAAACAGTTAGGAATGTTGGCGTTCCCTCGTCCTTCTGTTTGCTCAAACATTGTTCTCGAATGTTATTTCCATTATTTGCTATTAAAGTTAGACTAGAGAAGATATGGTTTGCCCCGATTCCTAGATTCTTTTCTCCAAAGGCAGATTCTGAAAGTTTCCCTTGGTGTTGACTGAAAGCAGACTAGGTTTAAAAGTACTTTATCTGATCTTAAGTTACACTATGTTTTTCTTATGTGTTTTCATACTTTCTGAAGGTAATTATGTGGATTACTGGATTGTTTGTCAATTAAGCTGCTTTAATAAGAACTTTCCCAAGAATTCTATGGTTAGCCCTGTCCTTGGTTGGTTTTAAAATAGTTACTTAAGAGGCTTTTCTTGTTTGGACTGACTATAAATCCTCTGAAAAATTATTATCAGTTTCCACCCCTCCAACATTTTAATGTTTCCATTTCATCATTTTAATCTCAATAATCTTGTGGTATAGATGACTTGCCCCTTGGATCACACTTGATGTTTTTGTTCAATTAAAGCCCAGATATGACTCCATAGCCCAATGGACTAAAAACCAGCGTTATATCTATCTATCTGCCAAAACTGTTCTATTTGCTTGCAACTTCTCACTTTTGAAACTTTTGCACTTAGGACTTTCCCCTCAAGTAACATTTCATGCTCAACCATCCAAAACAAAACAAAACCTTGGCCTTCATAACTAGCCTAATATCATTACCTTAAGCTTTTCAAAGACAATATCCATCTTTGTACATATTGGAGAGATCCCTCTCCGGATTCAGGAGGGCTAGATCCTAGAATCCCAAAGTTGGTTTAAATGATGTTAACTCTGTGATTGGACTCTCCCAATCTTGCTAATAAATTACAGAGACCTAACATTTCTGGCGACTCCACTGGGGACATCGAACCCAGAATCATTTTCATTTAAAGATAATCATACGACGTCAGAGATTTGGTTCATAGAGCATTTTCTTTATTAACCAGAGTAAAAAGCAGCCTTTTCAAGCACTGCCTAATATAGGTAATCATGATGGAACTTGTTTGAATCAGTGACAAACTAGGTAAACCCTAGGTTTCTCTTAAGACTTCATCTAACCTTGAAAAATCAGTTGGCTTAGCCATAAGAGTAGACTTCCTTTGTCTCACAACCTTAGCTAAGTTTTGAAACAAAGTTAGGATATTCTTAACAACCACAAAACTGAAAAATGACTTAGAAAAACCTAAAAATATTTCAGATAGGAATTAAATAAACATGGTGGTGGACCATAAGACCTTTTACCTCTGAAAGGAGCTAAAAATTTCCACTTGGTGACTCCACAATCCTAGCAGACCTTAATACTCCACTGGGAAGAACCCTTATCATTATAAAATCATTCAAACTTAGTTAGAGGACTGTGGGATTTAAAATTGTAAAAGCAGATTGGTTAACCTCTCCAAGATTGTCATATCTGGTTGAACTTTTCTTGTTTTAGGTCTAAACAACATAGCATAGTGGCTTCTAAAAAGATTCACACTAGAGCCCGCCCAGACCCTAACCCACCTGAGATAGTTGATAATCCAGAAAGTATCCTTTGGAAGTCTCCTAAGGTTAAATTATTAACTGTTTTCAGATCACCCTTGAGAGCTAATTCAGTCCCTAAAAATCTTTCAGCTCTGCAACAATCACAAACTAACTTAGTGAACCCATTTAGGACTAGGTCATTTGGTGATTTAGATCAGTTAGATTCTGAGTCTTCACATTCATCCCCGGAAAAAGGTGAACCTCTTGGGGATAGAGAATCAACACCTCCTGATTTACATTTTCTATATAATCTAGGTGTCTCTCATCCAAGATCAGCTCAGCAATCTACTGTTGTTCCATCCACTTCTGTTCATCTTTCATCCATTGTTCAAACCACTCCACTTCAACCCACACCTCCTCTTGTAAATCCACCACCTATCATGGCAGCATGGTATGCTCCCTTAGTCCTTCCTGTACCATTAGTCAATCTTCCACAGGACTATTAGTCCAAAATTCCATTATATGATGCTAGTAATACTATAACAGCATCTCAACATGTGGACAAGATGAATGACTACTTTGACAGAAACGAAATTGATGATGATTTTGTCAAGTTGAGACTATTTGCTCAAAGTTTGGGGGGAGAAGCAAGAAAATGGTTTAAAGGTTTAACCCCCCATAGTATTAACGATCTCCAAGCCTTCCATCAAACACTCTTAAACAAATGGGAAGTGAGAAAGAATCCTCTCCAAGTCCTTGCTGACTATAACAATCTCCATAGGAACCCTGGGGAAAGTGTACAATCTTATTGTACCAGATTTAACAGCATCTATAATGCACTTTCCCCTGAACTAAAACCTCCTCAAGGCTCGGCTTTAAACAAATTTCCTGAAGGGTTTGATCCAGACATGACATATTCACTCAGAGAAAGAGTTTTTTCAACCCTTGAAGATATGCAAAGAGGTGCTCTTTCTATGGAAGTTAACCTTATGGAGAAGAGAGCGAGGATGAAAGCGGAAAAGAGAGTATCTTTTAGAGAGGAATCCACACCTTCTACTTCCAACTCAAAAATGGAGAGAATGATGGAATAAATGATGAAAGAGATGAGCATAATTAAGAGAGCACAAGCAAATCAAAATCAAACTGCTCCTCAAAATAGGAACCAGAATCAGAATGTTAGAAGGAACCAACCTCCAAACAGACCCAGGGAAGATGATCAACAGATCACCCCTCCCTTTCATCAAAACTATGTAAGTGAGGTTGAAGAAATAGAAGACATAACAGAGGAAGAGGATATCAACATGTTTGGGGAAGAGGATGATGACTTTGAGGTTCATTATGATAATAAACAAGGTCTTTACACACCTTACGACGACAAAAGAGATGATAATGAAAATTATTATCGGGACATGGAAAATGTCGTCATAGAACCTCAAAGAGAATATGACCTTAGAAGCAAGACCAGTCAACAAGCCCCCAACACCAAAACCTCTGACAAATCCTCTCAAAGCAGCACCGCAGCTAAACCCAAAACAACCAAACAAAAAGACAAAACAGTGGCTGTTAATTCTGATAAGGATAAGGAGAAAAACACTCAAAATTATGAAAAACAGAGTGAAGACATCAGCAGTACTAACGCTTCAGCTAGTACTCCTTCTACAACAGTTGTGTCAAGTAAAACAAATCAGCAAGCTGTAATTGTTGATAGAGTGACAACTAATAAGGTTGAAACAAGTGCTTCAAAGAATCAAACCCCTTTCAGCCTGGAACAGGAAATCTTAAAGATCAAAATCTCTGTTCCATTAACTGAGTTAGCTGCCCAACATGTATATAGGAACCAAATTTTGAAGGCTTTAAATATAGAGGAAAATGGAGATACAGTTAATCTTAGTGACGACCTACGAGAGTTGAATTTTGGCCCTAAGATTGAAGGGAAGTTTCAAGAAGGACCAGCTCCTCCCTTTTATGTGAGTTTGAACATTCATGAAAAAATTATACACAACGCTATGCATGATTCCGGGGCTTCTCATAATTTAATGCCTAAAGCTGTGATGGAGAGCCTTGGTTTAGAAATTACCAGACCCTACAAAGACCTATACTCCTTTGACTCAAATAGAGTAAAATGTCTAGGATTGATCAAAGACCTCTGTGTTAACCTAGCCCAGATTCCGGCCAAATGTTTACTCATGGACATTGTTGTGGCTGATGTCCCCCCAAAGTATGGAATGCTATTATCAAGATCCTGGGGAGCTAAGTTACAGGGGACTATGCGGATGGACATGACATATGCGACCATCCCGGTTTTCAATCAGACCAGAAGACTTTACAGGGAGTCTCATATGCAATACACGGTTACAAGTCAAGACAGACCACGAAACTCTCCTATATATTCTGTCAATACAGGCCTTGATTCTTTTATCATGTTTAACAATGAAACTCCTAGTGAGCAAGTCACTTTAACAGAATTAAAGGCCGACAGGGAAGAAGAGTATAATAACGCACAAGTGTCCAAACAGTTTGCCACATGTGAAAAAATTAGTAAACAAAGCATAGGTCTTGATTTACCGGTTATGAGTCCATTGTTTTTAGGACTTAACAACCCAGAAAATACCCCTAACATTTTTGGCATCATCCCTCAATCTATTGAAGAATTTGAGGAGTCAAAACAAATTCAATTGGGTGTTGCTAATCATGAACAGTCAGAAGGCACCATAGTTAAAAAGGACAATCGCCAAACAGACGAAACCAAAGACAGTCCTTTATGGAGTATGTATTTTGATGGGTCATGCACTAGAAATAATGCTGGTGCAGGGGTTTGGATCACTAACACTGAAAACAACCACACAGAATGCATCTCATGCAAATTAAACTTTCAGTGTTCCAACAACATAGAAGAATATGAATCCCTTCTCTTAGGCTTGCATCTCTTGAAGAAATTAGGAGCCAGAAGAATTAATGTGTACGGGGATTCTGAGTTAATCATTAGGAAAGTCAATGGGGAGTATAATGCGAATCATCCCAGACTTAGAGCCTATCGGAATGATGTCATGGATCTTTTGACAACATTTGAGGAGTCAAACCTGAGTTTCATCCCAAGGAAAAAGAACATTGCGGCCCACAATTTAGCTTTTGCGGCCAGGACATGTCTAACGCCATATGATACTGGAGACAACACAACTCCGATAAAATTTAGACCGGCAGTGCCTGATAACGAAAAATATTGGCAAGTGTTTGACAATGACAAACAAATAGAAGACTTCATGCAATTCAGAAATGAGTTCGACCTGCACAGTTCAGATTCAGATTATGATACAGACTGCAGTGAAGAAAACTTTCTTGGTGAAGAAGAATCGTCTCCTCAACCTGCCAATATTAACCTATTGTCTAACGAACTTAGGAACAAAACAGAATTAAGTGCAGAGTTAGAAATGGAAGAATTACAAACTCTGCAGTCTAAAGATGAAAATTTGCCGAGTGGTCTAACGCCTTTAGAGGAGTTGTTCGATTTTAACGATGTGGCCAATAAACCAAAACTGGAACCTGTAGAGACTGAAGTAGAGGAGTGCAATATAGGCAGTGAGGAAAAACCGAAAATGATCAAACTGTCCAAAACTTTGCCAGCTCACATTAAACTCAAATACATGGAGCTGTTCCAAGAATTTTCTGATGTTTTTGCTTGGAGTTACGAAGATCTCAAATCCTATGACACTGAAATAATACAGCATAAAATCCCTCTTAAAGAAAACCAAAAACCATTTAAACAGAAACTGCGCAGAATAAACCCTGTCTAGTTGCCATTGGTTCAGAAGGAGATCATGAAAATGTATGATGCTGGCATTATTGTCCCTATTAGATATTCTGAGTGGGTATCTAATCTGGTGTCCATTAGGAAGAAGACTGGAGAAATCAGGCTTTGTATAGACTTTAGAGACTTAAACAAAGCTTCGTTAAAGGATAACTACCCTTTACCAAAAATGGATCACATTTTACAAAGGGTGGTGGGGTCTAAAAGGATTTCGTTGCTTGATGGCTATTCAGGGTATAATCAGATTTTAGTTCACCCTGTTGATCAATTAAAGACAACTTTCACTACTCCATGGGGCACTTTCATGTATGTGAAGATGCCTTTTGGTCTAATGAACGCTGGAGCAACCTTTCAGAGAGCCATGGACATAGCATTCTCGGAAGAATTGGGTTTCTTCATCATTATCTATCTAGATGATGTCACTGTGTTTTCAAAAATAGATGAAGAACATTTAGAACATTTGAGAAAAGTTTTCGAGAAGTGCAAAAGGTTTGGAATATCTTTAAACCCTAAGAAGACACTATTTGGTCTCCAAGAAGGTAAGATTCTTGGACACATTATTTCAGAAGAAGGTATAAAGATAGATCCAAAGAGGATTGAGGCTATATTGCAAATATCTCATCCTCGAAATATCAAAGAGTTGCAGTCTTTCATTGAAAGATAAACTTTTTGAGAAGGTTCATCCCTAACCTAGCTGAGCTCCTTAGAAATATCACAAACATGTTGAAGAAGGAGCAAGGGATAAAATGGACCTTGGAAGCAAAGACATCCTTTGAGCTGGTGAAACAAGCATTAACCAAAACATCGGTTCTCATAAGCCCTGATTTTTCAAAAGATTTTTATATCTTCTCGTTTGCATCAGAACATACCATTGCTGCTGTCCTTTTACAGAAAAATCCACAAGGACAAGAGCAACCTATTGCATTCTTTAGCAAGGCATTGAGGGATGCCCCTTTGAAGTATAATATTATGGAAAAGCAAGCTTTTGCTTTGGTTAAAGCATTGAAAGACTTCAGAGTATACATCCTTCACTCACACATCATTGCCTTTTTCCCTAATTCAGTTGTTAAAGACATTCTAACACAGGACCCAGATGGTAAGAGAGGTAAGTGGATTGCTGTTATTCTTGAATATGATTTAGAGATAAAACCCACTAAGCTCATCAAAGGCCAAGGTCTAGCTAAATTAATGGCTGAATCAAATTGTGAACTTCTTGATATTAATATGATCGATGCTTTAGATAACCAAGAAGAACTCTCAACTCTTGTTGTTGAAGATCATTTTATGATTTCTCCTTGGTACGCTGATATTGTTTATGTTTTGCTTGATCTGAATACACCTCCTAGTTTATCCAAAACTAAGGCAAGATTCCTAAAGTTAAAAGCTGTAAACTATTGCATTATTGATAAATGTCTTTATTGGAAAAATGCAAGTAGCATATTGCTTAAATGTTTGCCTGAGTTTGATGCAGAAAAAATTAAGCGGGAGTTCCATGAAGGAGAGTGTGGAGGCCATTTGTACTGGAAGTCAACAGCCAACAAAATTTTGAGGGCTGGTTTCTATTGGCCCACCCTTTTTCCTGATGTTCACAAAATGAAAACTACTTGCCATAAATGCCAATTGTTTGAGGGCAAGAGAAAATTATTACCCCTTCCTCTGCATCCAATCACTGTTGAAGCTCCTTTTCAACAGTGGGGACTTGACTTCATAGGTGAAATACATCCCTCATCTTCTGCCCAGCATAGATGGATCCTTACTGCCACAGACTATTTCACTAAGTGGATAGAAGCCATTCCTTGTAGGCAAGCCAATGATTCAGTTATTATAAAGTTCATAGAAACCAATATCCTTTCCAGATTTGGCTGTCCTACCAAGATCATCACAGATAATGCAGCAACGTTTGGATCAAAGAAAATGGTTGACTTCTGTCATAAATACCAAATAACACTAGAGCATTCCACAACCTATTACCCTCAAGGTAATGGACTTGCAGAATCTTCCAATAAAATCTTAGTGAACATAATCAAGAAACTGTTGGAGGACAATAAAAAGTCTTGGCACACAAAGCTAGTCCATGCACTTTGGGCTGACAGATTAACTTTGAAGAAATCTATTGGTATGTCACCTTTTCAGCTTGTGTATGGTACAGATGCAATATTTCCTAATAGCCTTGGTGTACCAGTTATGAAGTTTATCCAAGAATCGCAGACTGAAGATAATGACATGATCAGAAGAATAAATCAGACCATTCATCTTCAGCAAATCAGAGAGGAAGTGTACAACAAAACATTGCAGAAACAGGACAGCATTAAGAAGCTTTTTGACAGAAGAACAAAGGCCAGCAATTTCAAGATTGGGGACAAAGTTTTAAAGTGGGAATCAAAGAGGGAAGACAAGGGAAAGCATGGTAAATTTGACAATCTATGGCTTGGCCCTTACTCTATTCATTCAATTGCTGGAAACAATGCATTCTTCTTACAAGAGCTGGATGGAACAGATTTGTTTGGGGGTCCTGTCAATGGCAGGATGCTCAAGCATTACTTCTCTTGATTCATGATATGTTTTTAAGCCTTCTTTTTTATTTTTCATTATGAATATTTCATCCACCATTGCATTCAAAGTTATGAAAAATCAAAAAATACAAAAACAAAGAAAGAAAGAAAAGAGGGCAGAAATGAAGAACAAGAAAGGCACAGCCCCATGCCAAAAAGAGAAATAAATCTGAAAGTGTGCAAGCTTAAATGCCACTCCTACAGAACACACATCTAGTTAGTCAAATAGCCTAATCTTGACTAATTAGCTTTCAATTTTCTGCTGATAGGGTAGTGAATTTGATTTTCCAAACTGTTTAATCTTGGCTCATCAGTAGATAGATTAGGATAGGAATTAAGGTTCAAACATGTTCAAAATCTGAACCAAAGTTTCCAAAGAGAGATGACTCAAAACTGTTTTATTTTTCTGAGTCATAAAAGAGAAAAACTGGTTCTAATTTGCTCAAAATCTGAATCAGATATCAAGGAAGAGATAGCTCACAGAAAAAAAGAAAAATCATAGCTATGAAAAGAAGAGAGAAGGTCATACTAAGAAGCTTTCAGATCTTAAGACTTCAATATTTGATGTTCAAATTTCTACAAATAATAATCTATGTGCAGCTTGTTCTTATGCCATAGATCATAGAAAATCAAACAGCTCAATCTTGACTTGACTATTTTTAATTTTCTGTCGTAGAATTTAGAGAATGAAAGTTTGTTGGATTGTTTAATCCCAACAGACAGTAGACTAGGTAGAAAAATATCTGAGCTCAACTGTTTAATCTGAGTTCAGGGAGAAATAAGGAGTAGAAGTAGATTAGATTTCCTGCTTTCAAAAGAATAAAATGTTGTGAATAGAGTTTGCCAATCCAAGTGCACTCTGATGAAGAAAAAATGCTAGATCCGTAGGATTGGGTAGATAACAAGCTTGTTGATAAAGGTCCATTGCTTTCATGGCTGCCAAATATGTTTTTAGAGAAGATCATTCAATCACAGAAGGACAGCCCAATGGATGAGGCAACTAGTCAGCCTCCCAGAAATCAAGTCTGAATTCTTGATGCCTTCAAGAAGGCACCATCCCAAGTGGAGCCACTGTTAGCCACCTATAATATTTTGTTATACCAAAAGGTGGCTAAGATCTTTTTGAGCCTCCAAGGAACAAATTTTATCACTAAAAAATTGTTGGCTCTTGAAGTCTCTTTAAGGCCTCATGCCTTTGTCCAAAATCCTCATTTGCTGTCCCATTTTTTATACTCAGGAATTTCTGCTGACTCCAACTGAAAGACTGCTGAAAGATCGCCATTTCTCCTCTTCTCAAAACCTTTCATTTGCTCCCCTTTTTCTCCATCAAAACTACCTTGTTTTCATAAGTCCTCTTCTTTCCATTTATGAAAATTTCCCCTTTCATAGTTAAAAACTCACTTTTTAACTATTTCGAAACCCCCAAATCCATTAAAATCCTTGAAAATTTCTCATAAAAAATCAAATTTTTATTGCTATGGACCTAAGCCCCTTGGGCTAAGTCCTAAACCACTTCCCCCCACATGCCCATGTGTTAAAACCAAACGCCAAAGCTTTCCGGCGCTAATCGCATCGTAAATATCCAAGGGTGCATAACTTTGAACCATTACAAAGCTCCGATTGCGAAGCCTTTCATATAACCCCCCCCCGATCATATTATTTCCTCATATCACCATAGAGCCCACAATCGGGCACTAAACCATTGAAAAATTCCTCTCCGATCAATATTTTCCTTTGTAAACCCAAAAACCCACTTTCCAAAAGTTTTAAGTTAAAAACTTAAAACCACGTGATAAATATAAATGGGTTGATTGAAAAGAGCCGATCGCGCAATCGCAATCGGAAACAACACAATGGGTTGATCGGAAAGACCAGGCTCAATGGCCCGATTGCGATTGGCCCTTGTCTGTATACGCCTCAGGCATATTACATTCCATATATCCGAAGGCCCCATAGTCGGGCGCCTGTCCGCTTTATATATATATTCTTCTGCCCGATCCATTCTCCACCATTGATCTCGCTCTTAGATCGACGGCCTGCGCTCAATCGCATGCGTTTTGTTTCGCCCCCGATCGCGACTCCCCCGATTGGTTCTCCACCGTTGATCTCGTTCTTGAATCAACGGTTATCGCTAAATCGCATCGCAATGTTTCAATCGCAATCGCAATGTATCACTCCCAATTGCCGATCCCCGATTCAATCCTGACCGTTGATATTGTTCTCAGATCGACGGCCTGTGCTCAATCGCAAAGTTTCCTCCAATCGCAATCATAGACCTTCCCGTCTCACTCCCGATTGCGATCCGCCGATTCCATCACAGCCGTCCATCTGTTTCGCGATCCGACGGCCATTGCACACCCTTGCGATCCCTCCGATTCATTCCCTGCCATCGATCTGGTCCTCAGATCAATGGCCAGCGCTCAATCGCAAAGGGCTCAATCGCAAAGTTTCAATCGCATATTGTTGTGTGACCTCGCCGATTGCGATCCTCCGATTAAATCTGGGCCGTCCATTTCCCGCCTATCCAACGGTCCTTATTCCCTCCGATCGCAAGTCTTACCGCCATTTCAAAACCCTCCGATTCACTTTCCGTCGTTGATCTGATCTGCGGATCAACGGCCAGCGCTTAATCGCATCGCTGCATTTCAATCGCACGCACTTACCTGCCACCCCCGATTGAGATCCTTCGATTAGATCTAGACCGTCCACGTGTCCAGATCGGACGGTCCAAAACCACCCCGCCTTATTTCTTCTCCCCGCTCTCCTTTGCCTGTTCTGCGCCGATCTCCACCGTTAGATATTTTTATCCGATGGCTACGCTCCTCCCCTGCCATCTGAAGCAGTTTAAACCTATTTCCGCAGGATTTCTTAACTGTTTTTGTGTTTTGCAGGTGTTTTAATGATTTTCCTGTTATAGAATGAAGGAGAGCCGAGGGTTGGGAAAGACGTTTCCTGTGCCTTCGGGCTTTCTAAAAAGAACCATTCACGGGCTCTGTATCAAATAATTTATCGATGTTTCATGAGCATTGATAACCTAAAGAGCCCTGCGCGGCCCTGCACATCGACAAGACACTATTTTAATTCAAACACAGTTAAAGAGTATCAGTTTTGAAGACAGAGCACAGCAGATGAAGATTGAAGACAGTTTTTATGGGGATTACGGCTAAGACAGTTATCAAAAGCCTAATCCCCAATCTAAAACACAGTTTAAAGGAAAACCTAAAGTGTTTTATCTGACAAAAAGGTTTCCACCACTTCCACTGAGGCGAATTGATTCCTCAGCTACTACAAAGAGCCACCTGTCTCCTCAAACCATTCAGAACAGAGGCTGAAGTTATTGCTCGAAGGAATATCTGCCTCCAGCATTGCCAAGAAGTTATTTCTGCAAGAAAACCAATGCATAAATATCTGCAGAGTTACTCCAAAACATACACAGAGCCTCAAAGTCAAACAAAGCTTCCACCGAGCTTTGATATTTATTGTGAAACAGTTAATGTAGTGATCCACCTGTAAATTTCTCCCTCGAGCCTCTCAAAGGGCCGAGAAGTCTTCACTTTGCATTAATTATCCTTGAGATATTTTCTTAAAATCTCACCTCCTCATCTTCCTATAAGTACTTCTGCAGAAGATGAGAAATTGTTGGTTGCAGAACTTTGAAATACACTTGAGCTCGAGACTTCTATTTGTACATAGTGTTCACTGGCCCTTGAAGCTCTGTTTGTGCTAGAGTAGTTAGGTTGAATAGTGAAGATGATTGTTGAACTGAAACATTGGACTTGAAGATTGTAACTAGTTTGACATCAATATAAAAGTTGTTTCTTGGGATCCTGGTCTTTATCACTGGTGAAGTGCTTCTTTCTTTGTTAATCGTTTTCCTTCTATGTATGCCATATTGTTCATTTTTCCTCTGTAAAGAACAGTTTAAACAGGGTTAGGATTTTCTGTATAGCAGTAACCTTCTCTGGCTGAGAAATCTTTATCTTAATGTTTTCTTCAGATTTGTTTATTTAAGAATGATTCAATACAGTTTAAATAGTTAGGAATGTTGGTGTTCCCTCGTCCTTCTGTTTGCTCAAACATTGTTCTCGAATGTTATTTCCATTATTTTCTATTAAAGTTAGACTAGAGAAGATATGGTTTGCCCTAATTCCTAGATTCTTTTCTCCAAAGGCAGATTCTGAAAGTTTCCCTTGGTGTTGACTGAAAGCAGACTAGGTTTAAAAGTACTTTATCTGATCTTAAGTTACACTCTGTTTTTCTTATGTGTTTTCATACTTTTTGAAGGTAATTATGTGGATTACTGGATTGTTTGTCAATTAAGATGCTTTAATAAGAACTTTCCCAAGAAGTCTATGGTTGGCCCTGTCCTTGGTTGGTTTTAAAACAGTTACTTAAGAGGCTTTTCTTGTTTGGACTGGCTATAAATCCTCTGAGAAATTATTATCAGTTTCCACCCCTCCAACATTTTAATGTTTCCATTTCATCATTTTAATCTCAATAATCTTGTGGTATAGATGACTTGCCCCTTGGATCACACTTGATGTTGTTGTTCAATTAAAGCCCATATATGACTCCATAGCCCAATGGACTAAAAACCGGCGTTATATCTATCTATCTGCCAAAGCTGTTCTATTTGCTTGCAACTTCTCACTTTTGAAACTTTTGCACTTAGGACTTTCCCCTCAAGTAACATTTCATGCTCAACCATCCAAAACAAAACAAAACCCTTGGCCTTCATAACTAGCCTAATATCATTACCTTAAGCTTTTCAAAGACAATATCCATCTTTGTACATATTGGAGAGATCCCTCTCCGGATTCAAGAGGGCTAGATCCTAGAATCCCAAAGTTGGTTGAAATGATGTTAACTTTGTGATTAGACTCTCCCAATCTTGCTAATAAATTACAGAGACCTAACAGAATCCACAAGAACCAACGGCCCAGATTCAATCACGATCCGCCCATAGCCCTCCGACATCAACCCACCAATTTAATCCTGACCATCGATCATCCTTCAGATCGGACGGCTCTCGCATAATCGCATATCGCAAAGGCTTAGTCCCTTACCTTTTGACCTCCACCGATGCGATGCTCCGATGAGATCTCCACCGTTCATTTCCCCTGATCTAACGGCCCGCGCTTCATTGCAGTTTCTCCATCCTCCTGACCCTTCATCCACCATCTTTAATCTTCGCCATTGATCTTCTCAAATCCAATGGCCCACAACACTTCTGCTTTTTAAACCCTTCCCCTCTCTTTCTCCCCCATCGACAGATCTCGGTCGTCGATCCTCATGATCCGATGGCTCCCATTAATCCTTCCTTCTGCCCTTTATAAAAAGGTGGGCCCTCCCTTCTCCTCGTTTTTCTCTGCCAAATTCCTTCAAGCCTTACCTTTCCTATATTTTTTTTTTCCCGAAAAACATAGTTTTAAACGAACCTGGACCGTTGATCTGCACAGATCAACGGCCATTAGGACATCCTTCCCTCCGCCCGTTCAACTCACCGTGCTTTCCTCCTTTCCAATAACCCGCTCCATTTTTAAAATCTCCACTGTCCATTCGAGATATCAGATGATCGGGATTAAACCCAATAAGCCAACATCATGGACCCCACCAAATATTTTAATCCTGCACCTTGCCCTCCATCGCGCTCAACCCGCGTCGTTGGATCTGCTGCCCCTCATACGACGGCTTAAACTCCATGTCGCATAATTTTTGGGCCCAAGGGTTAACATTTCAAAATTACGCTAAATGGGCGGTATTGAAAAGGACACTTGTCGAGTGTTGTATGGAATCGCATTTTTTTGTGAATACCACCTAACCCCCCAGAGCCCGCGTGAAAACCGCTACCCGTTTTCCGTTATACCGCCTATCCTCCGCAACGTAATTTTCACTTTTAATCTCAGTCGTCTATCTCTGAGATAAAACGTCTCTCATTATATCGCGACCCCAATTCGTTTATCATCAATCTAACCTCCCAAGCGACTTCATCGGACGATCCCGACCGTTGATTGTCCTAATCCAACGGCTTCCGTTCATTCTCGCACCCAAACCTCCATTGACCTGGTTAGTTGCTCTTCCAGGGCCTTTTTTCTAATTTTCCGCTGTATTTTCCCATTTGCACAGCTCCAGACCATTCACACGAACCTTCCAAAGCAGTGTAAACCAATAAAACGCAGGATTTAAATAATGTTTGTGTGTTTTTTGTGCAGGTTTAATGAAGTTCAAAGATAAAACCCTCCCACAAGAAAATTACAGTGTTATGGGTGAGGATGACGATCCTCATGGCCCTTGATATAATTTCAAAGGGTTTGGGAGTTCTAATTACACGATTTTAGGGGATCGATAAGTCATGAATATCGGTTTTCTGAGAAAAAACTCCAACATACCCTCTGCGCACCTACAAACAGCAAACACAGTCAGAATAATTAAATGAAGGAATATCAATGTCAAAGATAAAGATCATAGCGTAATCAAAGGTTTAAAATTCCTAATCAAAGCATAAAGGATCAAAGCATAAAATCTGAAATCAAAGGCCTAATCCATAAATCAGATCTAGAAGACCTCGAATGCCACATCAAATGGGCTAATTGAATCCCCAGCTACCATATTGCCACCTGCAGCCTCTCTGTCTCAAAGGAAAACCCAAATCAAATCTCAGTCAAAAACAGTAAGGCCAAAGACAGTTGAACAGTTATTACAAGCAAAGACAAATATTTTAAACTATCAGTAAAGTTATTTTAAAGATAAGAAAGAGCCTTAAATTCAATCTTTCTACCCACTATGCCTAAAAAGCAGAAATATAATAAATGAAATAGAGTTGTAATTCAATGCATTCCTGCCTTATGCCTTGCATGGTTTTCAAGGCTAGGAGTTGCATTTAGTATAGAATTAATTACATTTCGACCCTAGGAACTCTTCCACCTCCTCGTTTTCTGATAAAATCTCCTTGAGGAGCACATTGTAAAATTTTGGTTGGTCACTAGTTGTAATACTGAAACTCTCTGAAATAATACATAGTCTGTCTGAAGTTGAAGAAGAAATTGAAGTCTTGGAAGCTTGATGATGTTTTGACATGCTTGTTCTTGAGAAGGCTCTATTATTGGATCCTTGAGCTTGGCTATTGGTGATGTATTTTGAACTGTCTGTTTTTTTTCCTGTTTTCATTATGTTTCATAAATTCTTACTACAGTAGGATGAAATTTTTAGGCTAAGAAATGACTCCTAGAAGCACCTTAGACCTGTTTATCCTTCATTGTTTTATGTTTTCTTTTGCTGAGGTATTTTAGAGTCTTTAATCTTTCTCTTTAGTCCTCATGCTTGTTTATTTCTCTAATAGTTCAAATAGTTGGTTCCAGCATGATTTATGGTTTTCCCTGCTTGTCTGTTGCCACTTGAAAACTGTTTTTGAAGTCTCCCTTTGAAGTACCATTGTTTACAGTTAGCCAAGGAGGTTTGTTTTGATCATGACCTTTGTCCCTGCTTGAACAATTGTTTTAAAGGTCTTTATAGTTGTGATCATAGATGTGTTAGGTGTTCCCTCTTCTATGACTGCAATTATTAGTGAATCTTTTATGTTTTCTAAGTCCTTTGAAATAAAATCTTTGAGGAAATAGGATGTGCTCCTGAATCTTAGATTTCATTTTGAAAGTTGTCTTGAAATCATTATTTTCTTAAAGTGTGGTTTGTAGAATTCATGGTTAGCCCTGTCTATCAAATACCTCTTTATTTTTCAAGTTATATTTTTAAGTCCCTTTGTTGAGAATTCAATTTCTCTTTCCCAATCATTAATGTCCATCTCATTCACAAAACTAAAGGATCATGTGGCCAAGTTATATTTGCCCTTTGATATCCCATATCCATTGATAAGTTTTTCATAAACCTCTTCTTGACTCCATTGCCCAATGAATCTGACACTTCTTCTTTCTATCTATACTACCTAGACCTTTCATGTTCTACTATGCCAATTCAACCAAACAAACACTTGCACTTAATAACTAGTCTAAAATCAATACTTAAAATCAAACAAGATAGATCTTTGTAAACAAATAATTTGATAGATCCCTCTATGAGAACAGGAGGACTAGATCCTGGAACTCTAAATATTGGTTCTGATGTTGCCTTGTCTTTTGGTAAGCCAATCTATCAAAACACAAGACCCCAACACCCTTCACTAGATCCTTGGGCTAAAATCTCAAGATCCTACTGTTAGATATGTCAATAAAGCTCCTGAGTGATGGAAACAATAGATCCAATGTGAGGAGATGATCCCTCACAGGATTTCCAGCTGAAATACTGAAAAATTCCTTCCTCCACTAGATCTACAAGACTGGACTGCGCAATCGTTGAGGGGACTGCTATTGTATGGAGGTATAACCCAATGGCCTGAATGTCGGATATAGATTTGCTACTCCTAGAAGACTGAATGTGAAGAACAAAGTGGTAGGATAAATCCTCCACCGGTTTCCTAGATGAATGCTAGAAACAACCTCCTGAAGATGGCACCAATGCCTGATAAGGCATGCATCTCAATAGAAAACCTTCCCAGAGTAGGCACACAAGTCCCCCATGGTTAAGGGTGGATTTCCGCTCGGAAACACCCTATGCTAAACAGCACTGCAAACTTAGCTAAAAATCTCAAGCATGCATAGAAATGTCCTAAGACAAATCCATATCTAAATAGATCAAAGAATAATCCAAGTATCCAAATCTCTTCTATTGTGCCTTCATCTTCATTATATAGATCATGAGCCTTCCATAGCCTAGGCCCACTGCAAAACTATGTTGTACATGTGGACATAAGTCTCCATGGTTGACTGCATTGCTTCTCCATGTCCTCCATCATGTTCACATGGGTGATCACCCTCTCCATCATGTGTGCATTAAATGCATCACTTCCTCCACTAACTTATCATAAGTGCTTTATGATATTCTTTGAATGCACTATGATCTCAGGTGACCTATTCAAAGATCCTCATGATTTTATATTTAAGATTTATGATCTTATTTGATTGTTTCATCCTCCATGATCTACCTCATAAATGAGACATAATATCCACTTCCTTAACATTAATGGAGCTGCTCCACTACTCCATGATTTAAATCTAGATCTAAAATATCCACATACACACATCAAAAGTGGATTTTATTTATCTTTGAGGATTATGGGTCCCTCCACCCTTTTATTTAATTAATTAATTAAGTTTATTAAGACTCTAATATTCCAAATAAACATGTGAAAAATTTGGAATATTACACAAAACCCCCAACCACTAACAAAAACTAACTAAATATAAAATCCATTTGCAAAACAAAGATCTACAAAACATGATGTTAAAGAAGTCATTTAGAGAAGTAGAGGGTATGCCACCACAAGTTTTACACGTCATTTTTTCACCGTAAAATTTGAAATTCAATATGGATCTATCACCATCCATACTCATGCTTCCTTAGAAGTCAAAACATTTATATTCCTTAGCCAAGTCTTGGGAACTGGGAAAAATCTCTTAAAAACTCTTAAAGGTTGCCTGTGCACCTTTTTGTTGGGAAAAATACTGAGAGGGGGGGGTGAATCAGTATTTAGTGCATACTGAAAACTTTTTTTACTTTTTCTTTCTCTAAAACCCATACGCTACTTTAATGAACCCAAGTCACATATACACGCGGATATCCTTAATAAAACATGCGTATGACCAGAGATCTTATTATGCATTCAATTATTTACTTAGATATTTGCATCATTCATTCATCAGATGTGTAGTTAGCAGTATGCATGTGCAGTAATAACAGAATAAACCATTACACATAAGCAACACACATGAACACCAGGATTTAAGGTGGAAACAAAATTCGGGAGAAAACCACCGTTGTCGTCGTCTCTGTCTTCAATATTTATTATAAAGAAAACATCTTACAACCATGTACTGGCGCAGACTCATACCAGCACGCAGGCACCCACCTGCAGAAGGCTACAACCTTCTCTCGTTTACCAGCCTCTCCTGGAAGGGAGCTACAACCCCCTGCTCTTGTTTACCAGCCTCTCCTGGAAGGGAGCTACTACCCCCTACTCTCATTTACCAGCTACAACTGGAAGGGAGCTACAACCCCCTCACTGAAGGCTTCGACCCTCAGCACCATTGCGGACCACGTTTCATCAATTTTCATACTGGATCCAACAGATTCCACACAACATATCTTGTAGGCCACTTTTCATCAGATTTTCAGACTGGACCCACTCCACACATTTAAGCTCATCATACATCAAACTGAAACTCATAACCTCATCAATTCATTCATTGTACCATCAACCAATCAACCAACAACTTGATCTTTAATCAACATAATCAGCAGCATAATCAACATTCAAACAACCCAGATCTGTATGAATACATCATTGACAGATAGTAGTAAAACAGTAGAACAGATCAGACAATTCATTCCACATACTTTAGCAAAACCCTAGTTCCATACGTGTTTTTACTTCACTAAACCTGTGTATGCACGCGCTTTAACAGAAACAAACCTGCGTATACATCTGCACATATTTCAGAACTGATTTCACATACCATACGCGCTTTTGTTGAAGCCAACCTGCGTATATACGCGCTTTCTCTGCCACGAACCTGCGTATAGATCTTCAAACATTGTAGGGCAGCGCAATTCTTCAAAACAGATATATATAGCTCAGATCTTACCCTTCACTTCAGAAAATATTCGCCTAATCTCAGATCTAAGCATTCCATAAACAGATCTAGAAAATACATAGTCATTTCAGATCTAGAGATCCCTCTTCATCATTTTCTTCATAAGTGCATTATTAATTCAGATCAATCAACAAATTTTTACCCATTCCATGCAGATATACTTTAGAGTGAAGTATTCATTAAAACCCAGACTTATGCACACCTTGCACTATTATTCTCTTCTACTTATATAGGTTTAGCCTTTGTCAATACCATGAGTCAAAACCACTCAACTAGTAATGGTATTCCTGGACGGGATCAAATAGATATTCCAGCGCTCAATACAATGGGCCAATACCATGGTAAATTCCCTTGGTTTTATGAATTTAGAGCGCAAATAGGCATACGCTACTTGGCACATACTTTTCCGCGTACATACGCTACTTCGCCTTTACAAACTCGTGTATGCTTTGTGACATACCATTTTAATCATTGCTCTAGCCCTTACAGGAATTCCTTTCTCCATTACATCTACACTACTCTGTAGATACATCAGATTTACATCATTAACAAATAGGACAAGTCAGTTTCCATCGAGGAAAACTTCATCAAGTAGGTTGCCATCAACTTTATCAAGTAGGTTGCCATCAAGGACAACACTCTGCATCATATTGCCAACACTTTTGTGGTCACTTCCTGCGCATGCGCTGATATTCCTACCTTTACCTGCAAACATATGCACTTGGTTTGCCCATAAAACTTGCACAACCCATTTAAAATAAAGTAAAAGCAAAAATTAACTTCTAGAAGCATAGTTGGGCACATATTCTTCCAACTAAAATCCTCTTGAGTCACGCCAGTTCAAGCTATATCCATCCAATCATGGAACTTAGCCCCTTGGATGAAGGAACCCTAATCACTTCATTAGAGGATATCATCCCTCTATTGATAGATCTATAACCTCCTCAATTTCTCCTATAAATTGAGTTAAAACTTCAGGGTTACGGGTACATTGGAAATAGTAATTTGTAGATTGTACATTGTACATAAGAGTTCACTGAGGATAAACCTATGTTGGTCATTCTAGAGAGGAAAGCTTGTCAAACCAACAAGCATGATTGTGAAGGCATACGGGAGAAATTTGTACGACATCAAGGCTCAAGTTGTAATATTTCTCTTTATATTTTTTATAATACATGTATAGCTTTTTCTCATTGTGTTGTTTTTAGATTCATTAAAACAATGACAAATTTTAATCTCCTTGATCATTAAGTTAAATTGGTGTTTGAATTATCATATACTACAGGTGCTTTTTATTCTTTGCATGTTTGTGATTGCACGTTCTTCTCAACATTGAAGGACTTCTTCAGGACAAAAGGCAAGGTCTAAATCAAACATCTCGGTGAAAGGTAGGAGCATTACCTTCTCTTTTCTAAGTTTTGATAATCTGAATGCTAATAGTTTAGGGAAAGAGATATTCAAATGGTTGTTTGTTTCTAGTTATCTATTGGGATACTAGGGAGACCGATCTTGTCTGTAAGAGGGATTTATCCAGAAAACAACAAGGATCTTCTCAAATACTTGTCCACAATTTAGAATGGTCACTAGGGATGAATCTTCATTTCAAAATATAGAAGAGGAACAAAGCATCCATGAAGAGGATCCACAAGAAGAGAACCTAAAAGCTTCTTGTAGTTATCTTTCTAAGGATATGAATGAGTTATGGATCACATGCAATGAAGTTCAAACAACAGAGCTAGAAATTGAAGAATATATAGAGTATGTATCACAAGATCCCTTGTGCATTCATGATTTTGAACAAGTTCCACTAGAAGAACTTTATGGTACAATAATTAAGGAAATTTAAGCAAACAAAGATCATTTCAAAACTTGGTTTCAACTAGTCATTAGGCCACAACACCACTCCATTTTTCAACATTCTTTAGCATCAAATCTTTATGATCAACTAATTATTCATTTCTAAACATTCATTAAAGTATATTTTTCAAACTTGGATGTGAGTTTACTTATGATCTTGTTATGAAAATGGATGCATTGGAAATTATCTTATACTCAAGAGAGTGATTTATTTTTCTAAAATAGAGTAAGATAAAATAGCATAAACAAATAAATAGGTAGAATGAGTTCACAATAAGACTTTGGTTTAAACTTTCATGAATAAATCTTCACATCATTGTTCAATACTCATTTGAAAGGATTTCATGACAAAATGTAGTAAGGACAATCCTATTTTGGGTAAACATATAGGATAATTTTTAAAGCATGCTTTTAAACAAGGTATCTCTTGAAATATATTTTTTAAATACATTTTGAAATTTTCAATTTTTATCACAAATAAATAAATAAAATATGATCAAAATAAAACTAAATCTCAAGAGAAATTTTGAGGATAGAGTTGGTACAGAATTTATTAGAGGGCTCTAATTGAAACATTTTTACAAGATATACATAGGGAATATATCCCTTGGAATATAGTTTCCAAATCAATTTTAATCACCTCAATCCGACATCATATGAAAATGTTATGCTCAAAATACTAACTGCTTGTCGAAAAATCTGCATGGTGACAATTTTAGGTCTTGACTGTTCATTGGCATATTTCACATACTAAATCAACTTCTTTTAAAAAAAAAATTATATGGGAGATATATATTCAAAGTTTAGTTCAAGAAACAATTTGAATCATCCCATTTAGAGGCCAAATGAAAAATTTACGCCACATTTAGTGACTGCATGTCTTAAAATCAGAATAGTGAAACTCTGCCTCCTAGGTTTGTTCATCAAAAATTTTGTGATATCAAACCTAAGGATTTTAAAAACCCATTTCTACTGGATAAAAAAAAATAAATATAATTTATTCTCCAAGTGGAATCACATCAATACGATCTTTAACAAAAAAGTTACACTCCAAATAGTGATTGTTAGTCTAGTCAAAAATCACAAGCGGCTCTATCAAACATGGTACTCTTCATCATTTTTAGCATATCATTTTAAATCATTTTGAAAATTTGTTTATAATGGAAGTTTCCATATTAATTCACTCCAAACTTGCTTTTTAATCCCTCTAATTAGACATAAAATGAATATTTTGTGAACAAAATACTGCTAGGATGTCTAGGTTGGCCACCATTCCTCAAGGGGTAAACAAATACATTTTCTTTGTATATAATATTTGGACTTGTTTTTAAGAATTGCTTGTAATTATTTCACATATTTCTTGGAGGAAGAGAGACTTTACTCCTCTCTTCCTCCATCATATAATATTTTATTGCAAGCAAATGCGATTTTTTTACAGGTCCAAGGAAGATTTGAGGAGTCAACTCCATGGATGAACGATTTTTAAAGTAAATATTTAAAAATTCATATATGAGAATATGAAATACAAATATTCAATTCAAATCAAATTGGAATTCACAGGATGTTGAGTTCATCTAATGAAACTCAAAACTCCTGAAGTTTGTTTTTAGTTGCTGACTGGCAACACCAACAAATCTACAAGATGGATTGAGATCAAGGAAAAAGACATGAAGCTAATCATCAGAAGAAGAATTCAAGTTTTGTACCATGACAAGTCACATCCATTTCCAAAGAAGCATTTCATAAGCCATATTGTTCATGATGTCATTCATCTACCATATTGTATGTTAAGCTCCACAATCATTCATGTTGAAGTCTAGTTATATTATCTATCTATCCATATACTCTTATAACATGACATCAACCTATCTTGATTTCATAGTATTTCTATACTTCCATACTCCATTATACTCCACTTACATCCCAAAAAAAAAAAAAAAAATATCAAACATAATAAAGAGATTTGGTTGTGAAAATCTAGACTTATGGCACAATACAAACCTGAATTCATATTGGAAAACCACGTCACTTTGATAATATGAATTCCTTTTAAAAAAAAATTGTCTTTAATTCACTTTAAGTTTCAGGTTGACATTCTATCCTCCAAATTCCAGGCTTGAGGACAAGTCTCAAAATAAGCAAGGGGGGAGACAGAATAAAACAAGTGCATTTGTTTTTAAAAGTTGAGCAACTCAACATACTCAGAGCATCAAGGGATCTGAACATGAACAGTATCACATCAAAAAAAGACCTGAACATGAGAAGTATCACATCAAAAATGGACCTGAATATGAGCAACATCATAGAGGGGCCTGAAAATATATGAGTCAAGGAATATTTCTTAAAGGGACCTCAGGATCAACATGTAATTTCTGTCACAAGGGACCTGCATACAAAGAGTTATTTAAAGATCACTGGACATGCATACAAAGAGATATTTAAATATTAATGGACCTGCATACAAAATGAAATCAATTAGAATAGCTATTCATTGGAAAGACACCTCTTTTCAAGCATCAATAAAGGGAAGTAATGAAATATTGTAAATTAATTTTTTTTTAATACCTTTTGATTTTGAAAAAAAATCTTAAATTAGGAGACTAATTAAACCTTGGTGCTTAAAGAGTGCAAGCCTTCATTCCCTATACATAACAAAATCTCTCTTTTCATAATAATAATAATAATAATAATTAAAAAAACAAACAAACAAACAAAAAACTCTTACCCTATCTCTCTTTTCATAAAACTTTCTACCCTACTATCTATTCAAGTCATGCATATTTGCCTACAAATATTCTCTACAAACAAGAAAGCATGGGTTAGTGTCATAAAAATAAGAACAAATATGGAGTCATAATGCTATGGTATCAATGATGCATTCACATGATCTAAAGTAAAAAAAAAAAAAAAATTACTCTGTTATAAGACTTGAAATGACCTTGAAATGGTCATTTCAAAAAGCTAACTTAGAGAGTAATAATGTTAAGAAATGCATGATGAAGACATGGAGTTTGAAGGACAAGGAGAAAAGATATATCATAACAAAAAGGACCTGAAAGAAAACTATAAGAAATTGATGATACATTATAAGGCTTAGCATACAAAGCTCATGAAATGAAATCGAAAAAACATGTGCATATAACTCAAATGAATATAAATCAATTCAAATGCATCAAAAATGGCACAATTGCATACAATCATAACAAAGCCTATACACTCATGCGCCATTCACAAAGCAAATCATAAGGAAATATATCTTTTAAATCGATGAGGATGGAAAAAAGGCAGCCGTGAAAACTGGGTATGAGGTAAGAGGTGATCATAAGATTGACAAAAGAAAAGGAAAAAAGTGTTAAATTTTTCCAGTTAGAAGAATTTTTAAAATCATTGCATCTACAGGAGTCACAACCTAGTCAAACTGAATTCAAAATGTTGCACATTTATGTTCCAAGA
Organism: Pinus albicaulis; assembly: GCA_034641835.2. Taxonomy (NCBI): domain Eukaryota; kingdom Viridiplantae; phylum Streptophyta; class Pinopsida; order Pinales; family Pinaceae; genus Pinus; species Pinus albicaulis. The sequence goes on along the minus strand of CM076577.1, from coordinate 772,089,389 downwards.
GCATCATTCATCAACGCAAAAGCAGAAAGGGAGATGGAGGTTCAGATAAGAAGGTCAGTGGTTAACGCAAAAGCATAATGGGAGATAATAAAAAAATTCAAAGACATAGAAACCAAACATAGTGCTACAGATGAAAATCCCAGGTGGGAAAGCGTAAAAACCCAGAATCAAGATCGATTTTATTGCACATTCAGGGTTAGAATTGATTCAAATAAGGCAGGTGTGAAGTTTCTGAGGTATATGGTGTTGAAGAGATCTAGAGCATATCCTTGAAAAATGTTGAGTCTCATTAATTACATCAGAAAACTCTGAAATTGAGTTGTAAATTACAAATCCCCTGAATCACGGTGTTTGAGTTTAATTGGGAATGAAGATAAGTTAGTTTTTAAATGGTTTCCAACATAGATATCATATTAGAGTTGAGGTGTGTTTTTGGCAATTCAAACTTGAAGTCTGGGACTTCAAGTTCCATTAAAGGCAACGTAAACAGGGTATCATCAGACTTCGAGTTGCTTATTGTTAAAGTGAAGTCAGCATTGAGGTTAAACTGGAAGTGGATTTTTTTTAGACTAGTGTTAGACTGGTGTTAGACTAGAATTTTATTTTTTTTATTCGAGAAGACTGCAAATCGCATTCCAGAAGCCGAAGTGAAAAACACATAACCTTCTCTTCATTTTTCATCAAAAGTGACAACCCAGAATTCGATATATCAGCCCAAAATTTGATAGTAGACCATAAAATCGATTTTCTAGAATTTGATTTATGAAGAGGGTATTAACCAGTGGTCCAAATCAAACAGTACAGTTCAGAAATTTTGGGTATACATTGCAGATTATTGGGAATAAAACACTTTTGCAGTAGAAGATAGAAGGAATCGGCCAACTAGTAGTGGAAGAAGGAGGTAATGATTCGGGCACCATATCTTCTAGAAAACATGAATTCAACTACAGTTTTAAAAATTCAAAATTTTTAAGAAGCCACTATTTTCTGTTGCTTTTTCTGAGCAAACGAAAATGAAATTTGAAAAATAAAAACATGGGTTTTCTTTAGAATGAGCCCAATTATGCTCCAGGCAAACATTTTTCACAAATTCATTGTTATTTGGGATATTTTCCTAGTTACAGGTTTCAAAGGATGAAGGTATCGTGGATCTAAAGAAAATAATCATTGATTATGAACATAACCATATTGAGAATTTCATATTAATTCTATGTGATTTTTGGGCATTAGAAACAATCTAAACACTCTTGTTAATCGTCAGGGTTTTCATCATGTATAAACTTTGCCTATGTTTTTCATCACATGGTCATAGTTAATACTGATTATTGGAATCCCATAGTACAAGGTCAAAAATTTCAAATCTTATTGGTACTATCATTTGTAAACCATGAGAACTTAAGTATGAAAAAGAAAAAAGTGAAGACATAAATTTACAAGAGAGAGGAGAGAGAAGCAAAGGTGATTGATATATTTTTGCAGGCAGCTCAGCTGGAAGCTTCTACATCAGATGGCAGATCCACAAGTAGAACAGCAGGAGGTCAGCATGCAGAGGCATAATATCAAAGAGACAAAGACAAGCATGAGGACATGCTTGAGAATCAGCAAGGGGGAGATGTTCGCCCTCAATTTTGACCCTTTTTCACCATGCATAATCCACTTATGTATCATCCCTTACCATCATACCATGATCATATTTTCCATATTTTTTCCTCTTTTTTCACATTAAGGTAAAAAAAATTATGTCTTTTAATTTTTAGAATTTTTAGTAAAAATTGGGTATTAAAAAATATTTTTTACTAGAACAAAATTTCTCGTAATGGCTCCATTGAAGTCGTATGTGCAGGACACCTAGGTGGAAACTAAATATATATTCAAGAAGTATGGGAACCAAGGATGGACAGACTATTATTGGCACAGTCCATATGAGTCAGAACAGGCCCAATCAAAGTTGATCAAACTTGACCAGTCACCAAAAAAATCCCCTGATTTAAGGGGCAGTTTTATGATTTTGTAGAATATTCCCATATTTTGTGCAACAAAAGGGATGAGTTCGATCTGATTAGATGGATTAAGAATCTTATAGGTTGTTACAATTTTTTTAGATGAGTGAGTTATACTTTTGGCTTATTTAAGCACAACTATTGAGCAACTATGAACATGTATTATGATTATTGAGACTACTTTACTTCTAAATATAATTTTAAAAACTTGTCTTATATTTTCGTGTTGTTCTTGCTGTGGGATGTGATTGCTGATCTACATTAGCTAATAATCTTCAAGTGTACCAAGAAAAGGGTGGAGGGTCCCCATTATAAGTTAAGTACATTATAGTGTAATTTTGTGTATAATTGTGAATATTTTAGATTGTTGTTTCCTTGATAGTTTCTTGTGAATATTTTCTCAATATATTCATTATATTCCATGTCCATTTATGTTTTTGAATGATTTCCTTTCAAAAATTGGTTTAATTTGGGAAGGTCAACCAAGGCATCTAAGTTAGATCCTCTTCCTTCTAGATTAAGAATTGAAATGGAAATTTTGCATTTAATCTTTGCTACTTTCTTGAATTGGTTATCATCTATGCTTTTGGAATGGTTTTCTTTCAGTAATCGGTTTAAATAAGGAAGGTCAACCAAGGTATCTAAGTTAGATCCTCTTCCTTCTAGATTAAGAACTGAACTGGAAATTGTGTTTATGGATTTGATCTTTATTGCTTTCTTGATTTAATTATGTTATGCTTTATGGTGGAATTGATCTTGTTGGAATAGGGATAATGAGGAAGGAAAACCAAGGCATCTATGTTAGAGTGTCTTCCTTGTTGGCTATGCTCCACAAAGACTCATTGCACTCTTGCTTCTAGATTAGAATTTCAATGTTTTATTTTCAGTAATTTATATTTGTAATATGCATTTCCATTATTTTCATCTAAACAACTACTTCCTACACTAGCTTAATCTAAGGTCCATATACCTTGGTGTGCTTCTAAGACTACCAGCCCGGATGGATAATTAAAATAGATGCTCTAATTCAACGCCATAAATTAGACTGATAGTGACTTGTATGCCACATTGTTCGCCACCTTTGTGCCCACTGCCACGTGTCACTCATTTTCCACCTACTTGATCACCCAAAACGTCCAATCTGCATGTCATGTGTCTACCACTCATTGGTCCACATATTTTTTATGTCATGCTACCATTTTGTATTGTTAAAAAATTAAATTGTGCCACTTTTACTTCCACTATTGATCCACGCTATTGAACTTCCATGTCATCGTACAACAAAATAAGGGGTACAACCCTTGATTTTTTGATGATTTTTCTTTTAAATAGTTTAGCGTCAGGACATGTATTTCAAAGTTCGATTTGGGGTGGAACATTGAGCTTGTAGAACCCTGCTTTGATTGAACTTTTTAGCCCTTCTCACCTGCAAGCTTTGACTGCACATAATTTTTTTTTATCCTGGAGGCCTTTTTTGGACTTCATCGTACCATTGGAACACTCTTTCTGAGCACTATCCAATTGTGCCACTTCTAGGAGCATCTAATTTTATCTTCTAAGGTATAAATTCCTTCAATTCCTAGGACTTCCAACGACCATATTTATAATATTTTATAGGTTTCTTAAATTAACTTGCTATTATGATGGTTCTCTACCAAATACTACAACTACCAAAAGACTCCCCTGAACTTGACACATCAAGCATCTGCCAACCTTACCCATTTGACATCAATGCCAACATTATGCTCAAAAATGGATGGGGTCACAAAAGGACAATGGAAAAGGTGAAACGCATATAGAGATTAAAATGGTGTTATGAAGGCTCATGGGGCATAGAATAGACGACGACAAGGTGTTATACTAAGGCAATCCATGGTGAAAATACCATCGGTTCAAAACCTCATGGGAAAAAATCCAAACTTGTTGAGCATTGGTGTCACCTAGATCAGGCACGATCCTTAGGTGATTTTGACAACTTAGATGTTAGGTCCCTATATTACTAGTGTAGTCCCTTTTCGTTATTAGTGTAACCCCCTTATTGTCATTGTTGTACCCCTGTAACCCCCATATTATTATTATTGTTCCCTTACATTATTATTGTTAGGTCGGCTAGGATTATATTGTGACCCCATGGACTCCTATATATAGAAAGGAGGTTTTCTCATTTGTAACATCCAATAATTGTTCATTTATGTAATGTAAATGAGGTTTCCCCCTCGAAGTGGCTTATTTCTAAGGCGTTGATCTCTCTTTTCTTCTATTTTTGGATTTGGTTTCGTAACATTTGGTATCATAGCTTTGGATTCTAGGGTTTCGCTGCTCCAAACAGGTCATCGTGACATTTTCGTTATAACTTTTTTTCTACTAAGGTTCGTGTAAAATTTTAGATCTTGGTTCGCAATACTTTCGAAGATATGATCTGTGGATGTTAGGCTTTTTGTAGGTTCCCTAATTTCTTCTAAAATAGGTGAGCTTGGGAAAATCTTCATAACTCTCTCTCTCTGAGCATCGGATTGGAATTATGTAAAAAGCATATGAAATTAAATGGAATTTAGTTTCCTATGTATCAATTTCAGAGCCAAAGGAGGAAACAGTGACACGTGGCATGACGTACAAGTTCACTCTACTAAACTAGTCCATAATTAGGTCATTGTGGGAGATTGGGCATAACTTTTCCTTGAAGCATCCAAATCAAGTCAAACATGTGGTATTAGAAAGAAGATTCAGAGGGATACTACAAGACCGAATTTCAAATATTGAAGATCCAAAATCACAGAGATAATTCAGTTTCAATATCGAGCTCCTCAAAAGCAAGAAAAAGTCTCACTTCAAAAATCAATTTGAAGTGATTCCAAGGGCATATTGAAGCATACATATCAGTATTGGGTTCTAAAATTCCCCTGAAAAATAATTCAATACCCATTAATCCCTCAAAATACTCTACTATGACTCATGAAGATGAAGAATTGCAACATGATATATCAAAATTACAAGAGCAAGTGCACCAAATTTCGCTCTCGCAAAGAGCAACAAAAAATAAAATGGAAGTTTTGAAGAAAGGCATGGAAGCTAAGATGGATGGTTTGAAGAAGGGAATGGAAGCTAAGATGGATGGTTTGAAGAAGGGAATGGAAGCTAATATGGATGGTTTGAAGAATGGCATGGAAGACATGGAAGCTAAGATCGATGGTATAGAAGAAAAAATGAAATACAACATGGAAGACATGAAGAATGATCTAAAAGAAGACATGGAAGGTTTGACAAAGTTGATACAAGAATTGATTCCTAATGGCAAAAAGATAGTAGAGGAAACTCATGATGAGAACAAAATAAATTTTAATCATGATTTCAGAAACTCTAATGTTGGATTGAAGACCCACCATATTCCAAAGATCGATATGAGGAAGTTTGATGGCAAGGATCCCGTAACATGGATGCTACATATGGAGCAATATTTTGATCTCAATAATGTGCAAAACACACAAAAGGTACGCATTGCAACTTTATATTTAGAACAAAATACATTTGTATGGTATCGATGGCTTTGCTCCCATAAAAAAATTGTCACTTGCACAATTTTTACGGAGGAAATGATAGCACATTGTGAGGATACAAAGAGCAACACCTTTTTTATCCAATTGATAAATCTCAAACAAAAGGGTTCAATGGTGGAGCACATTGAGGAATTCAAAAAATTGAATATAAGGGTAAATGATATTCCAGAGGAAAACAGGATTGATGTCTTCATAGGGACTTTAAAGGATAACATCCAACATGAGGTTCGCCTTTGGGAACCTGATTCATTGGAGAACGCATTCACGTTGGAAAGAAAAATTGAATGTAAAATTATGGCGACAAGGAAGCCTACAACTCACATCTATAAATATGGAAGTGTTGCTACTCCTAGACTTCCACAAATAACAAGGTTGACACCACAACAATTGGAGGAATAAAGAGAAAAATGGCTTTGCTACAATTGTGATAGAAAATACACTAAAGGTCATAAGTGTGCTGAGAAGAAATTATTTACATAGATTATGAAGAGGAGGAAGAAAATGAATAAGAAACTTCAAAAGAAGAGGATATACACCAGGAACTAACTTTAGAGAAATAAGAAATGAGTTCGACCATATCCTGTAATGCATTGGCAGGAATTACCACTCCTCAAACTCTCAAGATAGAAGGACATATCAAAAAGAAAAAGGTAATAGTGTTGATTGATTCGGGTATTACCCATAATTTTATTCATTGTAAGGTAGCCAAGGAATTGAATTGCTTCCTATACCCAGCACCAAAGTGTCAAGTGATGGTTGAAAATGGAGGAACTATGAATTGCTTCAGAAAATGCCATAATATCAAGCTAACCATGGGGGAATATGTATTTTATAGTCCAATGCTTTCCATTCCAATGGGAGGTGTTGATGTTGTACTAGGAGTACAATGGTTACAATCTTTGGGGATGGTAGCTTTTAATTTTCAAGAACTTTTCCTAAAAAAAAAATTGGAAGCAAAGGAAGTTGAATTACGGGGTATCACAAGGAAGATGGGAAAGATAATAAGCTCTAATGTCATGACAAAGCTTCTGAAGAAAGAACAACAAGGTGTAATTGCACAACTATGCTCACTAGAAGTTCCAACATAAAAATCATATATTTCTCCAGATCTCCAAAAAGTATTGGAAAATCATTCCAAGGTGTTTGAAACTCCCAAAGGACTGCCACCTATTCATGATCATGATCATGCTATTCATTTGATTCCAGGAGGTGTTCCTCCAAACATCAGGCCTTACAGATATCCTTATGTCCAAAAGAGTGAAATTGAACGTGTGATTGACGAAATGTTAGAGGCTGGTATAATTCAACCTAGTCAAAGTTCTTTCTCTGCTCCAGTAGTATTGGTGCACAAGAAGGATGGATCATGGTGCATGTGTCTAGATTATAGGGATCTAAATAACCTCACTATTAAAGATAAATTTCACATTCCTGTGATTGATGAATTATTGGAAGAATTACATGGAGCAATTTATTTTACCAATTTGGATCTTCGTTCACGATATCATCAAATTAGAATGAAGATTGAAGATATTCTAAAAATAGCATTTCGAACTCATGAGGGTCATTATGAATTTTTGGTCATGCCTTTTGGCCTACCAATGCACCTTCTACATTTCAAGGGTTGATGAATTCCATTTTCAAACCCTTCCTTAGAAAATTTGTGTTAGTATTTTTTTATGATATACTAATCTACAGCAGGTCCTGGAAGGATCATGTTCAACATGTTGACAGGGTGCTCAAACAATTGGAAGAGAAACAATTATATGCAAAAACCTCCAAATGTTTCCTTGGAGTACAAGAGGTGGAATATCTGGGTCATATTGTATCTCACGAGAGTGCTAAGGTAGACCCTAACAAAATTAAATCCATTAAGGAATGGCAAGTCCCCACAACCATAAAGAAGTTGCAAGGATTTCTCGGGTTAATATGGTATTATCGCAAGTTTGCTAAGAATTATGGGAGAATAGCAGCACCTTTAACAACATTATTGAAGAAAAATGCATTTTCGTGGACTCCTGAAGCAACTAAGGCCTTTGAGCATCTTAAATAGGATATGTGCCTAGCACTAGTCTTAGCTATGCTAGACTTCACAAAAACCTTTATTGTGGAATATGATGCCTCAGGAAATGGAATTGGTGCGGTTTTAATGTAAGAAGGAAGACCCATTGCTTTTGAAAGTCGTCCAATCAAAGGAAAGTATTTATAGAAAGCTATTTATGAGAAGGAAATGTTGGAAATACTACATGCACTAAAGAAATGACGACCTTACCTAATGGGAAGAAACTTCAAGGTAAAAATTTATCATGATAGTCTTAAACACTTTTTGGAACCAATACTATCTTCAGAAGAGTAGCAAAAATGGGTCACAACGATGTTGGGTTATGACTTTGAAATCATCTACAAAAAAGGGAAGCTAAATGTTGTTGCACATGTACTCTCAAGAAAGGATGAAGAGGTGGAAGCCTTGCTTTGTGCCATTTCTATTATGAAACCATATTGGATAACCGAAGCAAGGGATGAATGGAAGAAGGAAGAAGAAGTGTGGACACTCATTCAAAATTTGTAGCAAGATCCTAGTACATCTAATACATTTAGTTGGAAAAATGATTCCTTATGGTACAAATATTGCTTACATCTTTGTAAGAATTCCCAACTAAAACAAAAGGTTATTTTGAAATTGCACACATCTCCCTTAGGAGGACACTCGGAATTTTTAAAAACTTACCATAGGGTGAAGAAAGAATTTTTTTGGGATGGCCTTAAATCTGATATTCAAAATTTTGTGGCAGAATGTTTGGTTTTCTAGCACAATAAAGTTGAGACAATTAAGACCTCGAGTCTTCTAAAGCCTTTATCCATTCCAAGTCAATGTTGGGAGGAGATTTCAATGGATTTTATCACAGGTTTACCTCAGTCTGAAGGAAAGAGTGTCATCATGGTGGTAGTTGATAGACTAACCAAGTATGCACACTTTTGTGCATTATCTCATCCATTTAAAGCAAGTACAGTTACTACTACATCTATGGAAACAATTCAAAAGCCACATGGAAACCCAAAGATTATTGTAAGCGACAAAGATCCCATTTTTACTGGAAATTTGTGGACGAAATTATTTTCTTGTTTGGGTACTCAACTAGTTCATAGCTCATCTTATCATCCTCAATATTATGGGAAAAATGAGATAGTGAACAAATGTTTTGAATGATATCTTTGTTGTTTTGTATCGGATAAACAAACACACTAGGTCAAGTGGTTACCTCTAGCTGAATGGTGGTATAACACTTCCTTCCATAATACAGCAAAAATGACTCCATTTATGGCACTTTATGGATATCATCCACCGTCCATCACATCATCTTTAAGAGAAAATTCTAAGGTTCAAGCAGTGGAAGATCACATCAAGCATCAACAACAAGTTCTCCAACTCTTAAAGGATAACCTAAATTTGGCACAAAATCAAATGAAACAACAGGCAGATTAACATCGCAGCGAGAGAAGTTTTGATGTAGGAGACCGGGTATTTTTACGGCTACAACCATACAAACAAATGTCCCTCAAGCAAGCTAAGAATGTTAATAAATTATCGCCAAAGTACTATGGTCCTTACAAGGTGTTGCAAAAGATTGGTACTATGGCATACAAATTGGAGCTTCCCACTTCTTCTCGAGTGCATCCAGTTTTCCATGTTTCATGCTTAAAGAAGGTTATAGGTGACAAAATTCCAGTTCAAAAAATATTTCCAGAACTTGACGAGGAAGGAAAAACCATATTGGAACCTAAAGCAGTCACGAAAGCAAGAACTCGACAGCTATGAAATTGATCAATTTCAGAGTATCTCATCAAGTGGAAGAATGTACCCACTAAAGATTCAACATGGGAGGATGAGAATTTTATACAGAAGCATCCAGAACTACTCAAGCGTTGAGGAAAACACTTTTTTGAAGGGGAGGGGCATGTTAGGTCTCTATATTACTAGTGTAGTCCCTTATTGTTGTTAGTGTAGCCCCCTTATTTTCGTTGTTGTACCCCTGTAACACCCATATTGTTATTATTGTTCCCTTACATTATTATTGTTAGGTCGGCTAGGATTATATTGTGACCATATATACTCCTATATATAGAAAGGAGGTTTTGTCATTTGCATCATTCAATAATTGTTCATTTATGTAATGTAAAGGAGGTTTTCCCATCGTAGTGGCTTATTTCTAAGGAATTGATCTCTCTTTTCTTCTATTTTTGAAGTTGGTTTCATAACATCAGCTTAGACGCCCCTGGTTCGCAGCTACTCAAGCAAAGGGCTAGGCATTCTAGGCATCTCATGACTCACATTACCTAACAAATAAACAAAACAAAAAATTCTAAAGGAAAAATTAAATGCAATAGAAATAGTGGTATTCCTATCAAAATTTCCTAAATTTTAACAAATCAATAAACTTACACTCACTTTACCTCAAGTTTTACCTTTGATTTTAATTCATATATATACTACAAGTTTGAAACTCATGGTTGTTATAGGTCTGAAACTAATAGTTGATCTAGTGTTGATTCAACTTGGGTACTTTGCCATTACAATATGCATTAAATGCACTCCTATGATGATGTAAATGGATTTGGATTGACTCCAATAAATGGAAAAAATTTATATTTTCTTTTGTCATGTCCTCCAACTTTCACTTTTATCTAACCATGTGAACCTGTGATTATGCTACAAAATGTGTCCACTTCTTGTAGCATACTTATATATCCAATATCTATCAAACTACAAATTGGTTTCTCATGAATTATTCTAAGATTGTTACCATCACATTTATGCATATTCTCACAAAAATCACAACAAATGGATGCACAAATCTCGAGAAAAATGAAAAATGGTTGTAGGTGTCAACAACCAATTTCTTTAAAAATATAAACTGGAATATCTTGAAATTTTTTGTATTTATTTACCATGCCATGATGCATTTACACTCAAAATTTTAAGACCAACAGATGCACAGCTTGCAATATATGGTCAAATAAATTTATATTGTGTTTCATCTTTCACGCTATCCAATGTTGCACAAAAATATACACCATGAACCCATTTTAAAACTAAATTGAGTGCTTCAAAAGAGATATAATGTATTTTTTCTTATTCTACCATTGCATGCTTTCATAATTTCATTTTGGTGAATAAAAGAGGATGTGAAAAATAATTAATTTCTAGTTTTATTTATGCACACTCGTAAAAAGTAAAAATCAAGCTTAAAAACCTGCTCAAATATCCCTAAATTTGCATTTTTCCCCCATTGTTACTCAATTCATCATATTTTGAGAAAAAACCCATGTCTTAAAATATTTTTACCCGACCCTCATTTTCTTGCAATCTTTGTGCAATATGTGCCTCTGAAATGACTACTACAAGCATCCAATAGGTTGTTACAATAATTTTTCATAGCTACAACAGATTTTTTTGTAGCTATAGAACTGTATAATTGTTCTAGATATTTATAAAGAAAAGAAAGTTACGATATTGCGCAACTATCCTCTGTAAAGTCTGTTTTAACCCTAATTCTAAAGCACAAATAAAATTCTTAAAATACTGAATTGCTTGAAATTTTATTGTTCTCGTATACCTCTATGTTGTCACGATGATGTGAAATTAATGAACAAAATATGAATACAAAGTGGTGGGATGATTAGGGAAAAAAGAGTATGTTGAAGACTTTCTAATGAGATCTTTGAATATGCATTTGGAACCATCGAATGATACTAATAATTTAATGCCATGTCTCCCCCACATTGAGGATGATGCATGATACTCTGGAAAATTAGATTTGATTGCTTTCTTTTGTTGATACTTAACATATTGTTGAAGATTTAGATTGTTGCTTGCATCAATAGAGTACCCATAATTTACATAGTGACATTCCTTCATCAACAAGAAATAATATCTTGCTATAAAACTTTGAATGCTAAATCGTGAAACTTTTTACATGATCAAGTTTTACCTCCATGACATCCTAAATTGGTCCTTGAATATTCTTGATTTTGGAGTGTCTTGAATCTTATAAATTGTTGTATATTATGACTTTAATGGCTTATAACAAGATTCATTTGAATCTTTCTTGATTTATTATATTGAAAAAAACATCGAATGACTATATCTCCAGAAGTGAAGACTGTTGGTGAAGAAAATTGAACTAGAACTAGCCTCGTTTAATCTAGGGTTGTTGTTATCACAACTTAGAAGTTGCATCACTCATGCTGGAGTTTGATGAAGAATTTTAAATTATAATTGTATTGTTGTATTTATAATTTTGAATAATTTGAGCAAACTTTAGCATGTTTCTGCAAAATATTGAACTACTGCTACACGAATTTGAAAAGGCTGCAATCCATTTTTAATTCAATTAAACCACATAATCTTCACATATAACATTGATTGGTCCAATTCAATCTATGTGAATGGATTTAGTTGAAGTCGAACATAAAAGGAAGTCATTGGAATACTGACCATTGATGATAATCATTAACCAATGCGAGACAACTCACCAATAATGTAAATGAGTGTCAAGGTACAAGAGTGCATCTTGACCAATACAAATGAATGTGTTGAAGTCCAGTAACTTGTGATCCGATAATTAAGGTTGTATTCCCTTTGTTGCTAGTGAGGAGGCTTTCCATTAATGTATGCAACATCTAAGGAACTCAAAAGAATATATGAATTCAATAGGACAAGATATGTTGGAAAGCGAGCCTTAAGGAATCCCACATCAACCAACTTGAGCATGTAACCAAAAATATTTTGAAGAACCATAATAAAATATTGAAACCAACATGAACTTATAGAACTTGTTGTGAACTTTACCCACTAGTTACTTGGTTTTCAAGCAAAGCTCGTGTCAATTTGTGCCAGTAAACTGGCTTTTATAACAAGAATTATTTTTCTCTTTACTATTTCATCTACTTATTCATTACAATATCCTCCACTACTTGAAGAAAGTAAGATTTTTCTCAAGTGTAGGAGTATTTATATTGAATCTGTGTGGGTAATAGATAACAAATATACTCATATTCAAGTTTTAAAGATATGATTTGATATATATTAGAACATGAGATACCAACTACTTTGATTGAGATGATGTTAAGAACTATATGGAACCAATGTTTAATGTAGTCATCACTCCCTCGGTTCACTTTCTCATATGTATCACAATGAATGTTCTCTTTTTTTGTGCCATTTAGACATATTAATATTGGATGGTTGATATCTTGGATGCATAAAGGATCCGATGATACATATGTTAGGGACTCCTAGATCTCAGGTTCTAATGTTTTCTCTCCATCAAATGTGGTATGTGATTCTTTGGTCTCCTCTATAACTTCTTCTTCTGGATGTTTCTCATTGAATTTTTGCTCTTTTATTGCCTCTTGGAGTGTAGGTATGTTCCTAATCACTATCAAGATTTACTCCTCCCTAGATGCAGAGATGTTTCTAGTTGTTCCTAGGATTTTAGATATTTCTTAGAGTGACATTCTTCTTTACTCTTGAAATGTTCTCGTTGGTTGATAATACTTGTCTAGCACATGGATTAATAGAAGGATGGTTCTTACAATGCCTTAAAAATAATTGAATTTTAACCCATTGAAACAAATGAAATGAAATCAATTGCAAAATTAAATCAAACCACACTTTTAACTCCTTGTGTTGTTGAGACCTTGTTGTCACCAAGTTATTTGTTGTCATGAGTTAGTTCATAAATAAAGAAAACAAAAATGTATGAAATGAAAAATCAAGGCTTTGGGAAAACCTCACTGTGGTGATGCACAATTTTTTACCTCTCGTCTCACTATTTCATCTCCCACAAGTTGTGTAATTTAAAGGCAACCTAAATTAGAAACTAAATCCTATGTACACTTCCCCAGCAATAGCGCCAAAAATGTTGGTCAATTCAATTTTACTAGAATTATGTCACATTTAATTTATCAATCTTGGTTAGTAAGCTTATGAAGTGTAATGCACAATATGTGCTAGGATCTAGATCCTAAACTAATCTAGAAAAAATTGACATTAAAAGTGAACTCTAGTCTATGAAAGGAAATTGATGAACTTGTTATCTCAATACCGTAGAAAATCTCTAACACAGCTATAATACCATGTAGAAATTATATCAATGGATTTAATCCGATCATGCAATGTACTAAAGTAAGATATTGAATCCTTCTACAATATTTGCAGAATATAAAATTCGATCAATCAATCACATGCAAGTAAGAGAAATAAGTAAATCAATACACAACACCAGATATTCCTGGGGAAAGAAACAGCTCAAAACCCCTCCATATTTATTGTATAATCAACCAAGGAATCATGAAACAATATAATTTATTTGCGATCACCACAACCTCATACACTCTACCAATTGCTTCACACTGATCTAGGAAAAATTGGACAAACACAAAGCCAATCATCAGCCTACCCTGCTTACGCAATCCCTAGAGAATTAACCCCCTATTAAATAGGAAATTCAACCTACCCTGCTTACGCAATCCCTAGAGAATTAACCCCCTATTAAATAGGAAATTCAGCCTTCCTTGATTGTGAAATTCATCATGGGCTTCCCATGGTTTTATAATTGCACTTGGGTAGTTTTTCTAAAATACAACTACTAGTTTACTAGCCTTGAACCTTTGTCTCAACTGGGTGTCCACCATAATTAGCATGCATGCAGCTATTAATAGTGAATCATCAGTTACTTGGTAGATCACTACTGGTGAATTATATCTATTTTAATTCAATTGATCTTCCACTAGCTCATCAAATAGTTAGAACTAGTTAAACTGATTTTAACTCAATTAATGTGAGTTAACTTATCCCACTCACACTACACTAGTACTATAACTGCAACTAGACCATGTTAATAATATAATCACTCTACATGCCTATCCTTTGACCCTCAACTCGAAATTCTTAAGCTAACTAAGTCTATCACACTTAGTTAACTATTACAAGTTGTTATGAGATAAGATTACAATTAATTTTCCAATTTATTTAAAAATTGGTTGCACATTAATGTGTCACTAGGATCCATCGTTGTGTGACCTGTGATCCCACACTAGTGTGTGTGTGTGTATTCTAATGTTGTTTTTGGATGCCAATTTCACTGTTTCTTGTTGAAAATTTCAACAAATACTATATCGATTCTAAAACATAATAGACCCTCATAACCATGTAGAGAATCATGATAAAAACTCCAATAAGCTCTTTTTCAAATATAAATTATAAATGTATTATTGATATTGTAATTGAGAACAACGATTTCTATTCACTTGGAAGATCTACTTAATTAGCCTCCATTGTATTTATTTACATAGAAAAATTCAAAATTGTGATAAACAAATATATCAAATTACTATAAATTCAGTGAAATTTCTAAGTCTGAATGATCACTCATTTTCCTAAAGGAATCATGAATTATCAAAATTCAAAACTTATATATTAGCTGTAAGTTATCATTAAAACTATAAATTGTAATTACACTATAAGTAAGAATTTTGCAACCCAATATATACAAAATATAATTTATAGGAAAATAAAATGAAAGGAAACTTGGCTAAAACCATTCAAATGAAAGGCAACGTGTGCCCTGACATAGGGAGCCCTTCCTGGCTTGCTCTTATGCGTTGGAGGAAAACTTGGAACTTTATGTCATTCAACTCAAATCAACTCATAAATAAGACATTCATACATAGGAATGATATTAATTGTATATATTAATGGCAAAATGTTTCTTCACATATCATACTTCTGATTCCCCCTTTCATCAAGGAAGTTATAGTATGTATATAGTTTCAAAACAACAAAAAACTCAAATTTTCATTGCTTTAATTCAAGAAATGAGATCTTAGTAGATTAAGTTGAAGATGAGATCAAATATATTTATGTGGATCTTGGATCAAAATTTAGGCCAAGATCTAATTAAAACTTATTTCCCTTCCATGAATTCACTGAAACATAGCTCGTTCCAAATTCCTTGCTGACTGGGCGTTAAGTGACATGTTGACAAATTTCCCATTCATGAAATATGGAAAATTCATCTTTAGAAAAATGTTATTATCTCTTGAACCATAATTAATTTGGAATTTTTTTCTCATAATACACCTAATAATATCCATTCTGCACAAAATCCATGTCTCGAATTTTTTAGGTTCATCCTCATTTGTCCATAAATTTGTTGCTAAAGTTGACCAAAAAATTCACTAAGAGTTGGAGATTTGTATGTGCAACCTGGGCATGATCTAATAGGAACCGAACCATATCACGCTAATTAGTAACAAAACCTAGGTGGTGAAATTTATCCTTGAGTTGTGCAAATCTGCCAATAATGGATTTGTCTACGGATATAACTTCAACAACAAAAGTGGTAAAATCATAGAATAATCTTCTTTAATCTCTTAAAAATTAAGGGAAATTGTATTAATAAACCACAAATGCATAAGAAAGCATATCATGGTGTTTTTACTAGAAATCATGTTAAATGATACGATCAATGAACAAAAGTGTAGGATAGATGGTAAAATGAATAATTGTTAGTAATGGTAATTGGTGGAAAATCAGCGGCCCAAAAATTATTCTTTAAAATATTGAGCAGATTTGTAGAATGTGCTACCTAATTATTGGTTGTCATGTCATTATTGTCAGTATATGCACAATATTTTTAAATTGTTGGTGTAAACTTTACAATATGCTCATAATTTCTATTATTTTGTTGTACACATGACATATTATATTCAGATTCATAGGGCTAAGTGACATAATGGGAAATGAACTTGCTTATAGCCCTATCTAACTCCCATTTATATGTATTACTAATTTTCAAATATCAAACAAGTTGTTAATTTTTCTTTTACAAAAATTAACAGCTTGTTTGATATTTGTAAATTTGTAATACATATAAATAAGAAATCGATAAGGCTATAAGAAATCGGTTTCAGTTCCCATTATCTCACTTAGCCCTATGATATTCAAAAATGTTGTAGGCGAAGCATTAGGGAACTTCGCCCCTCAATAAATTCCAAAATTTATTTTTTATGACCCTTCCTCTCTCTTGGACCAAGATATCTCTCCCAAGAAGCAATAGGAATCACACCAGGCAAAAAAATGTGTGTATTTCGGACATGTTCTCCTAACCTCATACATCAGGGGGAAATTGTTATCACCAAAAAAAATTGTAGGCAAATGTGCCAATTATATCCATAACATGTCAAATAACATCAAAATCAAAGGTTCAAAAAGGTAAATAAATCAGGCACTCGTGATCAAATGATTACTTGTCCCTAAGCACACTTCAATTAATTTTCACTCCTTCATGTTTGCATAGATCCATGCGACTATTTCTTCGATAACCATGCAGATCCGTAGGAAGTGACATTTGAAATATCCATGGAGCAATTCACCTTAAATGTGTTGTGTTAGGTGGAAGTACAGGGTCAGGTGCCTCAGTATCAAGCCTCTACACCATTAAATAAGTGTTATGGATCCTCCAAATGACTCCTCTTGTCTCCCACCAATATGAGAGGCTCACTTAGAGACAAATCTCATCAATGAGCTAAATTGGGACAAACCATGGACCTTGGCCTATAAATGCCATTACATTGGGGACAATGTAGACGAGAGAAGCCATTGTAAGGTTATGCTGCCCAAATTTCCTCCCGATTAACATTTCTTTATGATCTTGGAACTCATCATTCAAGAGTGTCCATTAAACTTCTTGAGGAGAGATTACACCTACAAGAGATGGAAAGGAGGAACCTCATTTTGGAAAACCAAGGGTACATTACCTGCAAGGCTCCCTTGAGTGTCTTTGGAAGATATCATACCCCTTCTACATCAATAAATATATTTCTTGTTTCTCAAACTCTTTGTTCTTTTCATGTTTTTTCCTTTGCAGTATAATTTGAATATTTTATCACATCACTTTGCTTTCTATTTTATTTGTCTTATGTATTAACCTATTGTTGCTTGATCTATGTAGGAAACAACAACTTACATAGTGATGGATTCTGGAACACATTTGCTCCAAAAAATGAATAACATGAAATAGCCATGAAAACTTGTTGTGCTTACAAATCAATGTTTCAAGTTGGGTATTATGAGTAGCCACCTTCATGTTCAAGTTTGAATTTTTCTCATTTAATTCCTTAAACTAAACATATAGGTTTTCAATTAGATGTAAAAAAAATTTCCTAAAGTTCCTCTATATGATGAACTTCTACCATGACACATGGATTACAACCACAATGGAGTTTATGTCCATCTATACTAAAATTAAGAGATTCTTTAATGAGGCAGTGTAAACACTAATCATAAAATCAAATTGTATCCCAAGGATCCACATATTGAATTATAAATAAGAGGTTTGATTTGCTTGGTCCCATGTTAATTATTCTCTTCAATTCCATCATTATGATGTAAGAAAATGGCATTGGTTTTTATTGAAGGGGATGTGCCATCCAAGTTTCATTCAAGCCTTCACATATAGAACAATTCCTTGCTCCAAATCATACCATTTTTCATCCATCACAATACTTTCTAGGTGGAAAATTTGGAGGAATTAGCTTGTAGGACCCATCTTAATGTTAAGTCCTAGTTTGGAAAATTGAGGTTCATAACTTTATGGGCCATTTTGATGAAAAAATGAATTTTCTCTAGGTTAATACTTGTGAGAATAACACACACCCCCATGATGTTATTTTATGCTCTAATATATTTCTAATGCTCCAAATATCACCTTAATCAGAGCTCGTATGTGAAAGTTATGCCTCGTGCAAGTTGACCTACATAGTTCACCACCACGGTACGAGTGGATGCCACATCAACCCCCATTACTCACACACATTGGGCTTGCCACATGAGGACTTTCAAGAAGATGACATAGGGTTGAAAACCTTATCGTATAGAAGGTTGAGTAAGTCACCCCCATAACCATAAATGGTTGTTGGGCTATGTTAAATATTAAGACGCTAAGAGGAAAATGGGTTTCATTGTTTAGCATTATACTTGCTCCATAACAGGAAAAACATTCGAGAGTAGTATTCTAAAATCATAACAAAGAAGGAGGAGAATTTTGTAGCAGTTTTTTAGGTCACAATATCAAAAAATAACACCATAGGAGTTCTGTTTCCTCTGTATGCCCATTTTTATAACTAAAGCAAAGAGATAAGAAGATAGGCCTCACTTTATAGCTAGGTTTTCTCCCATAATGAGTTTCTAGGGATAATACTGTGTTCTTTTGTGTGGAAGGGGTGGATTTTCTGCATGTTCTTTCCATTTGTTATTTTAACTATTTTCATAAATTTCAAGAAAATCTAGTAAACAAATAATCTCGTATTTAAGGAAATAACTTGTATAGATCTAAGATCCCATAATATTGCAAGATTTGTTGTAATTATTTGTTCCAATGGAATATACAAGATACATCATAGATCATATTGGTATTAGAAAAAAAAATCTTTGGAGAATTTGTGGGAAGTTATGGGATCCAGGAATTGGCCTAAGAAAAAAATTCAAAACCCTAGCCATGGCATATGAGTATGCTAATAACAATCATAAAGATATCATAATATATCCCTCCTCGTGGTGGTTCTATCAAGAAATTTTAAAGCATTTAAGTAGGTTGGAATCTCCAAATCATGGATTAGATTAGAGGGGAAAATGGGATATCATAAAGGCCCAAAAAAAAAGAGTTGAGGGAAGATTCCAAAAAGGATCAACTAAGTGCTAATGTCACCACCCCTTCACAATCCCTATTTAAAATGGAATAAAAAGTAGAATTAAGCCATACTAAGGTGAGATCAATGTGGTATAATTGAATCATTGTTTGCATTCTTTATAGGTTTGTTTCAGTGTCCACCATATAGAAGAAGATCAAAATATTCCATTCACAAGACTAAAGTTAAAGGACCATGCATTAACCTAGTGGTAAAGTCACATAGAGACACTTAGGTTGGATGGGGATCCACTAGTAAATAAGTGGGAAGATTTAAGCCTTCATTAAGTATGAGTTCTTCCCTATTGGGTATGTAAAGGACTGATGGATTCATTTTCATTGCTTCAACCAAAGGCAGGGGTAGAGTGTGCAAGAGTACACCATCGAATTTTGGAAGAGGGATATCATGTCGGGTATCTCTCTCAATAACCCATATGTACTCTTCAAGTATTTGGGGGGTTTACATGGTCATTTGAAGAAGAAAGTGTTGCTCTTTGAGCATAAGATAGTTAATGAGCCCTATGTACAAGCATAATATTTGGAAAATATAGGCCATGAAAAAGAATAGCCAAGTCGTTCCAAGTAGGAATAACGTTGAGATGCTTTCAAGAAAGGAAAGAAGAAGTGGAGAGAGAGAAATAAGAAAGAAACAACCATTTCCTATCAATGCAAGGATCCATGTAATTACTACAACAATGCAATATCGATGGTCACACTAAAGAAAAGTCTTGGAAAACTATATCCATGGTTGAACCCTAAGAATCATAAGAAGGATTCCAAGAAGAAGAACCGTATAACCATGAATTCAAATAATCAAGTAGAGAATAGCATGAATTTAGATGAGAAAAATTATTTAACTTTGATGCAAAAGGAGGTGGATTTGAGTATCCTTCATCATTATGAAGTAAAGGAGATGAAAAAACTCTTCCATATCAATATCCAAGTTAAGAATACCAAGGTAGATGCCTTATTGAATTTCAGTTAACATGTCAATCTTGTAGCAACCGGCCTACAACAAGCTTGGGTTGGAGGTTCATGATCATTCAAACCCATAATGATTGGGGTGGGTGAACAAGGATACAGAAATCAATATCATGAAACAATGTAAGATCAATTTTTTTGCTAGTGCAAGTTTATTGATGAAGTTGAGTTACATGTAGCACGCCTTAACATGTGTGGTATATTTTTTTTAAACACCTACATACATGTGACAGATGCAATCTTTACGCAAAAATCAGACCAATACTGCCTGATCAAGGATGGGAAATACTATATCACCAATGCACACAAAGGTGAATTGAATATCTCATTGGTAAGTGCCAACCAAGGAAATAAGTTGACTAGTTCCAATAAGAAATGTGTAATACTTTTCTTAAGAGAAAGTTATCTAGGAAATGAATCGATAAGGGCAAAGGCATCCTTGGAGGGATGTGCTAAAGAGAAAATGCAACCTTTGGAGGAGATGCTACAGGCATAAAGAGGGGTGTTCCATGAGCCTAAGAGGGAAGTGGAGCATGAGATACAATTTTTTACTAGCTCCCCATTGTTGAATATTGGGTTGTATACATCAGTTGTTTTAAAATTTTATGAAGTGCAGAAGAATTTCTAGCAATTGTTAGTGCGAGGAGTGATTCATCCAAGCACCTTTCCTTGTCAGTCAACTATCATTATTGTTCCCAAGAAGGATGGGACTTGGAGGATGTGTATCAAATATAGAGCTTTTAATAAGATTGCACAAAAGAATCGATATCCTCTACCTAGGATTGATTATTTGTTGGACCAAATGAAACATAACAATTATTTCATCGAGCTAGATCTGGAATCGAGATACCACCAGGTATGAGTCAAAGAAGAAGACACTTAAAAGAAAAGGTCTATATGAATGGTTGATCTTGCCATTTTTTTTATATAATGCATCGATTACATTTATGAGACTGACGAATGATGTATTATGACCATATTCAATTAGGTGTTAGAGACTCTACTTGGGAGAAACATGTATCACATCTCATGTAGGTGTTAGAGACTCTGAAGAAGCATTGATTGTTAGTTAAACTCAATAAATGTGAGTTTTCTTACTAGTGTTCTCATGATATCAAACTTATATAAGCCTTTCAAATTGGAGACAAATGCAAGTGGGTATGTTATGGGGGTAGTCTTTATGAAATGAGGTAAGTTGGTTTGTTATCATTTTGAATTGTTTCATGGGGGGTACTTAGACCACCATACATATGATAAGGACCTTTATGCCTTGGAACAAGATATTAAGAAGTGAAATCACTATTTTGTAGAAAATTTGAATAATAGATCACTTATTCACCAAGATTCTCCTGATCACACACTATTTTAGCTTCATGCATAATACAGAATCTCTTCTACCATTGATCATCACATGCGGAAATAAAATCAATTGCATGCATACATTAAAACCACAAACAATCACAAATATGAACACAGTATTTAATGGGAAAGCTTAAAGCTGAAAACCCCAACTATCTGTATATTATATGTCATGGAGATCATGTAACAATCATATGCTTTCCTTTGCAAGCTCACATCTGCCTCAATTTGCTTACACACTACTGCTAGATCTTAACAAACTTATAAAAAATTCCTCAACCCTTTTCCACTTGATAGCCACTTGTCACATGTTTCAATGCTATGGATGGCCTCTTATATAGATAAACCCACTGTACTGAATCAAAAGACAGAAAAGAATCCTCATGGGCTTACTCTACCTATCTCAGGTATGTAGTGTCAATATAGTCACAACTAATAGTTAACCTCCGCCTTGTCACCTATTCCCGACTGTCTCCATTTAAGCTCATTCATGCACCGGGAATTTTAACTAATGTATTCTTTAGTTGATTAATGAGTTTATAATTAGTGAATTAATTAATAATTAATTCACACCACTCTCACTAATTGTATCAATTAGTTTAACTGAATACAAATAGCTCAACTATTTTTAGATTAGTTAAACTGAACACAACTCCATTAACTCCTCAATCAACTCCACCAAACTCTGTCACATGAGTTCTAACTGAAGTCCTCCATGCAATAGCTCCACTAAACCCTAGGAATTGTGTAATTCCTTCTGTTAGCTGCATGTGCCACTTCTAGGCATCAAACTGAAGTGCTCCAAGAGAATAAGATAATGTTTAGAGTCTAAATATTATTAAGAGCTAATAATATTTGACATCCCTATTTTTAGACTAGCAATCTAAAAATAGATTCCGCCCAATATGTCTAAAAATAGAAGTCCATCTATTTTTCCAACTTGACCAACCCTCCACAAATAGCATCCTGCAACACATAGAATCATGATCCACATGTCTAAAAATAGACATAGTCTAAAAATAGACTTTGCGCCAAAAATAGCCTGTGGGCCCACTTAGTGAAGGCGACTTCTTTCCACTAAGCTCTGTCATATTGTTGCATTCTCAACATATTTGATGGGCAAGGAAACCATCATCCACATAGATCACCAACCACTACAGTATTTATAGGCCCATAGTAACCTTCAACAAACCAAACATTATAATTAGACAGCGTTCTTATATCAACTTAATTTAGTCATCAAGTAAAAGGAGGGAAAAACTAATAAGTCGGAAGACATTCTATCGAGGTAACCAACAACCAAGCTTAAAGCTTTGGGAACTATTATGCACATGGAGCCATTTACTCATGATGCATGAAAATAGGCATACACAAAAGATGAGGACTCATAGGAGGTGTTTCATCAGCTACAAGGGAAAATTTATTTAGAATATGGTGACCAAAAATTTGATTACCATCTCCATAGTGGGTTATTGTACAAGATAGACAAGCTTTATGCACATAAAGGTGAAATATTGTAATTTATTAGAGATGCTCACGCCTCTAATGTTCATTGTAAAATTCTTCGGATTATCCACAGTATCGAAAAACATTGGTCGACGTTTCAAATCCCGACAAGGATCCATATTCAAGACAAGATGAGAATGAAGAGTGAAAGAAGGACGCACAAGTTATAAATAGTGAAAGATGAAAATGACAAGGGCCGACAGGAACAAGTCTGCGGCCCTTATTTCAATCTTTATTCGAGATTTTTCAAGAGTGAAAGAAGGACGCACAAGTTATAAATAGTGAAAGATGAAAATGTTGTAGGGAATTTTGTCGTTGGGAAGGCATTTGCTAACTTATGAATGTATGTGTATTGGCTCAAAATGCAAGAATATGTAGCACAATATGGTAAATTATGCATACTTTATTGTTCCAACAAGCCAAAAAACTAAAATCAAGGTCTATACCATCTTTTACATATACCCACTCGATCTTGTTGAAGAACTTCCATGAATTCAATGGGTGGTTTACCAAAAAAAGGGAAAGGACATGATTATTTAGGTTTGGTAGTTGAAACCTTAAACAAAATATACATTTTGACGCCTTGTAAAAAATCCATCAAAGGACAAGAAGCAAAACATATGTTCTTTGAACAAGTTTGGATGCACTTTGGGATACTGAGGAGCATCATTTCATATAGGGATATCCGATTTTTCAAGGCCTTTTGAGCTACAATTTGGGAGAAGATGGACACTAAGTTGAATACATCTACAACATTACATCCATAGACAAATGGGTAGACAAAAGTAGTCAATGAGACTTTGGTGTAGCTTTTTAGGGGTAACAACTAGAAGCACTTGAAGGTTTGGGATGAAAATCTAACTCATATTACACTCTTATAATAGAGTAGCAAATACTTTCTACTAATAAATCATATTTGAAACATGTTTTAGGTATTTTTTACCTTCAACCTTGGATGTTGTATATGCACAGTAGGAGAAGTGAGGGAATATATCACAAGAGAAGCATTGGAAGTAGAGAAGGTTGTTGAAAATATTAGGTAGATCCATTTACAATACAGGAGACACTAAACAAGTCACAAGAAAGGTATAAGCCTTGACATAACCATTATAAATAGAGAAATCATTCAACTTGGGAGACATAGTTTGGTTACAACTAAACAAGGAAAGACTATAAGGTCTTGGTAAGAAGATCAAGGCTCCACAATATGGTTATTTTGAAGTACTAAAGAAGGTGGGAGAATGTGGAGAATTTGAAACTCTATGAGCCATTAATTGTTGGACCAAGAGTAGAAGTAGGGCCTACCTACCATAAATAAAAATACATAGCACTAGATGTTCATAAAAATTTAGAAGAAGACATATTTTTGTAGAAAAAGGGATACCCGATTTTTCAATGCCTTTAGAGCTCGGAAATTTTGGAGAAGATGGACACTAAGTTGAAGAGGTTTGCAACATTACATCCATAGATAAATGAGTAGACAAAATTAATCAATGAGACTTTGGTGTAGCTTTTTAGGGGTAACAATTAGAAGCACTTAAAAGCTTGGGATGAAAATCTAACTCATATTACAATCTTATAATAGAGTAGCAAATACTTTCTACTAATAAATCATATTTGAAATATGTTTTAGGTATTTTTTACCTTCAGCATTGGATGTTTTATATGCACAGTAGGAGGAGTGAGGGAATACATCACAAGAGAAGCATTGGAAGTAGATAAGGTTGTTGAAAATATTAGGTAGATCCATTTACAATACAGGAGACACTAAATAAGTCACAAGAAAGGTATAAGCCTTGACATGACCATTATAAATAGAGAAACCATTCAAAGTGGGAGACATATTTTGGTTACAACTAAACAAGGAAATACTATATGGCCTTGGTAAGAAGATCAAGGCTCCACAATATGGTTATTGTGAAGTACTAAAGAAGGTGGGAGAATGTGGAGAATTTGAAATTATGTGAGCCTTTAATTGTTGGATCAAGAGTAGAAGTAGGGCCTATCTACCGTAAAGAAAAATACATAGCACTAGATGTTCATAAAAGGTTAGAAGAAGACATATTTTGTAGAAAAAGTATAGAACTACGAGATAGGGGTAGTGTGACCTTTAGCCAAATTGGGTTGAAAGGACAACTTTCGGGCAAAGAAAAATCGTCCTCTAAGGACAAGGTATAGGAAAATTTTCCTCACCTCATCCAGTAAATATTTTAGGGACAAAATCCTCCCTAAATGGCGAGATATGGTTGATGTTGAATCATCATATCGTTTGTTATTTATCTTGATATTTTATAGATGGGAAAATTGGCGAAAATTTCTTGTAGTTCCATCTTAATGGTACGTCCCAATTTCCCCGGATGCGGGTGTTAGACAGCACGATGAAGCGCATGCAAGGATACAGATGGCTCCCATAAGCAAGCCACCTGCCTCACCTCCTCTCTCCACCTCCATGTCTTAATGCTGAAGCGTGTGAGGAGTATTGTCTTGGTTTGGAAAATCGTCGGCAGGCTGATGGGAATGTCAAGATTTAATGAGTTGTAGGAGGGGCGTCACACAGAGCACAGAGATGAGGTCAGCAGTCATAGGACGCATGTGCGAGAAGCTTCCCTCCTCATGAGGCTCACCCTTCAAGTCACCTTCAATCAGGAGGATCATCCCATTGTGTTGAGTGTCCTAGTGAGCTTCCAAAGTAGGGTCTCCTACAGTGAGGTTTGGAAGAGGAGGATGCATTAGTGTATTTCCAACATTCGACCAGCCCTCATGTCAAGGCAAAAATGAGATGTATGCATAGGGGACGCTTGGGGGTGTAGGTCCCCGATGATGATGATAAGGTCCCTGAAAGGCGGGAAGTTTCCGACTAATCGCTTGACATCATTGTACACATACGATGCCAAGTATATGTGCTGGAGTTGGAAGCTCTGGCTGGTGTTGCGAAATTTTGAAGTACCTTAGCAAAGCGCTACTGGATTATGAAGATTTTTTTTTTTGCCTCTCTGGTTCAACGAAAACTCTCAGCGGACAGGCTAAACCACCAAATTTCCCAAGGCAACCATGCATTGGACAAAGCTCGCGAGGCCATGGACCTCATATTTTATGACTGTGAGCTTTGTTTCTAGGTGGGAGGGCAGCAAGTAGCAGACATCTTCCACCCCCTGCCTTTCACTGCCCTCAAGCCTCCGAGTCCTTCGGCGCCGGTGAGGCTCAAGCCCAAGAGAACCAGACTGGGGATAAGAGTGCACGTCAACGGGTCCAAGAAAGATGCAGATGCCTCCACCTCCTCTGCGGGAAGGCTAGTTGTGGAAGACGAAGGCAAGGCCGGAAAGGGCGCAGAAGAAGGAAGGGTGGCAGTTATGCTCGAGAGTGGTGGCGCTCCCTCTAGAAGCAAAACAGAGCACAAAGAAATTCATGATAGTCTGCATGCAAGGCAGGTGGCTGGGTATGTGGATGAACCCAAGGAATCTGAGTGTACTCCCTCCAGTCCCTATGCTTGTTGGATTCTGGAGGAATTACCTCCCTAATTTTTTATGCTTTCTGGTGATTGTCTGTCAAGATGGTAGAATCTCAAGTCTGCTTTTTTTTTTTTTTTTTTTCTTTTTTTTTAAACAAGACCCTTTATCTATTTGTTTGGTTTTTAGCTAATATTTTGAACATGTTGCAACTGGTGGGTTGGTTTCCCTCTGTTGGGCAGCCCACCAGCGCCAACCAAACCTTGATTTTGGTTGCGTCAGGGGTAGACAGTCGTTTACCCCCTTATTGCTCTGGTTACCTAGCCTGTAATATATTTTTGTACAATAATAGAATAGCTAGAACTTTTTTAAAAAATGGTACGTCCCAATTTGGAAAATCAAGGTTCAAAAACTTATGGAGGCATTCTAAGGAATCAAATGAAATAATTTTGGTCAAAACTTCATGAACATAGCATCACCCCATGACATTTTTCTGCACTTCAATACCTTTTCAATGGTCTAAATATCACCTCAATTAGAGCTCATATGCAAAATTTATGCCTCCCATAAGTTGACCTACCTATTTTACCACCATGGTACGAATGGATACCACATTACCCCTACTACTCACACATGTGGGGCTAGCCACATGAAGACTTTCAAGAAGATTCTAGAAATTATAAAACCTTATCAAAAAGAGGGTTGAGGAAGTCAAACCCCTAACCCTAGTTGGGTATTAGGTTATGTTAAATGTCAAGTTGATAGAAGTAAAAGGGGTTCCATTCTTTTGCATTGTACTTGTTCCATAGTTAACTAGAACATTTGGGGGTGGTATTTTCAGAGCATAACAAAGGAGGAGGAGTATTTTGTAGTAGTCATTCAAGCCATAGCGTCAAAAGGTAATTCCATAGGAGTTTGAGTTCCTTTATATGTGCATTTATAATTTAAGCAAAAAGAGAATGAGGTATGCCTCATATTTTAGTTGGGTTTTCTCCTATATTGAGTTTCCAAGAATAAATATTTTCTTCATTAGTGTGGATGGTGTGGATTTTGTGCATGTTAGTTATATTTATTGATTCAATTATATTCATAAAATTGAAGCAAATATGGTAAATAAATAATCTAGGGCCCAAAGAAATAATTTGTGTAGATCTAATATTTAATAATATTGTAAGAATTGTTGTTATGAACTATTCGAGTGGAATATCTACGATAATTTAATGATCATAAGATTATCGACTTTTCATCTCAGTTATGATGACGATAATGATAATGATGATTGTCACTATCCATTGAGTCCAACTTTAGTCTCTCAAAATTTAAGAAAAATGATAATAAATTAATTGGTTTACTTTAATGTTTTATTTATGTGATAAAAAAGATTGAAGAAAACCTTTCCTAGATTCCCATAGTTTTGATAAATTATTATAGTAGAAAAGTTGGTAGTGTTTCTTTTTTTGTTTGTAATTGAATCTAGAGGAATCAACCACTAGGATGGTTTCATACTCATGTGACATGGGGTGGATTTTGATTTCTACCACTATAACCTTTGGGTGCCTATGTACGCACCTTTTGCAAACATATGTTAATCAAGGGGATTTGAACCTCATATCTCATATTTTACATAATAATTCATAACACAACCATCACTAATTGGGATTCCCATGGGGGGCGAAAGGTTGGTAGTGTTATACACATTTTCAATTGCGATAAATGTGGGTATTATCCAAGATATTGTAAGAGAAAGTGCTTTTTATCCTTCATTTTCTTAGTATCAGAAAAATGACAAATTCTTTCATTCCATGGTGTTTCATACTTATTTTAGTAATGCTAATTTTATTTTTAAAGTTAGCTATATATATATATATATATATATATCCTTTTGATTTTCTAAATTATGTTTAATGACCTCTTTATAGTAACTTATTTTTTTCCTATCCTCTATTTCTTTATCACGCCACAATTTATTCTTAAATTTAGACATGGTAGTATTTTTCATGATATCAATACTGTGTATATTACCCTTTGTATTCTCTAATATTTTCTCAATGTCTGTAATTGCTTAGGAGAAATGAGATGGTTTTCACAAGCCTAATAAGATCTCGTAGGCTAAGGTGGGGAAATTTTTTAATAAGGCAACATGAATTGCCTAGGAAAACTTTATAATTGAATAAGGGGTGAAAAGGGGGATGTATCCTAGGTTAATGGACAATCACTTTAATTTTATTGAGTGAAAGTATCGTAAAGTGACTTAATACAAATTAAAAGGATAAAATAAAAACAAAAGTGGCCACTCAACTATAAAAAGAGAAAAGTGAGGAGTCTATCCTCATTCTATGACTTGCTTTTGAGAAAAATAGATCTTGGAGAGTTTTTTGGAGAGAATCTTAGGATTTTGGAAACCGTAGCCACCATTGCTATCTTCGGTGTTGAAACTAGACACCCTAGTTGGTCTTGAGAGTGGAATCACTCAGATTTCACCATTATGCTACCAAGTAGGAGGAGAGTTGTTAAAGATAATGGAGGTATAATGTTTCATCAACTGATTTTATCTTCTAACTCTGAGTTTAACTTATTTCTTGACATACTGGAAACACCAACAAATATATTCATCTCTCATCCATTCTATTGGATCAAGTTAGATATAAAATGAACATTCTTGGGCTAACTCCTATACTGCTAGAAAATATGAGTTCTGAAAGTGGAATAAAATTTTAAGTCGTGTAATTTCTCTTGCTAGTCGAGTTCTATCTAGGGAGGTTAAGTCACATTGCTATTCACTAGTTGGTATTTTGTATAAGTGGGTCGAGTTCCTCATTCCCTACGCTAGCTAAGTTCATTATGTGTATTGGACCGATTTTATCCTTCATTATCATCTGAGCATGACTCCTATTGTTGGTTGCGGATTTCCTCCTTAAGTTAGACATGTTACGTGCATTGGGACAACGTATTTGTTTCCATACATTAAATATCTAAGGGAGCATGCAGTGGGTACGTTGTTATCAACTCAAAAGCAACATTTAGAGAGCTATATATGTCTTCATAAGGGGTCTTATTCTATCGAGTTGGTTGATTATTCTCTTGAGGATGAGTTGTTGATGTGTAGAAGTTGTTTACCTCCTATAGTTGATTTTGGTCACTTGTAACCAACTTGTTGGAGTTCATTCTATATTGGCATTCTTGGGGTAGTGCGTGTGTGTGTGTGTGTAAGGTTCCATTTCCATGTATACCTTGTCTATTTTCAAGCAAATAGAAAATTTGTTAATGTTAAAACTATTATATAATTTCTAAGTTTGCAATGCAATGGAAAAATAAAATTGTATCACTGGTCACTATGGATATTCTCGAGACTTGTACTTGTGGAGTTAGGATGAAAGTTATCTCTTTATTCTAAAGTATTCTTATGGGCATACATTATTTTTATCATATGTTATTTTTAACCAAGACCCAAAATTTACCTACAAAAATTCCCTCAACAAACTATTTGACAAAAGGTTTCACTGAGAAAATTATATCAAACTCAGAAAATATAGTTATCATTATGGGATATTTCTAAGAGGGAATCTTACAGTGGTATCAAAGCATGTTCCCTAACAGTTTTGGGGTTTAACGTATATTATTAGTGATTTAATGAGTGTTGGATATCACCCATATGTCACTTATAAAAGACTAAATGTTAGGTCCCTATAATACTAGTGTAGCCTCCTTATTGTTATTGTTGGTGTAGCCCCCTTATTGTTATTTTTGTGCCCATGTAGCCCCATATTGTTTTTTTTGTGCCCCATAGAATTTCACTAGTGTTATTTTTGTGCCCTTACATTATTATTGTTATGTAGGCTCTGATTACATTGTGACCCCTTAGACTTCTATATATACAAAGGAGGTCTTATTATTTGTATAATCCAAGAATTCTTCATTTATGTGATGTAAAGGAGGTTGCCCCATCGAAGAGGATAATTTTCAATTTTTTGATCTATATTTTCTTATGTTTGTGGTCTCGTTGCATAAGATTTAGTATTAGAGCTTTTGATTATAGGGTTTCACTGCTTCAAACAGGTCATCTTGGAATTTTCATTGTAACTTTTTTTCCTACGAGGCTTCCGAAGCTTAAACTTTCACCACGTGGAGATGAAATATTGGTGAACTTAATGTATAAATTCCATATCGTGGTTCGCTATATTTTTTGAGATATAGTCCTAAGGATTTATGGTTTTTGAGAGCTCCAATATTCAGTCTCAAACAAGTGACTTAGGGAAAATAATCATAACTTCCTCTACAATAATTAGATTTGAATTTCATAAAAATTGACTAAAATTGCACAAATTTTAGTTTTTTGTATCATTTTCAACGTCGAAGTTTGAAAAATGATACATGGCATTCCAAAGAAGTTCGATCTTTTGAACCAGTCCATAATCAATTCATCATGGGAGATTGTGCATAAATTTTATCCAATCTCAGTCTGACTTGTGGCATTGGAAATAATACTTAAAGGGATACCACTAGAAAAAAATTTAGACCTTGGAGAGTTGAAATTACAGAGATAAAATAGTTTCAATATCAAGCTCCTAAAAAGCAAGAAAAAGGTGTGTATTTTTTTTCTAATTTTCCTTAACTTTTGTTTGAAAAAATATTTTGAAGTGATTCAAAGGGCATAGTGAATCATAGATATTGTTATTTGATTCCAAAATTCCTCAAAACAAAAAACAAAAAATGGACACGCCTAGTAAGCAATGAGAAATCTCTACCAATGCATTAAGAAGAGGAAGAAATATAATGTGATATATTAAATTACGAGACCAAGTGCAACAAATTTCGCTTTCACAAAGAGTAACCAAAAGTTAACTGGAAGCTAGGATGGATGGTATAGAAGAAAAAATGAAAGGCAACATGGAAGATTTGAAGAATGGTTTAAAAGAAGACATCAAAGGTCTATCAAAGTTGTTACAAAAAATGCTTCCTAATGGTGACAAGGTACTCCATAAAAAACAGGATGAGGACAAAAGTAATAAGAAATATGATTTTAGAGACTCCAAAATTGGGTTTAAGACCCGCCACATTCCAAAGATAGATATGAGGAAGTTTGATGGCAAGGATCCCGTAACATGGATACTACATATGGAGCAATTCATTGATCTACATGATGTACCATACACACAAAAGGTACGCATTGCATCTTTATATTTAGAACAAAATCAATTTGTGTGGTATAGATGGCTTTGTCCTCGTAAATCAATTGTCGCTTAGACAATTTTTGTGGAAGACTTGGTATGAAATTATGAGGATACAAAGAGAAATACCTTCTTTAGCCAATTGATAAATCTCAAACAAAATGGTTCAATGGTGGAACACATTGAGGACTTCCAAAGATTGAATATCAAGGTAAACGATATTCCATAGGAGCATGGGATTGATGTATTCATAGGGACTTTAAAGGATAACATCCAACATGAGGTTCGCCTTTGGGAACCTGATTCATTGGAGAAGGCATTCAAGGTTGAAATAAAAGTTGAAAGAAAAATTATGGAAACAAGGAAGTCTACCACTCACAACTATAAAGATGGAAGCGTTGTCACTCCTAGCCTCCCACAACCTACAAGGTTTACACACAACAACTAGAGGAAACAAGAGCAAAATGGATTTGTTACAGTTGTGATAAAAAATACACTAAGGGTCATAAGTGTACCGAGAATAAATTATTCTAAATAGATTGTGAAGAGGAGGAAGAAAAGGACCTAGAAACATCAAAAGAAGAGGATATACACTAGGAACCAATCTCAAAGAAATAAGAAATTTTTAGAAAATCATAAAGGCGGAAGTATTTTCTTATTCTTGATAATTACTTGTGATGTTTCTTATTATTACGATTCTTTATATCTTCTTTCTTTTAGTTTATAAATCAATTACCAAACCAGCAACACATAAAACAATAGACACCAGATGTACGCATTATGCCAGGGAAAAACCCCCCTCGAGGGGAAAACCCAATGAAGATGATTCTTCCTTTCAATAGTATTATTTGAGACTCTTCACCCTAGACATATACCAGACCTTCCCTCCACACCAAGTCAATGTCCTGGATCTTAAACCCCTTTCTAGCACCTTCAACTATGCAACAACATTCAACAGCAGACAGCTTCCTGCAGCAACAAAACTTTGAAGACATCGATCTCCCAATCTAGGGCACGGAACACAGAGAGAGAGAGAGAAAAAGACACCAAAATTTCATTTTTCTTCTTCTCCCTAAACTTCCCCAAACTCACACTTCTTTCGGCTTCCTAGCAATAGAAATCTAACTTTTCCCAGCTACAAGAGATAGAGAACTTGTTGTGAGAGAGTGTGACCAAATGAATTCAAATTTCTTATAGGTATAGGCTCCATTTGAGGTCGAATTGGGGTCCTTAGGCCGACATTATCTCTTCTAGGTCGACTTGATGTGGAGGATACATAAATCAGATTTGACTTAATACTAGACCTTTTAACATAATTTAAAAGCCCAAGAAGGGTCTCTTTAAAATTACAATGACTCTATTGACTAAGAATAAATCATAGAAGTCCTCAATGGGGAATTTGACCTAAAACATGGTGACCCAAGCATGAAACCCATGCTTTAATAAGTCACAATAGTAATAATAAAAATTATTTTCTTTATTCTTTTGACAAGTACATTACAAGATGACTCAAGTACATTAAATGAAAACCAAACCTAGTTAAATTTTCCAACACTCCCTCTTAACTATGGAGGTACTCATACTTATAAAAATACAATGGAAGATATCAAAATATATGAAAAAATGAAGAACTTAGGCACCGCAATGCCATGGAATAGATTCCTAACCATGGAAATATATCCATTGGTCTCTCAAAAATTTAGGCACTGCATTGCCACAGACTAGATTCCTGACTAGGGAAATCTATCTGGGTGGGACTAAGATGGACTCAAGCTTTCGGCCTCTCTAAGTAACATCAATCTTACTTGCTAACCACCAACCTGAAGATCCAGGTGTGCATCCAAAAAAAAACAAAGCTCTTTAATCACCACAACCTTCCCAACTTCGAGACCTCGACATCAACATAGATTGTCGGCCAGATGTCCTCCCAGACAATGCTTCACTCACAAATTCTCAACACTCCTTGATCCAACAAATCATAGATGACCAATCTCTCCCAATAAAACTGATCGGTAACCAACATGCTATTAAATCCTTCGAGAGATTTACATGTACAAACACAACCCCATTTAATAATATACTTTCTCACGTACATAAACAAATACAAACCTCTGGGGTCTTTCATACAACTTGATGTTGCTTATCGAATTTTCATAGTAGGACTATCAATCAAATCTTTGACAAAATATTCCTTCATCATACACTTTCCTTATCCTATTTCTCGTGCAGCAACATATCTTCTAAAATTCATTCTTCAATCAAAACCAAGCTATGCCCTCCCTCTCAACCAGGGAGCATCTATTTATCCAGACTCCCTCTTAACATTAGAGAGATTTCTTATATTCAGGCTTCCTCACAAAGATTAGCTTCTTCATCAGAGAATCTTTCATGGCTTCCAACCATTTCATTAGAGTTATCATTATCCTCATAAAGCTTATCACATCAACAAGCATATTCAGCGTATTGAAGATTGTGTACCTGCATAACTTAGATATCAAGTACAACCAAATCTATAGAAGCATGAAGTTAGTCATATCATAATCACAAAAGTATTTCAATATCAAATACCCAAACTTAATTACAAACAAGAGACATATACTCTGCGAAATTTTTCTAGGGACTTTGTCATAAACCCTAGACTACTTCATAACAAATTTCATTCTACATAGGGCTTCAATGTTTCTTTCAAATGTGTAACATACCCTACTACAACATATAGCAAACCCTATAAATAATTAAATATAGATCTACAAGATATATAACAATTTTCAGAATTCATATGATAGACTTTCCACTAGAGATTTACACAAATCCTAGATTTCATATAAAGTCAATCACAACTTAGTCATCAATATGACTAACTTCCACTAGAGTTAGTTGCAAACCCTAGATTTTCAATCAACCATCAAATCCAATCAAAACTCAAATTTCATCAATCTTACACAAATCTCAAATCATCATATTGTCATCATTCATCAGATATTTTCACTTATATTAAGGTTCAACTTCAAAACCCTATAATTTCGTTATCACAAGAACAACAATCATTATATAAATAGATCTCAGATTGTCATATCACAAATACTATAGAATTTAACTACTACTAGGGTTTAGCTACAAAACCCTAGATTTCCAAATATCATCATCCTAGAAGCTCAAACAGGGATTTATATTAAATCCCAAGACTTATGACCATCAACAACTAGGTCAACACATGTATCTAGGAATTCATTATCATGCAAAGGCATATCATATGTCTAACAACATTAATACATTAGGCATATACAGATCTAGACCAAGCTAGGGTTTTGATATCAAAGGACATATCTTCATATACTTAGGATTTCATCATCAAGAAAAATAATTTCATATCATAGACAAACCCAACAACATATTAATAACAAAATTGATTAGACTAGAGTTTGATCAGACAAAACACACACATACCAAGGAAATAATTTCTAAGACATTATAAGGGTATTTCCTACAGATTCTGCTAAACCCTAATAAGTTAGGGTTCCAATTTAGAAACATAGCAAACCCAACATTACCATAACTTCAAAGGTTCGAGGTTTTAGACCTTATCATTCAACCTTAACAATTATGTTTTCCTGATCATACCAAAATCCCAAATATGACATCATCAATAAAACTTAAAATACAATATCCCTAAGCAGTTTAATTTTTCAGACATTCACATTAGCATACCCTTCGATTAGGGTTTTCCAGAACCTGTTTAGGGTTCTACAAAATTACTTAAGAATGTGAGAGGTTGGGTAGATTTATCAAGTGATGAATCACACATAACAAGAATCGTTATGATTCAATATATCTAGACATAACAATGTTAGTAATAGACTGTCAAATTAATAAACCTTTAATATAAATAAAACAATGTTTTAAATCATACCTTTGTTTCTTAACAAACCTTGTCTTGAGAGGTCCACCTTCATACTTCTTGAGAGTATAGCATATTTTTTCCTAATCAAGACAGTAGAGAGAGAAAGGTGATTAGTATTAATATAATAAAAACCTAAATAAGTACATGAAACCAAAACTGAGATAAAATGGGATACTTATCTTGAGGAGTTGTTGAGGGCTCCCTCCAAAGCTTTGAGGGATACCTAAAACTTAAAAACAAGAAAATTTATTTTCCAAAAAATATGTTAAAGACCTATAAATTCTAAAATATCAAAAATATAAAAGTAATATATCTAAGGCTATAGGAAAATGAATTACTAGTGTAAGTCCCTAATGTCAAATACTTCGGGCTTGACTTTCTTTGGGTCTACTTCTTCAAAAATGTTGGCTTGAGCTCTTTCTCTCTTCTTGTTTCAAAAAATTTTGGGACAGTCACTCCTATAGTGACCCTTCTTATGGAATTTATATCATTCTACCTTAGACATGTCAACTTTCTTCCTTGGTCCCTTTGATTTATTTCCTTTATGATGAGCAATGTAGGCATTTGATACTCCCTCATAATTGGCAGCTAATGATATACTTAATTCTTCCTTACTACAGGTATTCCATAGTTCTTCAAAGGTGGGAGCTTCCTTCCAACTGTTAAGTCATGCAAAAAATGCACCCCAAGTAGGTGGAAATCCTAATAGGGCAGTGATTATGAGTTCTTTATCTAGAATAATTACATCAATGGCCAAAATTCCATACTTGATTCCTGATATCTTCACAAAAAAGGAGGCCACTATGTCTTCTTTAGTCATCTTTGTAGTCCTTAGCTCATTCTTCAAAGTAGCTACTTGACCAATGTTCTTAATTGTGAATAACTTAGACAAGGCTTCATACATTTCCTAATCATGGTAGATGTTGGCTATGAATAGGACAAGGTTGTCCTTTATTCCTTCTACCATTAGAGTCACGACTACATATTCTAGTTCCTTGAATTTCACTTTTTCGCCATCACTGGAATCCTCTCTAGGATTCTTTACTTTTCCTTTTACCAAGTCTAGTACCTTATTCTTTTCAAGGACGAGATCAATTATCTTCTTCCATGACCTGTAGTTTGAGGCTCCTTCAAGTTTGTTTTCTCCCTTTATTGTGTTATACATCTTCCTAGAGTGTAGTAGATTCATCCCCTGAGATTATCCTATGAATGGTTCTTTGATCAAGTGTTGAAGACTTCCTTTTTCTTCCTTCTTCACCAAAGATTTGATACCATGTTAGAAAATCATAAAGGCAGAAAAATTTTCTTACTCTTGATAATTACTTGTGATATTTTTTGTTATTACGATTATTTTTATCTTATTTCTTTTAGTTCATCAAGAAATTACCGAAGCAGCAACACATAAAATAATAGACACCAGATATAGGCACTGTGCCAAGGAAAAACCCCCCTCGAGGGGAAAACCCAATCAATATAATTCTCCCTTTCAATAGTATTCTTTGAGAATCTTCACCGTAGACATATACCAGACCTTCCTTCCACACCAAGTCAGCCTCCCAGATCTTCGACCCTTTTCCAGCAACTTCTACTGGGAAGCAACATCCAGTAGTAGATGACTTCCGACAGCAGAAAAACTTGGAAGAATTTGATCTCGAAATATAGGGCATGAAACAAAGAGAGAGAGAGAGAGAGAGACCAAAATTTCATTTTTCTTCTTCTCCTTAGACTTCCCCAAAGTCATGCTTCTTTCGGCTTCCCGACAACAAACTTAGAACTTTTCCCAGATATAAGAGATATCAAACTTGTTGTGAGATAGTGTACTTCAAATGAATTTGGATTGATTGCATTTATAGGCTCCATGTGAGTCAGAATTAAGGTCCTTAGGCCGACATGATCTCTTCTAGGCTGACTTGATGTGGAGGATACATAAATCATATTTGACTCAATACTAAACCTTTCTACATGATTCAAAATCCCAAGAAGGGTGTCTTTAAAAGTACAATAAGTCTATTGACTCAAAATAAATCCTAGAAGTCCTCAATGGGGACTTTTACCTAAAACATGTTGACCCAAGCATGAAACCCATGCCTTAATAAATCACAATAATAATAATTATTATTATTTTCTTTATTATTTTGACAAGTAAATTACAATATAACTCAAGTACATTAAATGAAAATCGAACCTAGTTACATTTTCCAACAGAAATGAATATGATCATATATTGAAATGCATTGGCAAGAATTACCACTCCTCAAACTCTAAATATAGAAGGATTTATCAAGAAAAAAAAAGTAATAGTGTTGAAATATTCTGGTTGTACCCTCAAATTTATTCATTGCAAGATAACCAAGGAATTGTATTTCTTTCTATATCTAGCACCAAAGTTTCAAGTGATGATTTCAAATGGAGGAACTATAAATTGCTTAGGGAAGTGTCATAATATCAATCTAACCATGGGGTGATATGTATTGAATAGTCTAATGCTTTCCATTCCAATTGGTGGTGTTGATGTTGTATTAGGAGTCCAATGGTTACAATCTTTGGGGACAATAGCTTTTAATTTTCAAGAACTTTTCTTGAAATTTTCATTGGAAGGTAATGGAATTGAATTAAGGGGAATCACACAGAAACTAGGGAAGATAATCAACTCTAATGGCATGACAAAGCTTTTGAAGAAAGAAAAATGTGGCATTATTTCACAATTATGCTCACTAGATGTTCAAACATCAAAATCATATGTTTCTCAAGATCTCCAAATAAGCTTGGACAATCATTCTAAAGTATTTGAGACCCCCAAAGGCCTCCAACCTATTTATGATCATGTTATTCACTTGATTCTAGGAAGCATTCCTCCAAACATCAGACCTTACATATATACCTATGCCCAAAAGAGTGAAATTGAATGTATGGTTGCAGAAATGTTGGAGGAAGGTATAATTCAACTTAGCCAAATTTCTTTATTTGCTCTAGTATTATTGGTAAACAAGAAGGATGGACCATGGCGTATGTGTCTGGAATATAGGGAGCGCAATAAGCTCACTGTTAAAGATAAATTTCCCATTCCTGTCATTGATGAATTGTTGGATGAATTATATGGAGAAATTCACTTCACCAAGTTGGATATTTGTTCAATTATTATCAAATTAGAATGAAGATTGAAGATATTCTAAAAACAACATTCAGAACTAATGAAGGTCATTATGAATTTTTTGTCATGCATTTTGGCCTTACTAATGCACCTTCCACATTTCAAGGTTTAATGAATTCCATTTTCAAACCCTTCCTTACAAAAGTTGTGTTCGTATTTTTTGATGATATACTAATCTACAACAAGTCTTGGAAGGGTCATGTTGAACCTATTGAAAGGGTGCTCAAACTATTGGAGGAGAAACAATTGCATGCAAAAGCCTCCAAATGCTTCTTTGGGGTACAAGAGGTGGAATATTTGGGTCATATTGTATCTCATGAGAGTGTTAATATAGAACCTAACAAAATTAAATTCATCAAGGAATGGAAAATTCCAACAACCCTAAAGCATCTTTAAGGATTTCTCGGGTTGACAAGGTATTATTACAAGTTTGTTAAGAATTATGGGAAAATAACATCACCTCTAACAAAATTACTAAATAAAGATGCATTTTTTGGACTCTAGAAGCAACTAAGTCCTTTGAACATATTAAAGAGGCAATGTGCCAAGCTCTGATTTTAGCTACTCCAAAATTCACAAAAACATTTATGTTGGAATGTGATGTGTCAGGAAATGGAATTGGTGTTGTTTTACTACAATAAATAAGACCCATTTCTTTTGAAAGTCGTCCAATCAAAGGAAAGTATTTACATAAACTATTGTCAAGATAAATCCCCTCTGTGGACAAAGGTGATCTCTCCAGCACTAGAGTGGGTCTAGCAACTTGAGATACTTTCTAATGCAAAGCTTTCTTAGCTAATATTAAAAATGTGACAAGAAAAGAGATAGAGGTACCTTTCTCCCAACACTACGTTCGAACTCGTTGATGATGACCTTGATTCACGATCCTTTAAGGCTTGATCCTTGCTACTGGTGGCACGCAAATACCTTTGGATGACCAAGAGGCAACAACAAATGTAATCCAATACATAATAATCTTAAACATTAGCTATCTAGCATATCAAGGAGTACCAAAATATTTGCATAAAATATTAGAGAAATATAGAAAGAAAACATCAGATTTTTTATTGATAAATATGAAAGGAAGAGCTTACAACCCAGGTCTTGATGTTTGAGGCCTCCCTTTGGTGAAAATTTGTGTCCTTCACCAAAGATCTAAAGAATTCCTTCTCCCAAACACTTAGGCATTATCAGAGTGCAAGAATGTAAAGGCAATGAGAGTCCATATTAGCTCAACAATGACCAACCAATAGTGGAAGGATGGGGACCAATTTATAGGAAGGGAGAAGAGGTTGGGAGCCCATGAAAGGAGGAGGAAGGTCCACTTTCTAAGCGATAAATCCCCATGGATGAGATCAAAGCTCTAAAATCAGAGAGCTCAACTCTATCACCGTCATTTAACAACGAACTCATCGCCCTAGAAATTTTAGAGGTCGAAGCTTCTACTCCATTTGAGGAAACATTGCCAGAAAGGGATCAGTGTAATTTTCCAAGAAATAAGGGTGCCAGAAACGTTAAGCCAAAACTGTTAATCTGACATCAGCGCGAGCATGAAACCAGGAAACGTGCTGACCCAGGAAACTAGGATTTTGACCAAGTTTCTTCAGTAATCTTCCAAGACAGTTTTCTTTGAATCTTCATGGGACGTCTTACATATTTCATCATGGTGGAAACATTGCACAGGGTTTGTCACGGGGAATTTCAATATCAAGGACGGGAAATGAACATGGTGACAAATTATTGTGTAACATATGCCCTTTGTTGATCACGTCAGCATTCTATTGAAATTTTGATAAGCAATCTCGCTTAAACCTTTCAAACCTCCTCTTTTTGCCCCGAGAAATTCGTTTTCTTCTTGTCGTTACCTTCTCCCAGCCTCAAAACTGCATAAAAGGGCCGAAATCCCACATTATAATATATTTAAGGCCTAAGCACCTTTTATCCCTAGCCCCTACACCTTTTTCTCCACATGACCAGAGGTCAAAACCGAGTGCTAGCCATGAAGGCGCTTATCACATATATATATCAGGCACGTTTATAACCGTCGATCTGTAAAGATTCGACGGCGTTCGCAAGTCTTCATCGCACCCGTGGCGCGCTCCGTTCATCGCCCAAATCACCTGTCCTTCGTCCGTTTAAATCGCAGATCAACGGTTCGTAGCTCACCTGCCCTTATGGTCCCCGCTCCATGTACTATACAAAACTGGTGGTTTATATCGCACCGCCTTTCAGAGGCGGGCGGTATTTCTCATTTCAGAGCAATGCCATTCATCGCGCGACGCGTGTCTCGCGCACTATTTCAAAACCGCCTGATCATGGCGTGTTATAGTTCGGCAGCGGACGTGGCGCGATATGCACGTGAGCCGTCTGATCTACAGCGGCCCATCCGATGGCGATCGCTCCTCGAAGCTGCGTGGAAGTTAACACGGGGAAACAGTACCCCTGGCCCACAGTCGATCGCCCTCCAACGCATTTTTAGCCGTCGATCTCGTCTTGAGATCGGACGGTCTAGATCACTTACCTCCCCACCATCGACACGTGTCTTTCGCCCCGTCACCGTTCCACGTGTTTGTCGTATTTTTCCTCCACCCTTATATATTTCATTCATTAGTCAAATTTCAGTGTTTTACGTTTAAAAACTTTCACCAGTCCATCCTCCATCGTTTCACTCCTTTTTTTGCTGCCACCCTGCATTGTTCCACCATTTCGCCATGTCCGCACGACCATTTGCATTGACCCTGCCACATCCGCCATCCCCATGCATGGTTTTCCTAACAAGTTTGCGGATTTTGCAGGGTTACAACGGTGGAAAACTGCCATGCTTTACAGTCTTTATTACAGTAACAGAGAACACATCAAAGGACCATATTTCAGAGGCCGGAATTATGGAGAAAGGCCTGGGAAGGTATGTCGACAAGACTTCCATTAAAAGAAGCAGGGTTAAAGTCTGTCAAACCCTCCAGAGTCATTCAAAGGTGCAGATTTCGCAGATGGAAACATTAATGGAGCGGCAGAGAAATATCAGTGAATGATCGAGGAATTCAACGCGCAACATTAAAGATTTTTAGTCGTAACTCAGGGTTTAGAAGGAAGATGGTACCATTTGCAGAAAAAAATACCTTAAGGTTTTCTTTTCAGCACCATTTTCTTTCAGGAAAGGACGGAATGTCTATGTGATTTTACTTCTTTGTCGTGTTCCTGAAGAGACTTCTACTCAGTGCATTTATTTCAGAAATCAGGCCACAGAGTACAAACAGCATTACAGAGTCATCAAGCAGTATGGGCG
The DNA here is from genome assembly GCA_034641835.2 of Pinus albicaulis. Lineage (NCBI taxonomy): Eukaryota > Viridiplantae > Streptophyta > Pinopsida > Pinales > Pinaceae > Pinus > Pinus albicaulis. Next base: position 772,047,289 of record CM076577.1, on the reverse strand, counting down.
TGCACGTTTCCGCCATCTTGTCTTAATGAAGAAAATTAAATGTTCATCACCTACTCCCTTTTTCGGGCTTTCTTTTTCTCCTATAAAGCTCCCGAAGAAGAGGGAACAATGGTTCCAGATTTTATCAGAAAATCAGACAATGAAAGAATTTTTGTATGCATTTTGTAAAAGCTCTTATATCAATGTACAGAGCCCGTGGGGTCTCAGTGAGGAGGAGTTCCGTCTTTAAAGAGGATTCTGGTCTTTGGTGTCTCACAGTGTGTAAATTTCTCTCTTGTGTGTTATTTTAATACATCATTTCATTTCATCCATCTTTCCTGTATCATGTTTCTGGAATGCGAGTGGCTCACTGATTTTTGGTATGGATTTATCCTAGTTGATACCCATGCTCGGATTAGTCAAGCGCTTTAAATATGGCTCAGGCATGATATTTTGTTTCACTATTCACTCAACCATATTTCTGCTATATTAGTTTCTTTGGGAGGGTGTTTTTAAAACGCTATTGTCATGTATGGATTCTTAAATTGGTAAGCCCATTACATGGTGATATTGTGTATCTGGATATCATCTCAATGAACACTAGTATTCTCTAATATTTCATTCACAACATACACCTTCTAATAATATATTTTTGTGAGGTATTTCTGAATTGGCCCTCTTTATAGTAAGCTGTCTCTGAATTGTCTGTTGCTTTTATATTAGATTTTTTCACATTGCCTCTGCAGTATTCCTTTCTCTGTGTCAGTTTCTGAAGGTCTTGGTCCCATTTAGATAATATTTATTGTTTTCGGGAGATAGCATGAGAGCTTTGTATTGATAACTTCCCCTGTTATACCCTATGCTCCTTGCTATATATAATATGTCCTAGGCACTGGTCTTTCACAACTCAAGGCTGTCTCTAGGAACGACAACACCCCCTAAAGCATGAAGCTAGAACGGGGAGTGATGGCTGAAATGCTTTATGAACCAAGGAAAAGAACTCAGATCACCGCCAAGAAACCTGCCAAAATAAAAAAATTAAAATATATGACATCTCTGGTATGAATATGCCTAACCACATAACACTACACTAGGCATCAAATAACACATGAACCCATGGCATGTTCGCAGCCATCCGTCTAAAAAGATCATAGAAATGGATCCGCGGTATGGACGCAACCATCCGTATAGATAGGATCATGTATACAATCATGAATACTCAATAACTCCATGCAACCTGGACCAAAATCAGATGTGAATGAGGGTCTTCACTATGATCTCAATCAACCCAATGTACGAATCTAGCCATGCGAATAGATGTGTTGATGTCGAACATGGTAGAAACCACCTGATTATTGGTCAATGAGGAAAATCGTTAACAAGCACGAGAGAAACCAACAATAATGACGATGGCCCTCAAGTTACAACAACAAAATCTACAATTGTGAATAAATGTGTTGAAGTCGAACACTTGCAGAATCATTCGATCGTAGGCCAATGATGTGAATCAGTCGTCAAACACAAAGAAATTTCCATTAAGGCTTGCAAGCTCCAAGGTACTGAAAAGAATTTTCTAAACCACCTTCCCGAATAATGAGCTTAAGTCGACAGGAAGTGATTTGTTTAACAAGGGCCATAATGATTCCCACATCATCGACATGAAGTAATAGAAGTCTCAAGATGATAGGAGTGATTTAGGATTGTAACAAAGGAGGTAAGATAAGCAAAGGATGTTTGAAAAAAGGACTTCTCTTGAAAATATTGGCAACACAACTACGGAGTGTGGAAACATTTGAATCAAATGGGATCAGAGGTCATGATGACAAAAAATGGTGATCAAATAGGGGGAAAATGGATTTCCCAAACCCGTGGAGGCAAAGTGACGAATGTAGGATGTCCCTAACCCGACACGAACTGCAGATGAGGGTCATGTTCAAGAGTGACAAGCTGCCCTAAAATACACATAGGATGTTTACTTTCAAGTTTCCCCCATTATTACTAACAAGTACCTCTTTATTTTTTATAAGCAGCATGAAGAGGATAACATATGCTGAGCGTGTAAGTTCAGTCTTCGAATGAATCCATCCTAGTAAGTTTAACAAGCCCGAGAAAGGAGGAACTCAGTCTCGTCATGGTGACAAGTCTTTCGTCATTTAATCTTTAACGAGTCAACCGAAAGGGTAACTCAGTAACTTTTCATATTTAAGAAGTTTCAAAAGAAACAAAAAGGAAACTCCATCATGTCCCTTTTTGTAAATCGTCTCTTGAATTCGAAAAGGTAGAAAACAATATCTGAGAGAACCTCTTGACCATGTTCGATCAAGGTATTCCTTTTTCGTAAATAGTAAATCTCTCCCCGAAAAATGGGTAAACATATATTGAGACCACGTCAATTCATTCACTTTAACAAGTTCGAAATGACAAGTACTCAGTAATATTTTCATTTTTCGAGAGCCAGAAAAGAGATGAAAATTGACTCCAGGGGGGGTTCCTTTTTCGTAAATGTTTGCCGAGTCTAAAAAAGAGATAAAATACAACTCGTTTGCATCAGAAATAATCACCAATAGTGTAAAGGTAATGTCACTGCAAAAAAACAGTAAACATCACTGATATGGAGGAAAAATAATAAAATAATGGAGAAAAATTTTCAAAAAACTATAAATAGACCAGAAAAAATAAATAAATAAAATTAAATTAAATTAAAGAAATAAAATAAAATAAAATAAAAAATAAAATAAAGTAAAATTAAAATTAAAATTAAAAATTAAAATTAAAAATTAAAAAAAAAAATTAAAAATTAAATTAAAAAATAAATAAAAAATAAATAAAAAAAATCATTTTCACCTTTCTATTTAGAGTAAACTAGAGAAGTGCATTTTACCCATTTTCCCTCTGAACTTTAGATCAGTGTTGTGGCCGATCCATGACATCATTCAACGATCCATCAACACCAGGTAAGTGCCCAAAGTCTCCTCTTCATTTTAATTCCACTATTTTAGCATTTAGCTTTAGAAATAGAGAGATGGGAGGGAGCACTTCAAACCTCAAAATCGCCCACGACTAGCGCAGGTTCGAGCTATCGAACCCGCATTGGTCGCTTTTAGGTCGTTAGGGAAGCTTACCACCAATGCATAATTAATTCGAACAGTCACGTTGGCCGCGGGGGAAGATTTTGAAATAATAAATCTACCCATTTCCATGGATGATTTCCAAAACTACTCCAATGAAAGCTCCTAAAATGTCTTTTCAACATGTTTTGTGGGTGATTTCAGTAGAGATGTTCATCGAATGGGAAGAATGAGGCCACGAGGTGGAAGACCACCAAGCACTTAAATACAAAAATTGCGTAAATGCATTGCGCAATTGTGGGTTACTAAAATTATTTCATACAACAGGGCTGAGAGCTCAGCTGGAGCTGCTCCAGTATTTGACTAGACTGTGGATTGACAGATATTCATCATTGCGGACCAGGAATTAGAATTAGATTTCATGGACATCTATTTCATCACAGGCTTGTCCAGGAGAGGGGAGAGAATCCAACTCTCTAGAGCTCATGCAGCGGCTGAGAGTACCATCATGCTCATCCAGAGACATTGTTCCAGGGCTCGACAGACTAAGAGTGGGAAGATAGAGATATCCTCTATCAGAGTCCTTCACTTGTGAACAATCCTTCATTGCATGATTAGAGTGGTGGGAGCCCAGGAATTGCATAAGGCATCGAATTCCCAATTCCAGTACGCGGTGGCCTGTCTGGCACCGACGATGTTCAATTGGTGCGAGGGGTTATTGGCCAACATGAAGAGCCAATTAACCACGTGCAAGACAAGGCAACTGAAACAATTTGAGTACGAGTCCATTCTGGTGACCTTTTTCTTAGAGAGATTAGCATTGTTTCAATATCAGCGATTGGAGATCCATGATCCAGCCTCGAGGGACCCGAGACTGATGAGGTGGTGCAAGATCATGCCCCGATAGGGTGGGGTCCAACAGATACATTTTCCTACAGCTTTTTCCATCTAGATGCATCTTCAACTCATCGTGGTTGAGAACTTTGCATATGCAGGCACCGACTTCAGGGGAGATCCAGATCTATCCATTCCGCCAGACACACAGTGGAATGATTCAAGTAAAAAATTTATTTTAACATTTTTTACTTTTTTAATGTTTTTGTTATGTATTTTGAGACATAATTTTATGATGTTTTTACAGATATGGGTCCTCAGAGACCACCAGGTATGTCACCGATCGCAAGGAGGGTAGCCCGCCCGGTGGGGGATGTCCCTTACGAGGAGGGAGAAAACCCATTAGCCGAGTTAGAGTGGAACTTAGTAGGCCTTATGAGAGGCATCCCAGAGTATGCTACCTTTGATGAAATTCCTCTTCGCTTTCAGAGGCATATGGTTGGGGTTCTAGGCAGATTGCATCGTCTACTCTGGCGAGTGGTTCGAGCAGTCACCTGCTATCACGAGCATCATGTGGGTGGATAACAACCCTGTCTTTACATTTTAGTACTGATGTAGGCTCAAAGATCCATTTTTGTAACAGAACACATACTTTTTTAGATTTTGATGTAACAAAATTGACAAACCCTATATATATATATATACACACACATATGCATGGCTACTTGTGTATCATAATGATGTGTTGGTTTTTTTAAATGTTGTGTAGATGTCTATCTAATACATTATTTGCTAATTTATCTATTAATGTGTTTAAACATCTTGGAATATGTTCATATGTAATAAAATCAAAATGCCTTTCCAATAATTGAACACGCAAATACATATGCAAAATTTGAGGATTTTGCACAGAATAATGGCCATTTAACTATAACACAATGAGTTGTGAGTCTAATTTAACAACCAAATCTCTAATTCCGAGATCAATAGCATCCGATAATATCTCGATAACCGCACTATATTTAGCAATATTGTTATTTGTTCGGCCCAAACAAATACCTTGCAAATTAATCAACTCGCCATCAGGGGCAAAGAGTGCCCATGTTGAGCAAGACAGTTTCTGTGTGCTACGGAAAGCGCCATCAGCAAAATCGACGTAATGATTCAATGACATCTTTAAACCAAATGGAACACAAGGTAAGAAGAGGAAACATGTCTACAAATCAAACAATCTCACCAAAAATCCAATCAGATCACACTAATGAATAAAACACTAATGTACAAAGTATCACACTTGTGATTAAGCGTAATATTTTTTTAGATAGAGCCCATTTCGGGGCTTAGCCATTTGATTTCCTTTGTAATATGCTAGCCCATAGGCTCCTCTTTCTAATACTCGTTGAATGATATAGGGCCCATGCCACATTAGCTCTAGTTTTCCTACTCCCAATTTATCATGGGCTTGGTCATAAAGAAAGACCAAGTCACCTTCGGAGAAAACGCAAGGGTTGATGAATTTTTCACATTGAACTTTAACTCCTCTTTTTTGTGCTTCAATAACCAAAGCAACAAGTCTTCAGGTATCATCGAGATGCTTGAGGTAAATCAAACATTCCTATTCTAGTGAAGTACCAGGAAGTAGTTCAACAGCTAATTTCAAAGAAGGAATCTCACACTCGATCGAGAGTGTGGCCTTCATACCATACACCAATTGGAATGGTGTGAATCTAGTGGCAGCCTTAGCAGAAGTTCGGCACGCCCAAAGAGATGAGAAGAGCATGAGATGTTAATCTCGTTTGTGCTTCCCAATGGTGCGTTAAATCAAAGTCACCAAGACTTTGTTGACAGCCTCAACCTGGCCATTGGCCTATGGATAATAAGGAGTGTAGCTATCGTGATGTAACCCCAACTTAGCAGTGAGCTTTGTCATCATATGATTGAGAAAATGAGAGCCATGATCGGTGACAATCGATTTCATAACACCAAACCAAGATATGACATGATTGAACAGAAATTGCTCTGCAGTTAGACCTTCATTATCATATGTAGGCATAGCTTCTACCCATTTAGTGAAATAATCGACGACAATGATAATATAACCATGCCCCCTGTCTGAGCGAGGGTTACGGGTCTTGAAATCAATGCCCCATTTTTCAAAAGGTCTGATGGTCACAACTAAGTTCAAGGGTGAGGGTGGGGCGCTCTCTTTCCGAGAGTAGACTTGGCAGTCATGGAATTTTCAAACTAAAACGATGCAGTCGTTAAAGATAGACGGCCAAAAATACCCTGCGAGAAGGATCTTTTGGGCAGTAGGATAACCAAAAATGTGATGACCACAAGCCCCAAAGTGGCAGTCATTGATAAATTTCTCAACTTCCTTGAGATTCAAACATCGACGAAGGATGGAGTCAATACCGATGCGATATAGGGTGTCTCCAACGATACGGTAGGGTGTGGACTGGTAGCGAATTCGTTGATGCTCAGAGTGTGATAGCTCTAGATGAAAAGTTTGGGTTTGTAGATAAACAATGATGTCTCCATACCATGGAGCGAGAGTACTGATGAGAAAGATAGATTCTCTTAGAAGAGACTCATCAAGAGGAGTGGGATCAACCGTGGTAGGAAGATCACAAATAAACTCGGCAAAGACTAGGGATTTCTTAGACTTAGCAGCAGTGAATTCTAAGTCGAACTCTTGAAGGATGACAATCAATTTCGAGTACTTGCCCCCAAGCAACTAACACGTGAGAATGTAAGTCATGGGGTTTCAATCAGAAATCACAAAAGTTTTCCACAAGAGAATGTAGTGACGAAAATGTTGAACAGCATGGACAGCAGCTAGTGCAATTTTCTCTACATGAGCATAACAGGTCTCAGTATCAAAGATATTGCGGCTCAAGTAGTACACTACATGGCCTTGACCATCTTAATCATCCTGGACTAGCACCATACCGATAGTGTTGTCGATGGTGGCCAAATATAGGAAGTAATCGCGGTGATAATTGGGGGGATGTAGTAGAGAAGCACTGATGAGGCCTCGTTTCAACGCATCGAAAGAGCTTTGGGAAATTTCGTCCCATATGAATGGGATTCCCTTTTTTAATAAGTGAGTGAAGCCTTTGGCAAGCTCAGCATAATTCAGTACAAATTGACGGAGGAAATTGGATTTCCCCTGCAAACTTTGTAGTTGATGAACAAAAGAGGGAGGAGGAAAATTTATTATTGCCTCTATTTTAAGAGGATCGATAAAAATGCCTTCTCTAGATGCCAAAAAACCCAAGAGCTGATCGGATTCGACACCGAAGACACACTTATGTAGGTTCAACCTAATATTATAGTGTCGACAGTGAAGAAAAATGGCTCTGAGGTGTTCTGGGTGATCTTAACGTTTCGCAGAATGAGCAAAAAGGACGTCGAGATATGTCTGAACTATGTGCTTGATGTCATGAAAGCATACAACATAGCTCTTTGGAAGGTGGCCCCAGCATTCTTCAAGCCAAAAGGGAGCTTAATTTTATAGGAAATTTTCCCCCACGGACAGATAAACGTGGTTTTGTGTTGATCAGCTGGAGTAATGTTAATCTGGTTGCAGCCAGAAAAACCATCCATAAAGGAAACAATCTCACTCCTAGCACATTCATCAATAATATGGTTGATAAAAGGAGTGGGAAAATTGTACTTAGGACATGCTCGATCGATATCACGATAATCAATGCAAACTCGGATGGTCCCTTGTTTCTTAGTAACGGGAACAATATTTTAGACCCAATATGTCAATGGTATAGGATAAATAAAACCGACTTTGAGAATTTTTTCAACTTCACCCTTTGTGGAAGTAGCCTTTCTTGGGTGCACATGACGAATACGTTGATGAACGGACTTCGAATTCGGATAGGTACCAATTTCGTGCACAACGATACTCGGATCAATGCCAGGCATCTCTTCGTATGACCACGTGAAGACATCGCAGAATTCATGAAAAAGCTTGGTGTAGATCTTGATCTCATCGGGAGAACAAGATGCATCGAACTAAACATTCTCGACAATCCCTGGTTTGACAAAGATGTCAATCGAAAAGGTTGGAGTAATATTGCCCATGTTCCCTTCGGACATCACTTCATGAATCAAGATCGGATTTTGAAATGGGCCAGGTTGGTATAGACGAAGCATGTGATTCTAGATAGACGGAGATATCACCTAGGGTTGGGAGAAACGAGGATCGATGATGTCCTTCATCCCATGGAGTTTCTTCGAGAGACATTACCTTCACGTACTTTCTTCGGTGGGGAAATTCTCATTCAAGGGATCATCAGATTCCCAAGAACCTAACCAAGGAGACTGCGCATAAGTGTCTAGAGAGGAAACCAAATAGTCATTGGTTCCAGATGCAGCCTCAGAAGCCATGAGAATACTTTGATACATTTTTTGAGCAGGTCTCGGAGGCATAACGTCATCAAAACTTTCAAGCTAGTCAGGATTGGGAAAAATCCATGGATAATGACCAGATGATATTATATTGACACTAGAGACATTCAGATCTAGGAGTGGAAAAAATAGCATAAGGGATGAGTCTTTGAATAGGCCCAGCCCGATTTTCTCATAGGGGGTAGCGACCTTCCCAACATATGGAATATTTCCTGTGGAAGAATCAAAGGAAAAGAAATTTAACTGATCGACAGTCACGATTTTTCCCTGATGAGGAAAATGGAGGACACGAAAAAGGGTGGAGACACACAAACCATGGCATGAGTCCAATTATGTCCAAGAAGGAGATTATAATTCAAGTTGGAGTCTACCACCTCAACTTCTAAAGTTATTGTTTTCCCCTCCAACAGGATGGACAATGATTTGAGAATACCATACGACCGAGAACCTCTACCGTCGAAATATTCCAAGGTATTTAGGGACTAAATCAATGGAGGAGAGCCAATTGCTTTCAAACATGTGATAGACATGATGCAGGTCTAAGCGCCTTCATCAAAAACCGTCCTATGAATGTTTTTTCCCATCACGATAACTTGAATCGGAAAATCCACCTTATATGGTAGGCGAGGAATGAATCTCTCAAGATAAAAAGTAATAATATTAGAATATACGGGATCAATCCCTCCAATAGCGGAAAGTAGTGCCTTCCGTTGTGATGGACACGACTGAAGGAACTCCAAAGCTGACATCGCAGAAGGCACTTGAGATATATCCTCTACAATATTGTAGTGTTGCAGAGTTCTCGCATTCAGATTATAGGAAGATTTTTGAAGAACACCTTTTGGGGGTGGTCAGACGATGGAGTCACTACTAGGTCTCTCAATCTGGAGAGGACCAGAATTAGGAGGCATGGAAGAGGAAGGGTGATCTGTGACTTATGGTTCTGTTAGTATCGGTATCTTCATCCCTTCGTCAGTGATCAAATTCTCTTGTTGCATTGCATGTTAGGTGTCTCGCTCAGTCAGCTGCATTCCATTAGGATCATGGATCATCTGACGGTAGTGGCTTGTTGTACATTTTCCCTCATACCCTTTACCTACTGGCACATTTCCATTCATCTAGATCATCTGCAAGAGTCATTTTTAGGGTTTCTGCTTTATTAGGTCTAGGGTTTCGTCAAAAAGGTCTTCAAAATGTCCAATAACGGTCAGCAGGTGCATGAGGAGGTTGAATAAAGTTCTAGTACCAATAAATTTCATAATCGCATGCTCATAAATGTATTTTTCCTCAAAACCCTGTTTTGAGGAAAAACAGAATATTTTAGGTTTTTATGTATAAATTTGATGTAATTTTGGTTATCTCATATGTAAGCAACTTCAGTAGCAACCCTGGTCACCTTACCAAGCTTCAACAACTCCATCCCCTGCAAGGCAAACCAAAAATCAAGTCATTCAGTTCATCAAAGGCACAAATGAAGTAAACTGCCCAAAAACAGAGTTGAAAAAGTAAGTTACAAGGCAAACAATATAAAGGTGGGTTTATATGTATATAAACTCATTGGTCATGTTCAAAAAGCTTATTTCCATTCAAAGGAGAAAAAATGAGCAAGAGAGGGTCGTGTTGGAGATAAGGAGCAATTTTGAATGAAAACTGGGCAAATTTCAAGGGCGCGGCGCATTGGGTGAGAGGCGTGGCGCATTGGGTGAGAGGCGCAGCACATACAAGTGGCGCGGCACATTGGGCTGGCCTCCACAGTGTAAAAAACACACTGTCGCGGCGCATAGAGCAGGCACGACGCGTTGGGTTTGTGGCGTGGCGCATAGAGATGCAAGCCCAATTTCACCATAAAATTCCCCAAAATTTCCAAATTTTCTCAAATCTGTGGTGTGCAAGTAAGTTAAGATTCCTTCCATTGCTAGTGAAGAGATTTTTCTTAAAATTTATGATGGTTTAGTGTGATAGAACTCAAACCCTACCTCCTTCCAAATTTGCTCAAAAACAATTATCTAGGGCTGCATTTGTGTTTTTTCTACCAAGTCCACTCCATCACTCCCTCATTCTTTCACTCCTTCATTCATTCTTCACTTTCATCCACTCATTCCCTAATTCCCATATTCCAAAAATTCCCTAATTCCCATATCCTAAATCCCACTATCCCAAACCCTACTCACATCCCTAAAACTCTTACTCCCATCCCTAAACTCTGTTCACACATACATTTTTACACTCTCTTCCATACACTCTACCCATTTCATTCCTCCACCATATTTTCACACTGTTATCCACAAAACCATCCATGTACAACCAGATTTTTCAAAACCAAAGGAAAACAATGGAAAGAGACAGTGATCATGGGTATGAGCCAAAGATTGAACATGACCGGGAATCTTGGCTTGAGAGAACAAACTTGCACTTGGGAAAGGATGCTAGAGAAGGCCAACAATGAGAAAAACATGTTGAGGCACATGGCCAAACATTACTGGGCAAGAAACCATGTCTGCAAAGCAAGAATCAGGAACTTGAAGGCCAAGTTGAAGAAGGTATCAAAGAGGCGAAAAGAGCATGATAGACTTCAGATCTTGGCTAAGGCTTCCTTGGCCCAACACAGCTCTTAAGGGAGGACACTCAGCCCAAAATTCAAAAAATTTGGGACACTTTTTGTAATTTTTGAATTTTTGGCTCAAAAAACAGACTTTTCTGCCCAATGCGCCGCGCCACCTGGCGCTCGCTTTTGATGGAGGCATCCTTTTGAGGAAAACTCAGCATATTTGGATTTTTCATGAAAAAATATGCATGCTCACAAATGGCCAAGAAATTTTGACAGATTTTAGGCTTCCAAAAAGGTCAAAAACACCCCAAAAATGACCTTTTTGCCCGTTTTTTGACACACAGGAAGCAGTCTTGGGAGAACTCAGTTTTGGAGGGGCAAATGGGGGCCAAATTAAAAAATTCCACTTGTGTTGGAAAGAAGACAGGAAGAAATTTCCAACAAGACCACTTGGAGCAAATTTGGACACCGGGAAGGCCTCCAAAAGCAGCTGAAAAAAGGCACTATGCATAGGGAAATCAGCGCGGTGCATTGGAGGAAATTTGCTCATTTTGACCAAAAATACTCTATTTTTCGCCTAGTTTCTTGATAGTTTGATTTTTCTCCTTCTAATTGTCAAAATTATGATCTAATTTAATGTGAATTGATGGATTTTGATGTAATTATGCTGAATTTTCACTCATAGAGGTAGATTCATCCATGAAAAGGTAGTTTACAACTAAATGAATCAGTTCCCTAGTTTTTAGAGGCAAGTTGTTCCACTGCCTACTTTTTAGTTTCTCAGTTTAGAATTTGTTGGAACAGTTCCTAAACTCATGAGCTCGACCCCTAGAGGCTAGGATGAGTTGTTTTTTGCCTATATCTTATGTTTTTTCAGTCATTAGCATGGTTGGACTTTTGGGAATGCTTTGAGCATTATTGTACATTCATCTCTGCAGTTTGGCAAAGTAATAGACCAGGGTTTGCAGCACTTTATGGGATTCTTGTGGCATCTTGATTTGGTATTGTGTTTCCTTCTATAATTTCAAGTTTCACATGTGTTTTATGTATGCCATATCTCTCTTTATTTCATCTTATCTAAATGAAACAAAGTTATAGGTAGAATACATTGAAAGTGCAATGCTCTACCTAGGGTTTGTTTAGTTATTTATGTTTTCAGTTGTTTGAAGAGGATCCCTAAGTTTTACATGCCCTCTCCAACTCCTCACCTATATAAAAGCTCTCCATATCACTCATTTTGAAGTAACAAATCACTTGCCTACCTTGCCCCATAGAGATCTCTGCAAAACTGAGCCTCATTCCCTTGGCCCAAATCTGCCTTTCACATTTGAGCCAACAAAACATCATCAAATTCAATCAAATACCTATGTACACATACCTAGCCTAAAATCAGTCATCACATCAATCATCTCAAGCCTCATTGATCATTTTTTGCTGAGATTGACAAGGAGAGAGCCCTTTCCCAACCTGGTAGGGCTAGCTACCAGGTTAAGCGTGGTTTGATGTTACCCTAGATTTTGCCTTTCTCAGCCTAAGGTAGATTTAGGCACTAACAGGTTCCATAGGAGCCTTGCATGGATTGGGGTAGTCTTTCGATCTCGTGGTAATAGTGATAGGTTTTGTACCAACCATGAAAACCTAAGAGTTTCTAGACGATTGAGGTTGATATACCATTTGCGTCTATTGAGAAGGGAAAGGGTCTTTCAAGACAGTCGAAGTCCCGGGGGCGCCTTTGAGAAGATGGGAAACTTCGGCACACCGAGGAAAATCCTTGGTGTAATGATTATCATCACATATTAGGCAAGGATATTTAGGCTTGCACATAGAATAATCATCAGTAGATGACTTTTTCAAATCCTGTTTAGGGTTGTCGGATTTGGATTTTCCTTTACCCTTTTTCTTACCTTTCGATGATTTGTTTATTGTGGTAGATTGGACAACATTTACATCGGAGGTTTTACCAGGATTCTTCTAGTTACTGGAAGGAGTGGAGGGTGCAGCGATAGTAGTGGACTTAGACTTCGAAGAAGTTTTAGGCTCATTACTATCAGTATAAGCCACTGTTCCGGTAACGCCATCAACCAGAGGCATAGCAGGAGACTGAAATGATGTGGTATCAGTTGAAGGTCACAGTGCGTTAGGAAAGAGCTCGTAAACAGTCCCATATTGGGAATAAATGAAATCGAGTTATTTGGATATGGAAATGACTTCCTCTTCTGTTATACATCCACCCATGGCGAGATCTTTAGCAATCCTAGGAACGAATGATTTTGTAAACCATTCAGTCAACAGCTGATCAGGGATCTCAAATTTTATGAGGTGACGACAACATCACCATTCATGAATGTGATTCAAAATGTGAGTAGCAGTTGACTTCTTCAACGAAGTGAGGAGCTGGGTGTCGGTTTCATACCAGACAGATAACTGGAAGTGAGTGAGGAAAGCCATAGCAAAAGAGTTGAAATCGAAGAAAATTCCTCGAGGGAGCCAAATATACCACTTGGCCGCAGTACTGGTAAAAGTACATTGGAAAAGACGAAGATGAATAGAATATTTGACCCAATAATTAGAAGAGAACCATAAGTGGTACGTCATGACATGGGTTTGGGGGTCTTCCATAGACTTGCCTTCAAATTTAGGACAATTTCCTGAGATCTTAGTTGGAATTGGCGGCCAATGCAACTAATTTTGGATGGGGTCATTCATAAGCTTTGACACATCCGGCAATTCAAACGTAGCCAAAATGGCAAAGGAAGATGATGAGGAGAAAAAGATCAGGGGTTCCAACCGGTTTGATAAGAATTTTGTCCCCAATAGGGAAAATTTTGTCCTAAATACGCATACTGCACCCATCGTTGGTAAGGAACTTATTGCAGTTGTTGCTGAACATAGGGACCTTTTTGGGGCTATTGATAAAGCCCCTAATGGATTTGAGGTTGCGAACCTTGATGGATATAGGGTCTAGGGTTAGGTCCTTGCTGAACATGAGGTCCATCTTTTGTTCCCTACTAAACATGGGATCCAACCTGTGGTCCTTATTGAATGTAAGGTCCAGCCTGAGGTCCCAATTGGGCCTGTTGGTACTAAAGAATCTATTGATATCGAGGACCAAAGTGAGGCCCATTCTAGGATTACTGGTACTGACCATGCGGAAGTGGTTGGTACTGAGCACCAGGTTGAGACTATCAAAAATAAAGAGGTACTCATTAGCAAAAATTGGGGAAAATTTGAAAGTGAACATCATATGTGTATTTTTGGCAGCTTGTCGCTCTTGGACATGACACTCATTTGTAGTTCATGTCAGGTTGGGGATATGCTTCATTCGTTATTTTTCCTCTACGGGTTTGGGAAATCCATTTGCATCCTATTCGATCGTCATTTTTGTCATCACAACCTCTGGTCCCATTTTGAGTTAAATGTTGCCACACTACGGAGTTGTGTCACCAATATGGTCAAGAGAAGTCCTTTTTGTTAAACATCCTTTGCTTCTCTAACCTCCTCTGTTACAATCCCGAATCACTCCTATCATCTTTGAGATATCTATTGTTTCGTGTCGATGATGTGGGAATCATTATGGCCCTCCTTCGACAAATCACTTCCTGTCGACTTCAGCTCATTATCCGTGAATGTGGTTTAGAAACTTCTTTTCAGTACATTGGAGCTTGCATGCCTCAATGGAAATTTCTTCATGTTCGACTACAGGTCCAAATCATTGGCCTTCAATCGAATGATTTTGCAAGTATTCGACTTCAACACATTCATTCACACTTGTAGATTCTGTTGTTGTACCTTCAGGTCCATCATAATTATTGGTGGTTTCTCTCATGCATGTTAACAGTTTTCATTATTGACTAGTAATAAGGTGATTTCTACCATGTTCGACATCAACACATCTATTTTCATGGCTAGATTCTTACATTGGGTTGATTGAGATCATGGTGAAGACCCTGGGCCACATCTTATTTTGATCCAGGTTGCGGGGATTTATTGAGTATTCATGATTGTATACATGATCATATCTATACGGATTCCAATGCCCTTATTTCTTGGAAAACCTCGTTGATCCCTTTCTGGAAGTGTTTCCTCAAAGGAGGAGAAGCTTCGACCTCTAGAAGTTCCAGGGCAACGAAGTTGGTTGTTAAACGACATTGATAGAGTCGAGCTCTCTAATTTTAGAGTTTTGATCTCATCCATGGGGGTTTATCCCTTATAAAGTGGACCTTCCTCCTCCTTTCATTGGCTCCCAACCTCTTCTCCCTTACTATAAATTGGTCCCCATCCTTCCATTACTAGTTGGTCATTGTTGGGCTAGTTTGGACTCTTGTTCCCTTTACATTCTTTCACTGTGATATCGCCTAAGTTTTCGGGAGAATGAATGCTTTAGAGCTTCGGTGAAGGACTTGAATTTTCACCAAAGGGAGGTCTCCAACATTAAGGCCTGGGTTGTAATCCCTTCCTTTCATATTTATCAACAAAATACCTTATGTTTTCTTTCTATATTTTTCTAGTCTTTTATGAAAATATTATGGTACCCCTTGATCTGGTAGATAGCTAATGTTTAATTATTATTATGTATTGTATTACATTTGTTTTTGCCTCTTGATCATCCGCAGGTATTCTTGTGCCACCAGTAGCAAGGAGAAAGCCTAAAAGGATCATGGATCAAGGTCATCAATAACGAGTTTGAAGATAGCATCAGGAAAGTACCTCTATCTCTTTTCTTGTCGCATTTTGAATACTAGCTAAGAAAGCTTTGCATTAGAAAGTATCTCAAGTTGCTAGACCCACTCTAGGGCTAGAGAGTCTGCGTAACATGTAAAAACCAACACATCGTTGTGATACACAAGTAGCCATAGAAACATGCATATAGATAGGAATGGATTCGCAGTCATCCGTACAGATAGGATCATGTATACAATCATGAATACTCAATAACTCCCCGCAGCCTGGATCAAAATCAAATCTGGCCCAGGGTCTTCACCACGATCTCAATCAACCCAATGTACGAATCTAGCCATGAAAATAGATATGTTGGTGTCAAACATGGTAGAAACCACCTAATTACTAGTCAATAATGAAAATCGTTAACAGACGCAAGAGAAACCACCAATAATGACGATGGACCTCAAGGTACAACAACATGATCTACAAGTGTGAATGAATGTGTTGAAGATGAACACTTGTAGAACCATTCGATCGAAGGCCAATGATGTGGACCTGTCATCAAACACAAATAACTTGCCATTGAGGCATGCAAGCTCTAAGGTACTGAAAAGAAGTTTCTAAACCACCTTCCTCGATAATGAGTTGAAGTAGATAGGAAGTGATTTGTCGAAGGAGGGCCATAATGGTTCCCACATCATCGACATGAAACAACAGATATCTCAAGATGATATGAATGATTCGAGATTGTAATAAAGGAGGTCAGATAAGCAAAGGATGTTTGACAAATAGGACTTCTCTTGACCATATTGGAGACACGACTCCGGAGTGTGGCAGCATATAATTCAAAATGGGACCAGAGGTCGTGATGACAAAAATGGTGATTGAATAGGAGGCAATTGGATTTCCCAAACCCGCAGAGGAAAAATGACGAATGAAGGATATCCCCAACCCAACACAAATTGTAGATGAGTGTCATATCTAAGAGCAACAAGCTGCCCAAAATACACATAGGATGTTCACTTTCAATTTTTCCCCCGATATTGCTAAAGATTACCTCTTTATTTTTTATAGCCAGCATGAAGAGGATAGCATATGTTGAGCATGTAAGTTCATTCTTCGAATGAATCCATCATAGTAATTTTAACGAGCCCTAGGAAGGAGGAACTTGGTCTCGTCATGGTGACAAGCCTTTCACCGTTTAATCTTTAACGAGTCCAATGAAAGGGTAACTTGGTAAATTTTCACGTTTAAGGAGTTTGAAAATAAATGAAAAGAAAAATCCATCATGTTCCTTTTCGTAAATCATATCTCATATCCGAAAAGGTAGAAAACAATACTCGAGAGAACCTCTCGGCCATGTTCGATCAAGGTATTCCTTTTTCATAAATACGTGAATTTGATTTCGAAAAAGCGGTAAACATATATTGGGACCACATCAATTCATTTACGTTAATGATTTCGAAAAGACAAGTACTCGGCAATATTTTCATTTTTTGAGAGTCATAAAAGAGCTAAAAGATGACTCCACCTAGAGGAACGAGTTGTATAAAGGGTAGCGACTGGTTCCGGTCATGGTGGAACTACTCAAAACATGTAAAGGTCAAGAGGTTGGCTAACAATACCACTCATTGCAGTGGTTCCTCAAGAAAGGGTAAAACAACCAAGTGAAAGCATATGATCGGCTAAACAAATGGTGATCATGGAATGAAAAAACTGAGGCTCATCTGGAAAAAAGAGGCTCATAAAATGGAAATCACGAGAGGTAAAATGGGGATGGTTTCATTTTTTACACAAGCTTGAAACACGATAAACTATGCTTGGGAACCCTTGAAGATGGTTTCATTTTTACACAAACTTGAAACAGAGAAAACTATGCTTGAAATTGGTTTCATTTTTTCACAAGCTTGAAACGGAGACAAACTATGCTTGAAATAAGTTTGCATGCCCCGAGCGTAATGACACAATTGGAGGTACATCCCCCCTAAGCTTCATCTCATTGTGGGTTACTAACAGGTTGACGGAATGAAGGTTCATTTACGAGATCAAGTGAAAGACTCGACTCAGATTTTACGAGATCTAATAAAAGACTCGAAAAGTGGATTTGTTTCATCTTTTAACGAGGTTGACATAGTAAAAGAACTATCCTCATGATACCTTGTTTCATTTTTTAACAAGCTTGACACAAGAAAAGAACTTTGCTCTGACACCTTGTTTCATTTTTTAACGAGCTTGACACAAGACAAGGAACTCTGCTCTGGAGACATTGTTTCATTTTTTAAGGAGCCTGACACGAGAAAAGGAACTTTGCTCTGAAGAGCCTTGATTCATTTTTAAGGAGCTTGACACAAGAAAAGGAACTCTTCTCTAAAACCAACCGCATTTTACCTCTCGTGATTTCCATTTTATTAGCCTTTTTTTTCCATATGAGCCTCTGTTTTGTCATTCCATCGTCACCATCTATTTAGCAGATCATACACTTTCACTTTGTTGTTTTACCCTTTCCTGAGGAACCATTGCGATGAGTGGCATTGTTAGTCAGACTCTTAACCTTTACATGTTTTGAGTGGTTCCACCATGATCGGAACCAGTTACTACCCTTTATACCTGTAATATCCCAAATGGAAATAAATAGCAATACAAGCACATAAACAAAGACATGCAGCAACTAGAGACAAATCATAAGGAAAACAAACAATATGGAGAACGCTGAGCCATTTTAGTAATTCTGAGAAATGGAAATGAGTACAGAGGTGGCCGGAATGATGGCACCTTGGCTTGCACTAGGCAAGCGTAGAAAGACTCTCAGGAAATGAACCGGAATGGCTGCTCCCTTTGGACTGCGTTATCTCCATAGTTGCTGCTACTGCTACTATGCTACTGCTACTACTGGAATGAATTGAATCTTTGGGGCTGCTCCCCACTCGGAAAATT
Organism: Pinus albicaulis; assembly: GCA_034641835.2. Taxonomy (NCBI): domain Eukaryota; kingdom Viridiplantae; phylum Streptophyta; class Pinopsida; order Pinales; family Pinaceae; genus Pinus; species Pinus albicaulis. Next base: position 772,028,839 of record CM076577.1, on the reverse strand, counting down.
CTGAAAATTTCGGAATGGCCTCTACTCCCAAAACCCAGAAAAAACCCAGAAAGCTTTTCAGAAATGATCGACCCCCAAAAATGGCTCCCTTGAGGCACTACGCTACTCCTCAAAGAGGGACGCTAGCTCTAAAAGATCTGCTCCAAATAATGGCCCCTGAAACCACCAAAATGCTAGAATAGGGAAGGGCTATTCCCTTGCCCACTATCCCAGGCTGAATCCACCAACAAATCCACAATCCGGAACCACCTCCCCTCAAGACTGCGTCCTCCCTCTCACTGACTGCATTGTCTCTCTGAGTGGATGCTCCTCCTATGGTAGTTGCAAATCTCTCTGGAAAAACAAGGATGAAACTCCTCACCCGAGCAGGCACTCGAAGTCCCCCGGGGCTGAGGTTGGGATCTCCGAGCAGAGACACGCGATGTACTGAACAGTACGTGCAGACTTTGCTAAACAGCAAGCGTGCTTAATGTCAGAAGACAAATCTCAAAGATGCATAATCAGAATGAATGAGAATGAGGGGACCCTTCCTCCTTTTATGCTTGGTGAGCCTCTCCCTCACCTAGGCCCCACAAATCCCTGCGCTGCCACTTGGCCACTAGGCCCCACCTTACTAATTCGATATGTCTCCTTAGTGACTTTAGGGAATGCTTTTATCCTAAGTGTGAGCTAAGTGCTTCTTCACCCACTTTATTTATATCTTAACTTTATAAAGGAAAAATTAGTCAAAATTAATATTTCCAATTAGCTGCTGCTAATTGGGAATATTACAATACCACTTATTCCTCCAGGTGGAGTCATCTTTTAGCTCTTTTTTTACTCTCAAAAAATGAAAATATTATCGAGTAATTGTCTTTTTGAACTCGTTAAAGTAAATGAATTGATGTGGTCTCAATATACCTTTACCCCTTTTTCGTGCTCAGATTCACTAATTACGAAAAAGGAATACCTTGATCGAACATGGTCAAGAGGTTCTCTCAGGTATTGTTTTCTACCTTTTTCGGATTCGAGAGACGATTTACGAAAAGGGACATGATGGAGTTTTATTTTTGTTTCTTTTCAAACTCCTTAAACGTGAAAAGTTACCGAGTTACCCTTTCATTGGACTCGTTAAAGATTAAACGGTGAAATACTTATCACCATGACGAGACTGAGTTCCTCCTTCTTAGGGCTCGTTAAAATTACTAGGATGGATTCATTCGAAGAATGAACTTACACACTCATCATATGTTATCCTCTTCATGCTGGCTATAAAAAATAAAGAGGTAATCGCTAGCAATAACGGGGGGGAATTTGAAAGTGAACATCCTATGTGTATTTTGGGTAGCTTATCTCTCTTGGACATGAAACTCATTTGAAGTTCGTGTCGGGTTGGGGATATTCTTCATTAGTCATTTTTCCTCTGCGGGTTTTGGAAATCCATTTGCCTCCTATTCGATCACCATTTTTTCCATCATGACCTCTGGTCCCATTTTGAGTTAAATGTTGCCACACTCCAGAGTTGTGTCGCAAATATGGCCAAGAGAATTCTTTTTTGTCAAACATCCTTTGCTTATCTGACCTCCTCTGTTACAATCCATAATCACTCCTATCATCTTGAGCTATCTGTTGTTTCATGTCGATGATGTGGGAATCATTATGGCCCTCCTTCAACAAATCACTTCCTTTCGACTTCAGCACATGATCCGGGGAGGTGGTTTAGAAACTTATTTTTAGTACCTTAGAGCTTGCATGCCTCAATGGCAAGTTCTTCGAGTTCGATGATAGGTCCACATCATTGGCCTTCGATCGAATGATTCTACAAGTGTTCGACTTCAACACATTCATTCACACGTGTAGATTGTATTGTTGTACCTTGAGGTCCATCGTCATTATTGGTGTTTTCTCTCGTTCCTGTTAACGATTTTCATTATTGACCAGTAATCAGGTGGTTTCTACCATGTTCGACATCACCACATCTATACGTATGGCTAGATTCGTACATTGGGTTGATTGAGATCGTGATAAAGACCCCGAGTCACATCTAATTTTGATCCACGCTGCGGGGAGTTATTGAGTATTCATAATTGTATACATGATCCTTTCTATACGAATGGTTGCATCCATACCGTGAATCCATTTCTATGATCTCTTTATATGGATGGTTGCGACCATGCTATGGGTTCATGTGTTATTTGAAGCCTAGTTCAGAGTTATGTGATTAGGAATATTCATGCTAGGGATGTCATATATTGTAATATGTTTGATTTGGTAGGTTTCCTGGCGGTGATTCGAGTTCTTTGATTTGGTTCATAGAGCATTTTAGCCATCACTCTTTGTTCTACCTTCATGCTTTAAGGGGCATCTCCTACACAGTAATTTGTCACCATGCTCAATTCTCGTCCCTGATCCTGAGATGCCCCATGACAGACCTTGTGAAATTTTTCCACCATGAAGAAATATGTAAAGACATCCCTGAAGACTCAAAGAAAACTGCCTTGGAAGATTACTGAAGGAACTTGGTCAAAACCCTAGTTTCCTGGGTCAGCCCGTCTACTAGTTTCATGCTCGCGTTGATGTCAGATTGACAGTTATGGCTTAGCGCTGCCTGTTGAGTCACAAAATTGTCTTCCACTCATACATATTTCCATTATTTCATAACCATTCAGCTCTCATTTCATAACTATCTAGCCTAAAACCCTACATCAAGTACCCATTTTCATAAATATATGAGTTAGGATCCTTGTTTTCCAAAGTTATTTATTTTATGTATTTAAAGTACATTTATGATTAAAAATAGGAAAATTAACATGGTTTCATATATCTATATATGTGTTATGAGTTTTGTGACATGTGTAGGCCTATTTTGGAGATTCTAGAAGGGTCTTACTTGACCTCCCAAGATCAAATTCGAATTTCAACTCAATAGGTGGACCATATTCCAAGGAGAAAGATCACGGAGATTTTGATGTGCCATAGGATTTGTATCTAGAATTTAGGGATAAGTTTAGACAAGTATGGGTCTAGTAGATATTTAAGGGATCTACATTTATTGAGTAGAAATCCCTAATTTTTGTATAAATAGGGGAAGCTTTCTCCTATCATAGGATGGTGTAAACTTGGAGAAGAATCGGGTGTACAAGTTAAGATTACTCACATCTTGAATACAAATACTCATGAGTAATGTTCACCATTTTTTTGGTAATGCTTGCAATGGGATGTGTTCTGTTAGCCACCTATAAATTTGTTATACCAAAAGGTGGCTAAAACTCTTTGGAGCCTTCAAGGAACAAATTTTATTGCTAAAAAGTGTTGGCTCTTGAAGACTCTTGAAGGCCTCATGCCTCTGTCCCAATCTTCACTGCTGTGCCTATTCTACACTCAGAAATCCTGCTGATTTCCAACCCAAAGTACTGTTGCAAGCACCATTTTCCTTTTCCCCTTCTTCCAAAACTAACCTCATCTTTGCCTCTGTATTTCCCATGAAAATCCCTCATTTTCATGTTTTTCCCCTTTTCCCTTCATCATAACCCCTTTGATAAGTTTTAAAGACTCCTTCTTTGCCTTATCGAAACCCTCAAAACCTTTGAAAATCATTGAAAATCCATGAAAATCATGTTTTTTTATATATTTTAGACTTAAACCCCCTTGGGCTTAAGTCTTTAAACCCTTCCCTTCCATACGCCCTGGTGCTAAGAACTAGGTGTTGGCCACCCACGTGCTTATCGCATCACCCCGATGCCGATTAGCCCTCCGTCCTATCTCCCTCGGTCATATTATCTCCCATGCGCCCAAAGGCCCCGCAGACGGGCTCCAGGCCGTATCAAAAATTAATATTTCACCCCAAAGTATAAAACCTTCGGTTATATTAATTTGTCGGTTTTTTATTTTTTCATAAATTCTTCCTCCAGTGCAAGGTTTCATTCACTCTCCAATGTCGATCTGATCTGCAGATCGACGGCACGCATTCTATCGCCCCAGTGGTCCCCGCCATCCATTCACTATTTCAAAACCAGGCGGAATCCATCGCACCGCTTTCAAGCGGAGGGCGGTTTTTTCTCGATCGACAGCGATTCCATTCACCGCCTAATGCGTGGCCTTGAGCACTGTTCAAAAATCGCCGCTCATCGCACGTTAAATTTCGGACATGGACCCGGCACGATATTGATGTCCATTTTCCAATATGGGGCCACTCATCATATGGTAGTCGCTCTCCGAGGATGCCCGTGCGATAACTCGGGGTACGGCGTATTGTTAAACGCATCTACGCCGTCGATGTGATCTACAGATCGACGGCCCAAAATTCATCGTCGTGATTCCTCGTCCAGTCAGCATTTCTGGACCCCGGGGGTTTTATTCATCTGGATTTTATCAAAGGTTTGATGTCCAGGCATGTTTCTAAGGTTATTGGCGCCTGTTTCTCCATCGTTGATCGTTCGGGCTACTCTCATCCGACGGTCCACAATCGTCCCGATTCCCGATCTTGATTTTTAATCATTTTTGCCTGAAACAGAGGTTTTAACCCATTTCTCCGGTTTTTCAAAAAATTGACTCCTCCGCTTTGACTTTTCGCCTCCGCTACCCACCGTCGATCTCTGCGCGATCAACAGCTCCAATTTAACTCTTCCCCGATTTCCTTTTGACCCCCTCTAATCAATCTCGACCATTGGATGATGCCATCCAACGGCCACGTTCACTCCACATGTCCTTCCAAAGCAGTTAACCTATACATGCAGGATTTCATAACGTTTTTGTATTTTTGCAGGGTTTAAAGGTTTTTTCACTATATGTGAAGAAAATTTAGAGGCAGAGGGTGACGATCCTCCTACCTTCAATTTACCAGAGGAAACCATTCGCAGGAAGAAGCTCCACGTTTCATCAATCATCCATGAAGCATTGATGCCACATAACCCCTGTGCAGCCCTCCATATTAGCAAAAAACCATTAATCGAGCACAGTTAAAGAGTATCATTGTTGAAGACAAAGATATACTAGAACAGAAGGTTGAAGACAGATCTTCGGGCATTACGTCCAAGATAGTTTATCAAAAGCCTAATCCCCGATTAAAAACACAGTTAAAGGAGAAATCATAAAGGTTTATCAGCCAGAAAGCCTCCACCGCCACAGTTGAGGAAAATTGATCCCTCTAGCTACCACGATGCCACCTGTGCCTCAAAGCATTCATATCTTAGGCCGGAGTTATTGATCGGGATCATATATTTGTCTCAAGCGCAGCGAGAGAGTGAATTCTGCAAAAAAACTTAATGATAAACATCAACAGAGTTACTTTGACATTACATGGACCCTCAAAGGTCAAAAAGAGCTCCCTCCGAGCTTAAATCTTTATGTAAACCATTTAATACAGAAGACGCCTATGCAAGTTTCTTCATCGAGCCCCACAAAGGCCGAGGAACCATTAGGTCTGTATTAATTATCTCTAGAGATATTTTATCAGATCTCACCTACTCATTCTTCTATATATACTATTGCAGAAGATGAGAGAGGGGTTGGTTGATGCATTTGCTGAACATTGAAATGTAATTGAGCATTGAGACTTCTATTTGTAAATAGTGTTAACTGGCCCTTGGAGCTCTACTTGTGATAGATAAGTTAGGCTGAGATGAGTAGATGATAGCTAAACTAAAGCATTGGACTTAAAGCTATAACTAGTTTGCAGCATCAATACAAGTTGATTTATGGGATCCTGGTCTATGTTAACGGTGATGTATTTCTCATTGTAACTTGTTATTTTGTTTCTATTTTCACTGTGTTTCATCTTCTCTTATAAAGAACAACATGCATAGAGTTAGGACCTATTGTATATCAGTACCCTTCTCTAACTGAAAATATTTATCTAAATGTTTTCTTACAATCTGTGTTATTTAGGAATGATTTAATTCAGGTTGAGCATAGGAATGCTAGCGTTCCCTCGTCCTATTGTCTTAGTTGAATGTTATTCTTAAATGTTATTTTCAGTATATGTTAAGTAAAGATGAACTAAGGAAGATATGGTGTGCACTGGTCCTAGTTTTATCCCCAAAGACTGTCTGAATGTTTCCCTTGGAATGTGTTGAAAGTTGGCTAGTTTAGAAGTACTTACCAGATCTTAGACCATCCTTTGTTATCATTAGTGTTTCCCCCTGTTTTTATATGTTTTCTATTGAAAGTGTATCAAAGGCTAGCTAGTTTAAAAGTACTTACCAGATCCTAGTTTACTTTCATGTTTTTATTAAGTGTATGTCAAAAGCTAGCTAGTTTAAAAGTACTTACCAGATCTTAGGCTGCTCTTTGTTTCTTCATCTGTTTATTTCCCCTTCTTGTTGTATCATTTCATTCCCGCAATCAAACCATAAAAGAATCCTTAGACATAGATGACTTTCCCATGGACCACTCTTGCCTCTTCTTGCTTCGATTTCGCCCCTATTGTGAATCCATAAGCAATAGACTAAAGCAATGTGAGTTATCTACCTTCCCGGCCAAAACTTATTCTATTCGCTTGCAACTTCACACCTTTGAAACTCTTTGCATTTAGAACTTTCCACCTCAAACAGTAATCATGCTCAACCATCCAAAAAACAAACAAAACCCTTGGCCTTCATAACTAACCTAATATCATTACCCAAAACTTCAAAGACAAATCCATATTTGCACTTATTAGAGAGATCCCTCTCCGGATTCAGGAGGGCTAGATCCTAGAATCCCAAAGTGGTTGAAACGATGTTTCTCCCTACGATCGGACTTTGCCAATCTTACTGATTACAGGGAACTAACATTTCTGGCGACTCTGCTGGGGAACAAAACCCAGAAACATTTTCATTTGAGGGTAACCATAAGATATCAGAGATTTGGTTCAAGAAAATTTTCTATATTAACCAGCTGAGCCACTAGCACCTAACATTTCTGGCTACTCCGTTGGGGAAACTTCCCTTAAAAGCTTCATAAACATTGTGAGTAAAAAGTAGCCTTTTCAAGCACTACCAAGAAATGGTAATCATGATGAAACTTGTTTGAATCAGTGACAAACTAGGTAAACCCTAGGATTCTCATAAGCCTTTATCTAACCTTGAAAGATCAGCTGGCTTAACCATAAGAGTAGACTGTCTTTGTCTCATAACCATAGCTAAGTTTTGAAACAAAGTTAGGACATTCTCAGAAACCATGCAACTGAAAAATAACTCAGAAAACACCAAAAATATTTCAGATTGGAAATCAAATAAACATGGTGGTGGACCATAAAACCCTTTACCTCCTTAAGAGTTGAAAACTTCCACTTGGCGACTCCACAATCCTGAACAGACCTTAAGACTCCACTGGGAAGAACCCTTATCATTGTAATATCATTCAAACTTAGTTAGAAGACTGTAGGATTAAAATTTGTGTAAACAGATTAGTTAACCTCTCAAAGACTGTCATACCTGGTTTAACTTTTCCTGTTTATTTGGGTCTAAAAAACACAACATAGTGGCTCATAGAAAGGTTCACACTAGAGCCTTTTCTGACCCTAATCCACCTGAGTTAGTTGATAACCCAGAAAATATTCTTAGGAACTCTCCTAGGATTAAATTATCAATTTTTTGGCTGCGCGCGCGCTTGCTCTGCGCCCCTGGAGCTCGGCCCTGCCGCTTGCTCTGCCCTTGGAGCTGCCTCCCGATCGGATCTTCCCCAGCGAGAGACTCCGCCCCTGCGCCCTGCTCTTTGGCGTTAGATCAGCTTCAGCGGATGGAGTTCCTGCATTGAACCTCTCTTCTTCAACCATGTCATCAGATGGAGTTGCCCTCCCGCCTTCTGATCTTGAGGCATTCCGCTCCCTTGTTGCAGCTGCCAACAAGAGACCACCCTCGACCTCTCAGCTCAAGTTCGTTAAAAAACTGGACAAAATCCCTACGGTGTCGCTCCCGGTGGACGATGCCTGCCGAACAACAATAAACCTGGCTGAGAGAGGTCTCATCGGCCAGTTCACCGGGCTATGGCCTTCACCAAAAGCAGTAGAAGATTGGGTCAAGCGAAACTGGTCGCCATTGGTCAAGGAAGGAGTAAAAAGTCATTTTGTAGGAAAGGGGTTCTTCGTTTTCGTGTTCGACAGTGTGGAAGATCGAAGTCTGATCTTCAGAAACGGGCCTTATTTCATGGGCCCCCAAGGGCTTTATCTGAACAAATGGTCTCCAGATTTCGACCCTGCACAAGATGTGCCCACTACTGTTCCTGTTTGGGTTCGTCTCCCGCACCTCCCTCTTCATTGCTGGAGCCAGAGATCATTGCAATCCATCGGCAATGCCCTAGGCAGGTATATAGATCAGGCCCCGAGGAAGGATCAGTACTCCTGCGCCCGTATCTGTGTGGAAGTCGATTTGGAGGTCGGACTCCCCGAAGCCATCAATCTCTCAGTGGCAGACTGGACGCACATTCAAGAACTCGACTACGAGCAACTGCCCTTTAAATGTCGACACTGCCATGAATACGGGCATTTTGCCAGATACTGCAAAAAAAAGAATGAGGAAATAGCAGAGAAAGAGAATGGCGAACAATGGAAGCAAGCAAAGAGAACAGCAAGCAATAGACAAAACAACAAAAGAAATGCAAAAGAGACAGGGAACAAAACAGGTCAGGAAGGCGCAAGTAACCAAAACAGTGAAAGCAGGGAAGCTAACAGCAGTGCAGGAGATAAAAATCCATTCGAATCTCTTGCTCTTCCGACAGATCCTCCAGAGGCTGAACAGGAAGATGCACCTCAGCTGAATACTGCAGACATTGAAGTGCCAGGTAACACTCCAAATCAGGTACCCAGCAACACTCCTTCTCCCTCATATGCTGACATTATTAAACAAAAAAGAAGAGTTTAGACAACATGGGGTCATCAGATGAAGAAACCTTTGAAAGGCCATCCAAAAAAGTGGGAAGAAGAACAAACAAGGAAACCAGGGAAGAGGAATCAGAAAGGCAGAAAACCCTAGGAAGTCAATCCACCATTGAAATGACTCTAGGGAGAAATACAAGACCAAGGGCGCCCAAGGGAGGAGGCCCCACCCCTTCAAGCGGTAAATGATGCAGATGGTCTCTTGGAACTGTAGGGGCTTGGGAAATCCCAGTAAGGCAGATGCTATCAAAGATCTCCTGAAGCTGGAATCCGTGGATATACTTATGCTCCAAGAGACCAAAATAGAAGGGGAAACCCTTCTAAACACTAGCTCAATGAAGTGGAAATATGATGCTGGAAAGGCTGTGAGTGCAAGAGGGTCGGCCGGTGGCATAGGAACCTTCTGGTCAAAAAATTCCTTCTCATTAGAAAAGTACTCGGAGACCCAACACTGGATATATACAGAACTTCTCCATATTGCAAGCAATACCTCTCTAGCTCTGTTCAACATGTATGTCCCAGTCCATTATGATGAAAAGAGACAGTGCTGGAGATCACTCCTGGAATACATAGAGCAAATCAATCCCTCAAACATTGTAATAGGAGGTGACTTGAATATAATTCTGGACCCCAAAGAAAAAAGAGGAGGGATTTACTCAAGGGATCCCTTTCTCAACATGGTGGAAAATCTGATTCTGCAGTGGGACTTAATAGATCACAAACCAGTAAAAGGAAAATACACCTGGACTAATAACAGAACAGGGGAAAGCCATATCTCTGCCAGGCTGGACAGATTTCTTATCAGCAGTTCGTTAATGTTGGACAATAGGATTGTCTTCACCAAGATCCTCCCAAAACTCACGTCGGATCACAAGCCAATCCTCTTATGCTTGAAAGAAGAAGAAGACCTTGGCCCTCTCCCTTTTCGTTTCAGCCCTCTTTGGGCTGGAAAAGAAGGCTTCTTTGACACTGTCCAAACTGCATGGGAGATAGAGGTTTCTGGATCACCAAGTTTTGTTTGGGAACAAAAATTGAAAAAAACCAAAAAAGCCCTTAAGGATTGGATAAAAAACTCTATGAAAACCCCAACTAGTCAGAGGAAGGAGGCTGTTCTGCTGCTGGAAGGTTTACAACTCGATCTGGAGGAGAAAAATCCTTCTCCCACAGACTTAGACTTGGAGAAAGCAGCCCAAAGGAATACTTACAGCTCCTTCAGAAATGAAGAGGAGTACTGGCGTTTAAAATCTCGAAGTTTATGGCTTAAATCCGGGGACAGGAACACCACTTATTTCCATAGACAATGCATGGCTCGCCTCTCTCGAAATCACATAGCAGAAATTACCTCCTCCAATGGCCAGGTGTATAAAGGTCACACTCAAATCAAAGAAGCAGCAGTAAATCATTTCCAAACTCTTCTTAGTGTAGAAAGTAACAAGAATGAGGAGGATGCATTAGAGTTTCTATCCAACATCCCAAACCTAGTCAGTAAGGAAGATAATGAAGCCCTGACAAGGTCAGCTACAGAAGAAGAAATAACCTCCATTGTCTAGTCCATGGAACCAGACAAAGCTCCAGGACCTGACGGGTTCTCCGTGCATTTCTATAGAATCTGTTGGGAGATAATCAAATTGGACCTCTTCAGAATGATAAGGGGATTCTTGAGGAAGGCTAAAGTTGGAGGTGGAATTAACTCCACCTTTCTCGCTTTAATCCCCAAGGAGACTAATCCTGGCTCCTTTGACAGGTATAGGCCGATCTCTTTATGCAACTCATCTTACAAGATCGTGGCCAAGCTAATGGCTAACAGAATTAAGCCCCTCCTTCATAAACTCATCTCTCCGGCTCAGGGGGGATTTGTGGCTGGCAGACAGATTCTAGACAACGTCATCCAAGTTCAAGAAGCACTACACTCCAGCTACGCCCGGAAAGAAAAAGGTATGATCATAAAACTGGACATGTGTAATGCTTTTGACAGAGTGAATCGTTCCTTTCTGTTCAAGGTTCTTGCTGCATTTGGTTTCTGTCATGAATTTATTAACCTAATTAAAGCTTGCATTAAGAACATCTGGATAGCTCCAATGGTTAATGGAAGACCAGCAAACTTTTTCTTGGCCACTAGGGGATTGAGGCAGGGTTGCCCCCTCTCCCCCTTCCTATACATTCTGATGGCGGATTCATTGAGCAGGAAGCTGACTCAGGAGAAACAAACAGGCTCAATTCCTGGGATCAGAATTGCGCAAGGCATTGCTCCAGTGAACCACGCTTTCTTTGCAGACGACTCACTTCTGCTTGGGGGAGCTTCCTTAAGAATTGCCAACATCTTCAAGACCATCCTTCAAAAGTTTTGCAAAATCTCTGGAGCGTTAATCAGTGAGAGAAAAAGCGCTGTTTATGGCTGGAACTCTGAGCAAAACACAATTGAAAGGATCGCCAGAGAGCTGGGTTTCAATGGCTATGCTGACTGGGATAAGATAAAATATCTTGGCCTTCCATTAACCAAGGGATCCAATCGAAATCACTTATGGGAAGAGGTGATCTTCAAGCTCAAGAAAAAGATAAATGCGTGGGGTGGAACCTGGCTTTCAACAGGCGGCAAACTTACATTAATTCGCTCTGTTTTATCTGCAATGCCTACGTTCCAAGCCTCCCTGTCGTTGGCTCCAAGTCAAATAGCTGATCGCATCTCCAGTTTGATGCGCACTTTTTTGTGGAATGGAGGGCGCGTCAATAGCAATCGGTTCCATCTTGTCAACTGGAACACAGTGATGCGCCCATTGAATGAAGGCGGCCTTCAAATCAGGGACCCTCTGCATTCCAATTTAGCCTTGGGATGTAAGATGCTGTGGCTGCTCCTTATCGATCCTTCACACCCTGTCAGCCAGATATTTAATCGTAAGTACCTCAACAATCAATCGATTTTCAACTTTAATCCAGTGACTTCTCCCAGGGGTACGCAGGCATGGAAGCTCTGCAGCAAAGCTATCGGCTTCTTCAGATCGCACCTTTACAAAATCCCAGGGAATGGGAAAAATACTTTGCTGTGGAGAGAGCAGATTATGGGTCATCCTCCTCTTTCAGCAAATTCAGAAATCGCAGATTTAAGAGCTTGGTTAAGCTCAAAAGGAATCCGCAGAATTGAGGACATCGTTGAATGGGATCAAAAAGGCAACTGGCAGAGTTGGTCTCTGCCTGTCATACCAGCGCACTTAAACAATCAGTTAAGAGTCTTCACAGCTGCTATCTCAGACTTCACACCAGTGCACAAGGATGAGGAAGATTCCTGGGGTTGGGGAAAGACCGGGGTATACACAGCCAGACAAGGATACCTGCAGCTGCAAGGTAAGAAGGATTATTTACATCCCGAAGCAGTGTGGAAACAGATTTGGGAAAATTTCAGCATCCCTAAGATTAATTTCTTTACCTGGACTTTGTACCACAAAAAAATACTTACTGGAGAAAACCTGAACAGAAGAAATATAGCCGGCCCCCATCGATGTGTCCTTTGCAAAAACGCTCTAGAGACCTCTGATCATTTGTTTATTGAGTGTGAGATTGCTCAGAAGGCCTGGTCTACCTACTTGACTGGCCTGAATGTGAGAACCCCTACACACTGTTCGACCAGAGACATGTTCACGTCATGGAAAGCTCGATACCCCGGCAGCATTGCAGACAAATCTCTCTGGCACAAGGTTTGGATCGCAGCCCCAAAATACATATGCTGGAAGTTGTGGTTGGCCCGGAATGAAATGGTCTTTAACCAAAAAGAAACCACTGCAGATATCATAGCAGATAAGGCCAAGAAACTCCTTTTGGAAACTCTGAGACACTCAAATGCCAAAGATGACAGCTCCCTTGGAAAGGAAGAAAGGAATTGGCTTGATGGCTTCTCCCCCAAACCAACACCTTCAGCATGTACTCGTCCAAAACACAAAGAAAAATGGCAGATCAGAGATACGCTGGACAGCTTTCAGAAGTGGTGGAAATCACAAGGAAAATGCACCATCTTTTTTGACGGAGCCTCAAAAGGCAACCCAGGCAGGTCAGGAGCAGGAGGGGTTATTTACTTTCCGAATGGGGAAAAAGAGACTTACAGTTGGGGACTAGGGACAAAAACCAACAATCAGGCTGAAGTTCTCAGTCTTTTAAAAGCCTGCCAGCTGGCTAGGAAAGAGAATCCAAGCGAAATATTAGTGTTCGGAGACTCAGAGCTGCTGATAAAATCTCTAATAAACAAGAAAGGGCTCATGGACCCAGTGTTAAATAAGCAGCTTGCAAGAGTGAACAGATTCTTGAAGGACTTCCCCTCAGCTCAATTCTTCCACATCCTCAGAGACTTAAATGCAGAAGCAGACAGGCTAGCAAACATTGGATGCACTCTTGAAATGAGCATGATCAGCTTAAATGCAGGAGAAGTGAACACGGCAAACATCCCCTAATAGGACAAGGAGTACATGAAAAAACAGTGATATGTATGAAGCAGTGACCTGAAATGTTTGTTTTGGCTCTGGCCATCCCATTCTATCAATAAAATTATCCGTTCTAGTTAAAAAAAAAAATTATCAATTATTTTCAGATCACCCTTGAGAGCTAATTCAGTTCCTGAAAATCTTTCAGCTCTGCAACAATCACAAGTTGAGTTAGTAAATCCCCTTAGAACTAGGTCTCTTGATGATTTAGATCAGTTAGATTCTGAGTCTTCACTTTCACCTCCTGAAACAAGTGAACATCCTGGTAGCAGAGAAAAAACACCTACTGATTTACATTTCCTTCACAACTTAGGTGTCTCTCATCCAAGATCAGCTCAACAATCTACTCCTGGTCCATCCACTTATGCTCACCCTACATCCACTGTTCAAACCACTCCATTCCAACCCATCTTCCCTCTTTTTAATCCACCTCCTGTGAATCCACCCCCACCACATATCATGGCAACATGGTATGCTCCCTTAGTCCTTCCTGTACTATTAGTCAATCTCCCACGGGACTATCAATCCAAAATTCCATTATATGATGCTAGTAATGCTACAACTGCATCACAACATGTGGATAAGATGAATGACTACTTCGACAGAAATGAAATTGATGATGATTCTGTCAAGCTTAGATTGTTTGCTCAAAGTCTAGGGGGAGAAGTAAGAAAATGGTTTAAAGGCTTAACCCCCCATAGTATCAATGATCTCCAAGCCTTCCATCAAACTTTCTTAAACAAATGGGAAGTAAAGAAAAAGCCTCTCCAAGTCCTTGCTGATTACAAGAACCTCCATAGAAACACCGGGGAAAGTGTACAAGCTTATTGTACCAGATTTAATTGTGTATATAATGCGCTTTCCCCAGATCTAAAACCTCCACAAGGCTCAGCTTTAAACAAGTTGCCTGAAGGGTTTGACCCTGATATGGCCTATTAGCTGAGAGAGAGAGACCCTAAAACTCTTGAAGAGATGCAAAAGGGTGCTCTCTCTGTGGAAGTCGACTTGATGGAGAAAAGAGCAAGAATGAAAAATGAGAAGAGAGTGTAATTTAGAGAGGAATCTACACCCTCTACTTCCAACTCAAAGATGGAGAGAATGATGGAGGAGATGATGAAGAAAATGAGCATCCTTGAGAGAGCACAAGCCAGCCAAAACCAAACTACTCTTCAAAACAGAAACCAGAACCAGAATCAGAATTTGAGGAGGAACCAACCTCCAAACAAACCCAGGGAAGATGATCAACATATCACTCCTCCTTTTCATCAAAATTATGTAAGTGAGGTTGAGGAAACAGATGAGATAACAGATGAAGATGATATCAACATGCTGGGGGTAGATGATGATGACTTTGAAGTTCATTATGATAGAAAACAAGGTCTATACACACCTTATGATGACAAAAGAGATGATGATGAAAGTTATTATCAAGACATGGAAAATTTCATCATAGAGTCTCAAAGAGAATATGACCTTAGAAGCAAAACTAGTCAACAAACTCCCAAAAATAAAACCTCTGATAAATCTTCACAAAACAGCACTACAACCAAGCCTAAAATTATCAAACAAAAGGATAAAGCAGTGGCTGTAAAATCTGATAAAGGTAAAGAGAAAGGCACTCAAAATAATGAAAAACAGAGTGCAGACATTAGTAGTACTAACATCTCAGCTAGTACTCCTGTCAAAACCATTTTGTCAAATGTAAATAGGACAAATCCGCAACCTGATGGTGTTGATAGAGTGACAGCTAATAAGGCTAAAACAATTTCTTCAAAGAACCAAATCCCTTTCAGCCTAGAGCAGGAAATTTCAAAGATTAAAATCTCTATTCCCCTCACTGAGTTAGCTGCCCAGCATGTATATAGGACCCAAATTTTGAAGGCTTTGACTATAGAAGACAATGAGGACACAGTGAATCTTAATGATGACCAACCAGAGCTGATTTTTGGTCCCAAGATTGAAGGTAGATATCAAGAGGGACTTGTTCCTCCCTTTCATGTAAGTTTAAACGTACATGACAAAATTTTTCATAATGTTATGCATGACTCAGGAGCTTCTCATAATTTAATGCCTAACGGTGTAATGGAGAGCCTGGGTCTAGAAATCACCAGACCTTACAAAGACCTTTACTCCTTTGATTCCAACAGAGTAAAATGTTTAGGATTAATCAAATACCTCTGTGTTAACTTAGCCCAAATTCCAGCCAAATGCTTAGTAATGGATATTGTTGTGGCTGATGTGCCCCCAAAGTATGGAATGCTATTATCAAGATCTTGGGGGGCTAAGTTACAAGGGACTATGCAGATGGACATGACCTATGCGACTATCCCTGTTGTCAATCAGAATAGAAGACTTTACAGGGAATCCCATATGAAATACACAGTCACAAGTCAAGACCGACCACAAAAATCTCCTCTATATTCTGTAAATACAGGCCTTGATTCTTTTATTATGTTTAACGATGAAACACTTAGTGAACAAGTCACTTTAACGGGATTAATGGCCGATAGGGAGGAAGAGGAGCACAACGTAGAAGTGTCAAAGCAGTTTGTTGCATTTGAAAACGTTAGCAAAACAAACAAAGGTCTTGAGCTACAAGTCATAAGTCCATTGCTCTTAAACCTTGAAAATCAAGAAAACAACCCTCAAATAAACGAAAATCTTAAGGAATCAAAACAAAAACAAATAAGTGTTGATATTCCACAACAACCCTTAAGCACATTAGCTGAAGAGGACAGTAACCAGGATGAAACCGAAAATAGTCCTCTGTGGAGTATGTATTTTGATGGGTCATGAACTAAGAACAATGCTGGTGCAGGTGTCTGGATTTCCAACACTAAGAACAACCACACAGAAAGAATTTCCTGCAAATTAAACTTTCAGTGTTCCAACAACATAGCGGAATATGAATCCCTTCTCTTAGGTTTACGTTTGTTGAAAAAGTTAGGAGCCACAAGAATCAATGTCTATGGGGATTCAGAGTTAGTCATTAGGCAAGTCAATGGGGAGTATAACGCAAATCATCCCAGACTTAGAGCCTACCAAAACGATGTCATGGATCTTTTGAAAACATTCAAGTAGTCCAAACTGATTTTTGTCCCAAGAAAAATAAATATTGCGGCCCACAATTTAGCCTTTGCAGCTAGAACATGCTTAATGCCATATGAAACCAAAGACTGCACTACTCAGATAAAATTTAGATCGGTCGTGCCTGATAATAAAAAGTATTGGCAGGTGTTTGACGGAGACAAACAAATAGAAGACTTCATGCAATTCAGAAATGAATTCGAACTACACAGTTCGGACTCAGATTATGAAACAGACTGCAGTGAAAAAAAAATTCTTGGGGAAGAAGAGCTGTCTGCTGAACTTGCCAGTATAAATCTACCTTTTGGAAAACTTAAAAACAAAACAGAAATGACTGCAGAGTTAGAAACAGAGGAGTTAGAAACTCTGCACTCTAAAGATGAAAGTTTGCCAAGCGGTCTGGTGCCTTTAGAAGAGTTGTTTGGTTTTAACGATGTGGCTAAGAAGCCAAAACTGGAACCGGTAGAGACTGAAGTGGAAGAGTGCAATATAGGCAGTGAACTTAAACCGAAAATGATTAAACTGTCTAAAAATTTTCTGGCTCACATTAAACTCAAATACATAGATTTGTTTAAATATTTTTCTGATGTTTTTGCGTGGAGTTACGAAGATCTTAAATCCTATGACATTGAAATAATACAGCACAAAATTCCCCTCAAAGAAAACCAAAAACCATTCAAACAGAAACTGCGTAGAATAAACCTTGTACATCTCCCTTTGGTTAAAAAGGAGATCATTAAAATGTATGAAGCTGGTATTATTGTCCCTATTAGATATTCTAAGTGGGTGTCTAATCTGGTGTCAGTTAGGAAGAAAACTGGAGAGATCAGGCTTTGTATAGACTTTAGAGACTTCAACAAAGCTTCATTGAAAGACAACTACCCATTACCCAAGATGGATCATATTTTACAAAGGGTGGTAGGGTCTAGAAGAATTTCTTTGCTGGATGGCTATTCAGGGTACAATCAGATCTTAGTTCACCCTGCTGATCAATTAAAGACAACCTTTACTATGCCATGGGGCACTTTCATGTATATGAAAATGCCCTTTGGTCTAATGAATGTTGGAGCAACTTTTCAAAGAGCTATGGACATAGCATTCTCGGAGGAACTGGGCTTCTTCATCATTATATACTTTGATGATGTCACTGTGTTTTCAAAAACAGATGAAGAGCACTTAGAACATTTAAGAAGAGTTTTCAAGAAATGCAGAAAGTTTGGGATATCTTTAAACCCTAGGAAAACACTATTTGGGCTCCAAGAAGGTAAACTTATTGGGCACATTATTTCAGAAGAGGGTATTAAGATAAATATAAAGAGGATTGAAGCCATCTTGCAAATCTCACATCCTCGAAATATCAAAGAGTTGCAATCTTTCATTGGAAAGATTAACTTTTTGAGAAGGTTCATCCCCAACCTGGCTGAGCTCCTTAGGAATATCACAAACATGTTGAAGAAGGAGCAAGGGGTAAAATGGACCTTGGAAGCAAAGAAATCCTTTGAGCAGGTGAAACAAGCGTTAACCAAAACACCAGTTCTAATAAGTCCTGATTTTTCAAAAGATTTTTATATTTTTTCATTCGCAGCAGAACATACCATAGTTGCTGTCCTTTTACAGAAAAATCCACAAGGACAAGAGCAACCTATTGCATTCTTTAGCAAGGCATTAATGGATGCCCCTCTGAAGTATAACATTATGGAGAAGCAAGCTTTTGCTTTGGTTAAAGCATTGAAAGACTTCAGGGTATACATTCTTCACTCACACATCATTACCTTTGTCCCAAAATCAGTTGTGAAATACATACTAACACAGGACCCAGATGGTAAGAGAGGTAAGTGGATTGTTGTTATTCTTGAATATGATTTAGAAATAAAACCCACTAAGCTCATCAAAGGCCAAGGTCTAGCTAGATTAATGGTTGAATCCAATTTTGAAGTTCTTGATATTAATACGATTAATGCTTTGAATGAACAAGAGGAAAACTCAACACCCATTGTTGAAGACCATTTTGTGAACTCCTCTTGGTATGTTGATATTGTTTATGTTTTGTTTAATTTGAATACACCTCCTAGTTTGACAAAAACAAAGGCAAGATTCCTTAAGTTGAAAGTTGTAAACTATTGCATTATAGATAGATGTCTTTATTGGAAAAATGCAAGTGGTGTATTGCTTAAATGTTTTCCTGAGTTTGATGCAGAGAAGGTTAAATACCAGTTCCATGAAGGAGAGTGTGGAGGTCATATGTACTGGAAGACAACAACCAACAAAATTTTGAGGGTTGGTTTCTATTGGCCTACTCTTTTCCATGATGTGCACAAGACGATCATAGCCTGTCATAAATGTCAACTTTTTGAAGGCAAAAGAAAACTGTTACCCTTACCTCTACATCCAATCACTGTTGAAGCTCCTTTTCAACAGTGGGGACTTGACTTTATATGAGAAATCCATCCACCATCTTCTGCCCAGCATAGATGGAATCTCACTGCCACAGACTATTTCACTAAGTGGATAGAATCCATACCTTGTAGGCAGGCCAATGATTCTTTTATTATAAAATTTATGAATATTAATATTCTCTCCAGATTCGGCTGTCCTACCAAGATCATCACTAATAATGCAGCCGCATTTGGATCAAAGAAGATGGTTGATTTCTGTCACAGATATCAGATAACATTGGGGCATTCCATGACCTATTACCCTCAAGGTAATGGACTTGCAAAATCCTCAAACAAAATTTTAGTGAACATAATCAAGAAACTTTTGGAGGGCAACAAAAATTCTTGGCACACAAAGCTGGTCCATGAACTTTGGGCAGACAGATTGACTTTGAAGAAATCTATTGGCATGTCACCTTTCCAGCTTGTGTATGGTACTGATGCAATTTTTCCAAACAGCCTTGGTATACCAGTAATGAAGTTGGTTCAAGAGTTACAAACTGAAGAAAATGACATGATCAGAAGAATTAATCAAACAATTCATCTTCATCAAACCAGAGAGGAAGTTTATAACGAAGCATTGCGAAAACAAGACCACATTAAAAAGATTTTTGATAAAAGAACAAAGGCCAGCAATTTCAAGATTGGGGAAAAAGTTTTAAAGTGGGACTCAAGGAGGGAAGACAAGGGAGAGCACGGGAAATTTGACAACTTATGACTTGGCCCTTACTCTATTCATTCAGCTGCTGGTAATAATGCATTTTTCTTGCAGGAGTTGAATGGAGAAGAACTGTTTGGGGGTCGTGTCAATGGCTGGATGCTTAAGCATTACTTCTCTTTATCCATGTTATATTTTGGAGGCCTTTTATCTTTTTCTCATTATAAATATTTCACCCACCACTGCATTCAAAGTTATAAAAATCAAAAATACAAAAAGAAAGAAGAGAGGGCAGGATATGAAAACAAGAAAGGTATAGCCCCATACCAAAAAAGAGAAACAAATCTGAAAGTGTGCAAGCTCAAATGCCACTCCTGAATAACACACTTCTAGTTAGTCAAACTGTCTAATCTTGACTAATTAGCTTTAAATTTTCAGCTGATAGGATAGTGAATTCGATTTTCCAAACTGTTTAATCTTGGCTTATCAGTAGATAGTTTAGGATAGAAATTAAGGGTTCAAACATGCTCAAAATCTGAACCCAAGGTTTCAAAGAGAAAATGACTCAAATCTGTTTCAAATTCTAAGTCAAAAGATGTAAAAATCTGGTTCCAATCAGCTCGAAATCTGAACCAGTTAACAAAGGAAAGACAACTCAAAACATATGTCAAAACAGAGCTGTAAAATAGAGGAAGGAAAAGCTTTGAAAATTCAGATCTCAAGCCTTCCATTTTTGTTTTTAAATTTTGTGCAAAATAATGTCTATGTGCAGTTTGTTCTTATGCCATAGACCAACATCAAGTTAGACTGTTCAATCCTGACTTGAATGCTTTTAAATTTCTGTTGTAGAATTTAGAGAATAAAGTCTGTTGGACAGTTTAATCCCAACAGATAGTAGATTAGGTAGAGAATCATATGGGCTCAACTGCTTAATCTAAGTCCATGGAGAAAATAAAGAGTAGAAATAGATTAGTTTCCTGCTTTCACAAGAATAAAATGTTGAAAAAGAGTTTGCAAATCCAAGTGCACTCTAATGAAGAAAAAATGCTAGATCAATAGGATCGGGTAGGTAGAAAGCTTGTATTGATGAAGATCCATTGTTTTTATGGCTGCTAATATGTTTTCAAAGAAAGATCATCCCAGCAAAGGAAAGGCAGCCCAATGGATAGGGCAACTGATCAGCCTCCCAAAGAATGCAAGTCTGAAGTTCTTGATGCCTTCAAGAAGGCACCATCCCCCAAGTGGAGCCACTGTTAGCCACCTATAAAATTGTTATACCAAAAGGTGGCTAAATCTCTTTGGAGCCTTCAAGGAACAAATTTTATTGCTAAAAAGTGTTGACTCTTGAAGACTCTTGAAGGCCTCATGCCTTTGTCCCAATATTCATTGTTGTGCCTATTCTACACTCAGAAATCCTGCTGATTTCCAACCCAAAGTACTGCTGCAAGCACCATTTTCCTTTTCCCCTTCTTCCAAAACTAACCTCACCTTTGCCTCTCTATTTCCCATGAAAATCCCTCATTTTCATGTTTTCCCCCTTTTCCCTTCATCATAACCCCTTTGATAAGTTTTAAAGACTCTTTCTTTGGCTTATCGAAACCCTCAAAACCTTTGAAAATCATTGAAAATCCATGAAAATCATGTTTTTTTATATTTTTTAGACTTCAGCCCCCTTGAGCTTAAGTCTTTAAACCCTTCCCTTCCATACGCCCTGGTGCTAAGAACCAGGCGCTGGCCACCCACGCCCTTATCGCATCACCCCAATGCCGATTAGCCCTTCGTCCTATCTCCCTCGGTCATATTATCTCCCATGCGCCCAAAGGCCCCGCAGACGAGCGCCAGGCCGTATCAAAAATTAATATTTCACCTCAAAGTATAAAACCTTTGGTTATATTAATTTGTCGGTTTTTTATATTTTCATAAAGTCTTCCGCCAGTGCAAGGTTTCATTCACTCTCCACTGTCGATCTGATCTACAGATCGACGGTGCGCAGTCTATCGCCTCGGTGGTCCCCGCCAGCCATTCACTATTTCAAAACCAGGCGGAATCCATCGCACCGCTTTCAAGCGGAGGGCGATTTTTTCCCGATCGGCAGCGATTCCATTCACCGCCCAACGCGTGGCCTTGAGCACTGTTCAAAAACCGTCGCTCATCACACGTTAAAGTTCGGACATGGACCCGACGCGATATTGATGTCCATTGTCCGATCTGGGGCCGCTCATCGGACGGTAGTCGCTCTCTGAGGATGCCCGTGCGATAACTCGGGGTACGACGCAGTGTTAAACGAATCTTTGCCGTCGATCTGATCTACAAATCGACAGCCTAAAATTCATCGCCTTGATTCCTCGTCCAGTCAGCATTTCTGGACCCGGGGGTTTTATTCGTCTGGATTTTATCAAAGGTTTGATGTTCGGGCATGTTTCTAAGGTTATTGGCGCCTGTTTCTCCACCGTTGATCGTTAAGACCGCTCTCATCCGACGGTCCACGATCGTCCTGATTCCCGATCTTGATTTTTAATCATTTTTGCCTGAAACAGAGGTTTTAACCCATTTCTCCGGTTTTCCCAAAAACTGACTCCTCCGCTTTGACTTTTCGCCTCCTTTCCCGACCATCGATCTCTGCGCGATCGACGGCTCCGATTTAACTCTTCCCCGATTTCCTTTTGACCCCCTCTAATCAATCTCGACCGTTGGATGATGCCATCCAACGGCCACGCTCACTCCACATGTCCTTCCGAAGCAGTTAACCTATACATGCAGGATTTCATAACGTTTTTGTATTTTTGCAGGGTTTAAAAGTTTTTTCACTATATCTGAAGAAAATTCAAAGGCAGAGGGTGACGATCCTCCCGCCTTCGATTTACCGGAGGAAACCATTTGCAGGAAGAAGCTCCACGTTTCATCAATCATCCATGAAGCATTGATGCCACATAACCCCTGCGCAGCCCTGCATATTAGCAAAAAACCATGAATCGAGCAGTCAGAGAGTATCAGTGTTGAAGACAAAGATATACCAGAACAGAAGGTTGAAGACAGATCTTCGGGGATTACGTCCAAGATGGTTTATCAAAAGCCTAATCCCCGATTAAAAACACAGTTAAAGGATAAATCATAAAGGTTTATTAGCCAGAAAGCCTCCACCGCCACAGTTGAGGCAAATTGATCCCTCTAGCTACCACGATGCCACCTGTGCCTCAAAGAATTCATATCTGAGGCCGGAGTTATTGATCAGGATCAGATATTTGTCTCAAGCGCAGCCAGAGAGTGAATTCTACAAATAAACTTAATGACAAACATTAGCAGAGTTACTTTGACATTACACGGAGCCTCAAAGGTCAAAAAGAGCTCCCTCCGAGCTTAAATATTTATGTAAACCATTTAATACAGAAGACACCTATGTAATTTTCTTCATCGAGCCCCCCCAAAGGCCGAGGAACCATTAGGTCTGTATTAATTATCTTTAGAGATCTTTTATCAGATCTCACCTCCTCATTCTTCTATATATACTACTGCAGAAGATGAGAGAGGGGTTGGTTGATGCAGTTGCTGAACATTGAAATGTAATTGAGCATTGAGACTTCTATTTGTAAATAGTGTTCACTGGCCCTTGGAGCTCTGCTTGTGATAGATAATTTAGGCTGAGATGAGTAGATGATAGCTAAACTAAAGCATTGGACTTAAAGCTGTGACTGGTTTGGAGCATCAATACAAGCTGATTTATGGGATCCTGGTCTATGTTAACGGTGATGTCTTTCTCATTGTAACTTGTTATTTTGTTTTTGTTTTCACTGTGTTTCATCTTCTCTTATAAAGAACAACATACATAGAGTTAGGCCCTACTGTATATCAGTACCCTTCTCTGACTGAAAATCTTTATCTAAATGTTTTCTTCCAATCTGTGTTATTTAGGAATGATTTAATTCAGTTTGAGCATAGGAATGTTGGCGTTCCCTCGTCCTATTGTCTTAGCTGAATGTTATTCTTAAATGTTATTTTCAGTATATGTTAAGTAAAGATGAACTAAGGAAGATATGGTGTGCCCTGGTCCTAGTTTTACCCCAAAGATTGTCTGAATGTTTCCCTTGGAATGTGTTGAAAGCTGGCTAGTTTAGAAGTACTTACCAGATCTTAGACCATCCTTTGTTATCATTAGTGTTTCCCCCTATTTTTATATGTTTTCTGTTGAAAGTGTATCAAAGGCTGGCTAGTTTAAAAGTACTTACCAGATCTTAGGCTGCTCTTTGTTTCTTCATATGTTTATTTCCCCTTCTTGTTGTATCATTTCATTCCATAAATAAAACCTTAAAGAGATCCTTATACATATATGACTTTCCCCATGGACCACTCTTGCCTCTTGCTGCTTCAATTAAACCCTATTGTGACTCCATAGCCCAATGGACTAAAACTTGCAATTATCTACCCTCCTGGCCAAAGTTTGTTCTATTCGCTTGCAACTTCACACCTTTGAAACTCTTTGCATTTAGAACTTTGCACCTCAAACAATAATCATGCTCAACCATCCAAAAAACAAACAAAACCCTTGGCCTTCATAACTAGCCTAATATCATTACCCAAAACTTCAAATACAAATCCATCTTTGCACTTATTGGAGAGATCCCTCTCCGGATTCAGGAGGGCTAGATCCTAGAATCCCAAAGTGGTTGAAACGATGTTTCTCCCTGCGATCGGACTTTGCCAATCTTGTTGATTACAGGGAACTAACATGTTCAATTTTTCCCATCTCTCATACTTTTGGATTGGCCACCTACAATGTGTGAGATTTATTTTCTTTCATAGATTAAGATTTATTGCTTTCATAGATTAAGTTTCCAATTACTGTGTAATCTTATGCTTGTCAAACCATCTCAAGAATGTGGCTCTGCCATTTTCCAATTGGATTGTGTTTGAAATTATTTGATCATACAGTGATCTTAGTTTCCTTTTACATGTTTTTATAACGCTTTCCTAGATTAATCGACAATTAAATTTATAATCATATGCTTGTTAAATCATCTCAAGAAGGTGACTTTGTCATTTTCCAAAATTGAATGATATTTGAGTATTTGGTCATACAGTAGTTTTAGTTTCCTTTTACATGTTTAGTAATGCTTTTCTAGATTAAATTTACAATTATATGTATAATCATGTGCCTGATAAATCGTCTCAAGAAGGTGACTTTGTCATTTTCCAATTGAATGATACTTGGAGTATTTGGTCATATAGCAAGTCATAGTTGCTTTTCATATACTTTCAATTTAGATAGCATTGCCATTTCAATTCTTAGTCATAGGATTTATGCTTTCAATCCATGGAATATTAATTAGGAATGGTGTGATTAGGTTAGTTTTTTTAGTTTTCATAAACTGATCCCTAACACATATTGTGCACGTATGTCTCACAATTCCTACGAATACCTGACTGATAATTTATGTTAGTAATCTAATGCAAATTATTTTACTCAACATTTTGGCGTTGTTGCCGGGGAGACGTACATAGGGATCAGCCTTAGAAATTTTATTTATTTTTTCCAATTTTTGTTTTACTTCAAATTTTTAAATTAGAATTCCATTTCGTTTTTCAATTTTATTTTTTTTAATCATGCAATTTTTCAAATTAAGTTTTTTTACAATTTCATTTTTATTTTATTTTATTTTTAGGCATTTTCATTCAAGTTTATTTGCATTTGCATTTAGAAATAAAACAAAAGGTCCACAAATCAAAAACCCCTATTCACAAAAAAATAAAAAAATAAAACACAATAAAAATCCAATTACAACAACAAATCTTCATGATCATATCCATATGAGTTTAGTCATGATTTTTTTGCATAAATGGATGCATTGGAAATTCTCTTATACTTAAGTGAATGTTTCGTTTCTTTAGTAAAATAGGACTGACAAATAAAAATAAGTTTTTGTAATTTTTAGGATAAATTTGATGTTTTGTGGTGCAGTAAGAACAACCCATTTACTAACCCTTGGCATGAAAGATTTGGAATAAAACTGATTGAGAACAATGAGTACAAGCGAAGATCATGAGCGATAATTTAAGGTATGAGATCAATCCTTTTCATTTTATTTTTGCACCCAAAAAAAAAAAAAAGGAATCAACTGATAAAATCTTGAGTATGCTAATAAAATAAAAATAAAATAAAATCTCGACTATGCTCTCTTTCTGCACTTCGTGTGACCTAGAGGATCAGAAAAAAATATTTTTTTGTTTGTATATTATAAAATCTATAAAAAAAAATAGCTACACAATGCAATTCTGCCGCTAAATTATGTTTTCCTCATTTGATTTAATTTGATTTGATTTTTAAACTTACATATATATATAACAAAAATAAAACTTATCAAATTTCTTTATTAATAAATTTTAATAAAGAAAATAAAAATAAAATAAGCAAACAAAGTAAACATAACATTGGCTTTTGGAATTAAAACCAAAGGAGGCCACGCATATGCGTAAGGCCTACCTTTGGCTTGGCCTTGCGCATATGCGCAAGCCTTCGAGCCATAAACTTACAATGATACAGCCATGGCCAGCCACGCAGCCCTTCAAGACCACGAACATTCAAAATCCATTGATTTCTGCAAAAATAAAATATGATTGCACAACAAACAAACATAATTTCCCATCAGATTTAGATCTATAAACATCCAATGCCTATCTATGTTCATTCGAATCAAAACCTGGTTATATTAATGGTCTTTCCATATCAATTTTGGTTTTTCTCCTGGATACGACCATTCCTAAAGTTGAAAGCTCGTAACTTCAAATTTTCTCTTCACATAACACACAACACTCCGTCTTGTTTTCATCACACAGACTCAGAACTCTTAGCAAATTAAGGCACAATAAAATGGAGGAATAGTCAATAGAGTTCAACACCAAAATACGATATCCCAGCCACATCTGCTTTCATTCACAGCAATTGATTTTATTGCCAGGATTAGCATCACTGAAATGCGTTGCAGTTTTGACACGTGATTTTGAAACGCATTTTATAATTGACAGAGAGCGAATTCGAAAAAACTAAGTCATGGTTTTTTTCCAGAAAAGGGTGAATTAAGTAACTTGTAAATGGTTTCCTCAGATTCCTAACCGTTTGGGGTATTTTTAGGGATCCTTTGAGCTCCATTTTGTAGACTGTGTGAGGAAAACGTTTTTTTTTTTTTAATTCACAATGAACAGTTTGAGTGCGGCACACTGTAAAGAGGAAGAATTTAAATCTAAAACAAACTCTGTTGTAGCATTCGATCCACATGGCACTTGATCTAAGAATCCAATTTGATTCAATACTTTGTCTCAACCGCCTTACAGATTTCATTTCCCGGGATTCGCTTTTGTTGTCAAGAACTTGAAATATACCGATTCACATGAGTGGGTCAAAATTGATGGCCCTCTTGTTGTTATCGGAATAACTGACCATGCTCAGAATCATCTGGGAGAGGTTGTGTTTGTTGAACTACCAAATGTAGGAGTTACCGTTTCAAAAGGAGGTACTCTTGGTGTTGTAGAAAGTGTGAAGCAACCAGTGATGTATTCTCGCCATGGAAATGTTGTTGAAGTCAACTCTGAGCTTAATGGCTCTCCTAGCTTGATTAATGGAAGTCCATACGATGGTGGATGGATAGAAAAAGTACGCATGAATAACCCTACAAACGTGGACTTATTGTTAGATAAAGATCAATAAACATTTTGTGAAAAGGAGGATTCTAATAATTAAATACCAACTTCTCTCTTTGATGAACCGCGATGATCTCTGAGAGTCCTTTGATTCATTGTTTCAGTAGGAATTTTATTTCTATCCATTGATTTAACTTTCAAGGGAATATTTTTATCGTTGCTTCCTAGGAGTTCGAGTTGTGTCCTTGAATCAAAGAATATTGACCTAAGAATGTTTTTCTTAGAAAAAATGTAACGCTACTTTTCTAGAGACAGCCATCATGCTTGTCTTGTGGATATGCTCATACATATATGGCTTTGTTATATGGAAGTTTCTCTTAGCATCAATGTTTATGAATGGCACTAAAAAAAAAATAGTAATAATAATAACAATAATAAAATATATATGTGTGTATGTGTGTGTTCACTGCATACTAAAGCAAATAAGGATTTACTTGTTCTTCTGGAAGAAGCATTACTGAATTTAAAGATCAGATTGATTATTTGCATAAATATGTATACTTAACTTTCTGTTCAAGATTTTTAGCTACAGAAACTCCACAATTTGGCAGCTACTGCACAATTCTGCAACTAAACATCAATTCTGCAGCTGAGAAACCTCATTGTTTCACTCAAATTTCAAATCAGCCTAACTTTCTCATCCGACGTCGGATTTAGACAATTCAAGCGTCATTGGAAAGATATCGATGAGATATACATAATGATAAAGCTATAATCAGAGTTTGAAATAGTAAATAATGAAGAAATTGCTGAAAAAAAAACACAACAGGTAACTTAAGGCACTAATTTCGACACAAGTATAAATTCTTTTGGTTTTTCTTCGTGAACTTGTTTTATTAGTACTAATTCTCAGTTTTTTGTGTAAATTTTATAACCAAAGAGATTGATCACCTCTTTCTTTTGATAGTCTTACATTCCATTTCAAAATAAGTACTAGTTTTTTTTGCACGTTCCATGAGGAAGGATAAATGACCATAAGTAAACAGTGTCTCTCTGAGAGACCAAATTTATTTCATAAGAAAATAATCATAGCAGCAACAGAAATGAAACATCAATGCATAAGCACATGCTAATGCAGATCAGATCCAGCACTTACAAGCCTTTCAGATTCTAGTGTCTCCATTGCATCCATGCTTCCTCAATCAATAAAACATTCACCACATTTCCCTTTACATTCACTATTGCCTTTCTACTTAGTCATTCGGTAAAATGCTCGTCTCATTTTCCTTCACTGCTCATTTTTTTCACAGTCATTATATTTTCTTGCCTTGCTTTCACTAACCTGTAACCTAACAATAAAACCATTCAGCTCCTCTACAAAGTTGATTCATTCAATTTCCATTTTCATTTTGTCAAATAAACCTTGATCCACTACAAAAAAATTCATCCATAATCCTTCAAAAATTATTCTTTCATGCTCACATTAGATGATGGAGGATTCCTTAAGGCCTCCCTTCTAATAATTCTTGGCCTATCGACATCAACAAATTATCTAGGTCCAAGACTAGAGTCCTTATTAGTACCTTGAGGCTTGTATGCATCAATGATAAGTTCTCTCGTTGACAATCATGGGAATACATCAATGTCCCTTGATCGTCAAATCTTGCAAGTGGCTCGACATCAGCTCATCTATTCGCACTTTGCAAGATGTACTTAGATACCTTGGCACTCACTGACATTAATGGTGAGTTTGCTTCGCATTATTTAACGACATTCATCAATGGTCGGTAATCCAATGACTTCTCTTCATGCTTGACATCAACACAGTTATTCGCATGACTAGAATTGTACCATCGTATTTTGTAACAATTGAAGACTACATCATTTCAGCAGTTTGCAGCAGGAATCAATTTGTATCAGCGGCAACAAAGATCCCAATCTTGTCATTAACACAAAGAGAACAAAGAAGCAGATCAAATTCCTTTGTTTACATACTTCATGATCCAACAGCATCAACAGGCACACCCTTCAGTATGCACAACTCATCCACATTTAAGGCAAGTGAAGGTATGTGGTTTTCTAATTTTTAGTCATGTAATTCCTTAGAATGCTAAAATTGTAACTTTGGAAAAATTCCTCACTCCCTTTTTCACATTGTCATAACTTTAGTTGGGGGGAAGGGACATCATTTCATATTCACATGTCATACACTATCACACATTTTCATTTCATTCCAACCCGCATATACTTCCCAACCAACTATTGTTGCACTATGATTCCAAAAGATTATATGCTTTGCAAATTATCAATTCATTGATGAGTTATTATAGTATTCGATTCTAAATGTTTTCATGAACTTTGATGCAAAAAAAAACAAAAAAACAAAACAAAACAAAACATTGTTACATAAGAACCATTGCTCAAAAATCGGTTGTCACACAAGGACCAACCATAAATTTAAAAAAATAAAAATTGTTGCAATCAAATGTATTATACTTTGCCAAACGAAAATATCATGAAGCAAAGTTTGAAAAGAATCTATACAAGTCAAAACTCATAAAAGATCAACTCATGGACAAATGAATCAATGCAATAATTGCATGAGGACATGCAACAACTTCAGTTGGGGGGTATGTTGAGTCTCAAAATTGTCTTCCATATTCATAAATGTTTCCATTATTTCATAACCATTCAACTCTCATTTCATAACTATCTAGCCTAAAACCCTACATCAAGTAAACATTTTCATAAATATATGAGTTAGGATCCTTGTTTTCCAAAGTTTTTTATTTTATGTATTTAAAGTGAATTTATGATTAAAAACTAGAAAATTAACATGGTTTCATACATCTATATATGTGTTATGAGTTTTGTGACATGTGTAGGCCTATTTTGGATATTCTAAAAGGGTCTTACTTGGTCTCCCAAGATCAAATTCAATTTCAACTCAAGAGGTGGACCATATTCCAAGGAGAAAGATCATGGAGATCTTGATGTGTCGTAGGATCTATACCTAGAATTTAGAGATAAGTTGAGACAAGTATGGATCTAGTAGATATTTAAGGGATCTACATTTATTGAGTAGATATCCCTAATTTTTGTATAAATAGGGGAAGCTTTCTCCTATCACAAGATGGTGTAAAGTTGGAGAAGACTCAGGTGTACAAGTTAAGATTACTCACATCTTAAATACAAATACTCATGAGTAATGTTCACCATTGTTTTGGTAATGCTTGCATTGGGATGTGTTCAATTTTTCCCATCTCTTGTGCTGTGGATTGGCCACCTACAATGTGTGAGATTTATTTGCTTTCATAGATTAAGATATATTGCTTTCATAGATTAAGTTTCCAATTACTGTGTAATCTTATGCTTGTTAAATCATCTCAAGAAAGTGGCTCTGCCATTTTCCAATTGGATTGTGTTTGAAAGTATTTAATCGTACAATGATCTTAGTTTCCTTTTACATGTTTTTATAACGCTTTACTAGATTAAGTCTACAATTAAATTTTTAATAATATGCTTGTTAAATCATCTCAAGAAGGTAACTTTGTCATTTTTCAAAATTGAATTATAATTGAGTATTTGGTCATACAGTAGTTTTAGTTTCCTTTTACATGTTTAGTAATGCTTTCCTATATTAAATTTACAATTAAATGTATAATAATGTGCTTGATAAATCATCTAAAGAAGGTGACTTCGTCATTTTCCAATTGAAGGATATTTGAAGTATTTGGTCATACAACAAGTCATAGTTGCTTTTCATATACTTTGTTTTTACTTTCTATTTAGATAGCATTGCCATTTCAATTCTCAGACGTAGGATTTATGCTTTCAATCCATGGAATAGAAATTAGGAATGGTGTGATTAGGTTAGTCTTTTTAGTTTTCATAAACTGATCCCTATCACATATTGTGCACGTATGCCTCACAAGTCCTACGGATACTGGATTGATAATTTATGTTAGTAATCTAATGCAAAATTTTTTACTCAACACTGTCAGCACTCTTATTTATTGGAAAAACGCGTTGATCCCTTTATGGCAATGTTTCCTCAAATGGAGGAGAACCTTCGACCTCTAGAAGTTCCAGGGCGGCGAGTTGGTTGTTAAATGGTGGTGATAGAGTCGATCTCTCTGATTTTAGAGCTTTGATCTCATCCATGGGGGGTTTATCCCTTAGAAAGTGGACCTTCCTCCTCCTTTCATAGGCTCCCAACCTCTTCTCCCTTCCTATAAATTGGTCCCCATCCTTCCACTACTAGTTGGTCATTATTGTGCTAGTCTTAACTCTCGTTCCCTTTACATTCTTACGCTGTGATAACTCCTAAGTGTTTGGGAGAAGGAATGCTTTAGAGATTTGGTGAAGGACTCAGATTTTCACCAAAGGGACTGTTCGAACCCGTTGATGATGACCTTGATCCACGATCCTTTTAGGTTTGCTCCTTGCTACTGGTGGCACACAAATACCTGCGGATGATCAAGAGGTAACAAAAAACGTAATCCAATACATAATAATCATAAACATTAGCTATATAGCACATAGGAGTACCAGAAAATTTGCATAAACTATTAGAAAAATATAGAAAGTAAACATCAGATGTTTTATTGATAAATATGAAAGGAAGAGCTTACGCCTATGTCCGCAGAGGGGATTTATCTTGACAACAGAATTGGCGACTCCACTGGGGATACTTTCTAATGCAAATATTTCTTAGCTAATATTCAAAATGTGACCAGAAAAGAGATAGAGGTACCTTTCTCCCAATGCTACGTTTGAACCTATTGATGATGACCTTGATCCCCGATTTTAGGCTCGCTCCTTGCTACTGGTGGCACACGAATACTTGCAGATGATCAAGAGGAAACCAAAAATGTAATCCAATACATAATAATCATAACATTAGCTATCTAGCAAATCAGGGAGTAAAAGAGTATTTACATAAAAGATCAGACAAATATAGAAAGCAAACATCATATGTTTTATTGATAAATATGGAAGGAAGAGCTTACAACCCAAGCCTTGATGTTGGAGGCCTCCTTTTGGTGAAAATTTGAGTCCTTCACCAAAGCTCTAAAGCATTACTTCTCTCGAAAACTTAGGCATTATCAAAGTGTAGGAATGTAAAGGGAACGAGAGTCCAGACTAGCCCAACAATGACCAACTAGTAGTGGAAGGATGGGGACCAATTTATAGGAAGGGAGAAGAGGTTGGGAGCCCATGAAAGGAGGAGGAAGGTCCACTTTATAAGCGATAAACCCCCATGGATGAGATAAAAGCTCTAAAATCAGAGAGCTTGACTCTATCACCATTGTTTAACAACCAACTCGCCGCCCCGGAACTTCTAGAGGTCGAAGCTTCTCCTCCATTTGAGGAAACACTGCCAGAAAGGGATCAATGCAGTTTTTCAAGAATCAGGGGTGTTGGCAGTGCTAAACCAGAACTTTCAATCTGACATGAGCGTGAGCATGAATCCAAGAAACACGCTGACCCAGGAAACTAGGATTTTGGCCAAGTTTCTTCAGTAATATTCTAAGGCAGTTTTCTATGAATCTTCAGGGGATGTCTTAACATATTCTTCATGTTGGAAACATTACACAGTGTTTTTCATGGGGAATTTCAGAATAAGAGACAATAAATGAGCATGGTGACAAATTATTGTGTAATATAAACCTATTTATAAGGAAATGTTGGAAATACTACATGACTTGAAGCAATGACACCCTTACCTAATGGGAAGACACTTCAAGGTAAAAAAGGATCATGATAGTCTTAAATAATTTTTTAAACAAATATTATCTTCAGAAGAGCAGCAAAAATGGGTCACTATGATGTTTGGTTATGACTTTGAAATTATCTACGAAAAAGAGAAGAAAAATTTTGTTGCAGATGCACTCTGAAGAAGGGATGAGAACGTGGAAGAATTTCTCTATGCCATTTCGATTTTCTAACCCGAATGGATAACTGAAGCAAGAGAGGAATGGAATAATGGCGAAGAGGTGTGGACACTCATTCAAAAGTTGCAACAAGGTCCCAGTATATAAGATACATTTATATGGAAAAATGACTCGGTATGGTACAAAAATCACTTATATCTATGTAAGAATTATCAGCTCAAACAAAAGGTTATTTTGGAATTGCACACCTCTCCTTTAGGAGGGCGCACTCAATATTTTTAAAAACATACCATAGGGTCAATAAGGAATTTTTTTGGGATGGCATTAAATCTAATATTCAAAATTTTGTGCCATACTGTTTGGTTTGCCAGTAAAATAAAGTTGAAACAATTGAGACCCTCGGTCTCTTACATAGCCATTCCAAGTCAATGTTGGGAGGAGGTACCAATGAAAATTTTCACAGGTTTACCCAAGTCCGAAGTAAATAGTGTCATCATGGTGGTAATTGATAGACTTACCAAGTATGCACACTTTTGTGCATTGTCCCATCCTTTTAAAGTGTGTACAATTGTTACTGCATTTATGGAAACAATTCAAAAGATACATGGAAACCCAAAAATTATTGTAAGTATCAAAGATCCCATTTTCACTGGCAATTTTTGGATGATATTATTTTATTGTCTTGTTACTCAATTAACTCATAGCTCATCTTATAATCCTCAATCTAACTAGAAAATTTAGATAGTGAACAAATGCTTGGAAGGATATCTTTGTTGCTTTGTATCTGATAAACAAACACAATGGGTGAATTGGTTACCTCTGGTTGAATGGTGGTATAACACTTCCTTTCTTATTGTAGAAAAAATGACCCCATTTATGGCTCTTTATGGATATCATCCACCATCCATCACATCATATTTAAGAGAAAATTATAAGGTTCAAGCAGTGGAAGATCACTTCGAGCATCAACAACAAGTTCTCTAACTCTTAAAGGATAACCTCACTCTCGTGCATAATTGAATGAAACAACAGGCATATCAACATAGCGGTGAAAGAAGTTTGGACATAGGTGACTGGGTATTTTTACGACTACAATCATATAAACAAATGTCCCTCAAGCAAGATAAGAAGGATAATAAATTATCACCCAAGTACTATGGTCCTTACAAGGTGTTGCAAAAGATTGGTACGATGGCATAAAAATTGGAGTTTCCTGGATCTTCCCAAGTACACCCAGTTTTCCATGTTTCATGCTTAAGGAAGGTTATCGATGATAAGCTCCCAGTTCAAACAATATTGCCATAACTTGATGAGGAAGGAAAATAATATTGGAGCATGAAGTAGTCATGGAAATAAGAACCCAGAAACTATGAAATCGATCAATTTCAGAGTATCTCATTAAGTGGAAGAAGTTACCCTCTGAATATTCCACATGGGAGGATGACAATTTTATACAAAAGCATCCAAAAATACTCAATAGTTAGGGACAACACTTTTTTGAAGGATAGGGGCATGTTAGGTCCCTATAATACTAGTGTTTCCTCCTTGTTGTTATTATTAGTGTAGCCCCCTTATTGTTATTGTTTTTCCCCATAAAAACCCACTATTGTTATTGTTGTGCCCTTACACTATTGTTGTTATGTAGGCTTTGATTATATTGTGACCCCTTAGACTCATATATATACAAAGGAGGTATTGTCATTTATATCATACAATAATTGTTCATTTATGTGATGTAAATGAGGTTGTCCCCTCGAAGAGGGTAATATTATTTTCTTATGTTTGTGATATGGTTGCATAACATAGTACAAAGTTAGAGAGCCTAATCCCATTTATTAGGAAGAAGATTCTCTGAGAAGAAGAAGGGAGGAAGAAGAGACCCCTAGCAAGGGGGAGAGGGGGTATAAGAGACACTTAAAATAGAAGAGCCATACATGGGTGAGAAGGAAAATAAAACATTTAACAATATGCTTAGTGCACTAAATGAATTGGCTAAGGGCCAAAAGGATATGGTGGATTTGATGAGCCAAATAGAAAACAATGGAGATTCTACCAAAAAGAAACCAGTAAATGGGGATGGGTCTAATAGTGTAGAGGGCAGTCATGCCCATGATACCACAAAAAGCCACTCACACTCATATAACAGAAACACTTAGACCTGACATGCCACAGTTCATACACGAGACAAAAGAGCACCAAATAGAGTAAACAAGTTCAGAGATGCCTTATGTAGATTATTTGCAGGAGTATAGAGCATTAGGACGTGAGTTCCGGGATGTCACAAGTTTCACCAATTTCTACCACCTTAAATGAAAAATAAAACCTAAAACAATTCAAAAGGCTTTGAGGTAGAATAACAAGCTACAAAAGGCATTGGGGAAGGTGACCATCCCCTAATTTGATGGGTCATCCAAATTCTCAACTTGGTCATGGGTATTGAAACTAGAAACATATTTCTAGTTGCATCATATGACAGAGGAGGATGCCATCAAGTTGGACACATTACAGTTGGATGGTGAAGCCCATGATTGGTGGGACCATGGGTTGGTGGTAATGGGTCACAACAACATCACCTCATACATCAAGTTCACTCAAAGGCTCATAGAGCAGTTTGACAGGAAGGCTCGGGAGTTTCATTTCAAGGAGCTGACTAGCTTAGGAAGACAAGTAGTCCAAAGGCTTACATTGCAGAGGTTAAAATACTAGTAGCTATAATCACAGATATCGCAAAGGTTAGGTTGGTAAAGCTATTTGTGGAGGGGTTGTCTGAACCTCTACATGGTTGGGTCAAATGTTTTTAACTTGCCACTCTTTGTGTGAAAATTAATAGAGCCAGGGACATGCATGATGTTGTTTATAAGAGAAGATTCCCCCATAAACCTTCCTTCCCTAGAAGAGCAAAGAAGTCGAACATTTTTAGAGGGAGGGCACCTGGAAACCAAAGATTGATGATGAAACCCAGAAGGAGCTGAGAAAGAAAAAACTTTGTTTTAGTTATCAGGTACCTTAGGCAGCAGGGCACAGTGCGCAAGAAAGGACAAGGTAGGCAAGGCCCACTACATTGAGGTGTACTTTTAGAGTGACAGTGATGATGGAGATGAGAAGCTAGTGTAGGAATAGATACGGGGATAGATACATCATATAGTTAGGGGTGAGACTTCACATGTAAAGGGAAAAACCCCTATTATTGCATCCATGTCAATATTACCCAGGTATTATACATTTAGAGTTAGAGGGGTTCTGACAGGACACAAGGTGATTACAATGATCGATGGTGGGGATTCCCACAACTTCATAGATGCAACTATGGTTGAACATAGAGGTATTCCTATGGAGGAGTTTGATGGATTTTTATTAGTCATACACGATGGCCATCAAAAGAAATACATTAGATGCATCATTAATTTTCATCTAACCATGGGGAATTACACAGTGACTGATCACTTCTTCGTGCTGGATGTGCCAAACACCAATGTGGTGTTAGGATTTTAATGGATCTACTACATCGGGAAGTATATTATGGATCAACGAAACATGGAGATTGAATTCAAATATCCAGTGGATGGAAAAAAGGTAGTTTTGAGGGCCATGCATTAGTATCCACCAAAGATAATATCATCTCACATAATGGTAGTAGTGTTGAGGCAGGATGATATTAAGCAAGTGGCTGAGTTATTTATTACAGACAACAAACAACCAAACCACTCACGACAACATCCTGACGACATTCAAGTATTGTTTTGTAAACGCTAGAAAGTTTTTTTCAAGTAGACCACCATATAGGGATTTTGAGCATGTTATAAAATTGGAGGGAATATAGGCTCAAATTACTAACCCCTATTGACATCCCAAAGTTCAAAATGATGAAATTGAGAAGGCCATCAAGGAGCTCTTGAGTTTGGGTCACATTATACCTAGTTCTAATCCTTTTGCTTCTTCAATGGTCATGCTAAGAAGAAGGACAATACCTTGCAAATGTGTATTGACTACCAGGATTTTAAAAAGAGAACAATAAAAAACTGGTATCCTATCCCCACGATAAACAAATTGATGGATTAACTTAGGGAGCCAAATAATTTTTTAAGATTGATCTTTGTTAAAGCTATGATAACATTTGGGTTCACGAGCAGGACATGATGAAGGCAACTTTTAGTTGCAACTATGAGTTCTTGGTTATGCCATTGGGGCTAACCAACACCCCAAAAACTTTCCAGTCATGCATGAACCACATGTTCAATAAATAGTTGTTGAAGTACATGTTGTTTTTCTTTGATGATATATTTCTCTACAACAAGACTTGGGAGGACCATCTCATGCACGTGGACGAGGTATTGGGGATTCTGGAGGAGGAGGAACTATATACAAAGGAGTCCAAGTGTGATTTCAATATGACAAGGATTCTCTACTTGCGGCATGTGATTGGGAGTTATGGGGTTTAGGTCCATCTGGAGAAAATCCAAGTGATCATCCGAAGAATATAACTGAACTGAAGAGCTTCCTTGACCTCTGCACATACCATACAAAGTTTTTCAAGGGGTTAGCACAATTAGTAGCCCCTCTTACACACCTCACCAAAAATGGGGCTTTCATTTGGGATGAGAAGGCACAACAAACATTTGAGAAGATGAAGCAAGTGATGATTTTGTGTCCTGTGCTTGCATTACTAGATTTTACTTAGCCTTTTGTGTTGGAGTGTGATGCTTTGGGGACCGAGATAGGAGCAATTTTGATGTAGGATCACCACCCCATAACATTTAAGAGTCTTAAACTCAAAGATTATGAGCGAAACTAATTAATTTATGACAAGGAGATGTTCACCATCATGCATGCATTGTCTGAATTCCAACAATATCTAGTGGGGAACAAGTTCAAAGTAAAAACAAATCCTAATAGCCTAAGACTCCTCATGGAGAAGAAGGAGCTGACTAAGAGATAACAAAAGTGGATTAGTAAATTACAGGCCTATGACTTCAAGATCGAGTATGTCAAGATAATATATGATTGGAAGTCATTGCTACTTGTAAAATACTTTAAAAACAAACTCTCCTTTGATATTTTGGAGGGGTTGATACATGATGACAAATACCAGGTTGCAGATAACATCATATACTATAAGGGCCATATCTATATTTTACTAGAATCATAGCTGGAGGAGAAAATAATGCAATTTGATCATAGCTCACCTTTGGAAAGACACCTGTGATTCCTAAAAACCTACAGGAAACTGAATGAGTGGTTCACTTGGAAGGGCCTCAAGATGGATGTGTTGATATTTGTGAAAGAATGCAACATCTTCCAGTAGAAAAAGTTTAACATACTCATCTGGTGGGGTTGCTACAACCACTCCATATTCTAGTGTAAAAGTGGGAGAGTATTTGCATGGACTTTTATCATGGGGCTACCCTTGGTACAAGGAAAGGACTTCATATATGTAGTGGTGGATTGTGTAATATTCCAAATTAGGAAAAATAAGAATGTAGAACATATAACTGGAAATTGCAGTGAAATGTCAACACATCAAATAAGAGTAGATCACAGAGCCATTTTATTAGCCAATATACTAGAAAATGTATACAAGAGCTTGAGGAAAAAGACACTCAAGCTAGACAAAACAAGCCTCCAGGGACCCAATACATGAAATATGAAGAACAACTGCTATATAAGAATGTTGGAGGCTAAGACAACGCGATTTTTGCAGGAGGTAAATGCTACTGTAGATGAAAGTACATGGATTTGATAATATATTGCTTAGAAAATGTCAGGATCAAAGATCTAGCTTTCTAGCACAATTCCAAGACAACCTAGAAAGGGTTTTCGGAAATACACAAATACAAAAAATGCCAAAATGCAACCCTAGGGCCGAATAATGCTCTACAACTAGATAACTGATAGGAGGTGGCTGATCTGATATGGAAATGGCTAATACTCCTCCAATAGATCTTCTGGATGAAGGGTTGTTCCCCTCACTGGAAATCTAACTCACAAACTTGGGCACTAAGCCCTCCACTGCAATTGCCCTACGAAATAACGCAGTTTTTGAAGGAGACTATGTTGTAGGTGATGGCATAAACTTAGCCTAATGCTAGATGACAAAATAATTCTCGATTACCATCCTTACTAGCCTCCCAGATGAAGGAATGCTCCCCTCACTGGAAAACAAGCTCAGAAAAGGGATCTATCAATCCTCCACTGTTACTGCCCTGCAAAACAACACAATCCTGAAGGAGACTGTGTTATGGATGATGGCTGAAGCTTGGCCTGATGCCGGGTGGTGGAAATGAAGCTTAATGAACCTCTCATGAGTGGGCACTCGAAGCCCCCCGAGGATGAGGGTGGGATTTCCGCTCAGAAACACCCTTGTGTTAAACAACACAACAAACTCCGCTAAACAGCTGGAGTGTGCAGAAAGTCATAAGAGACCAAAATATAAAAAATATTCAGAATGCCTTCTATGGTTTCCATCCTCTTCCTTATATGCTTGGTGAGATTCCTCACCCTTGGTCCCACTCATTAAAGATTCTACTCTCATGCATTCACTCCTCCATCTTAACTGCATTGTCCTCCAATAACTCTCCACTACCTCCGTGACAACGTTGTTGATTTGGTCAACCTTGACCCTATCCACACGCTTTAGCCCCTATTCACACCCAAAAGTGCTTTATTCAACTGATACAATGATCCACATTCACATTAGAAGTGGTTTTATTCCTACTAAATATATTTATGGGTCTCTCTACCCTCTTATTCATCTATTTTATTAACAAAAGAAAAAAAAAATATTCCAACTAGCTGAAAGATAATTTGGAATTTTACAGTCCTCCCCTCCCAAATGTTGGTTGTCCTCAAGAAACTGCAAGGATGGATATTGCAAAACCTCCTCTCCTTCCCCTGTAGCATATCCTCATCCGATAAACTCCTCCACTGAACCAGATGCACTTCAATCAATTTGTTCCTTAGCTGCCCCTCCCAAGTGTCCAAGTTAGCCCTTGGTGATAAAACCAAATGGCTCACATCATAAAGAAGTGGGGGATCCATGGAGGCAACTACATGTTGTCTAATGGCCTTCTTGAGGCATGAGATATGAAAAAATTTGGGGATATTAATCCCAATGAGAGTCTCCAATCCATATGCTACTCTCCCAACAAGATGGATGACCATGTGTGGCCCATAGAGAAGCTCATCAATCCCCTGCTTCTACAATGTAGAGGAGTTGTATGGCTAAAAATGATAGACCAAATTGTCCACCCCACATTGTCTCTCTCTTCATTTATAATATGTGTAGGACTCTAGTTGTTATTGGGCGGCAACAATGTTGTCCTTAAGAGACCAGAATACATCCTGACTCTCTAGGATCCAATCTTTGGTTCTAGGAACCTTGCTTGCCCAAGTCATTCCACATAAAGTGAATAGAACATCATCACCATATGGAACCAAAAGGAGAAATGTACTGTGTTCCATATGAAATTTTGGGTGGTGACAATATTCCCCTAAGTGGAACCAGCATAGTTTGGCTCCTTGCTACCCCTTAAAATAATGTGGTGAGTAGCTCCTCAACCACTTTCTTATTGTGTCTGTCTTCTCATCTACTTGGGAGTAGTAAATGGCATCAAGTGTCAACTGAGTATACCCAAAATATATCAACACTTGTCCAAATCCATATAAGAAAGGGCTAGATTTATCACTAATTTTGGTCTTAAGAAGACCATGAAGTCCAAGGAGAGGCTTGCCCTCTTGTGGAGCAATGTACTGTAAATAAATGGCAAAGGAATGCAAATACTTTTTTAGTTGATCAATAAGTACAAAGACACAACCATTACCATGTATGGTTGGCAAGTTGGTGATGAGGTCCATAGATGAGCTCTCCCATCTCTCTCCCAGAAGAGAAATTGGTGATAACAACCTTACAAGATGGTTTTTTCCCTCCTCCTCATTCTTCAAGAAAACTACACATTCCTTTATATGCTAGAGAACATCCTCCTTGAGACCCTCCCATGAGAATCTCTCCCAAATGGCCTGATATGTCCTGATGAAATCTTAGTGACCGGAAAGGAGTGAGTCACGTGCTGCATGTAGTATCTTCTCCTTGAGCTTGGAATCTCTAGTCAAGAAGGCCCGACCCTGGTAATAGATGACTCCATCCACCACTCTATACCACTCATCAGTAACTTGTCCATCAAGTACTTCACATGTGAAGTGGTTTTTGGAATACTCCACCAATAGCTGGGACTCCCAATATGGATCTATATCCCTCAATGACAGCGCTGCTTGTTTATGTAATAAGGAAATTGTCACCTCATAGCTCCCCTCAATGCCAAAGTCACATGCTAGAGTACTGCTATCCCACTTTTGTTGCCTCTGTTGCAGCTATTTTTGCTCAAGAAAAGATTGAATTTCATGGTGGTCAATCTTCACTTGGAAGCTATTGCCCATCCAAAACCTCTTGAGTTTATTCAATCCATGTAAGAAGACTAGGAACACTCTACCATATATGGAAGACTCCTTCTAATGTGGAAGTGTCTTCTGACTCTCAAAGGCTATGGAATAACCCTCTTGCACCATACTTGTGCCATCATCCACTCCTGAAGCATCCCCTTTCAGTGCAAAAGGCTTGGTGAGAGTTTGTAATACCGATACCAAACAAATATTCATCTCCTCTTTGAGTCAATCAAAGGCCCTCTGCATTGTGTTGGTCCCATACAAGGCTCTCCTCTTAGCCATATCTGTGAGTGGTGTCACTTGTTGTGAGAACTCTTTAACCAACTTCCAATCTGGGGGCCTCCCTGGTGGAATGCCTCCAAATAATAAAACATCGTGGTCTAGAGTAAACTACATATCTGAGTGGACTGAGTTGTCTTGTCTTCTTCTGCACAAATCAGTCTCCATCTTATGTGTGGAGGCTTCCTGTGGTGGATAGGTGTGCATGCCCCTAATATTTTGATGATTACCACTCTTCTTGTCTATCTATGTCATCTAAGAGACCTCCCAATCTGTAGTGACCTCCCCCAGTGTAATCAGCCACTGCACACCCAATATCATATTGGTGTCATGGATCTTGACCATAAAGAAGTGATCTGTCAAGGTGTATGTCCCCAATGTCATAGTCAATGCCGAAACACACTTCCCCCACTGCTTAGTCTCAGGGACCACAAGTGAGAATACTTTAGGATCATTGGTGGGTATGTCTCTCCTTTGCACTGGTTGGGCATAAATAGGATTGTGGGTAGTCCCATTGTCTATCAATACTAACACATGTTGTTCCTAACTGTGCCTTGGTCTCCCAACGTTAGATTCTTTAGAACTCCCTGCAAGGATGCAAGGGCTCCTCTAGTTGGAGAAATTTATCCATTTCCACCTCCGGGTGGCTGTGGATCTCCTCCTGGTGCTACATCGTTAGTATCTCCTTCCAACTCTTCCTCTTCCTCCTCATCATTATTGGAGAATACCTCATCATCACTAAGAGACCCTTTGTCTTGGTCCTCTCTCAAGGGAGGAATATTCATAGCTTCCTCTTTTGACTGAGAAGAGAACTCTTGCTGAAGGGGGGATTTTACCCTTGGCAAAGTATTTTGCAATTATCTAAACCTCTCAATAGCATCCTGGAGCATAGTTATTCTAGTGGATTCTACCATCTTATGCAAAGGCTCTGCTATCCCATCCATAAATATACACACCCTTCTAGCTGCGGATAGATCTGGCACCATGATTGAAAGTTTCAGGAATTCGAAGATATAAGTCTCTGGATATCCTAACTGCTTGAGCTTAGCTAGCTCGATAAAATGAGCTTCTGGATCTCTTTGGTCAAATCTTTCCGCCAACCTCTATGTAAATTTTACATAAGAAGTTATATTGGCATGCCCCAATGTAGATATGCCATGAAACCACCACTCATGTGCTTCACCTTCAAGGTGCAACGTTGCTATCTTAATGGCCTTCATCTCTGAAACTTGGTTCATCTAGAAATAGATGTATAATTTCTCTACCCAAGCCTTGGCTGTGAATTTAGGTGACCCATCAAAAGCAGGTAGAAAGAATCTGCCCAAAGTATGTTGCAGACCATTGTTCTACATGTACCTTCTACCTTTATTGTGATTACTGAGTCTTCTATTATCCTTGATCTGACAGAACCCTTGGAAGTTTAGATGCTCTTTGAACCTCTGAGATTGAGATTCATATTATAGGAGATAATCACCAAGAGTGTCCTCCTTTTGTGTTCCTCCTACCTCATTTCCTATTGCTAGGAATGTAGGCATGGTGGAGCATTGTGGAATTGGTTGTAGTGTTGATTGCTCACACCAATAATGTGAGGTGTCGGAACTCTCTCCATGTTGAGACCTTCTTAGGGTCTCTTTATGTATTTCCATCCTCATCTCCTTGATTTATCTGGAAATATCTTGCATAGTTTGGAGAAGAAGCTTTGGAAGGTCTCTTCCATCCATTGCTCCAGATTTATAGATGTAGTGCCCCACAAGCTGAGCCAAGATTATGCTCTGATACCACTGTAATATTCCAAATTAGGAAAAACAGGAATGTAGAACATATAACTAGAAATTGCAGTGAAATATCAACACATCAAATAAGAGAATATCATAGAGCCATTTTATTATCCAATATACTAGAAAATGTATATAAGAGCTCGAGGAAAAAGATACTCAAGCTAGGAAAAACAAGCCTCCAGGGACCCAAAACATGAAATACGAAGAACAACTGCTATATAAGAATGTTGGAGGCTAAGACAACGCAGATTTTGCAGGGGGTAACTGTTGTTGTAGATGAAATTACATGGATCTGCTGATATATTTCTTAGAAAATGTCGGGATCAGAGATCTAGGCTTTCTAGCACAATTCCAAGACAACCCAGAAAGGGTTTTTGAAAATACACAAATACAAAAAATACCAAAATGTAGCCCTAAGGCTGAATAATGCTCTGTAACTGGATAACTAATAGGAGGTGGTTGATCTGATATGGAAATGGTTGATACTCCTCCAATAGATCTCTTGGATGAAGGGTTGCTCCCCTCACTGGAAATATAACTCACAAACTTGGAAACTAAGCCCTCCACTACAATTGCCCTGTAAAATAACGCAGTTTCTGAAGGAGACTACATTGTAGGTGATGGCATAAACTTAGCCTAGTTCCAGATGACAAAATAATGCTCAATGACCCTCCTTTCTAGCCTCCTGGATGAAGGGCTGCTCCCCTCACTGGAAAACAAGCTCAGAAAA
Organism: Pinus albicaulis; assembly: GCA_034641835.2. Lineage (NCBI taxonomy): Eukaryota > Viridiplantae > Streptophyta > Pinopsida > Pinales > Pinaceae > Pinus > Pinus albicaulis. The sequence continues at coordinate 771,984,611 of CM076577.1, read as the reverse complement.
GGGATCTATCAATCCTCCACTGCTACTGCCTTGCAAAACAACATAATCCTAAAGGAGACTGCGTTGTGGATGATGGCTGAAGCTTGGCCTGATGCCAGGTGGTGGAAATGAAGCTCAATGAAGCTCTCCTGAGTGGGCACTCGAAGTCCCTCGAGGATGAGGGTGGGATTTCCGCTTGGAAACACCCTTGTGCTAAACAACACAACAGACTCTGCTAAACAGCTGAAGCATGTAGAAAGTCATAAGAGACCAAAACATAAACAATATTCATAATTCCTTCTATGGTTTCCATCATCTTCCTTATATGTTTGGTGAGCTTCCTCACCCTTGGTCCGACTCATTAAAGTGTAATGTTCCAAATTTTATGGAACATTAATTTTTTGTTAAGGAGATGAATAAAATGGGTAGGGGACCCATTATTTGCATGGTTAGAGAATAAAAATCCTCTAAATATGAAAGGATATCATATTAGAGCTGGATTTCACACCTCCATGTGTGAAAGGAGGTTTTTGCATACATGCTTGGCCAAGGTTGACCAAGTCAAACTGCGTTGGCATGAGTTGGAAAGCACTATGTGGGACAACGTAGGAGGGAAGATTATAGATGGAGGAAACCCTAATTCGAAGTAGGGCCCATGGAGGAAAGGCTCACTTTTTTAAAAGTGGAGCAAGGCAGCCATTGAGATTATCTTTGATCATTTTACATTTGAGTCTTGAAGACTTGTAGTTGCCTCTTGATGTTCAGCAGAGCTGCAGTGCCTTCGGGCATGACGGAGTCCTGTTTAGGAATTCCTCTCCTTCTTGAGTAGCTCATGAAGGATTGCACTCATCCTCCATATTCACGCATTCAGGCCATGAGCTTCAGTCAACTACATCAGCACAGTTTCTGCAGCAGAGATTGTGCAATGTTGCTGGGTGTTGCCGGGGAGGTTTCCATACACCATCCGGAGCTTGTTTTTCAATGGAGAGAGGTTCTATTCATTGGGAGATCAAAAAAGGTGGTTATAGATCATATCCCATAATATTTGGGATCAGGCCAACCACTTTCCATCAGAGGCAGCGCAGTCCCTCTCTTAGACAATGTTTTTCTTGGTGCAGATTTGTTGTGAGGGATTAACAGATTTTGGAGGGGAAGTCTTGGGTGAAAGGATCAGCCTTTCACTTTAGATTTCTATTGGAGAAGGGTTCTTCTTTTGTTACAGCTATTTCAGCCTTCTCCATATATTTCCAGTTCTTGAGTAGCTGCTACCCAGCTACTCTGGCATTTCTGCAAAATGCCAATTTTGTATAGATTTCAGCCAATCCTCTTAAAGGATTGATGTATTGTATTTTCAGGGGTTGATATCATGCTCCCCCTTCTTATTTGAGCTCATATTGTCATATCTTTGTATATTCATCATTTATGCAGCATTTCCTCTCTATAACTGCGCAGTCATGGCCTAGGGCTTATTTATGCAGCTATGTATTTCACATTTTCATGTACATGTTTCTTGAGGCTTGTTGTGCCTTTCTTGAGTGACCATTTCCTCAAGAAGATGTATATTTCATGCTGCTATGTTCTAATATGATGGCCATTATATTCTCTGGAATTTCATGTGTATAATGAATCACTGTTATTTTCCATTTGGTGTATTTGTTATTATTGTAGCTACAATATTGGGAGTTTCCCAATCTTGTTGTATTTCCCTATTGGGGATATTGTCCATTGACAATCACTCTATAGACAGAGTCTACTAGTGGGCCAGGTAGCCTTTGGAGCTCATCCTTTGTTCAAAGGTGACAAATCCAGTAAATGCCCCTGCATTCTATCTCTGGAATAGATTTTCCTTGTCATTTGACAATGTTTCTGAAAAAGGAACATTACAGTGGTATCAAAGCATCGAACTGGCACAGCCTGTGAGTTTGATTTCATAGGAGAATGGTGAAGAAGATGAGACTGATCTCATCTAATTTTGGAATAAATAAGAGCCTCCCTAAGGAGGAGGAGAAGAAAAGAGGAGAAGAGGAAGGTCCATGCACTTCCTATTCCCTTGAAGACCAGCATGGGAGATGCTTGGATTTCCAGATCTTAAGCAAGTACCTGGGTGACTATAAACCCCATTTTGCAGCATTCAGGGGAGCTACAACGTTCCCACAGTCTATTCAGCAGATGGAGGAGAGAAGGCCCTGTGGAAAAGGAGAAATCAAAGGCAATAGGCTTCTATTGTCTACATTTGATGGGGTTACTTCATCTAGAGCTTGGGAGAAGAAGCTGGAGGCATTTTTATTGCTGCATCCAGTGGCAGAGAAAGAAGCAATGGAGATGGCAGCGCTGCACATGGAGGATAAAGCCTCTGTTTGGTGGTTCAAACCCTTGTTCATTCAAGGGTGAGTTATTTTGGAGACTTTTCTCAAGGGTTGATCCAAACCTTTGATGGAGGGAGGACAAAGGAAGAGAAAGCCATTCCACCATGGGAGGAGAATTGCACCAATGCTGCTACAGCTTTGGAGGAGCAGCCTTCTACATCTATGGATGAGGAAGCCATTGGAGAAAAATCCATTGCAGCCACACAAGAAGGTCCCAAGATCCACCAAGGTATGAGTAAATTTCCACTTTCTATTTCAGCAAATAATCTTAAGGATGGTGGAATTTCATATGAGGATGTCCCGGGATCAAATCACATGGCCACTTTAGGGCTTCATGATTGCACTACGTTGTGCAAGGGGTTCAAGGAGGAGATGAACCCTCATAATCATGCATTATTGATGAGTCTCATTTAGCCCTTGAGGTTGGGATGCAGACCATTGGAGGATGAAGTAAACCATGACACCTCCATGGAGAATCATGAAGCAAATTGTAAAACCGGAGGAAGAGATAACTGCTACATCATTGGAGGAATCAGCAGCACTGTTGAACATGGGTGGAGAGGAGACATCACCTCCATCACATTTGTATCCTCATAGATCCAACATAGTCATGGGAGAGAGGCCTTTCCTAAGAGGTCTCCAAGAAGCTGCATTTCAAACTCTCATGAAATGCAAGGGGAAAGAATTGGTTTAAGAGGATGGTAGCCCTCATGGGAGGAGTACCAAAATGATGGAGAAGAGATGGCAAGATGTTTACATCATTGGGAAGCAAGGAGAAGGGATACATATTGCTGATATGAAATATGTATCAGTCATGATACCTTCATCACATGAGTCATATGATGTGAGCATGAGGAGGCATCAAGCACTTGAGTTGCTTGGGATTGATGGGAGAGAGCACAAGCAGATTCGCTCTCATATGATTGATGGTGTTGCAGGAGTAGAGGAGGGCACTCTCATAGTGCAAAGGGATTACTCCTTAGCTGGGATTTATTGGGAGGCATTTCCCTCTTAGGAGAAGCTTCATAATTGCAGCACCACCACCAAAGTTGTTCTTGACAAGGAGCATGTCAAGGAACAAATATTGGCATGGGCAAGAGCCTTTTTGCATGAGCTCACAGCACTGTCATTTGGGAGGAGGATCACATGCATATATCCATCTATCATCTCACTTCTAGCTTATGGTAAGAGTCTTGTGTGTACCTTTGTTGATTTACATATTCTTATCATTATGATGCAGTGCAGAGTTTTTCAAAGGGGCAGATTTTTCATGGTGCTCCATGAGCAAAATTGGGCGAAACTATGTGATGGAGACAGCCATATTTTATGTGGCCTTGGGAAAGTGTTACCTTCCATGTATGTTCAGCACTTATATTCAGCTACTTACCATGCATTTTCAGATGTAAGAACATACATTGATATCCATGAGCTGAAAACAACTTGCCATGTCATTTCTCTAAGGAGCAGTTTGGGAAACTGCGCTGTGACCACTTGGGAGACTGTTGGTACATCCTTGCATAACATGAAACCTTAAGTACTTGCCTCATTTTATTGTTGAGTATGGTCTCCTTGGCTGATATTTCTGTTATATTAATGGAGGACATGATTAGAGGAGAGACACATGGGTGAATGTGTCCTTGATGAGGAAGGACTCCCATATTTTCTGCATTGCATGTTCTAAAGGGAACATGAGAGGAGGCATGGCTACAGCCACATATTTGATTAATTGTGGGGTAAGCCATGGGATTGGTAATGTTATCCATCCATTGTATGTATATGGGCATGTGTTTGACCTTATGTTGTTGATTCACTCATCTATTTACTATTTAGTAGTAAATGTGATATCTGTTGTTGTGCAATGCTTGCCATGTTATTTTCTGCAGCTGCAGTGGATGAGGTTGCATTATAACCCTATGAGGCATTGTTTTCAATTGCTGCACATGGTATAAACTACAGCAAACATTTCATGGGGGGGAATTCTATGGTGATCTTGTCCTATTCATCATAGATGACATGTCTTGGGCCAGTTGATTTTTCATTGATGGAGGGGATATTCTTGGGGGAATTACTCTTCATTTTTCCATTTGAGGGCAATACATTTGCAGCCCAGGATCAGCATACACTCCACACTTGTCATAAGTGGGGGAGAGGACAGCATGGGGCAAGTTATAGTGCTTTCCATGATCAGATTTCAACCCACCTTCATTTCCGGAGCTCAAGGTGGAGGAAGATTTTTTTTCATGAGTTGTCTTGTTGGGAGGCAACTTATTCTTGTGATTAATGGCTTGGGGTTGAGAGATTCATATGGGGGATGATAAGTCCTATTATATATCAGATCTAATGCCTCAAGGAGGCCCTTGGACAACTCTTTTTTCCCTCATGGATATTTGTTTCTACATGATAGCTATTTGGGAATGTTCACCCCAAGGCTAGATTGCATTTGTTGGAGGGACAGTTTGGAGACTTGATTGGTGATATGGCATCCTTTTCTTGAAGATATCATCACATAAGGATGCTACAGGAGGAGGGGCAGAAAGAAACTTAGTTCATCCTTGCAATTGCTTGAGGGCAAGCAATATTTTGAGAGGGGAGGACTGTAATGTTCCAAATTTTATGGAACATTAATTTTTGTTAAGGAGATGAATAAAATGGGTAGGGGACCCATTATTTGCATGGTTAGAGAATAAAAATCCTCTAAATATGAAAGGGGATCATATTGGAGCTGGATTTCACACCTCCATGTGTGAAAGGAGGTTTTTGCATACATGCTTGGCCAAGGTTGACCAAGTCAAATTGCGTTGGCATGAGTTGGAAAGCACTATGTGGGACAATGTAGGAGGGAATATTCTGGATGGAGGAAACCCTAATTCGAAGTAGGGCCCATGGAGGAAAGGCTCACTTTTTTAAAAGAGGAGCAAGGCAGCCATTGAGATTATCTTTGATCATTTTACATTTGAGTCTTGAAGACTTGTAGCTGCCTCTTGCTGTTCAGCAGAGCTGCAGTGCCTTCGGGCACGAGGGAGTCCTGTTTAGGAATTCATCTCCTTCTTGAGTAGCTCATGAAGGATTGCACTCATCCTCCATATTCAGGCATTCAGGCCATGAGCTTCAGTCAACTACATCAGCGCAGTTTCTGCAGCAGAGATTGTGCAGTGTTGCTAGGTTTTGCCGAGGAGGTTTCCATACACCATCTGGAGCTTGTTTTTCAGTGGAGAGAGGTTCTATTCATTGGGAGATCGGAAAAGGTGGTTCTAGAGCATATCCCATCATATTTGGCATCAGGCCAACCACTTTCCATCAGAGGCAGCGCAATCCCTCTCTTAGACATCATTTTTCTTGGTGCAGATTTGTTGTCAGGGATTAGCAGATTTTGGAGGGGAAGTCTTGGGTGAAAGGATCAGCCTTTCACTTTAAATTTCTATTGGAGAAGGGTTCCTCATTTTTTGCAGCTATTTCAGCCTTCTCCATGTATTTCCAATTCTTGAGTAGCTGCTACCCAGCTACTCTGGCATTTCTGCAAAATGCCAATTTTGTATAGATTTTAGCCAATCCTCTTGAAGGATTGATGTATTGTATTTTCAGGGGTTGAGATCATGCTCCCCCTTCTTATTTGAGCTCATATTGTCATATCTTTGTATATTCATCATTTATGCAGCAGTTCCTCTCTATAACTGCGCAATCACGGCCTAGGGCTTATTTATGCAGCTATGTATTTCACATTTTCATGTACAAGTTTCTTGAGGCTTGTTGTGCCTTTATTAAGTGACCATTTCCTCAAGAAGATGTATATTTCATGCTGCTATGTTCTAATATGATGGCCATTATATTCTCTGGCATTTCATGTGTATAATGAATCATTGTTATTTTCCATTTGGTGTATTTGTTATTACTGTAGCTGCAATATTGGGAGTTTCCCAATCTTGTTGTATTTCCCTATTGGGGATATTGTCCATTGACAATCACTCTATAGACAGAGTCTGCTAGTGGGCCAGGTAGCCTCTGGAGCTCATCCTTTGTTCAAAGGTGACAAATCCAGTAAATGCCCCTACAGTCTATCTCTGGAATAGATTTGCCTTGTCATTTGACAATGTTTCTGAAAAAGGAACATTACATAAAGATTCTACTCTCATGCATACACTCCTCCATCTTAACTGCGTTTTCCTTCAATAACTCTCCACTACCTCCATGACATCGTTGTTGATTTGATCAACCTTGACCCACACACTTTAGCCCCTATTCACACCCAAAAGTGCTTTATTCAACTGATACAATGATCCACATTCACATTAGAAGTGGTTTTATTCCTACTAAATAGATTTATCGGTCTCTCTACCCTCTTATTCATCTATTTTATTAACAAAAGCAAAAAATAATATTCCAACTAGTTGAAAGCTAATTAGGAATATTACAGTCCTCCCCTCCCAAATGCTGGTTGTCCTCAAGAAACTGCAAGGATGGATACTGCAAAACCTCCTCTCCTTCCCCTATAGCATATCCTCATCTGATAAAATCCTCCACTGAACCAGATGCTCTTCAATCAATTTTTTCCTTAGCTACCCCTCCCAAGTGTCCAAGATAGCCCTTGGTGATAAAACCAAATGGCTCACATCATAAAGAAGTGGGAGATCCATGGAGGCAACTACATGTTGTCTAATGGCCTTCTTGAGGCATGAGATATGAAAAATGATGGGGATATTAATCCTAATGAGAGTCTCCAATCCATAAGCTACTCTCCCAACAAGATGGATTACCATGTGTGGTCCATAGAGAAGCTCATAAATCCCCTGCTTCTACAATGTAGAGGAGTTGTATGGCTGAAAATGATAGACCAAATTGTACACCCCACATTGTCTCTCTCTCCATTTATGATATGTGTAGGACTCTTGTTGTTCTTTAGCGGTAACAATGTTGTCCTTAAGAGACCAGAATACATCCTGACTCTCTAGGATCCAATCTTTGGTTCTAGGAACCTTTCTTGCCCAAGTCATTCCACATATAGTGAATAGAACATCATCACCATATGGAACCAAACGGAGAAATATACTGAGTTCCATATGAAATTATGGGTGGTGACAATAGTCCCCCAAGTGGAACCAGCGCAGTTTTGCTCCTTGCCACCCATGAATATAATGTGGCAAGTAGCTCCCCAACCACTTGCTTGTTGTGTCTGTCTTCTCATCTACTTGGGAGTAGTAAATGGCATCAGGTGTCAACTGAGTATACCCAAAATATATCAACAGTTGTCCAAAGCCATACAAGAAAGGGCTAGATTTATCACTAATTTTGGTCTTAAGAAGACCATGAAGTCCAAGTAGAGGCTTGCCCTCTTGTGGAAAAATGTACTGTAAATAAATGGCAAAGGAATGCAAATACTTTTGTAGTTGATCAATAAATACGAAGACACAACCCTTACAATGTATTGTTGGCAAGCTGGTGATGAGGTCCATAGATGAGCTCTCCCATCTCTCTCCCAGAAGAGCAAGTGGCGGTAACAACCTTGCAGGATGGTTGTTTCCCTCCTCCTCATTCTTCAAGCAAACTACACATTCCTTTATATGCTGGAGCACATCCTCCTTGAGACCCTCCAATGAGAATCTCTCCCAAATGGCCTGATATGTCTTGATGAAATCTCGGTGAACGAAAAGGAGTGAGTCATGTGTTGCATGTAGTATCTTCTCCTTGAGCTTGGAATCTCTAGTCAAGAAGACCCGACCCTGGTAATAGATGACTCCATCCACCACTCTATATTGCTCATCAGTAAATTATCCATCAAGTACTTCGCATGTGAAGTGGTTTTTGGAATACTCCACCAATAGTTGGGACTCCTAACATGGATCTATATCCCTTAATGACAACACTGTTGGTTTATGTAATAAGGCACTTGTCACCTCATAGCTCCCCTCAATGCCAAAGTCACATGCCATAGTACTGCTATCCCACTTTCGTTGCCTCTGTTGCAGTTGTTTCTGCTCAAGAAAATATTGAAGTTCATGGTGGTCAATCTTCACTTGGAAGCTATTGCCCATCCAAAACCTCCTCAGTTTATTCAATCCATGTATGAAGACTAGCAACACTCTACCATATATGGAATAATACTTCCAATGTGGAAGTATCTTCTGACTCTCAAAGGCTACGGAATAGCCCTCTTGCACCATACTTGTGCCATCATCCACTCTTGAAGCATCCCCTTTCAGTGCAAAAGGCTCGGTGAGAGTTGGTAATACCGATACCAAAAAAATATTCATCTCCTCCTTGAGCCAATCAAAGGCCCTCTACGTTGTGCTAGTCCCATACAAGGCTCTCCTCTTAGCCATATCTGTGAATGGTGTCACTTGTTGTGAGAACTCTTTAACCAACTTCCAATCCGGGGGCCTCCCTGGTGGAATTCCTCCAAATAATAAAACATCATGGTCCAGAGTAAACTACATATCTGAGTGGACTGAGTTGTCTGGGCTTCTTCTGCACAAATCAGTCTCCATCTTATGTGTGGAGGCTTCCTGAGGTGGATAGGTGTGCATGCCCCTGATATTTTGATGATTACCACTCTTCTTGTCTATCCATGCCATCTATGAGACCTCCCAATCTGTAGTGACCTCCCCTAGTGTAATCAACCATTGCACACCCAATATCATATTGGTGTCATGGATCTTGACCACAAAGAAGTGTTCTGTCAAGGTGTATGTCCCCAAAGTCATAGTCGATGCCGAAACACACTTCCCCCATTGCTTAGTCCCGGGGACCACAACTGAGAATCCTTTAGGATCAGTGGTGGGTATGTCTCTCCTCTGCATTAGTTGGGCATCAATAGGATTGTGGGTAGTCCCACTGTCTATCGAAACTGACACATGTTGTTCCTGGACTGTGCCTTGGTTTCCCAATGTTAGATTCTTTAGAACACCCTGCAAGGATGCAAGGGCTCCTCTAGTTGGAGAAATTGCTCCATTTCCACCTCCAGGTGGTGGTGGATCTCCTCCTAGTGCTACATCGTTGGTATTTCCTTTCCAACTCTTCCTCTTCCTCCTCATCATTATTGGAGAATACCTCATCATCACTAAGAGACCCTTTGTCTTGGTCCTCTCTTGAGGGAGGACTATTCATAGCTTCCTCTTTTGACTGAGAAGAGAACTCTTGTTGAAGGGGGGATTTTTCCCTTGGCAAAGTATTTTGCAATTCTCTAACCCTCTCAATAGCATCCTGAAGCGTAGTTAGTCTAGTGGATTCTACCAACTTAATCAAAGGCTCTGCTAGCCCATCCAAAAATATACACACCCTTCTAGTTGCGGATAGATCTGGCACCATGATTGAAAGTTTCAGGAATTCAAAGATATAAGTCTCTGGATCTCCTAACTGCTTGAGCTTAGCTAGCTCGACAAAATGAGCTTCTGGATCTCTTCGGTCAAATATTTTCGCCAACCTCTATGTAAATTATACATAAGAAGTTATATTGGCATGTCCCAATGTAGATATGCCATGAAACCACCACTCATGTGCTTCACCTTCAAGGTGCAACGATGCTATATTAATGGCCTCCATCTCTGAAACTTGGTTCAACTCGAAATAGATGTCTAATTTCTCTACCCAAGCCTTGGCTGTGCACTTAGGTGACCCATCAAAAGGAGGCAAAAAGAATCTACCCAAAGTATGTTGCAGACCATTGTTCTGCATGTACCTTCTACCTCTATTGTGATTACTGAGTCTTCTATTATCCTTGATCTGACAGAAACCTTGGAAGTTTAGATGCTCTTTTAACCTCTGAGATTGAGATTCATATTCTAGGAGATAATCACCAAGAGTGTCCTCCTTTTGTGTTCCTCCTACCTCATTTCCTATTGCTAGGAATGTAGGCATGGTGGAGCGTTGTGGAATTGGCTATAATGTTGATTGCTCACACCAATAATGTGAGGTGGCGGAACTCTCTCCATGTTGAGACCTTCTTGGGGTCTCTTTATTTCTTTCCATCCTCATCTCCTTGATTTCTCTAGAAATATCCTACATAGTTTGGAGAAGAAGTTTTGGAAGCTCTCTTCCATTCATTTCTCCAGATTTATAGATGTAGTGCCCCACAGGTTGAGCCAAGATTATGCTCTGATACCACTGTAATATTCCAAATTAGGAAAAATAGGAATGTAGAACATATAACTGGAAATTGCAGTGAAATATCAACACATCAAATAAGAGAATATCATAGAGCCATTTTATTAGCCAATATAGAAGAAAATGTATACAAGAGCTTGAGGAAAAAGACACTCAAGCTACGCAAAACAAGCCTGTAGGGACCCAATACATGAAATATGAAGAAAAATTGCTATATAAGAATGTCGGAGGCTAACACAACACAATTTTTGCAGGGGGTAACTGATGTTGTATATTAAAGTACATGGGCCTGCTGATATAGTGCTTAGAAAATGTCGGGATCGGAGTGTTGGAATCACGATTGCCGTTAGACCACAACCCGCAGGCATTATTCTTCGCTACAATCGCTAGAGTTAGGATCCATGAGAGGTGGTTAGTCCATGTCGCGAAACACACTGGGAGCGTTGAACCCAATGTCCAACAATCTCCCCCCCCCCCCAACCCCAACGCGAGCTAGGTGAGTTTCAAACTCGAGTCCTGTCTCTTTGATACCAATTGTTGGAATCACGGTTGTCATTAGACCAAAACCCGCAGGCATTAGTCTCCACTACAATCGCCAGAGTTAGGATCCACGAGAGGTTGTTAGTCCATGTCGCGAAACACACTGGGAGCATTGAACCTAATGTCCAACACAGAGATCTAGGCTTTCTAAAACAATTCCAAGACAACCCATAAAGGGTTTATGGAATACACAAATACAAAAATACCAAAATGCAGCCTAGGGCTGAATAACGCTCTGCAACTAGATAAATTATAGGAGGTGGCTGATCTTATATGGAAATGGATAATACTCCTCCAATAGATCTTTCGGATGAAGGGCTACTCCCCTCACTGGAAATATTACTCGCAAACTTGGGCACTAAGCCCTCCACTGCAACTCCCCTGCAAAATAGCACAGTTTCTGAAGGAGATTGCGCTGTAGGTGATAGTAAAAACTTGGCCCGATGCCAAATGACAAAATAATGCTTAGGGACCCTACTTGCTAGCCTCCCGGATGAAGGGATGCTCCCCTCACTGGAAAAAAAAGCTCAAAAAAGGGATCTATCAATCCTCCACTGCTACTGCCTTGCAAAACAGCATAATCCTGAAGGAGACTGCGTTGTGGATGATGGTTGAAGCTTGGCCTGATGCCGGGTGGTGGAAATGAAGCTCAATTAACCTCTCTTGAGTGGGCACTCGAAGTCCCCCGAGGATGAGGGTGGGATTTCCGCTCGGAAACACCCTTGTGTTAAACAACACAACAGTATCCGCTAAACAACTGAAGCGTGCAGAAAGTCATAAGAGTCCAAAATATAAAAAATATTCAGAATGCCTTCTGTGGTTGCCATCCTCTTCCTTATATGCTTGGTGAGATTCCTCACCCTTGGTCCCACTCATTAAATATTCTACTCTCATGCATACACTCCTCCATCTTAACTGTGTTGTCCTCTAATAACTCTCCACTACCTCCATGACAACATTGTTGATTTGGTCAACCTTGACCCTATCCACACGCTTTAGCCCCTATTCACACCCAAAAGTGCTTTATTCAACTGATACAATGATCCACATTCACATTAGAAGTGGTTTTATTCCTACTAAAGAGATTTATGGGTCTCTCTACCCTCTTATTCATCTATTTTATTAACAAATAAACAATTAATATTCCAACTAGCTGAAAGCTAATTAGGAATATTACAGATTGGCTCACGAAGTTTGCGTACTTCTTTGCCATACCATCTAAATATACAACATCACAGGTGGTTGAAATATTCTTCAGGAAAGTCTTATGATCGCATGGCTTACCTAAAACCATAATGAGCAACATAGACATTAAAATTATGGGCAACTTCTGGCAGGAGTTATTAAGACTTGTGGAGACTAAGCTAACACCGGGCACTAGCTATCACCCACAAAGTGATGGTCGGACCAAGATAGCCAATAAGTGGTTGGAGGGCTATCTTCGAAACTATGTATCTAGCCAACAAAAGGCATGGGTTAAGTGGTTGCATCTTTGGGAACACTCATACAACACCACTTTCCACATGTCCATTGGTATGGATCCCTTCAAAACACTATGTGGATATGATGCCATAACATTTGTAGATCAAATATTTGGGGATAATCATGCCCCTTTGGCTAAATAATGGATTCAAGAGAGCTAAGATATCTTATGAGTCCTCAAGGACAACCTGCAGATGGCTCATAACCAACAAAAAGTGTACCCACATAGGCATAAGGTGGAGTGTAGTTTTGAGGTGGGGGTGTTGAATTCTTAGTTAAACTGAGGGGGGGGGGGGTGAATCAGTTTAACACATACATGAGATTTTTAAATTTTTCATGAGCTTATTTACAACTTTCTTTTATAACCAACCTTAGTATATGAACAATCTTAATATGTTGTAGCAAGTATTAAATTAATGTGACATCAAACTTATTATGAGAGCAGCAAACATTAAGCAGATTTGGTAAATCATCTCATTTAGGCAGTTGAGACCGGATGATGGACACTAAAGGATAAACCACATCTTATTATTGTTGTGATGCAAAGGCAAGCTCCAACTCCCTCTCACCACTGATTTTCTGTAGGCTCCAACCTACAGAAGGCTCCAACCTCAATTCTGCAAGCTACAACTTGCAAGGAAGCTCCAACTCCCTTCAATTTTCTGTGGGCACCAACCTACAGAAGGCTCCAACCTCAGTCAGCTACAATTGACAACTATCAAGCTTCAACTTGACAGGGAAGCTCCAACTTCCTCAATTTATTAAAAGAAATGTTTGCTAATTTACCTCAGATATCAGCTCTATTCTGTAACATCTCTTTCTGCTCCTCTCTTCCTTATCTTCTCTGCCTCAATCTTCTATACTTTGCATTCTCTATCCTTACTCTCTCTAACCTCCCTTTGCATATCAAGATGATATTATTTATAAAGATTTTCTTGTGACAGTTAGCATTCCTCAATGAATTTGGAATGGACAGCCATGCCTCTTTGCTTTCTGCCTTCTCATTTCTTTCACTCGCTCATTCAGAAAAATATAACAACATGCATTAATTTCAATATGACAGTGGGAGATTTTTTTTCCTTCGGAGACTTGTCAATGCATCACAACAATATAAATCAATTAAAACATTTACATCCAATTGCAATTAAAAACTTCAGCCCACTCATTCAGCCTCTTGGTTCACTGCGCTTGTCTTTTCTGTGATTGTGTTTGTCTTCTCTGTAATTGTGTTTGTCTTTTCTGTGATTGTGTTTGTATTTTCTGTGATTGTGTTTGTCCCTTTCGGCTCTGAATGATTTCCTGCTTACTGTCGCGGTGGAACTGCCATACATATGTAACTGCGCTTTCCATATATCACAATTTAACTCTCGGCATGATAAGAGTTGTTTTTAATCATATAAACTGTTGCGTTATTTAGTTCTGATACCTCTTGGAAATATAACAATAATGAATCATTTAGTACATAAAATGCCCTTACGGGCCCACTCGCCGAACTTCCTGATGTGATGTATCGCTCCTTGACTGCTTCCGATTGCGATCAAATGCCGATGCGATGAAACATTGTTTACTGATTTACGATTCTCCGATGTTACAAAGTTTCGATGCTCCGATGCTCCAATTCCGATGATTCACTATTATGACGGAACTCAAACATATATCAGTCATGGTTTATAAGCCCATCGGGTTCGGTCTTTCATCGCAATCGCACTCCTTTGTTAACATGTTCCGCCGCGAACTTTCTTCGATCCGATTGGGTGAGGGTCCCACCATATAAGACGTTGGTTGTATTAAGGCCGAACAATAGAGCACCTTTCATATATGTATATAGTATGTTTTGTTCCTTTGAATATAAAGCGCAACATATCAAGTATTTGTATATATATATGCTTTGGACCTTTGTGTATGTAATGCACTGCATATATGTGGGCTTTCCGCTTCAGCTTTAGTGTACCTTCCAGCTAGGGTAATGATTCTCGGAATTTATGAAGGTGGGGGTCCCACATTATATGTATAAGATCTTCAATCAACATTTAATAGTTCAATAACCCAAAGGTTCTCCACCGATGTGATGGCATACCTTTTAAGCCGGACCTCAAACATATATGAGTCACGTTCATAAACACATCGGGTCCGCCACAATTCACACATAACACCTATAATTCCAACTTCACATAATAGTGCCTCCTCAATCAAAGGCTGTGGTCTTATCGCGTTCCCCTCTGGCAAATCAATGGTGGTCGCGCAGTTAGATCGCATGAAGTTTAGTCCTCTGAAATTAAGCCATGAACTGGGGCCCAATGGTTAACTTTCGCTCACATCCAACGGTCGTTGTCTTATTGCGCTTCAACCCTCTGATCCTACAGCAATCGCACTAGTTAGATGTACGGACTTTAACTCGCGATGAGAGTGGGTTCTCAAAACCGCATAAGGTCACGTGTCAACCTATGGCGTTGATCGCTTTCGATTTGGAAATACCGCTTATCGTATAAAGGTGGTGCGATGAAAATCGTCGGGTGTTCCAAAACCACTGTCACTGTTCCTTCACGGTTCCGGTTTGCACATGGTTCCGTCCTGCTCTTTAACAAAGTTTCATTTGTAGTCAAACCGCTTCGTCGCATAGTTCTAATTCTGATGCTTCCGCCACTATATTAATTGTTCCCTGTTCCACACAATCGCAGTTCCATTTCCTCTGAATCCCATCTTCACGGCTCCACCTTTTTCATTTACTTATTTACATCATTAATTCAAAGTTCTGCTCCATATTCTGCCTCCAACAGTAAGCCATCGCTGCACCATTACTATTCTAAATGCACAGTTCTTTCATCTTAATCTCTGTGATTTAATGAGCCACACACTTTCTCGGCTCTTTAATTAAAACTCAAATATTTTGGATTCTACTATCCTCACTTGACTGTTGCTCGACCTCTGCCTCCACTGCTCGACCGTTTCATTTCTTCCTCTGCCTCCACTACTTGACCGTTTTATTTATGCGTCTATATTTGTTGTCTCCGCCTCTCTTTCTATTGCCCTGTCTCTATTCTTCTTATGCTCCCTGTCTCCTTTGCGCTGCTAGCTTCTCTTTTGTCTGTCTCTGTCTCTGCTGCTGTCCTTTGCCATCAATGACAACATTTCCAATAGTCTCCCCCTTTGGCATTGATGGCAATATACTTCCTCTATTTTCCTTTTAGGACCCTTTCTTCTGTTGCTTGCTCTTCCTCCCCCTTTGAAATCAATGGAAAGGGGTTGCACATATCTTAGTGTATATTCTATCCTTTGATCCTTTGATTTTATCCTTTTTCAACATTTCTTGCATTTCCTCTCTCTGAGATCTTCTGACTTTGTACCCTGCTGCTCCAAACTTTGGATTAAATCTAAAATACTGACCCTTTAGCCTTTTAATTGACTCTTTTATGCTGGATGTATTCTTGCCATAATCCTTTGATCCTGAGGACCTGTTTCATGCTTCCCTTGCTGGCTGATCTCCCCCTGGAATGATATTTTCGTTTCTGTTCTCCCCCTGAAATTGTGCTTTCTCTTCATATCAGAGAGTAGTATCTATAGATACTACCCCTAGTCTATCTCTCAAATATTCAAATGGTTCTCTAGCAAGAGGTTTGGTAAATATATCTGTTGTCTGTTCTTTAGTTGGTACATACTCCAGCTTTACTACCTTTTGAGCCACTTGTTCTCGGAGAAAATGATACTTGATTGGGATATGTTTAGTTTTTGAGTGAAGTACAAGATTTTTTGATATGCTTATAGCACTTGTATTATCACATTTAATTGAGATAGGTTCATCAATGCTTACCTTCATGTCTTGGAGGGTTTGCTTCATCCACATGACTTGTGTACAACAAGCTGCTGCTGCTATGTATTCTGCTTCTGTTGTAGACAGAGAAATAGATGTTTGTTTCTTTCTTAGCCATGCCACCAGACTTTCTCCTAGATAGAATGCACCTCCACTTGTGCTTTTCCTGTCATCCACACAGCTGGCCCAATCTGCATCTATGTATGCTGTCAAAGTGAAGCTTTTGCCTTTTGGATACCAAAGTCCATACTGTGCAGTTCCTTGTAGATATCTGAATATTCTTTTGACTGCTAGAAGGTGATTTTGTTTAGGTGCTGCTTGATATCTAGCCACAAGTCCTATTGCTAGCATGATGTCTGGTCTTGATGCTGTCAGGTACAACAGAATTCCTATCATGGATCTGTAGAGTCTTTGATCTATATCAGAAGATCCATCATCAACACACAACTTGCATCCCGTGGTCATGGGAGTTGACACAGGTTTGCAGTCTTCCATTTTGAACTTTTTCAACTTTTCTTTTAAGTATTTTTCTTGTGATATGAATGCACCTGTGTTCTTTTGCTGAATTTGAATTCCTCAATAGATACTGAGCTCTCCAATCATAGACATCTCAAACTCTTATTTCATCTCCTCAGCAAACCCTTTTTCTAGCTCATCTCTGTTGCTTCCAAACATAATGTCATCAACATATACTAAAACAATCAGGAGTTCATTTTCATGGGCTTTTATGTATAGATTTCTGTCTACTCCTCCTCTCTTAAAGCCTTGGTTTTGCAAGTATTTATCCAGCCTTGAGTACCAAGCATGAGGAGCTTGTTTTAGTCCATATAGAGCCTTCTTTAGTCTGCATACATAGTCTTCTTTGTCTGTTAATGAGAAGCCTTCTGGTTGTTCCATGTAGACTTCTTCTTCTAGATCTCCATTCAGAAATGCAGATTTTACATCCATTTGATATACCTTGAAGTCTTGATGGCATGCAAAGGCCAGAAACATTCTGATGGCTTCCATTCTGGCTACAGGGG
The DNA here is from genome assembly GCA_034641835.2 of Pinus albicaulis. Classification (NCBI taxonomy): domain Eukaryota; kingdom Viridiplantae; phylum Streptophyta; class Pinopsida; order Pinales; family Pinaceae; genus Pinus; species Pinus albicaulis. Next base: position 771,967,320 of record CM076577.1, on the reverse strand, counting down.
CAAATGTTTTATCGTAATCAAGTCCTTCGATTTGTGAATATCCTTTGCAGACAAGTCTGGCTTTATTCCTGATTACCTGTCCTTCCTCATTCATTTTATTTTTGAATACCCATTTTGAGCCTATGACATTTTTCTTAGTGGGTCTAGGAACTAGTTCCCAGGTATTGTTTTTCTCAATTTGGTCCAATTCTTCATTCATAGCATTCACCCAAGATTTGTCCTTGCTGGCTTCTTCAAATTTCTTTGGCTCTATTTGTGATAACATGGCTATGTATACCTCTTCTGTCTGTTCAGTTAGTTGCCTTCTTGTCTGGACCCCTACTCTTATGTCTCCAATGATCTGATCTTCAGGATGGTTCTTCTGAGTGTATCTTGAGGGGGCTTTCGAGCTCAGTTCAGTATCTTCTGTTGTCTTGCTGGTTTCATCATCATCTTGGTTTTGCTTCTTCATGACTGTCTGATGGACTGCTACAGTTTGTATCTCTTGTGTTGTTTGGAAGTTATTCATCAAATCTCACGTCAATGCTTTCTATTATTTTTCGAAAAGTCTTGTTGTAGCACATGTACCCTTTACTTTTGGATGCATATCCTAGAAATATCCCTTCATCTTCTCTTGCATCAAATTTCTCAAGATTTTCATCATTATTCTTTATGTAACACTTGCTTCCAAAGATTCTAAAGTGCTTGATTGAAGCTGGTTTACCATGCCATAGTTCATAGGGAGTCTTGTCACTGCTTGGCCTTAAGCGAGCTTTATTAAGGATATGCACTGCTGTGTGTACTGCTTCTGCCCAGAAGGTTTGAGGAATATTACTATCTTGCATCATGGCTCTGGCAATTTGTTGTACAGATATGTTTTGTCTCTCTGCTACTCCATTCTGCTGAGGTGTCCCTGCAATAGTAAATTGTTGCTCTATGCCATGTTCATTGCATAGGTCTGCAAAGTCATAATCAGTGAATTCACCTCCTTTGTCTGATCTGATGCATTTTAGCTTGCATCTTGTCTGATTTTCTGCTAAAGCTTTGAATATTTTGAATTTTGCCAGAGCTTCCGATTTATTCTTGAGAAATGAAACCCATGTCATTCTGGAGAAATCATCTATTATCAGCATGAAGTAGGATACTCCACTTGGTGTTTAGTTCTTGCAGGTCCACACAGGTCCATGTGCACTAGCTGTAGTGGTCTTCTTGTTGATAACTCATCTTTGGCCTTAAAGGATGTGCATGTCTGTTTGCCTAATTGACATGATTTACATATGGTATTAGAAGGCCTTTTTATTTCTGGCATGTCTCTGACAGCTTTCTTCTTGCTTAGTCTGATGATGTGATCGAAGTTGAGATGTCCCAGCCTTTTATGCCATAACCATGATTCCTCAATTTTGCTAAGATGACATGCTTCATCTTCCTCTTTCACAATGTAAACATTACTTTCTGTTCGAACTCCTTTGAGCAGAGTCTTACCTGTGGTGCTTGATCTGACTTCACAATCTTGTAGTCTAAAAATAACTTCACAACCTTTATCACACATTTGACTAACACTCAGCAAATTTTCTTTCAGCCCATCTACAAATAGTACATCTTGGCCCTTTCCTTTTCCATTGTCTAGGCTGATTGAGCATTTTCCTTTTATTTTTCCTAATTTATCATTGCCAAAAGCAACATTGCTAGATTTCTTTTCATCAAGAGTTATAAACCTGCTTTTGTCTCCAGTCATGTGTTTTGAGCAGCCACTGTCTAAATACCACTGGCTTTTCAGGTCTTGAGCAGTTAGAGCCAAGTCACATTTATTCACCTTCTTTATCCACTGGAAGCATCCTTTTGTTTGGTGTCTTTTGTGAGATGATGAACTACATCTTCTGAGAGGACATTTGGAAGGCATATGTCCAACTTGATTGCATACACAACATTTGATCATAATTTTTGTAGAATTGTAAGTATGGACAAAATTTCTTTGATTCATAAACCTCCTTGAGGTGTTGAATATCAATCTTTGTCCGTACTTTCTACACTCAATGATTTTATGGCCAAATTCTTTACAATAAAAATAGTAACCATAGAAACTATTTTCATACCTGATGTAAGGTTGTCTTCTCCATTTGTTTGCTTGAGACAGTCTCTTCACTATTTTCATCTTTTGTTGGTTTGAATTACTCCTCCTTGCATGACAATATGCAACAATGTGTCCCAGCTTGTGGCAGACATAACAGGTGGCATTCTTCATAGGAGGGAAGAATCTCCTTTGATGGTTTCCAAATTTGACATACTCAGGGGTATATGATCCTTTTTCTGTTGTCTTAGTATTTATTGCATTCTTTGTTACTAGAGGTTTCTTCTGATCTCTGTCTTCCTCATTACATGTTTCTTCTTTTGTAGGAATTGTTTGAGCTGCTTCATCATTCTTCTTTGCTTTTACAAAAATAATCTCTTTGTTTTCCTTTTCTTTCCTTTTACTTGATTCTCCTTCATAGCCTATTCCAATTTTTATCATAGGAGATCTTTGAGGATCCATGATTTCATTCAACTTACTAGAGCTTGTTGTTTGAGAGGAATTTGCAGACACTTTCCTCTGAGCATTTTCTAATTTCTTCCTCAGACATACAACTTCTTCTTCCAGCTTCTCTTGTTCTCGAGTTTTATCCTTGATTTGCTGAAGTAACATGTCTTCTATCTTCTTGGCTTCTTCAAGCTCTACCTTTAGCTGCATGAGGACTTCTGAATTTTGTTCTTCTCTTACATACTTGAGGAGAATGTCCTTGTGTTTTTTGCACTTCAGTTTGAGTCTGTCAATCTCCTCCAGAGCACTTCTTAGCTCCCCCTCAAGGTCGACTTCACCTTCTTCTTCTTCATCTTCTAGCAGGAGTCCTTCAAGTTCTTCTATGGCCATCAATAAAAATTCAGAGGTTCCTTCTTCACTTGAGGGTTCATCAGAGTCTTCGGATGCACTGCTGTCTTGTTGAGCATAGAAGGATTTTCTGCTGAACTTCTTTCCTTTCTGCCAGTTCTTTGATGTATTTTTCTCTGATTCTTGAGCCTGATTCCTTACTTTCTTGTGAGGACACTTAGCAGCATATTGTCCAACTCTTCCACATTTAAATCATTTGAAAGGAAGTTTAACTTTGTATTTACCTGAGCCTCTATCCAGTTTCTTGACAAATTTTGCCTCTTCTTCATCCGAGCAAGAGCATATGTCTTCCTCTTCTTCTTTCTTCTTTTCGGTTTTAAAGGCTGCCTCCCTCGTACTTGGCTTCTTCCGTGGGAGCCTCATCTCATATGCTGTTAGATTTCCAAGTAGATGGTTCATGGTCAAGGTCTCCCAATCAGCTGTTTCTTCTATTGTAGACACCTTGGAATTAAACCTGGATGGAAGAGATCTTAGAATCTTTTGCACAATTATACTTTCTGGTATGGTTTCTCCAAGAGCTTTCATATTGTTAACAATTTCTGCAACTTTTAGGAAGAGGCTGCCAACATCTTCATCGTCATTCATTTTTAAATTTTCAAACTGGGCTCTATATACTTGGATTTTGGTAGTCTTTGCCTTTTTATTTCCCTCATGGATATTCTCTAGAGTGTCCCACATATCTTTAGCAGTCTTACTGTGCATTATTTTGATAAATTCAGCCTCACAAAGTCCACTTAAGATTGCATTCATAGCCTTTGCATTTGCTACAGATTCCTGTTTAGCTTCTCTTTCTGGGTCAGTTGCCTTTGGGGCATATCCAAATTCTACAGCAGCCCATACCTCTATTCGTAGAGACATTATGTATGCTCTCATTCTGATTTTCCAGAAGGCATAATTAGTACCAGCGAAGAAAGGGGATTTATTGGTTGAGCTTCCTTCTTGACTAGCCATCTTGGAGGCTTAGGATCTCCTTTCAATAGTTAAACTGGTATAAAAGGAACCTCGCTCTGATACCAATTGTTGAATTCTTAGTTAAACTGAGGGAGTGGTAAGAACCATTAATAATATAATGAGCTTTTTGCAATTTTATGGTCTTTATTATGTATATTTTTAGAGTGAATCAAACTTTGGGCAGCAGAGTATACACAGCCTCATAATATAATAATAAGTATTAATTGACAGATATGCAAATCTTGATGTTTATATAGAGAAGAACATTAAGCGATTATAAATCATCTTAGCATGACAGTGCAATATAGATAGAGACAATAAGAGAAGTGAAACCCAAAGGAGAAAACCACATCTTGCTTTTTCATTGTTGTGATGCAAAGGCAAGCTCCAACTCCCTCTCATTGACTCATTTCTGAGGTCTCCAACCCAGGAGGCTCCTATATTCAATTTGGGGTTAACAAAATTCTGTGGCAGCCTCCACCTCCCTCTGCTTTCATGAACCAACCTACAGGAGGCTCCAACCTCAATCAGCTACAACTGACAGCTATCAAGCTTCAAATTGATAGGGAAGCTCCAACTTCCTCAATTTATCAAAAGAAATGTTTGCTGATTTACCTCACATATCAGCTCTGTTCTGTAGCATCTCTTTCTACTTCTCTCTTCCTTATCTTCTCTACCTCAATATTCTATACTTTGCATTCTCTATCCTTACTCTCTCTAACTTCAACCTCTCTATGCATATCAAGATGATATTATTTATAGAGATTTTCTTATGACTCTTTGTATTCCTCAGGGAATTTGAAATGAGTAGCCACACCCATTAGTCTTATGCCTTCTCATTTATTTTCCAACTCACTCAAAAATATTCCTGTAGGTACCAATTTAACATTACAGTGGGATATTTGTTCTCTTCCGGAGACTTGCCAATGCATCACAACAATGAGGAATCAATTGAAACATTTTATATCTCACTGTAATTAAAACTTCTGTACCACCATTCAACTCTTCTTGGTTCATCGTGTTCTTTCTTGTGACTGTTTGTCTTCTTGTAAATCGTGCTCATCTCTTTCCGTGATCCGTGTTTGTCCCTTTCTGCCTCGAATGATTTCCCACACTGTTTGCAACTTAAGGCTATTAGTAACGCGTTCCATATCACAATTTAACTCCCGCATGATAAGAGTTGTTTTTAATCAGAAATCATTGTATTATTTAGTTCCGATACCTCTTGGAAATATAACAATAATGAATCATTTAGTACATAAAATTCCCTTGCGGGCCCACTCGCCGAACTTCTCGATGCGATGTATCGCTCCTTGACTGCTTCCGATTGCGATCAAATGCCGATGCGATGAAACATTGTTTACTGATTTATGATTCTCTGATGTTCCGAAGTTTCGATGCTCCAATGCTCTGATTCCGATGATTCACTGTTATGACGGAACTCAAACATATATCAGTCATGGTTTATAAGCCCATCGGGTCCGGTCTTTCATCGCAATCGCAATCCTTTGTTAACATGTTCCGCCGTGAACTTTCTACGATCCGATTGGGTGAGGGTCCCACCATATAAGACTTTGGTTGTATTAAGGCCGAACAATAGAGCGACTTTCATATATGTATATAGTATGTTTTGTTCCTTTGAATATAAAGCGCAACATATAAAGTATATGTATATATATATGCTTTGGACCTTTGTGTATGTAATGCACTACATATATATGAGCTTTCCGCTTCAGCTTTAGTGTACCTTCCAGCTAGGGTAATGATTCTCGAAATTTATGAGGGGGTGTCCCACATTATATGTATAAGATCTTCAGTCAACATTTAATAGTTCAATAACCCAAAGGTTCTCTGCCGATGCGATGGCATACCTTTTAAGCTGGACCTCAAACATATATGAGTCACGTTCATAAACACATTGGGTCCGCCACAATTCACACATAACACCTATAATTCTGACTTCACATAACAGTGCCTCCTCAATCAACGATTGTGGTCTTATCGCGTTCCCCTCTGGTAGATCAGCGGTGGTCGCACAGTTAGATCGCACGAAGTTTAGTCCTCCGAACTTAAGCTATGAATTGGGGCCCAATGGTTAACTTTCGCTCACATCCAACGGTCGCTGTCTTATTGCACTTCAACCCTCCGATCCTACGACAATCGCACGAGTTAGATGCACGGACTTTAACTCGCGATGAGAGCGGGTTCTCCAAACTGCTTAAGGCCACGTGTCAACCTATGGCGTTGATCGCTTTCGATTTGGAAATACCGCTTATCGTACAAAGGCGGTGCGATGAAAACCGTCAGGTGTTCCAAAACCACTGTCACTGTTCCTTCACGGTTTTGGTTTGCACATGGTTCCGTCCTGCTCTTTAACAAAGTTTCATTCGTAGTCAAACCGCTCCATCGCACAGTTCTAATTCTGATGCTTCCGCCACTATATTAATTGTTCCCTGTTCCACACAATCGCAGTTCCATTTCCTTTGAATCCCATCTTCACGGCTCCACCTTTTTCATTTACTTCACCACATCATTAATTCAAAGTTCTGCTCCATATTCTACCTCCAATAGTAAGCCATCGCCGCACCATTACTGTTCTAAATGCATAGTTCTTTCATCTTAATCTCTGTGATTTAACGAGCCACACACTTTCTCGGCTCTTTAATTAAAACTCAAATATTCTGGATTCTACTGTCCTCACTTGACTGCTGCTCGACCTTTGCCTCCACTACTCGACCGTTTCATCTCTTCCTCTGGCTCCACTGCTTGACCGTTTTATTTCTGCCTCTGCATTTGCTGTCTCTGCCTCTCTTTTTATTGCCCTGTCTCCATTCTTCTTATGCTCCCTGTCTCCTTTGCGTTGTTAGCTTCTCTTTTGTCTGTCTCTATCTCTGCTGCTATCCTTTGCCATCAATGACAACATTTCCAACATTTCCAATAGGGGGACATGGTATACCTTCATCTTCAACCCCATCAATAGTCATCACTCAAAATAAAAGGGGCAAAAAAGTTGAAATTCATGTTTTATGGGCCACATAGAATCGTGAGGTGAGTTGGATATGTGGCCTATGAACTTGCACTTCCTAAAGGATGTAAAATTCATAATTTCTTTCATGTATCATGCCTCAAGAAGGCCTTTGGTAAGCAAGTAATCACCTCCACTGAGCTCCCTCCATTGGATGAGGAAGGAGAGCAAATCTTGGTTCCAGAGGAGATTCTATAAACAAAGGAACGAATGTTGAGGATCAAAATTGTGAGATAGTACCTGGTTAAATGGAAGGATCCACCTATTGAGGACACCACATGGGAAGGCGAACAAGTGTTCAAACATCTAGATTTGAAGTTTCTTGAGAGCAAGCAAACTCGGGTGGGGAGGATTGTAATGTTCCTTATAACTTATGAGAAATAAAATGAGTTCCGCTAGCTTAATAAGTTCTCGTAGGATAAGGCAAGGAATTTTTTTAATAAGGGAACATGGTTCGCCTAGGAAAACTTTATAATTTCCTAAGGGGTGAAAATATCAACATATCATAGGCTAATGAAAAGTCATTTCAATTTTATAAAGTGAAAGTCTCCTAAATTGACTTAATAAAAATTGAAAGGGTAAAATGACAGCAAAAGTGGTCACTCAATTATAAAAAGGGAAAAGTGAGGAGTCTCTCCTCATTTTATGCCTTGCTTTTGAGAAAAAAATCTATTGCAGAGAAGCTTAGGGTTTTGGAAACCTTAGCTACGATTGCTAGCTTCAGTGTTGAAACTAGACACTTTAGTTGGTCTTGAAAGTGGAATCATTTTGATTTCACCATTGCGCTACCAAGGAGGAGAAGAGTTGCAAAAGATCATGGAGGTATAAGGCTTCATCAACGGATTTTATCTTCTAACTCTGAGTTTATATTATTTCTTTAAAGACTGGAATACCCATAGAAATATTCAACTCCCATCCATTATAGTGGGTCGAGTTAGAGAGCAGAAGAACATTCATGGACCAACTCCTATATTGTTAGAAAGGGCAAGTTTGGAAGGTGGAATAAAAGCCATGTCTTGTGATTTTTCTTGTTGGTTGAGTTCTATCTAGGGAGGCCGAGTCACGTTGCTATTCATTAGTTGGTATTTTGGACAAGTGGGTTGAATTCCTTATTCCTTATGTTGGTTGAGTTCGTTATGTGTATTGGATTAAGTTCCTCCTTCATTCTCATCTGAGCATGAATCTTATTGGCAGTTGTGGATTTCCTCCTTAAGTTGGACGTGTATTGTGCATTGGGAAAATGTATTTGTTTCCATACATTTAATTGTCAAAGGGAGCACACAGTGGGCACATTGTTATCAACTCAAAAGCAACACTGTTAGAAAGTTATATTGGTCTTCATAGGGGGTCATATTCTATCTAGTTAGTTGAGTATCCTCTTAAGGACGAGTTATTGATGTGTATAAGCTATTTACCTCTTGTAATTGATTATGGTGACTTGTAACCACCTTATTAGATTTCATTGTATATTGACAATCTTGGGGCAACATATATATATATATATATATATATATATATATATATATATATATATATATATATATATATATATATATATATATATATATATATATATATATATATATATATATATATATATATATATATTAGGTCCCATTTCCATGTATGCCTTGTCTCTTTTCAAGCAAATATCAAGTCTATTAATGCTGGAACTGTTATATAATTTCTCAATTTGTAATGTAATGGAAAAATAAAATTTAATCGGTTAGTACTATGGATATTCTTGAGACTTGCACTTACTAAGTTAGGATGAAATTTATCACTTTGTTAAGAACTATTTTTATGGGCATACATTCTTGTAATCATATGTTATTTCGAACCAAGACCCAAGAAATTCACCTACAACAATACCATCAACAAACTATTTGACAAAAGGTTTCTTTGAGAAACTTATATCAAACTCATAAAATACAATGATCATTTTGGGAGATTTCCAAGAGAGAATCTTATCATTTTAGCCAATACTTAACAATTTTATGCTAATCCCTCTTAACATACAGGGTACTTTGGCTAGAGTTTGAAGTAATCTCAAGAAGCCCCTTATCTTTCTTGTAAGATATATCTTGCTTACACATTATGTACCTAGTCATAGTTGTGCCTCGATGGGGGTAACAATAACTTTTATTAGGAGGATAGGATAGGGCTTTTTGCCTTTAATTTAAGGATTGTAATTTTAGGATAGGGCTTATTTCCTTCATAATTATCTAGAGACGATGCAACCCCAAAATTCACATCTAGATAAGATAATATAACTGATGATATTCTCAAAGAAGAGTTAATTTTTCCCCATAAATAGAAATCTGCTTATTTATAATTGTTCTTAAGACCAAGTTAACCTTTCCACCTCCCATTAATCATCTTCTCAACGCTAAAGTTCTAAGTATGCTCGCGAGGAAGGTACACTCTGAGACATTTGCATGAACAAACTTCCTCTACGTTGTTATTGTCATACACAAAATTAGTATAATTGTTCTCTTTGGATCTAATTATCACAATCCCTATTTTCTTAGAATTGGGCATACCCATACTAAAACATAGACTTCAAAAATCTTAGTTGCTTGTCAAGATCAAAGGGAGACCTCACCTAAGAATAATATCATGAGTGCAAAGAAGGATGATGATTGTTCCAATTAAAGCAGTATGAGCAGAACCCGCTCCTTCAAATCACACATTCAACTCATGAATGTAAATGCCAAAAAGGGCAGGGGACAAGTAACATTGCTTAACCCCTATATTACAATTTATTTCTTTTGACCAATGCTCAATGTTCACGAACTTGACAATAACATTCTCACATTAAATAGTTAAGTCCATATATTTAATGGTGCAATGCATTTTGTATTTTAATTTCTTCCAAAGTATGAAAAAGTCCATAATACTCAAAGTCTATCGACCTAGCCATTATTAATACAATATCTAAGACCTCAACATGCAACAATATCATTGTGTGTAGACAAAACTTGGTCACTTGGAATAACCCATCAGTGGTTTGTAAAGGGTGACTTCCACTCCTACAAAATACCCCCAGGTCTTGGACTGTCAACTTGTTTCTTTGTGTCCAAAGAAGATGACCACTTAGCTAATCAAAGATAGTTTTAGGTCATACTTAAGAGCAAATATATGCTTTCTTCTTCGAAAGTACCACACATAAGCTAATATCCCATGCCAATCATTATTAAAATTCCAAGAAAAAGATTACATACTTATAAATAACATCTAATTTTAATATCATATATTAACTTCAAGTACAATTTAACCCATTTTTTGGGTGGCTAACTACAATTCTTTTGTTTTTTTTTTAAATTAATTAATTTCTAAGTGGGAAAATCTATCATAACTCAGTTGTCAAACCAGTAGTAGAACAACCATCACTTATTATTATCTACAAATACATGTTGACTCATACCACACCACCTCGAATTACTTATTGAAAATTCGCAAAGAAGTAAGCTTTCTCTCATGCCAAATGTCCTTAGGTGATGGGCCTTTAATCTCTTTCCTTATGTTTGAGGAAAAAAAGCTCTCCCCATTTTAAGACCCGAACTATAAATTATCATAATTATGATAAAAGGAAATTACAAAAATATATTTATAAATATAATAAAAACTAATGATTAAAAATCAAAGAGTGTAAGCCTCATTCGCTATAAATACACGAGCAAGCAAAGAGTGTTTAGTTGTACGAAAACTAATGTAGAACGAAGCTCTGGATTAAATAAATTTTTTTGAAGGTTCAAAAACCCTAAATTAAAACTATTTGAACAAAAACTAATTGAAGTAGAGGACTGCCATTTGTCCTTGAACGTGGAGGAAACCGATAGCCTGTTTGCTGCCATAAGGTCAGGAACCTTGAAGGCTTGTCCGATACTTGAATCATTATTTAATTATTTATTTAGAGAGAAGGTTGTGATTTGATTTTCGTTTGTATTTGGATATGAGCAAGAACTGAGATTCTAAGGGAAGGGAAAGGGGAATTCTGCACAGCTGAGCTGATTCAAGGATGCCCAAGAAGAAACCCTCCTCCTCCGATCCAAAGCCCTTAAAGGTTCGATATTCTTTCTGTCTATATTAATTTCTATTATTGCATTTTCATTGGATTTGTCTACAGTCAATTCACAATTTACACGCACTTATCTAGATCCCATTGTTTCGGTCTCTTCCGAAGCCACTAAATGGAAGCCCTACGATAAATTCAACATGTTGATGTTTTGTATTGCACCGTAAATTCAACAGACTTAGCTGTGTGTGAAACGAAACTCACTTCGTCTTGGAAAAATGATTTGATTTAACTCATGTATTGGATCAGAAGGTATTCCAGGGCTTCTCAATCGCCACATTTGTCATGAATGGGATCATTTGGCTCTACATAGATATTGATTGGATGATTTTTGGATACATTGAGTCATTTCAAATGGGTTTCAGCCTGGGTTTTTCCCCTTAGTATGACCTTGTTTCTCATCATCGCCTTGCAGGCTGTAAATGGTTTTTGTTTTGCTTTTCACACGGCCAGTTTGAAGTTTGAACTAGTGAACATTACACAGCAACATCGGCCACAGAACTGCAATATCAAATCCATTTTGTAGCTGCAGGTTAAGGACAAGATCAAATTATCAAGGAGTTGAATTTTCTTGCTTTTAATAGTACAGTTTAGCTGCCATGTTTGAGGTAGGTGCTTTGTTTGTAAACATCTATCCGCAGTCACCAGTTGAAGCCTGACCCCAAAGGAGGGCCAAATAGTACTATTGATTTTGAACTGGTGATGTTCTGAGGTCAAACAAAACTCCATGTATATTAGGTACCCGTGTTGGCACCATGGCTTGGGAGGCCCATGCTGCCTGCTTACAATTTTTTTATCATCACAGTCTTTCTGTTTATTCGATATGTTCTTTCAGATTGAGTAAATATGCCTTAAACCTTCCATATCCTTACGCTGAATGTTCGGTCATTTCACATATAGCTAAAGAAAATCAACCATGCACTCAGGGTGTCAGAACTGTATAGAATACATAATCACCAATAGTTTCTGTACTAAAGAAAAATAATTGCTGATTATTTGCTGCATCAGTTTGGAGGTATTCTGGTTAGATCGAGGCGATAAACTCTGCAAGGACAACATTAAAAGTGGATTACTATGGAAATTCTCTATTGTGGGAACAAATACAGATCTTGATCTGTTTAACATCTGTTTCACTCTACTTATCATGATTCATGGCGTAGACATTTAGGAAATGAATGATTGTATTGTGAGATATTCAATCCACAGGCAGATAACTCAGGTTGGGAAATAGAAACATCACATGATTCAGGAATTTTTTAGATGCTGTGAAAAATCAAATTGAGATATTGGTATGATTGACTTAACTGTCATATTCTGGATCTGATGTCTCTGAAGCATTGCAAATCACTGGCAGAATTAGTTATCTTGGTTGGTTCAAGCCTCAAGGATTCCATACTACTGTTATGATGCAAGGACAAGGGTTGGGCATCGAACCTATTGACAGCCATTATAATCTGAAAGTTACAGTTCTGAGTTTTAGTTTCTAAAGTAAAGACTATATGCAATCCAGTCCTATTTGGAAGTGATGAATAATCCACCGCGTCATTTGCACATATGATCAAACCTAATTAATGATCTCGTCATGATTTAGCTGCCGAGGAAACATGTTCATACTTTTCAGTAGGTCTTTATTGGTCTCCATGCGTGAATTTTGGAACTGTATAGAAAAAATTAGCACCTGCAGAAAATGACATTTTGAACTTTAAAAAGGAGAAGAAAAGGTTTCCAATCTCATTTTGCAGGAGAGTCTAGTAGATAATTTGCTCATCTAGATGCAGTGAGTAGATTTAAAAATATACAAGTAGTTGAGTCTTTATGTCAAAAGAAATAACTCTAGACATGAGAAACATGTAGCTATTTTTGTGATGACGATGATGATGTTCACTATCCCCTAGAACTGACATGGACCGTGCTCAGCACATGAGGAATAATATCAAGGATTTCAATATGCACAGTCAATTCTAAAAATGGATGATTTCATAGTTATCAAAGCTGGCCAAACTGGATATGGTTGGTTTGGACAGGTTTTGGCTTTTTCCAGACATGGAACTGATCACTATAACTGGTTTTGAAATTGGCCAGTTTGACCTATTCTATACTGGCATAGCCTCATCGCCCCCAAAAAATAAAATAACAGAAAACGAAAACTCTACAACCACCCTTAGACCCACATTTCATCTGTACAAGTAAGTTACTAGGATCCAGATAATCATTTTTTTTTTTCTGAAGCAAAAAATCATAACTTTATATTAAGATAAGAAGTTACATTCAGTATATACATTGAGATACATTCCTATTCTGTCCCTGAGACCATAAAATTGACAAAAGATATGCAGGGCTTGTTTGTTCTAGCCCTGTAATAAAAAATAAACATCTGTAAAGAATCATTTGGAGAATCATCATCCCACAGAACCTCTTCCATTTCTTCTTCCACAGCTACATTAAGGTTAGGGATTAGTTTTCTTTGCATCACTCACCAAATGCCCTGATGAGACCGAGCGATGATGTCCCCGACTTAAATCCCGATGCAGGGTCTCCACTTGGCTCTTAACACTTTCCAACTCGTCCTCCATCCTTTGAATATGCACTTGCTGGCTAACCAAGATTTCCATTGTCGATGTTAGTGAAGAGACCAGATAATTGAACCAGAGTTGCAATTGTAAGGTATTGTCCCTAATTTCCCAAAGATCCTCTGCTCAGCTTCACCTTTGGACCACAGATCCTTTTTCTCACAGCAAAAGGGGACCAGATAAGTGTTCTAGCTGTACATCGGAAAAACCCAAACAACACTTGAAATCAGACAGAATGCTATACCCCCAAGATAACACAGATGGCAGATGAACAATGAATTTCACTGGCAGAGAATTAGAGGTACGGGCCTGACACTATACGGGACCAGATAGCCTCTTAAGATCACCCAGATATCAGAACCCCAAAGACACCCTAGGTACTAGACTATCAGAAAATATCTACTGTGCCTAGGAGAATTTGCATGGGTCACCTGTGCCCCAACAGATAAAAATACCTCCATAAGAGCTGCAACTATTAGGATCACTCCTCTATAACCAGCTTTGATTACCTATAATATCAACCAAAGTACATTCCTTTGAAGGACAATACTTCCCCCATATCAAAATTGCAGGCCATCCGTCAGCCTAGGTCCTAAAATTCTCTTCAACAATCCAAAATGGTACGTGGAGGATGGTCAAAACGTCATCCCCATGGGGGGATTATACCTCAAGCCTCATACTGCCATCTTCCCTTATTTCCTATATCGAACTCACATCATCCCCTTCCAATTTTGCTTCAAGATGTCCTCTTTGCAACTGAAAAAATGTTGAAGAATATAACTAGGTTTGGTCTTCATTAATGTATTTGAGTCATTATGTAATGTACTTATCAAAAGAATATATATATATATATATATATATATATATATATATTTTTTTTTTTATTATTATTATTATTATTGTGACAATGACTTATTAAAGCATGGGTTTCACGCTTGGGTCATCTTTTATTAGTCAAAGTCCCCATTGTGGACTCCTAGGATTTATATTGAGTCATTAGACTATTAGTCAAAGTACATATTATGAGACCCTTCTTGGGCTTTTGAATCATGTAAAAATGATTTTTTTTTGAGTCAAAAATGAATTTTGTCACCTCCACACCAAGTTGGCCCTTGCTTGATGAAGTCGGCTTGAAAGGGTGCAATTCAACCCACAAGAAGCCTTTATATACAAGTGCAGTTCAATCTATTTTCTCATCCACTCAACAAGTTTGATACATATAAGAAGCAATGCAGTAAAAAGTGCGAAGTGCAGGAAGAAGAAGGAAAAGTGCAGGATTGAAGTTTTTGGGCTCTCTCTGTCTCTTTCTTTTCTGCGAAGTTACTGGGCAGTTACAGGATTGAAGTTGCTGGAGTTGCAGGGTCTAAGTTCTGCTGCTACAGTAGGTTGAAGCTGCAGGAGGGTCAAAGTTGTTGGGATTGAAGTGTTGCTGCTGCATGGGTCGAAGTGCTGCATAAGTCGAAGTAGCTGTTGTTGCATAGATCGAAGTTTTGCTGCTGCAAGGTCAAAGGTCTAGATGGAAGCTGCTGGAAGGAAGGGTTGATTTGGTGGTTGGAGGAATTCTGTTTCTAGGGTGAAGAGTCTAGGATTATCTCTGGAAAACTATTGAAGGAAGAGATTTTGATTGGGTTTTCCCCTAAATAGGGGTTTTGCACTGGCAGAGTGCCTACATCTCGTGTCTTGTGTTTTGTGATCTTCATACACACATAATTTGGTAATTGCTTGATGAAAGATAATATAACAAAGAAGTAAAAGAAGCCAACATAACTCACAAGTAATTATCAAGAAAGAGAAATCTAAACCTAAGTGTACTTGCATTGATTTCTCAACATGGTATCAGAGCTAAGGTCAAGGAAGGAAATGGTTACTCCCTCTGATAAGTTATATAAGAATGGGATTCAATACTGCAGGAAGTTGGATCAAGAAGATCTTCTACTACTTATTCAACAAGGTCAAAAGCCAAGGGTTTTTGTTTGCACTTACAGGTTCACTTAATGATGACAATGCATGGATTATTGATAGTGGAGCATCAAGGCACATGACAGGGGAGAGTTAACAACTTCATACTCTATCAAAGGAACCATCTTCTCATGCAGTGGAATTGGGAGACAACAAAAACTATGTTGTTAGAGGCCTGGGATCAACATCTTTGAAGCTGGAGAATGGAGCTAAGCTACATCTCAACAATATATTATATGTTCTAGGTTTGAAAAAGAATTTGCTTTCAATTTCTTGCTTAGAAGGTAAAGGTGATAGAGTTACTTTTGTTGATGGAAAGGTTTTGGTTTGGGGAAAAGATTCAAGTATCAACAAAGCTAGGGTTATTGGAGTTCGTGAAGGAAGTTTATATAGAGTCATAACACCATCTCCTCAAGCCCTAGTTCATATGGAAATCAATCGCATTGAGCTATGGCATAGAATACTGGTCATCTACACTACAAGGTCATTCCCTCTCTTAATCAATTGGTTAATGGCATCCCCAATATCAAAGAAGATCGTGAAGGAGTCTGCAAGGGATGTGCTTTGGGTAAAAATACAAGGAAACCATTTACAAATAGTGAAACAAGATCTAAAGAAATACTAGACCTCATTCATTCTAATGTGTGTGAGCCTATGTCTGACAAATCACTTGGAGGTCATCTTTAATACGTGACATTCATTGATGATCACTCTAGAAAGACATGGCTCTAACTTCTCAAGACAAAGGATGAAGTATTTGAAAAATTCAAGAAGTTTAGATTTGAAGTGGAGACCCTCTCCGAAAGGAGAATAAAAACTTTGAGATCCGACAATGGTGGGGAATACACTTCTAAAGAATTAATTGCATATTGTAAAG
This sequence comes from Pinus albicaulis, assembly GCA_034641835.2. Classification (NCBI taxonomy): domain Eukaryota; kingdom Viridiplantae; phylum Streptophyta; class Pinopsida; order Pinales; family Pinaceae; genus Pinus; species Pinus albicaulis. The sequence goes on along the minus strand of CM076577.1, from coordinate 771,950,958 downwards.
AAGCAGAAATTAAGAGGGAGCTCATTATTCCCTACTATCCTGAACAAAATGGAGTGGCCAAAAGAAAGAATAGGACAATTGAAGAAGGTATACGAACAATGATCTTTGATCAAGACTTATCAAAATTTCTATGGGGAGAAGCAACAATGACGATAATATATAATCAAAATAAAAGTCCCATTGAATTCTTGAGAACATGACACATGAGGAAGCATTTACAGGGAGAAAGCCAAGTGTGGATCATCTTCGAATCTTTGGGTGTCCTGCTTATATCCACGTTCCAAAGGACAAGCGAAAGAAGCTAGATTCTACAAGCATCAAAGGGATGTTCATTGGCTATAGTCTCACATCAAAATCATATAGAATCTACATCAAGCAAGGAAGACATATTGAAGTAAGCAGGGGCATTATATTTGATGAAAATCATGCCTACAAAAGATCCAAAGATATTCCTATTGATTCCGATGACGAAGATACATCGACATTTGAAGAAGAAGTACACCATGACAACCCTACTACAATTCAAGAAGAAGAAGAAGGACCAAGTGAGCCTATTCAACCTATGATCATACTGAACACAAGGAAAATGCCAAATTGGTTAAAAGCTACTCTTGAAGATGCTGAAGGACATGGTGCTGCGAAAGGAACCTTTAGAGAAAGCAAAAGACCAAAAAGATATTCTGGATATGCTGCATACATGACAAAACTGATTGAAGCTAAACCATCTTCATTTGAAGAAGCTACTCATCAAGAAGTATGGAACTAGATTTTGTTGCAAGGGCATTCTCTCAAAAGAAAGGGATAGATTATGAAGAAACCTTTACATCTACTGCAAGGTATACTACTATTAGATCCTTGGTTTCATTGGCTACTACAATGGGATGGAATATCCTTCAAATGGATGTGAAGACAACATTTTTGAATGGGACCATCGATGAAGAAGTATATATTGAGCAACCCGAAGGCTTTGAGGTAAATAGCAAAGACATTGATGTTTGTATACTCAAGAATGCCCTATATGGTTTGAACTTTGAAGCAAGCTCCTAGGGCATGGTATGCAAGAATGGATGCATACCTTCTAAGAATTCGATTCGTGAAGAATATTGCTGATCCAAATCTCTACGTCAAGGTTGGATAATGAGCTAGTCATTATTCTACTATATGTGGATGATATATTCATTACAGGTGTTGAAGTTTGCAACAAGAAACAGTGAAATTGGCATCCAGAAACAACATCCATGATCCTAGTGAAAATTAAGCACCTACACTAGTGTGGGGCCCACACAGGCTATTTTTAGGTGTGTGTCTATTTATAGATGTATGGTGCATGCCTATTTATAGAATGCATGTCTATTTATAGATGCATGTCTATCTTTATTATCCCTTAATTTAGATGGACATTAAATTGTAATCTATTCTCAATATGGACTTGAAAATAGTTAACTGAAGTGGAAAATCAGTTAGCTAAGTGAATTTCGAGTTAAGTGGTTGGTTGGTGGGACATGCAGGTTGACTTTAGTTGTAACAGAGTTGGAAGTGTAGTGGTGCATGAGTTGTGCAAGTTGTAAATCAGTTTAACTCAGCTAAGTGAGTTAAAGTTAGTTGTGCTAGTTGTAACTGCAGATACACTAGTGAGATTTAAAGTGAATTATATATTAATTAATTCACATGTAGTGGTCTCACATGCAACTGATGTTTTTATTATTATTAGCTGCATGCATGTTAGATCCAGTGGAGACCCAGTTGAGTTCTAGGTGAAAGGGAAGTAAACTATTAGCTGCAACATTATCCGGTTGCACACATGCAACCACACACACATTGGATGTGCCTATGAGGATTGCGCAGTCAAGGCAGGCAAGAATCATTCATTCAAGGGTTCTTTACCATCAGGGATTGCGCTGTGAAGGCAGGTTGTCTGGAGACAATAAATTGGCTAAGGAACTTGCCAATTTTTGTATGACAGTGTGAGATAGTTAGCTCATGTACTGCAAGGTCTTGGATTAGAGCTTTGTATGTAACTGTTTCATGATTCCTCGTGGAATATACATAATAGAAGATAGTGGGGTTTTTAGCTATAAGCTTTCCACGGGTAAATTATCTGTGTTATATGTGATCGATCTTTCTTCATGATATTGTGATTGGCGATTTTGTTTCAAATTCCGCAAATATTTGTAGAAGCGATTCTGTATTTAACAATAGCATATTGTTAGATCAGGAGAATCCAGGATATACATGCATTTTGTATTAAATTTCTACAACAGGTGTGGAGCGAAGGATACAAGACTGCTAGAAGATGCTGGCATCCGAGTTTCAGATTAAGGATCTGGGACTAATGCATTATTATTTAGGTCTAGAAGTATGGCAGAGACCTGGGGAGATATATATGGGGCAAGGAAAATATATAATCAAGATGTTGCAGAAATTTAGGATGATGGATTCCAAGCCCATGACTACTCCCATGATCACAAATCCCATGAAGTTGAGAAGCTTTGACTCAAGTCAAGTAGATCCTACCTCCTATAGTAAGTTGGTGGGTTCTCTGATGTATCTGGTAAATACTAGGTCTGATATATTTTTCGCTGTGAACATTCTTAGTCAGTTTCAGTTGGAGCCTCGTCATGATCATTGGATATTTGCCAAACATATATTGAGATATCTTCGTGGCACTATACATCACTGCCTAAAGTACGATAGTAAGGAACTCAAGTTGATTGGCTTTGCAGATTCTCATTGGGGTGGCAGTGAGATTGATGGAAGAAGCACTACAGGTGGATGATTTAGTTTGGGATCTACCATGATCTCATGGATTAGTAGAAAGCAATATCTCGTTGCCTTAAGTAGTGCTGAAGCAGAGTATGTGGCTGCATGTGAAGTGGGAAAGGTGGTTGTATGGTTGAGGAAGCTTCTGACATATTTGTTCAAGAAGCCTCTGGGTCCTACTGTGATAAACTGTGACAATCAAAGTTGCATCAAGACATCTGAGATCCCATGTTTCATGCTAGGACGAAGCATATCAATAATAAGTTCCATTACATTAGGAACTTGGTGCAGGATGGGATCATGAAGCTACAGTATGTCCCGACTAACGATCAGGTAGCTGATATACTGACAAAGTCTCTTCCTAATAAGAAGTTTGAATATCTTAGAAACATGCTTGGTTTAGTAGATATTGTTGATATTGTTGATGATGATAAAAGTTTGGAAGAGATTTGTTGAGGCTTTGTGTGCGACACATTTGCCTGGGAGGACATCTGGTCGACACTATGTTTTAATGTCTGGATCCCGAAGAAGGGAGGGTGGCGTTGGTCATAGAGCTCTGACCTCAGATATGCACCTGGATCCCTGGGTTGATGGTTAGCAAGTGAGCCCGATGGTACCTAGAGAGGCTGAAAGCTTTAGTCTCCCTTAGTCCCATCCAGATAGATTGCCTTGGTTAGGAATCTAATCCGTGGCACCATGAGTGCCTAAATTGTTTGAGGACCTTGGATAGATTGCCCTGGTCAGGAATCTAGTCCATGGCATTGCAGTGCCTAAAATCTTCATAGTTCATATGTTCTGAGATCTTCCTTGTACTTGCTATTATGACTACCTCCCTAGTTAAGAGGGAGTGTTGTAGAATGCATCTAGGTTTGGTCTTCATTAATGTATTTGAGTCATTATGTAATGTACTTATCAAAATAATGAAAAATAATTTTTTATTATTGTGACAACAACTTATTAAACCATGGTTTTCATGCTTGGGTCATCTTTTATTAGTCAAAGTCCCCATTGTGGACTCCTAGGATTTATATTGAGTCATTAGAGTCATTGTACATTTTATGAGATCTTCTTGGGCTTTTGAATTATGTAAAAATAATTATTTTTGAGTCAAATGAATTTTGTCACCTCCACACCAAGGCGACCCTTGCTTGATGAAGTCGGCATGAAAGGGAGCAATTCGACCCACAAGAAGCCTATATATACAAGTGTAGTTCGATCTATTTGCTCATCCACTCAAAAAGTTTGATACACATAAGAAACAGTGCAACAAAAAGTGCGAAGTGCAGGAAGAAGAAGGAAAAGTGCAGGATTGAAGTTTTTGGGCTCTCTCTCTCTCTCTCTCTCTCTTTTCTGTGAAGTTATTGGGCAGTTGCAGGATCGAAGTTGCTGGAGTTGCAGGGTCAAAGTTTTGCTGCTGCAGTAGGTCGAAGCTGCAGGAGGGTTGAAGTTGCTGGGATTGAAGTGTTGCTGCTGCATGGGTCGAAGTGTTGCATAGGTCGAAGTGCTGAATAAGTCGAATTAGCTGCTGCTGCGTAGTTCGAAGTTTTGCTGCTGCAAGGTCGAACATCTAGATCGAAGCTGCTGGAAGGAAGGGTTGACTTGGTGGTTGAAGTTTGTGTCTAGGGTGAAGAGTCTAGGATTATCTCAGGAAAACTATTGAAGGAAGAAATTTTGTCTGGGTTTTCCCTTAGTAGAGTGCCTACATCTTGTGTCTCGTGTTTTGTGATCTTCATACATACATAATTTGGTAATTGCTAGATGAAAGATCATATAACAAAGAAGTAAAAGAAGCCACCAACATAACTCACAAGTAATTATCAAGAAAGAGAAATTTAAACCTAAGTCTACTTGCATTGATTTCTTAACAAAAAACACCTCGAGGTGAATGAACTAGGAGGATCACCCCATGAGCTACATTGGTATGGCATAATCACCAACAAAAATCACAATCCTGCCTTCATAGTTTAGAAGATGGATGAAAGAACATACCCTTCCCTCGTTTTAAAATGATACCACATCCCCTCCAAATCTCATGCAGGAGCCCATGCATCCCTATCACTGTTGCATGTCTTGCTGGGGCCCTATTGACTCATACATCATGGAATATGTGAATAGTTCCCCCTCGTTAACACTTAGATGCCTCTGTTCTGTCTTAGTCCTTGCATTCACTAGGGAATCAAACACTTCATAATTTGTCTTCAGACATAATTGATCCAATAAAAATCAGATTCGATGAAGTATATTTAGTCTTATATTTGTGGGGTTAGGGCCTTTCTTTAAATGTTGGCTTAACATACAGGAGTCCTCCATTATATTTAATCTTGAGGTTGTGTTTTGATGCTAGAAGCAACTCTTGACACAAACCATAAGCTTCAACCTGATTGTTTGAGGCAAAATCTAAACCACAAGAATATGAAAGTTCTAGATGTCTTCCAAGGCGAAACTTCCCCCTTGTTGCACCTGCCAGGGCTCATAGTCCCCCCTCAACTTCGAGTATCCCAATGTACTAGTTGACAACCATAGTTGATGTCACATTTTTTTAGAATCTTGATCAACTATTTGATTTAACTTTTAAGGTAAACATGTCTTGATCATATAAAAATTGAACCATCTCATTTGGAATGAAGATGCCATTTCCATAGTTTATATGGCATGAACTCCAATATGAATAAGCTTTCTATTATTGACCTTCTAGGCTATAAATCAAGCAATAGTGGAGAAGGCTAAAACGCTTTCTGGTTATTGGAGACATTTTTAGTAATCTTTGTATCACTCGTAATTCAGTGCAAGAGTGATCTTGGAATGAGGTATTTCTCCACTATTAATCTTTTCCCAAGGCTTTCTCTATTGATAAGATTCTAGAATCCAAACACTTTTGTCAACTAGACCATTTACAAATAGATGAATATGTTTGAGGCCTCACCCCCCTTCACCCTTTAGCTAAGCAAGGGTTTTCCATTTGACAAGATGATATCCTCCTTGATCTGTGTTCCCTTTCTAGAGGAAATTAAAATAAATTTTCCTTATCATCTCAAGAACCCCTTTGGGAATGTGTGTTGAGGAGTGCCAGTTCACGAGAATTATGTTTGAAGCGACATTAACTAGAGTTAATCTCCCACGTCGAGGTAGCCACTTGTTGCCAGTAAGCCAAAGCAAGTCATGCTTGTTGTAGCCATTTGATTTGAGAATGATGCTTGGGTATTTAAGGCTAACATCCAAATTTATATATGGGAGCAATTGCCTCAAAAAACCTTGTATATCTTCATTTATATAATTGAAACTAATTGTGGATTTGTATAAATTAATTTCCATTCTCGTAGCCTTGTATTATGCAAATTTTTTCTTTCAACTAGATAATTGTTAGTACACAATACATCATCTACAAATAAAATATGAGTAAGATGTTCTTCCCTTATGATCCTAAACCCTTTAATAACTTTGTTTCTCTTGGCTTCTTGAATTCCATTGCTAAGCCCCTCTACCACTAGTAAGAATAAATAGGGAGACAAAGGGCATCCTTCCCTTAGTTCCTCTTTTGGGAGTGAAGAAGGAAGAGGAAGGTCCATTAATAAGTATAACAAATGAAATAGCAGAAACACAACCCATTATACAATTAACAACATCCAGTTTGAAAATAATTTGTATCAACAATTCCCTTAGGTATAACTAGTGTGGCCTGTCATATGTTGTGGAGAGATATAGTTATAAGACCATGGTAGGCATCTTTTATGATATAAAGAGTGTAGAAATTCTTGTGTAGATCCAATAGTTTCATGGATTTGTCTTCATTCTAAAATGCCAAATTGCTTTAGGGAAATCATATAAGAGAGGAACTTCTTTAGTTTGATAGCCTACACCTTTGAAATAATCTTATAAATGCAGTTACAAAGTGAGATAGGTCTAAAGTCATCCAATATTCCATGCTTATCAATCGTTGGAATTAGTATAATAAATGTTGAGTTGAATGATCCTAGAATCTTTCCAAAAGTCTTGATCTGCTCCACCACCCTTAATAAGTCATCACCTAATAAATCGAAAACCCCAAATAGACTTGAACTATGTAGCCATTTGAGCTAAGACTTTTGCCCTTATTAAATGTGGAAAGGATAGATAATGGCTCATTCTTGGATATAACTTGAAATACAACATTGTTATCTTCTTTTGTCACTATTTTGGGAAAGTATGAAGTCAATCTAATAGTCTTCAAAATATTGACTCCTATTGGCTCTTTGTAAGTATTACAAAAATCTTTCAGTCCTAAATAATATAAGTCCTTAAGATTCCTAAAAACATTTTTTTCCTAATTTTTCATCTCCAAAATGGTATTAGTGTTTTTTTGAAGGTTGGCAAATTAATGAAATTATTTTGTATTTTCATCCCCTAAATCCAGCGAAGTAGCCCTACAATTTAGTCTCCATTCGACCTCTCTGTCTTCCAAAAGTTACCTTCTCTTGTATTTTGAATGTTTCACTCTAGATCAATTAGCATCCCCCAAAAATGATACTTGTATGATTGTTGAAAATCTCACCTATCTCAAATTTAGTGTCAAGAATTTTGTGTATGTAGTTGTGCATTTCACCTACCAAGTGACTACCTTTTCTTTTACAGATTTTAATGAAACAACAAATTGTTCAATCGCTAAACTTCTATAATATTGGTTGTAAGGCCTCTAATTTTGCCTCATAATTTCTTAGAGTTCTTCCTGCTGCCCCCAATTTGAAGGGCTCCTTGGCTTCTAGGTGCAATTTTCCAATTGTAAGATAAATGGGATATGAACCAAAATCCTACCTTCCTTAATCCATGTCTTTTACCTGTCTGTGTGTTGGGACGATGGAGGAGATCGAGAATTGGCCATGACTTTTTGACATTGCTTGTCTCCTGTCCTGTTATTCCACTAGGTTTGTTTAATAAAAGAGATCCACTCTACGTCAACCAAACCAACCCTTTCTGTTTGATGCATATAGTAGCCAACCAACCTATCCACTTTCATAGTATCACCCCACATTTTTGATCTATCTACAATAAAATTTAATCCCCCAATAATTAATTTCCCTATGGCCACCCCCTAAAGATTGAAAACCTATCCACTCTAGTAGCACCCCCCCACACTTTAGTTCCTTTTATAGTAAAATTTAAACCCCTACCTATAATGAATTTCTCTTCATCCACTACTTGAAAATTGAAAATCCTTTCCTAGAAATTCTATTTGCCCTCATAAGGTCTATACACATTTAATATAGTAAAAGACTTGTCTAGAATTTTATTGTACAACTCAGTGCGTAGACCTAAAATAACAATAAAAGAGTTTGTTAGACATAAACCATGGTTCCATCTCATAAGAAGTCCCCTAGAGAGTCTAGATGAATCAATGGAGGAAAATTGCCAATTCTTAAATCTTTTTTTAGGCCTTCCAAAATGGTAGATCAATTACTAATAATCTCTTGGGGAAAAAATATATCTTGTCTTTTGAATTCTAAATCTAGCCACGACTATTTTTTAGGATGACTACCTAGACCCCTAATATTTGTCGAGAGAATCTTCATGTCAAAATACCTTTAGGGGTTTGGCTAGCTCTAGGTACCCTGCTAACTAGTCACTGTCATCTTTGTTTGGTTTCTTTAATGACCTTTGAATGAGTTTGTGATAAAAAAGATTTCCTATTGACTTGTATGAGACCATCGTCCTTGTAATAATTAGTTCCCAACCCACCAACAACCTTCCCATTGAAATCAAAATTCTTCAATTGAAGATCATTACAACCTTTCCCTCAGTTTGCTCCATTTGGAAGGTTTACTCCCAAACCCAAGTCTTCCCTATCAAGTTTGACTGAAGAGAAGTCCCTAGAGTCTATAGGAAAATATTGTAGAGATGGGATTAAACCTTGAACTTCACGCATCTTAGGATTGCAACTCGATCTCTTAGAATGACCTTTTTTTGGTCCTCTTTGAGTAGTCTTGAAGAGATTTAGAATGCTCAACTAAACTTGATTTTGGTTCCTTAGCTACAGTAATATGTATAAGGGATGAAATATTACAAGTCTTTTTGCACTTACTAGAAGAATTTAAATTTGCAAGAGCAGTCTATGTTGCGATGTCCTTAATTGATTTTGGTTAATGATCCTTATGAGTGCCACCGATTGCAAGACCAGTGTGTGCTTGGCTCAGCATATCATGAACTAATAGATTGAAACCCAGTTTTTGAGGTGTCGATGATAGTTGCCCAAGTGGATCTCTTGGGTCGAGAGGAATATCAAGGACTCTTTCCCCTCCTTAGTTCTCTACCCTAAAGACTTCAAGAACGTTTATCCCCTTCTTTGAATAAACACCACCCACATGTACATTTCCTTGTGCCTTTGTCCTTAGAACCTTAGAATTCTAAGTAACTTCTACCTCCAAATGAACTTCCTAAAGTGTTGAGAGTAGTCTTGTACCAAATGATCGTATTGATGACAACGAATGCATATGAACATCATATTTGAATAATCCAGTATTTGTGTATAGACCCTCTTGCCAGAAAATATATCTAGGTTCTTGAATCAATCTTTCAAACTCTCAATTTCTGTGAGAGATTTGGCAACAAATTGCTTGTAATTAGTTTTATATAATTGATCAACCAAAAGAGTCTTTCCAAGTTGATTCCCCAACAAAGAAAGAAACTCATCCATCCAAGACTAAATTGGGAGTCCTAGGAATTTGAACCAAGTGGGGGTAATTGAAATTGTCTTTGATTTAGAATCAGAACACGATTACCATGGTTTAAGAGTAAAAAAATTAGAATCTCAAAATTAGGAGCCTTTAAGAATCACTTTAGCATCTACCTTTGAACAAAACAGAAATCAATCTAAGATCGAGAAAGGAGATGAAAAGATGGACCATAGCTAATCACTGGTTACCATTTGGCTTGTAACTAGTCATTCAAGGTTTCCCTTGCCATTTGACTCCCTTGAAATTTTTTGACCAGGGCTTTTATAGAGTATGCTATGATATGATCCACATGGATATCATGTTTAACCACCAACCCAATGCCTCCCTCCTTATTCCAAATTTCCCATCTATCTTTTCTTTGAATATTCTCTCTTCTAGATATTGGCTCCTTTTGAATGGAAAACCTACAATTTGATAAACATCCCAAGTCTAGTTTACCGCCCACAAAACCACCAGCACCAACCTCATTCTCCTCTGTTATCGACCTCCCTCAAATTGTTAGACAAAGAACCAAAGACCCTAAGCTTGTTAATGAGTTTCTCTTCTCAAACACTGTTACTTGTCGATTCTTCTTGAGAAAGTCCTTCATGAGTATTAGTCCTAATTTCATTAGGGGTAGTGTTAGGCCACATTGAATCCCCTTGCTCTAGACTGTACATTCTCACAAATCTTTACTGCAGAGCTTTCATTGACTGTCACCATAACCCATGTTATTAGGATCATCCAAAGTCCTAGTGTGCTCTAGCAGGGACCCCTATTTTTTTGGTAGTAAAAAAGTGAGCATTGATCATCCTCTAGTTGTATATTCAATGATATAAATGCCCTTTGTAGGATCTTTCATGTGATCGACTGATTATACATCTTTTTAGTGTAGGGATCCATGCTCCATCACCTGTCCCTTGTTGATTTCTTCTTATTCATTGTGTCAACGAATATATAATTTATCTTTTTGGCAATATCGGGGAAAATATCGATGAATTTAAAAAAAAATCTGACGACATCTAACAAACATTTCCACATAACTATGGAAATAAGACTAATATATAAGATGTATAAGATGCCATCAAGTGATACATCACACATTGATGCTAAATTTTGATATCAATGTTGTTGTAAGTCCTAAAAGTTTGATGCAAAATCACATAAACAAATAATAAATGTATCTCATGGTTTCCCATTATGAGCAAAGTTCTCAGATCATAACTAGGATAATACTAATGGTTGTTGAATTTTTGCCTCCAAATGTAAGGTCAGCCTCAATGAAGGGACACACCAATTCATCCTTCTAGGATCACTATATATATGCCATTCAACTTCGTCCTCTTGGACAATTCGGATCTCATAAGACAAGATATCTTTTGTTCATCCAAGCGAAGGAGACAAGATACAAAAAGGCGAGTTTCTGAAGCAGACACATCTCTGGGTAGAAAGGCAAGTTTTTGAAGCAAACAATAGAAAACCAAGTTTCTGAAGCAAATGCAGAATGTTAATTTGGCAGCTCAGGGACAAATTCCCTCCTTTGGACATCCTTCCTCATCAAGAAAGACAAAGGCACAAAAGTACAAGTCGGCCTGGACAAGGAAAATCCACTTCCAAAATCATATATAAATAAAAGTCAAGGCAACTTCATTTGGGCATCAGCTCACACATCTTATTCTTCTCTTTGGAGGTTTGACTACTTCTAAAATTGCAGGTCTTTTTTCCACCCATGTGAGTAGGAGAGAGAGTCTCTTTGATTGGGCCGAATTTTGTCTTTGACCAGCCTTTGAACTACGTTGACTTTTTGGAGTTTGGGATTGGTTTGACTTTGTTTGACTTGAGTTTTTGCATCTATTTTGGAGGCCAAATTCTTTGGCAAGGGGAATGAACTTTTCTAGGCACTTTGACCTTGGTTGACTTCATATCTGTAACTAGCGTTTCAACGAACTTTGACTTTGACCAAGTTTGGAGCACTGTTTTGACTAAACTTTGACCAGCATTCAAGGCCACATTTTTTGACCATTGATCGAGCTCTTTTGGAGGCCTGTTGACCATTGACCATTTGGGACTGCTGCAACTGCTGTTGGCTTTGACCAGAATTGTAGATTTGACTTGTTGATCAGATTTGATTATTGGGCTCATCTTTTGGATATTGATTGGTTGGTTTTGTTGGTTTGTCAAAGGTTTGACTTTGGCTCTTGATTGATGAATTGGAACATTGTAATCTCTCTGTTGAACATTTGATGACAATCTAATAAAAGAAGAATTTGAAAGGGTTTTCCCCCTTGTGGGGTTCGTCCTTGGTCTTTGACTAAATCATGTGTTTCTTGTTATTGCTCTTGATTGTCTTCTATTGTACATTTCATTTACTGTTCTATCTACAATTGCTATTTATCATTGGAAGATTAAATTTGATTGCTAATTGAAGAAAAGATTGGGCTAAGCGATTGTACTAGGCATAGAACAATGGAAAATTAACACAGAAAGTTGATTATATTCTTTGGCATTATATTCTTTGATGGAGGAGATTCACTTCTCCATGTTGGATGGTTATGGTTGATAGTCATCTCTCATGGTTTTGGAGCTACATTCGTGGCTGTGCTTGATGGATCACTTCCTTAATATATGGATGCTTGCTACTTTATTTGTTATGCTCTTGGAGTATCCTAGTGACTATGCATCATGGTGTTATTGGTTTGTAACTAGGGGGTGGTGTTTTACATGGTTCCCATTTGTTGGGTGTGTAGTGGGGACATCATATTGATGGAGTTAGCACTTTTTTACTTTTCCTTTTCCTATGTTGTTGATGTGGTGTGGTTATACGCTTTTCCTTGGTGGGATTTTCCTAGATGGTACAACATTGCAATATTAAACATCACCTAGGGTGTGTGTGTATGGGATGATTTTAGTATCCTAGTTGATGCATATTTCCTAAGCTTGAGTTAGAAGGGTGGGGGGGTTACTCCATATGCTTTCATGATGATCTAGCCTTTTCCTAAGGTTTGATGTATTATTGATGTAATAATCCCTTGATGGTGGTGTGACCTAGGTTCAAGCCTAGGTAGAGCTAATGTTTTGTTGTTATCTTTGCGCCATGGTGTGGCTTTGCTAAGAGAACAACCTTATTTTGCAGGGTACAATTCTTTGATAGAGTGTACCCCTTCACTGGCACACATGCTAAGGCACATCACAACAGGTTATTATTATTTGCTTAAGTGGACGGGCCATCCTTTTGGTTTTGACATTTTTTGGCTTGCATGTGGACTTATGTCATGATGGAGACTATTTCATAGTGTTGTTATACAATTAGGATTGTGCTAGGAGGTTATGAGGGCTCCTTTGCATTTGTGGTTATGTTTAACACATGGTCAACCATTTGTTTTCTTTGTTGGAGCACCCTCTTTTTGTTCACATGCCTAAGGAGATTGACACACTTATCTATGGTGCACATTTATTACGTTATTGTTGTTGACTCCTTCCTTGGACAAGTTTTGAGGAGTTGTAAGAGGTGGTTGCACATTGGAGAGAAAACCCTTGAAGACTACTTTGGAAGGTTTGACCATTTTTGTTCTTTATGGAGCACTCCATCAATTTGTCACCTTGCATGTTTATCCATTGAGTTTGTTGGAGTGCCCTTCCTTGGAATTCACATTTGTGAGTGGTTACACACGTGCTCATGAACCTTGTGGACCACATCACCATTTTGAGATGGTGGTTATGGAGCGCTCTACCCAGGGAAGGATATTTTATTGTCTTCAGTCATCCATCTTGGAGGGTGCACTTGGAAAAGTTTTCTAGGTTTACCTTGAGCACATTCTCCTATGTCAAGGAATATTTATTGTATTTACATGCATGCATCTTGGAGGGTGTGCTAGATGCATCTTTACTTGGGTTAAAGAGCCTATTTATAGTGATATGCCTCTTGGAGATTTATTGTATATTCCTTCATATTTTTGGATGAAAGGTGCTCTCTTGGAGAGGCCACTTTGTTCTACTCGATATGGTCAAACTTGATGGAGATAATTCTAGCTACTCTATTATTTTATTATTTCTTCGACTTGTCATGGAGTTCGTTAACAAATATTGTATTTTATTGAGAGATAGATTAAGCTACCTTTACAAAATAGGAAATTTCTCTCCATTTATTTTGGTAAATTGGTCATGGGTAATTTGTGATTGTGGACTTGGAGAAGTGGAGAATATTGGAAATTATAGAGCTTGGAAATGATTGATGTGGAGCTCTCATGTGTATCAAGCTTGAAGATTAATAAAGCATTGAGGTATTGATCTAATTTGTTGTATTGTTTTGTAATGCTCTTCAATTGTTAGATATCATTTTCGAGAATCAAGATTAATTGCATAGTGTTAGTCAATAAACTATGACCATATCCATGACTATTAGTCTCAGCTGACCAAATTTCTCTTGATTTTGAATAGTCCACATAACACTCATTGCATCGGGTGATGCTCATAGGGGTGAAGAATTGTTATTGGTACCAGCGAAATCAATTGCATAGCATCATTCATCACCTTCAAGGCTTCCATCTAGTAACTGGGACTTCTTGGGAGGTCACCCATCCCAAGTCTCCTTTGGCTCAAACACTCTTAATTATGGAGTCTTCAATTGTTGTTTAATTTTATATGTTGTAGAATCTTCTTGTTGTCATGCTTATGTGAAGGGTTAATAATGAATCCAATATTCATTATGAATAAGCTATGTTACGATTCACAAGGTTTGTTAAACTTCAACCTTGAGGTTCAAAATTTGGTGAACCTAATTATTTTTTGAGCTTTGGTGAACATCATTGAAGCTCATAGCCATTGACTAAGTCCATACTTATAGCCTCATGTCACAATTCAAGAAATATGAAAAACTTCTCTCTCATCCTTCATCCTCCCTATCCTCTACGCCTACAACTCAGTGCAAGATAACAATCTTGTACATATAGAAATAAGTGTTAACACGCAATGCAACCTACCTAGGCTTTGGAAGAAAGTGAATAATTTGTTTTATCGGTTACCTTGATTGAGGGAATAGAATGTGCCCATCAACAAATCACCCATGTAGCAAAAAGCACAAAATCTATGTGCCTCTTGGTGTTCATCTCCATTCTTCCATATGACAAAAGGCACAATAGTCTTGGCTTGTTAACCATGGCTCCAACAACTCATATAGTTAATTAGGACCCATACATATAGTGAGGATTAGTAAGAGAATAATCAAGGCTAGTGACTCCTGAAGGTGGTAGCTCAATGAAGGGTATTCTACCCTAGATCAAGTCATAGGTAATAAATGCTATTAGGGATTAGTTTGAAGGTGTTGGATTGCATGCTAGTAGGGATAGGCTGGGGTTGTTGAGGGAGTTGTAATTAGTAAGAAAAAATTGTTTAGACATGTAGTGGAAGCTTTATTAGCAATAGTTAATATTGGTGAGTTCGCTGATTGGTTACTAACCCAAGTGGGTGACCCCTAGGACATAAGACACCTTAGAAATCAATATGGTTCATGAAGATGCACATATGAGATTGCCCATTGTTTCTTTTGAAGAAAATCAAAGGGAATGGATTAAGTGTTCTTGTGATCCAAAAAATTTCTCAAGTTGTGGGGTCTCATATTTCAAAGGTATGAAGACACTCTTTAAGACTTGACCATGACCCTTCAAGAAGATCGTTTAGATGTTTCTCAAGAACGAAGAAGAAGTTGAGGAAGAAAGTTACCAAGGACAAGAACAAGAACAAGAGGCCTTTCTCGATCAAATTGATGAAGATCGTGATCTTGGTTAATGAAGCATCTCATGTTGAAGATCATATCTATGAAGAGGTTCCTATTAAAGATGATATTCTTTCCCATGAAGATGAGAGTGAGGTAAGCTCTATCTCTTTCAATGTTTTCAAGTTCAATGATACTATTGTCGCCTAAGATGTACACCTAAGTGTGTGGGAAAAGTTTCCAACCCCACAAGTTATAATCTTTATGATGCGACGCTTAGAGTAGGGGCTGTCACCCATTCCCCACTCACTCCGTTTAAGCTCTCTCCTAGGCAAGCTAAGGGGTTAGTCCCTAAATATGGTTAGTAAAGGGAAACTTGCTGAAAGCTGAAACAACAAGTTCTAGGAGACTAAGGGCAAGGCAACTACCTCTCTAAGTAACTTAAATTAAGGATTACTTGACAAGTGTGATTATAATATGAGCAATGCATATGTTAACAAGATGAATTCTAAATAGATCAATATGGAAATAACAAGATAAACATATAAATACCAATGCCTTAATAACAATGCTTAATAGAGATATAACAGTTGCAAAAGATGATATTCCAAGCTACAAGATAGGCAATGCTGCAAGAAAGAATGTTAGTACAAGAGATTGTAACCACTGGAAATATGAGCAATGAAATTTAAATGCAACTTGCAAGAAAAGATAGCTTGTACTTAAAAGCAAGATGTTAAAAAATGATATAGCGTTCAAGATACAATAAGCATGAAATTGACAGGTACTGGAATGTAAAGAAAATTTGCAAGTAAATAAACTAGCTCACAATTCTAGTCACAATAACCAAATGAGAATGCAAGATGAATGCAAGATCTAACTATGTGAAATGCAAGATATCTTGGTTGATTTTAGTTAGAATGCCTAATCTAAGGTGAAGGCCTTCTTCTCAATTGTTAGAAACTAGTCTTAAATAGGGTTGTAGAAAGAAGTGCTAAGGAAGGAGGCTAAAGCTTCATTAACGATACCTATCCAAGACTTCTAATGACCCAAGTGCCTCCATTCCTACAAGGGATTGCCTGCAAGAGAACTGCAAGGTCACCTGTTTTAACCGTTGAGTAAGGGTCTAGCTCTTATATTGAATAATGGAGAAGGTGTTCCTAACTTTCTATTCAACCAAGCTTATGCTTGGAGGCAGATTTAAGGATGCAAATCTCAGTCAAAGATGCAAGTGCAAATGTAATGTTTGAATGAGATACAATGATATCAATATGCTTCAAAAGGAAATAATGTACCAATATGCTTATTATCAAGATTGAAATGAACACTTAGAGCACAAGATGATGACAATAACCAATGAAGCAATATGTAAACTCTCAATGAAACAAGGCTTAGATATGACAATTAGATGTTAGAGAAAATTCCCACAATGCCTTTTGATGTGTTTATTTATAAATGATATTCACTTAAATTAGACAATAAAATAAGTGAAAATTATATGATGTAAACACAAATAATAAATGGCAGATGAGATTGCTAACAAGAAATATGAAAAACACTTTAGATCATCAATAGTAATTGAAACAAAGACAAGATATTTCAAATGAAATTTATATCAAAGCTAGTAAGATGATGCAAAATGCTAAATCTAGGACTAATTAACAAATGCAAGAGATGAGATATGGGTTAGTAAGGGATCTAAATTAGTGTGTTAGCAAGTTAGTCAATTCTCCCTTTTAAATAAGGCAAAAAAGGATACCAAGGGATCAAAGTCCCAAGCTCCCTCAAGAAAAAGGATTAGTTTTTATTATTTATAAAACAAAGTTATAGTGAAAGAAGCCTTTTGACAAAGAGAAAGGTTTTTCCACTCAAGGAGCTTTACAACAATAAGATAACTCCTTAAGAAACAAGACTGATCCACTTGTGATTAGTTGAAATTTATCTAAGGATCAAACTTCAAGTGCTCTCGGCCTTCCAACAAAATGAAAGCAGAATAATGTCTTTCGGATTAATCACATAATAAGGATTTGGTCGACGTTTCAAACCAACTAATGTGGTTCATCCTCAGGACAAGGTGAAGAAGGAGATTGATCTCATTGAATAAATAGAAGGATGCATCATTGCCCAATGCTAGGCTAGTTTTAACAGCTATCACTGGGCAATGATGCATCCTTCTATTTATTCAATGAGATCAATCTCCTTCTTCACCTTGTCCTGAGGATGAACCACATTAGTTGGTTTGAAACGTTGACCAAATCCTTATTATGTGATTAATCCGAAAGACATTATTCTACATTATGGATCACAAAAGTCTTAGGTCTAAAATGAAAGCAGAATGATGGCTCTCGGCCTAGGGAGCTTAAATATTCAAAATTGGTTCGATCTAATGGCTCACAAATATGACGAATCTTTGTTTCAAGGGAGGCTTGACACTTTAGTGATAGACCTTCCTGCAAAACAAAAGGTTAGATCCTGAAAATCCCTTGCACTAGTGATAAAAAACACTCATGGCCAGAGAGGAAATAAGCCTCCAATTGCTCACGACTGTCTCCCAAAACTTGATTTAGGATTTTAATTAAATTGTTAAAATTTGTTAAGGGAAATTTGATCATGGTTCAGGGCTTGAAGCCTCTTAAAAAAATTGAAAAGCAACCAAACCACTTCAGGCCTTAGAGGGCTCTCGCACCAGGTGAAAATGAAGCTCTTTGGGTTCACAACGATGAAAGAATAGGCCTTCCAGGAAGGATTTCTTGGCCCTAGCAAAAACACAAGGGTTAGATCAATGAAATCTCCACAAAATCAAATGGTAAACCCTCATAAAATTAACACAAAACAAAAACTAAAATTAACACAGAACAAAAACGCAAGGGTGAGATCAATGAAATATTCACAAAATCAAATGGTAAACCCTCATAAAATTAACACAGAACCTATGCAAAATAGACAAGTGTCAAGTAGCAATTGATGCAAATAAATCCAACCCTAAGCCTGTGACCTAGAAGATATAGCCTCGAGAACCCTAGTGACTAAACTTGAAATGATGACAATTGGATTAGGGTTTTCACTTGAAAATTTGTCTTCAAAGGATTATGAAAAACCCTCTTAAATAGGCTTAGATCCTCCTGCAACACAAAGGTTAGTGGTACAATACTAAAACAAGTGAAATTACTTCCTCAAACCCTTGTGGCTATGATAAAACACCCTCAAGAAAACATTTTTTTTTTTAAAACCCTTAATCAAATTAACGTGGTTTGCTTGAAAAATGATTTAAAACCCTCAAAGAAATTCTATGTCAATGGATCAAGGGTTTGGAGGCTTGAAAAGGCCTATGGCCTCCCTAAAATAAACTTTCTATGGCTTGCAAAATAAATCATAGTTAGAGAAAAACCTTAGAAAAATTATAGCGAAGATTATATGCCTAAAATCCTTAAAAGAAATTTGTTTTAAGAGCAGAGGCTAGCCTTATAGGCTTGCGACCAAGGAGGAGCTAACAATAGGTATGCGACCTTCAAAATATCAATAAAAATTTAATAACCCTAACTGTAGTCGACAAGAAGAGTTTATCCCTGAAAAAATTAATTCGTACTTTTTATTTTATTTGGAAGCTAGATTCACCTGCAAAAAAATTGTTAGAGAAAATCGAACTCTAGCTCTCATATCTGCAAAAAAACCAACAAATATGTGCATGCAAAATAGATTTGAAATATATAAAATGGCAAGATCTATTCAGAAATGTACAATGGCTAACTTGCATAGTAACACGGGTACCGCTCCCAGTCATTGGAGAGTACGTACCCCACGCTCCCCCGCTCTTGGGAGCTTGGGAGCTTGTAGGAAACTTTCCAAAATATTCGGGAGCTTCAAAGGGTACTTTGGAGCTTTTCAGAAGCTTCACTACAACAAATTTTGACATTTCGGGTACTTATTTTGAACAGATTTTCACCTTTCGGGTACCTATTTTGAGCAGATTTTCACCTTTTGGGTACCTATTTTGAGCAGAGAAGGTACCATTTGTTTATTTCATAAGTGATACATGATAGGTCAGGGGGCTAGAGTGCATGGGCTCTGTAAAGCAACAAAGACGTGGAGATAAACCAAAGATTTCAACAAAATATATACGGTTGCCAGTTATTCCTTGGCAGCTTCTGTCGCAAATCTTGAAATTCAACAATTGCAAATAACTCTACTTTCTTGAAGCCTATCTTGAAGCTTTAATGATAAGATTCAACAAATTACAATGATGGACAGAAAGAGAAAGAGTAGCCTGTTAGTGAGTTTCATTTTATAAATTTCCAAACTTGAATTTCAAAATTGAATATAATATAGTGTTGCATGAAATCACATAATAATCAAGTAATAATAACGTTTTTTTTTTTCGGTTTAGGAGCTCCACATGTTTCTTTACTGGCAAGGAATTTCATTGGCAAGTTGTTTATGGATTAATACTTTGATTTTTTCTAGTAGTGTTTCAAAGTTCAATCTTTTACATATTTCAATGCAAGATGGAATCTACAGGGTGGAATTTAATTGGCAGGTTTTGGATGGAAATAAATAAATTATTTTATTTTTATTTTTAATATATATTATATTATTGCCGCTCCCAACTTGACGTTTCCTGTATATTTGAGCAAAGCTTCTAGCCATACTGGATACTTGTTCCCCCATACCCGAAGTACCCGCGTACCGGAAACTCGTGCAACATAGCTAACTTGAAAGAATATGAGTCCAAATGCATTATTTAAGTAGCAAATAATAGCTCTAAATATCAAGTTTGTTCAGTCAAGCACCTCTAAATAAGAAAGATTTAAGAATAACTGATTTTAATAGAGAAAATGGCAGAGAAACTTCCCTTACAATGTTCGGATGATAAGCATTCTACGGTTGCCACTATAGGTTCTTAGATGCTGTGCGACAAACAATTGAATGACCCAAACAAGAGTTTCTCCAACTGCCTGTCAAACAAGAGCTATTCCAAATGCTCGAATTCTAATCAAAAAAGATATTTCCACACAAACTCGAAAAATCTTGTTAGTTTCATAGGGATCGGATAATACAACGAGAAGGAAATCGAATGGTCCAGACAAGAACCATCAGATCTTCCAAATCAAATGTGTTTTCCAGTCCAAGTAAAGGTGCAAACAAGCAACCAATAAATCCAATAGGCTAAGGAACTTAACACTGTTGGAAATATTGAGAGGGGGGTGAATCAGTATTTCTTTTCAATTGTTGATTTTACCAGTTAGATCACTTATATTTAGAACACAAAATGAACAATAAGAATAAATGATTTTATTAATTTCTTCTTTACAATAAATCAAGTACAATATATGTAGGGCTCCAATCCTAGATGAAGACACCAATCTTCAATCTCCCAGGCTCCAACCTGAAATTGCCAAGCACCGACTTGGACTTCCAAGGCTCCAACCTTGTCAATTCTGAGGCACCAACCTCAAGGGCTCCAACCCTATATCTGGTACAGGCTCCAACCTGGTCTCTTGATGACTCCTATCCTCTAGGGCTCCAACCCTATCTTCCAAGGCACCAAACTTGTCAATTCTGAGGCACCAACCTCAAGGGCTCCAACCCTATCTTCCAAGGCACCAACCTTGTCTCTATGAGGCTCCAACCTCCTGCTTCATTTCGTCAATATATATTTGGTTATACTTACGGCTCCCAATGTCTTCTGTAACGAGCCCTGACAATCTTCAACTTACTCTTCACTGTAATCTACACATCATGTCATCAATGACAAACTTTTATTCGTAAAAGGTGTCACCACTGCTCTTCATCACACCCAAACAATTTCTCCAAGGTTACATCATGAGACCCTTCAACACTGCATCATGTCTCCAAGATTGTCTTATAGGTCCTTCAAATGTCTTCAAGAATCTTTCAAGGTGTCTTTAATAGGCTTCTCCATAAGATGTCTTCAATCTGCACAAGTTGCTCCAAGGAATCTTCAAAATCAGCTCTAAAAGATATTTCAACACCTGCTTACTCTTGGATACCTTCAACGCTTCCTCAAAATATCTTCAGGAACCTGCTTCAAAGTTATCTTCAAAATGGTCTCCAACAAGCTGCTTCAAGTCTGTTAAGAAGTCTTCCTCTAGGTCTTCATAGAAGTCTTCAAAAGTCTGGCCTAAGACACTCACCAAGGATCACAAGGGCACCTTAAAGGTATACTTCAAAAATATGCTCTCTAAGGTCTTCTAATCTGCTATATTTTGCTCCAGCAAGTGTCAATAAAATAACCTCAGGTAACTTTATCACTGCAAATAATCTGAGCGCTTTTGTCCACAATTTACTGCCATAGGACTGAGTTGAGGTTACTAAAACTGCGCCATGTAGCAGCAGGTTTGAACCCTCCAACACTCCACAAAACTGTCCAACAATCCAAGTTACACAGGCTGCAAACCAGGCCTTTCAAACAGTGATCTGAGCTTCAAATGATAATTACTGGTGTGAGGTCTATTCTTTGCTGTGGTAAACCAGCACAGATCCACAGTCACAGAAATGCAATGGTATCTTCAGAACAGATTCGAGGTTGAAATCTGTCCTCCACAGTCAATAGGTTTGTCTATTAAAAATTTAGCTCAAACAATGTTCAACAATCCAAGTTTATAATCCGAGCATCAAAGAAATATAAAGGTATTTGCCCAAAACAATATGCTTTGTTAATCTCCTCGGCTTTCTTTTCGAACTGTTCTTCCTGTGGTATATGTCTGTAGTTTTTGACCGAAAATTGGTGATTGAAATGAGGATCTGCAATCTTATATTTATAGTGATTCGTCTCTATGAAAAGACTTGTCTTATGGGCTGGAGGGCCGACATGAAGGAACTGAGCATAGGTCGGCTAGGCCTTAAAAAAATATTATTTTTAAACTTGAAAATTCATTTTCTCACAAACTATTGGGAGTTTCGGGGCATGTAAGGGCTCATTGGAAAGAGGAAAAAATCCTCTTTAAGATGGTCTAGGTCCCATTGAGAAAGGTTGCCTCTAAGGTGGTGAAAAATATTTTTCTTTATTACTGCCCTTGAATTATTTAGTGCAGAAAATGATTAGGACAACAAGAGCTTCTTAAAGTCATATGTCACCAAGTTTTTTTTTGTAAGTGAGGTCTCCACTTGTTATGTCTTTAATTATCATATGTCATCAAGTGATCTCCAATTCCTTCATTGTCCATGTCATCACCATATACGTCATCATTTGTGCCATCAATGTCACCATGTCATCAAGATAGTGCAGTGATATGTCATTAACCATATGCAACATCAATAAGGACTCCTTCATCATGATTTCTAGGTCATCTTCATCAAGAGCAAGCACATCATCATTCATGGCATCCTTATTAACCAAGAGGGATTTATCATCATGATAGTATCCAACATCCATATCAAGTACTTAGGGCTTCCTTCATTAGTGTTTTGACTTCTTCGTGACTTGACATCTTCATTGATAGTATCCTAGTCAACCAAGAGTCATGGCATCATCATCTGGAACCAGGCATCTCAAGAATATTGACATCTCGATCAATGCAACATTGACATCAATGACAACCTTGATTAACAATCTCCCCCTTTGTCATTGATGGCAATATTCTTGCCCTTCTAATTTCTCTCCCACTTTGACATCAATGGCAAACAGGGTGCCCAAATACTCCCTTTGTCAAGTTGCTTCTTTTCTTCATGAATTGTAGTCCTTCATAGGTATGTTACTCCCCCTGCCATGGTGCTCTTTCTTCTAGCAATATGTTCCATGATAGATGTGTTTGTATTTCTTCATGTGATGTACCATCTCCCCTTGTCTACACAAATTCCTTTAGCTCATGAAGGATTTCTCACCTTGTGTGATCAAGTAGAAGGCATCATCATAATATCATGTTTTTCTTCAATGGAGTTACTTTCGAGAGATGATTTATCAAGATTGTCCATGTGTAACTCATCAAGGATTTCATAGGGCCCACTCACGGATCAATTTTTGCAGGAATACTCAAGAATCACAAACTCCCCCTAACTGTATGCATGGTCTCTTTTTGGCAGGGCTTCACCATCAAATACTTAGAATATCAAGGATGACATCATCTAGTCAACAACATGTGTTGCTTGCTGGAGTGTTCAAGAGACTTCTGGACCCAACTTGTTTCCTTCTCCATACTTGTGTAGCTTTCTTCTCTGGCATGGTTCTAGCTTGTGCAGGGGCCCAAGTCAAGTTACAATCGCATGCCATATGTCCAATGTTATGGCAATTGAAGCACTTTATTTTGTTCATGAATAAGAAATCATGACTTCTTCTTGCAAAATTGCTTCGAGGAGATTGACGGGGACCATTATATTTGTCTTTGTGATATGCCCTACAGTCTTTTTCCATGTGCCCAAAGTTTGTACAAGAATAGCAATAACCAAGAAATATACTTTGGTACCTCGGAGATGGAGTTTTCCTTGATGTACTTCTGAAGTCTTTTTGCCTTGGGATTCTTTGATGATATTCATTGCCTTTTGTATTCTTGACACCATCTGCAAGTCTCCTTGGAATAGAATTTCTTCCGTTGTTGTCTTGATTCTTCTCCTCACCCTTGCTAGAACTGGGAGCATCAACATTTCTTTCTAGGTTCATCACATCTTTGTTGTTTGAAGCATTATCATTCTTGCTTGAGGATTCACCTGCATAGCCAAGACTTGATTTATCAAGGGGAGACCTTTGATGACTTAGGATGTCATCCAGGGTTTGAGAGCTTTTCAAGTTCTTATTCAGGAAGTCAACTTCCTTTTTAAGAAAGACAACTTCTCCTTTCAACTTTTCACAATATTCATCTTTCATAACTATTTGCTTTTTCATTTCTTTCATCATCCTTGTTAATGTGCTTCGATTTTAAGGGAGATGATATTTGATTTCATTATGAAGACTTCTTCATTCTCTTTTGCTAGACTGCTCTCCATTTCTTCTTTTATTCTTGTAGCTTCACATGTTTCGACCTTGAGAAGATTGATGTCTGATTTTAGTTTGAAGATTTCTTCATCCTTTTCTTCTAGTTGGCATATCATGGTGTTTCTCTCCTTTTCTGCTTCATCAACTTGTCCTTCTATGAATGCCAAAGTTTCCATCACCTTCTCGGCTCCTTGTGCTTGTTTCCTTGCTTCTTCTAGTTGAGATCTAAGAGAGGAGACCTCTTCCTTGTATTGACTAGTCTCTGCTTCAAGATTGTTCAAGCTCTTAAGTCTTTGTTCAAGGTGGCTTGACAAAGTTTCTTCCCTTTTCTTTGCCTTATCCAATTGATTTGTCATAGATATGACTTCTTCATGATGCTTTCTTTTGTTTTGATGAAATTCCTCTTTAAGTTTGGCGAGCTCTTCATCTCTTTCTTGTACTTGAAGCTTGACAAAGTCAACTTCCTTCCTTGTCTTGTCTTGGTTACCATCTTGCGCTTTCTTCTTAAGTTCCTCATTTTCCTTTTTCAAACTATTAATCTCTTCCATGGAAGCCATAAGTTTATTCAGGAGATCTTCTTCAAAATATTCTTTGTTTTCTTCATCTTCTAGGTCTTCTTTAGCCTTGTTGTCATCTCTCTTATCTTCAGCTTCCTTGATGGATTCTGGACTTCTTTCTTGTTTTCCATCATCTTCTTGACTAGAGATCATTGTCAACGCTCCTTTTGAGTGAAGATCATGAAGTTTGTCCCATATGACTTTCGCTGATGAACATTTTTCAAAATTGGCTTTCACAGAATTTGGTAACCCATTCAAAATTGCCTTCATTGCTCTTCTATTGTACTCCTTGGATTCTTCATCCATCGTTTCATTAGTAATCACTGATTTCCAAACTACAATTCCTTGAGTCTTCAAGAAATTTCTCATTCTTGCCTCCGATATATCAAAATTTCCATTGAGCAATGGAGCCTTCGCAAATTGATCGACTTCAATTTCGATGGTTGAGGGAGACACTTCTTTAAGAGGATTGGAGACTTTCTTCCTTGGCTTTGCCATTTGTGTACTAATGATCAACTTTTAAGCTGTTAGGCTTTGAGTGAAGGTACTGGCTCCGATACCAATTATTGGAAATACTGAGAGGGGGGTGAATCAGTATTTCTTTTCAATTGTTAATTTTACCAGTTAGATCACTTATATTTAGAACACATAATGAACAATAAGAATAAATGCTTTTATTAATTTCTTCTTTACAATAAATCAAGTACAATATATGTATGGCTCCAACTCTAGATGAAGACACCAATCTTCAATCTCCCAGGCTCCAACCTGAATTTGCCAAGCACCGACTTGGACTTCCAAGGCTCCAACCTTGTCAATTCTGAGGCACCAACCTCAAGGGCTCCAACTCTATATATGGTACAGGCTCCAACCTGGTCTCTTGAGGACTCCTATACTGTAGGGCTCCAACCCTATCTTCCAAGGCACCAACCTTGTCAATTCTGAGGCACCAACCTCAAGGGCTCCAACCCTATCTTCCAAGGTACCAACCTTGTCTCTATGAGGCTCCAACCTCCTGCTTCATTTCCTCAATATATATTTGGTTATACTTACGGCTCCCAATGTCTTCTGCAACGAGCCCTGACAATCTTCAGCTTACTCTTCACTGTAATCTACACATCATGTCATCAATGACAACCTTTTCTTCGTAAAAGGTGTCACCGCTTCTCTTAATCGTACCCAAACAATGTCTCCAAGGTTACATCATGAGGCCCTTCAACACTGCATCATGTCTCCAAGATTGTCTTATAGGTTCTTCAAATGTCTTCAAGAATCTTTCAAGGTGTCTTTAATAGGCTTCTCCACAAGATGTCTTCAATCTGCACAAGTTGCTCCAAGGAATCTTCAAAATCAGCTCTAAAAGATATTTCAACGCCTGCTTACTCTTGGATACCTTCATTGCTTCCTCAAAATATCCTCAAGAACCTGCTTCAAAGTTATCTTCAAAATGGTCTCCAACAAGCTGCTTCAAGTGTGTTAAGAAGTCTTCCTCTAGGTCTTCACAAAAGTCTTCAAAAGTCTGGCCTAAGACACTCACCAAGGATCACAAGGGCACCTTAAAGGTATACTTCAAAAATATGCTCTCCAAGGTCTTCTAATCTGCTATATTCTGCTCCAACAAGTGTCAATAAAATAACCCACAGGTAACTTTATCACTGCAAATAATCCGAGCGCTTTTGTCCACAATTTACTGCCACAGGACTGAGTTGAAGTTACTAAAACTGCACCATGTAGCAGCAGGTTTGAACCCTCCAACACTCCACAAAATTGTCCAACAATCCAAGTTACTCAGGCTGCAAACCAGGCCTTTCAAACAGTGATCTGAGCTTCAAATGATAATTACTGGTGTGAGGTCTATTCTTTGCTGTGGTAAACCAGCACAGATCCACAGTCACAGAAATGCAATGATATCTTCACAATAGATTCGAGGTTGAAATCTGTCCTCCACAGTTAATAGGTTTGTCTGTTAAAAATTTAGCTCAAACAATGTTCAGCAATCCAAGTTTATAATCCGAGCATCAAAGAAATATAAAGGTATTTGCCCAAAACAATATGCTTTGTTAATCTCCTCGCTTTCTTTTCGAACTGTTCTTCCTGTGGTATATGTCTGTAATTTTTGACCTAAAATTGGTGATTGAAATGAGGATCTGCAATTTTATATTTATAGTGATTCGTCTTTATGAAAAGACTTGTCTTATGGGCTGGTGGGCCGACGTGAAGGTACTGAGCATAGGTCGGCTAGGCCTTAAAAAATATTATTTTTAAACTTGAAAATTCATTTTCTCACAAACTACTGGGAGTTTCGGGGCATGTAAGGGCTCATTGGAAAGAGGAAAAAATCCTCTTTAAGATGGTCTAGGTCCCATTGAGAAAGGTTGCCTCTAAGGTGGTGAAAAACATTTTTCTTTATTACTGCCCTTGAATTATTTAGTGCAGAAAATGATTAGGACAACAAGAGCTTCTTCATTGTCATATGTCACCAAGTTTTTTTTTTTTTTTTTTTGTAAGTGAGGTCTCCACTTGTTATGTCTTTAATCATCATATGTCATCAAGTGATCTCCAATTCCTTCATTGTCCATGTCATCACCATATACGTCATCATGTGTGCCATCAATGTCACCATGTCATCAAGATAGTGCAGTGATATGTCATTAACCATATGCAACATCAATAAGAAGGACTCTTTCATCAAGAGTAAGGACATCATCATGATTTCTAGGTCATCTTCATCAAGAGCAAGCACATCATCATTCATGGCATCCTTATTAACCAAGAGGGACTTGTTATCATGATAGTATCCAACATCCATATCAAGTACTTGGGGCTTCCTTCATTAGTGTTTTGACTTCTTCGTGACTTGACATCTTCATTGATAGTATACTAGTCAACCAAGAGTCATGGCATCATCATCTAGAACCAGGCATCTCAAGAATATTTACATCTCGGTCAATGCCACATTGACATCAATGACAACCTTTATTAACAATCTCCCTCTTTGTCATTGATGGCAATATTCTTGCCCTTCTAATTTCTCTCCCCCTTTGACATCAATGGCAAACGGGGTGCCCAAATACTCCCTCTGTCAAGTTGCTTCTTTTCTTCATGAATTGTAGTCCTTCATAGGTATGTTACTCCCCCTGCCATGGTGCTCTTTCTTTTGGCAATATGTTCCATGATAGATGTGTTTGTATTTCTTCATGTGATGTACCATCTCCCCTCGTCTACACAAATTCCTTAAGCTCATGAAGGATTTCTCACCTTGTGTGATCAAGTAGAAGGCATCATCATAATATAATGTTTTTCTTCAATGGAGTTACTTCCGAGAGATGATTTATCAAGATTGTCCATGTGTAACTCATCAAGGATTTCATAGGGGCCACTCACGTATCACTTTCTGCAGGAATACTCAAGAATCACAAACTCCCCCTAACTGTATGCATGGTCTCTTTTTCGCAAGGTTTCACCATCAAATACTTGGAATATGAAGGATGACATCATCTAGTCAACAACATGTGTTGTTCGCTGGAGTGTTCAAGAGACTTCCGGACCCAACTTGTTTCCTTCTCCATACTTGTGTAGCTTTCTTCTCTGGCATGGTTCTAGCTTGTGCAGGGGCCCAAGTTAAGTTACAATCGCGTGCTATATGTCCAATGTTATGGCAATTGAAGCACTCTATTTTGTTCATGAATAAGAAATCACGACTTCTTCTTGCAAAATTGCTTCGAGGAGATTGACGGGGACCATTATATTTGTCTTTGTGATATGCTCTACAATCTTTTGCCATGTGCCCAAAGTTTGTACAAGAATAGCAATAACCAAGAAATATACTTTGGTACCTCGAAGATGGAGTTTTCCTTGATGTACTTCTGAAGTCTTTTTGCCTTGGGATTCTTGGATGATATTCATTGCCTTTTGTATTCTTGACACCATCTGCAAGTCTCCTTGGAATAGAATTTCTTCCGTTGTTGTCTTGATTCTTCTCCTTACCCTTGCTAGAATTGGGAGCATCAACATTTCTTTCTAGGTTCCTCACATCTTTGTTGTTTGAAGCATTATCATTCTTGCTTGAGGATTCACCTGCATAGCCAAGACATGATTTATCAAGGGGAGACCTTTGATGACTTAGGATGTCATCTAGGGTTTGAGAGCTTTTCAAATTCTTATTCAACAAGTCAACTTCTTTTTTAAGAAAAACAATTTCTCCTTTCAACTTTTCACAATATTCATCTTTCATAACTATTTGCTTGTTCATTTCTTCCATCATCCTTGTTGCTTCATGTGCTTCGATTTTAAGGGAGATGATATTTGATTTCATTACGAAGACTTCTTCATTCTCTTTTGCTAGACTGCTCTCCATTTCTTCTTTTATTCTTGTAGCTTCACATGTTTCGGCCTTGAGAAGATTGATGTCTGATTTTAGTTTCAAGATTTCTTCATCCTTTTCTTCTAGTTGGCATATCATGGTGTTTCTCTCCTTTTTTGCTTCATTAACTTGTCCTTCTATGAATGCCAAAGTTCCCATCACCTTCTTAGCTCCTTGCGCTTGTTTCCTTGCTTCTTCTAGTTGAGATCTAAGAGAGAAGACCTCTTCCTTGTATTGACTAATCTCTGCTTCAAGATTGTTCAAGCTCTTAAGTCTTTGTTCAAGGTGGCTTGACAAAGTTTCTTCCCTTTTCTTTGCCTTATCCAATTGATTTGTCATAGATATGACTTCTTCATGATGCTTTCTTTTGTTTAGATGAAATTCCTCTTTAAGTTTGGCGAGCTCCTCATCTCTTTCTTGTACTTGAAGCTTGACAAAGTCAACTTCCTTCCTTGTCTTGTCTTGGTTACCATCTTGCACTTTCTTCTTAAGTTCCTCATTTTCATTTTTCAAACTGCTAATCTCTTCCATGGAAGCCATAAGTTTATTCAGGATATCTTCTTCAAAGTCTTTTTTGTTCTCTTCATCTTCTAGGTCTTCTTTAGCCTTGTTGTTATCTCTCTTATGTTCACCTTCCTTGATGGATTCTGGACTTCTTTCTTGTTTTCCATCATCGTCTTGAATAGAGATCATTGTCAACGCTCCTTTTGAGTGAATATCATGAAGTTTGTCCCATATGACTTTCGCTGATGAACATTTTTCAAAATTGGCTTTCACAGAATTTGGTAACCCATTCAAAATTGCCTTCATTGCTCTTCTATTATACTCCTTGGATTCTTCATCCATCGTTTCATTATAATCACTGATTTCCAAACTTCAATTCCTTGAGTCTTCAAGAAATTTTTCATTCTTGCCTCCCATATATCAAAATTTCCATTGAACAATGGAGCCTTCGCAAATTGATCGACTTCAATTTCGATGGTTGAGGAAGACACATCTTTAGGAGGATTGGAGACTTTCTTCCTTGGATTTGCCATTTGTGTACTAATGATCAACCTTCAAGTTGTTAGGCTTTGAGTGAAGGTACTGGCTCTGATACCAATTGTTGGAAATAC
The DNA here is from genome assembly GCA_034641835.2 of Pinus albicaulis. Taxonomy (NCBI): domain Eukaryota; kingdom Viridiplantae; phylum Streptophyta; class Pinopsida; order Pinales; family Pinaceae; genus Pinus; species Pinus albicaulis. Next base: position 771,920,844 of record CM076577.1, on the reverse strand, counting down.
TGAGACGGGGTGAATCAATATTTCTTTTCAATTGTTGATTTTACCAGTTAGATCACTTATATTTAGAACACAAAATGAACAATAAGAATAAATGCTTTTATTAATTTCTTCTTTATAATAAATCAAGTATAAAATATGTAGGGCTCCAACCCTAGTTGAAGACACCAATCTTCAATCTCCCAGGCTCCAACCTGAATTTTCCAAGCACCGACTTGGACTTCCAAGGCTCCAACCTTGTTAATTCTGAGGCACCAACCTCAAGGGCTCCAACCCTATATCTGGTACAGGCTCCAACCTGGTCTCTTGAGGACTCCTATCCTCTAGGGCTCCATCCCTATCTTCCAAGGCACCAACCTTGTCAATTCTGAGGCACCAACCTCAAGGGCTCCAACCCTATCTTCCAAGGCACCAACCTTGTCTCTATGAGGCTCCAACCTCCTACTTCATTTCGTCAATATATATTTGGTTATACTTACGGCTCCCAATGTCTTCTGCAACGAGCCTTGACAATCTTCAGCTTACTCTTCACTGTAATCTACACATCATGTCATCAATGACAACCTTTCAACGCCTGCTTACTCTTGGATACCTTCAATGCTTCCTCAAAATATCTTCAAGAACCTGCTTCAAAGTTATCTTCAAAATGGTCTCCAACAAGCTGCTTCAAGTCTGTTAAGAAGTCTTCCTCTAGGTCTTCACAAAATTCTTCAAAAGTCTAGCCTAAGACACTCACCAAGGATCACAAGGGCACCTTAAAGGTATACTTCAAAAATATGCTCTCCAAGGTCTTCTAATCTCGCTTATATTTTGCTCCAAGAAGTGTCAATAAGATAACCCACAGTAACTTTATCACGTAAATAATCCGAGCGCTTTTGTCCACAATTTACCGCCACAAAGATTCGAGTTGAGGTTATTAAAACTGCACCATGTAGCAGCAGGTTTGAACCCTCCAACACTCCACAAAACTATCCAACAATCCAAGTTACTCAGGCTGCAAACCAAGCCTTTCAAACAATGATCTGAGCTTCAAATGATAATTACTGGTGTGAGGTCTATTCTTTGCTGTGGTAAACCAGCACAGATCCACAGGCACAAAAATGCAATGATATCTTCACAACAGATTCGAGATTGAAATCTGTCCTCCACAGTTAATAGGTTTGTCTATTAAAAATTTAGATCAAACAATGTTCAACAATCCAAGCATTTAATCCGAGCATCAAAGAAATATAAAGGTATTTGCCCAAAACAATATGCTTTGTTAATCTCCTCGGCTTTCTTTTCGAACTGTTCTTCCTGTGGTATATGTCTATAATTTTTGACCGAAAATTGGTGATTGAAATGAGGATCTGCAATCTTATATTTATAGTGATTCGTCTTTATGAAAAGACCTGTCTGTTGGGCTGGAGGGCCGACATGAAGGAACTGAGCATAGGTCGGCTAGGCCTTAAAAAATATTTTTTTTAAACTTGAAAATTCATTTTCTCACAAACTATTGGGAGTTTCAGTGCATGTAAGGGCTCATTGGAAAGAGGAAAAAATCATCTTTAAGATGGTCTAGGTCCCATTGAGAAAGGTTGCCTCTAAGGTGGTGAAAAACATTTTTCTTTATTACTGCCCTTGAATTATTTAGTGCAGAAAATGATTAGGACAACAAGAGCTTCTTCATTGTCATATGTCATCAAGTTTTTTTTTTTTTTTTTTTTTTTAAAGTGAGGTTTCCACTTGTTATGTCTTTAATCATCATATGTCATCAAGTGATCTCCAATTCCTTCATTGTCCATGTCATCACCATATATGTCATCATGTGTGCCATCAATGTCACCATGTCATCAAGATAGAGTAGTGATATGTCATTAACCATACGCAGCATCAATAAGAAGGACTCCTTCATCAAGAGTAAGGACATCATCATGATTTCTAGGTCATCTTCATCAAGAGCAAGCACATCATCATTCATGGCATCCTTATTAACCAAGAGGGACTTGTCATCATGATAGTATCCAACATCCATATCAAGTACTGAGGGCTTCCTTCATTAGTGTTTTGGCTTCTTTGTGACTTGACATCTTCATTGATAGTATCCTAGTCAACCAAGAGTCATGGCATCATCATCTGGAATCAGGCATCTCAAGAATATTGACATCTCGGTCAATGCCACATTGACATCAATGACAACCTTGATTAACAAACACATTAAAACACAAGTAGAAATTTAAGCACAATTTAGCATACCAACTAAAGAGATACACCATAGCTTTACCCCAAAGACTTTTTGTATTATTGCTCAAAATGTGTTTCAAAATCCAGCGACTTCTTAGCCAAGAGCTCAATGATCATAAGATGTTACAATGAGGATACATGCTTCCTTATATTGAAAAAATGAGAGTTCTAGAGACTCTTCCAAGTGAAAAATGACTAGGTCCATGAAGGTGCACAAATTTGATTTGATCTTGGCTGGTTGAATGCTTGATCAATGTCAAGATAATCTTCACCCTTGATTGCTTGAAAACAAAATTGAATTCCTTGATGATGGTTTTTTTCTTGGTCCAATATATATATATATATATATTTATTTTTTCGGTCACTTTTTCTCCTTGAAAAAATTCCATTCACTTAACCAACTTGGACCATAAATTCGATTTTCCTTAAAAAATGTTTTTTTTGGGTATTACTTCCTCTTTTTTAGGCCAACGAATTTTCTTGAATTTTTGCTTGCCTAATTTGTGGAGATTCCCCTCTTGGAAAGTGCACATTCCTTTTTAAAATAATTTTCACTTGGAGAGAATTTTATTTTCTCTCATTTTTATTTTTTGACTAATGTTCGGCTAGTTATTTTGCCATTTTTTGCTAGAAAATAGAAATAATAATAATCTGAGGGGATAGACATAATTTTAACCCTCAAAATTTGTGTAAATAGAGAGTTGAGGTGTGGAGGTTCTAATTATGAGTACTCATACCCCGATCAACTTCTATAGACATTACATATTACAATTTAAATAAACGTAATTATTAAAATCCCGACCAGTGGGAATTTTTAATAGTTAAAATTAAATACTTAGACTTAACCAAATTCTGCAAGACTTTAGATATGATTTATTATGACATTATACATTGACCCTATACATTAGGAGTCACCTAAGACCTTACCATCAAGCCCCACTCTATGACTTTGGGGTATGCTTGGGAGAAAAACTTCGCTAATTATTTGATGTTTAGGAAAAACACAAATAATCAGTTGAGGTTAAAAAACTCCCTAGAGTGGAACTCTTTTGATAAAAAATTCTTAAACTTACCTAGATGTTTTACATGGCTTTATAAGCATACTAGAATCATTTTTACAATGATGTCCCACAGGGCTGCAAAATTTGGATTACATAACTTTGATACAAAGAAGCGAAAATCGCAATTTTTTTGGAAGGCCGATTTAATCGGCGATTTTTTGGATAAATCGCGATTTTTTGGAAAAAATCGTGTTTTTTTTAGTAAAAATCGTGGGCCCATCAAACAACAACCCTATAAGTTCAAAAATCGATTTTTTTTTTTTGTCATTTTTTGTAGTTCTCTCATTTTCCTGACACACCCTGTTGGCAGTTAAGGGTAATGTTAAATTCTTAAAGTAAAAGTGATGACCATGAAATGACTCAGGATGTTTAAGAGTGGTTTCGACCTCAATGGATTTCATATGGAGAAACTAGAATTTTAGATTTCACTCAAAATTCAACAGACTTAATGGTTTTCAGAGTTTCATGGTTTGGGGATTTGCGTTGTTTCCATTTGATTCTATTATGTGTAAGGGTATGAGATTGGCATTTGATCAAGAGCATGAAGTCCTTTAAGAACCTTGATGTTGGTGGCATTGATTGTTGAACTTTGTTGATGTTGGTGGTATTTGATTGTTGAACTCCCCTACCGTGGCCTTAAGAAGAATGTACCCTTCACTCAAAGGAAAACAACTGGTTAGGCATGTTAATCTTTTTCTACCGCATTTTAAGGTTGAGGAGATGAACCCTTCACTCAAACCAAAATCATTGGTTAGGCATGTTACACTTTTTCAATTTCTATCATGTTATAAGGTTGAGCAATCCAAGTCTGAAGACTTTGAGCTAGATGATGTTTATGTATCTCTTGTTGATGATCCCATTTCTAGTAGCGAGGAATCAATGATGAGTTTCATGAGGAGGAGGAGGAGGAGGAACAGCAGCAGCAGCAGGTGACACCACCTACCTTTCATCGGTAGAGGACGTGGTCTACCTCCTTTAGCTCCTGGTGCTTCAGCTTCTAGTGCTTCATGTTCTAGAGCACAATAGAGTCCATTGCCAACCCCACCAGCTTCTTCATCTAGAGGGAAATTTGTTACATTTTCTCGCAAGAGGGGCAGAGGAAATCAGTAGTATTAGTTATTTGGTGCATTCCTTTGTATATGACATTATGACTCATGATATGAGATACATTATTATATTTTTTGTTGATATTTTGAGGTTGACTCATGACTTAGTATTCAAGACATGATTCACTATTATGTGTGATGTAGCACTAGACATGATATTACACGTCTTATATATTATTTTTTTTTTCATATTTATATGTCAATGCATTTATTTTATGTTGTGGGTGCTTTAGATATTAAAAAAATTGAAAAAAAAATGAATATTTTTGTATGTGCCGATTTTTTCCCCTCGCCGATTTAATCTCGATCGCGATTTTCAAAACATTGCTTTGATAATTTGTTAAATGATGATGAAGAATTCTGGATGTCCGACAACTCAAACACGATGGAATTCTTTGAAAAAATGTGCACTGCTATAGGGTAGTTGACACAGAGTGGTCAACATATACATCTTTTGAAAGCCTAGAAAAGGATGATCTTAGTAAATCTTTTGAGATTTTGAATAACATTGATGATTTTCTACACATGGGAAAGATACCACTGGGATACGAATTGTTATAATCTCGATGAAGATCTAATTTGTGACGTTGATAAGGATTCTATTGTTGAGGGCACAAAAGTATTGCCTTTTGTGCAACCATCTTTCATAAGGACATTTGGGGACAATTCTTATGACCTCTTACTGTCATGCATATCTGGTGGTGACCATGATTTTGGGCAACATAAGGAGGACATGATCATAGATTTGTTTGAGCCATCTTTCCATTCTAATGTTGATATTCAATTGTCCCCATATACAGATATAGATGATTGTCCATGTGATAAGTTAACTTTGGTGTGTCTTCTTGAATTTGATATTTGTGAAGGGCAAAAGGTATTTCAAAGAGGGAAGTCAAAGTGGTCATATTGATCAGCTTTCTAAAATGCTAGGGATGCATCATGATAACCTTGTAGCAAGGATGTGCCATTATTGTTTTATTTAAAGCCTTCTGTAGCCCACCCTTATGTCTTTGATCCTCTCCTTGATCATTGTGTGATGATTCGTTCAGATTGTGGTCACTCTATGCGATACATTTCTTTGTTTTATCTCATGACAAAGCATAAGGGTAGGATGTTTGACTTTAATATGATCCTATGTTGGCTTCATTGGTTATATGTCTATACGTAGCCCTTGCTTGTAACATGTTAGTGTCGGTAGGAGCATGGTTACTTGGGAGCGGGAGCGGGAGCGCAATTTTCAAAAGCTCCCGTTTCGGGAGCTTTTTTTAAAAATATATATATATATATATATATTTTATATTTTTTCATATTTTGATGCATATATGTCAACAAAAGCATGTAGAATGATGAATTAGACATAAAAAACATAGATTGAACCATATAACATCAATCATCTAGAAGTTATAATCTTCATCAACCACACCCACAATTGGAAACATACAACATATTGACTCTTGAGTCTCATGAATCATCAATCTTAAAGTTTCAAGCTTTTAAAATTCAATATATAACATTTATCATCATTGATTCATTGATTTCAAATTTCAATATATAACATTTATCATCGTTGATTCATTGATTTCAAAATTCAATATATAACATTTATCATCATTGATTCATTGATCACCATAGTTGTACTTGTAAGCTAAGTGTAACCAGTAACCATTACAACAAAGAATATTTAACATGAAATGAAATGTTATAAAATGAAACGAAATGAAACAACTTTCAACTTTCATGAAGCATGATATTCATAATTCATGATGACTTATAAACTTATAAATGCTAACTTCAAAGTTTCACCTTTCAAATTCAAACTTCAAACTTAAATTGTCATATATTGTTTACACAAATTAATAAGGTAATAATATGAAAGATAAGTTTCAACTGTTCAACAGTTATAAAAGTTAAAAACTACTAGAAAATAGAAAAGACTAGTAACCTGTAAATCTATTTTATCTATTGGCTGGCCCCTTGCCACGCCCATGAGAAATGTCTAATTTGTGAGAACTACGAGGCAATGGTGGTCTTCTAGTAGTCTCTTGAGTACCACGACCATAACTAGAAGGCAGAGGGCCACGTGAGGATATAGGTGGAGGCTGAATCTGCAAAGGAACAATAGCTGGAAATCGAACACTGGCACTGGCACCCGCACTGCTACTGGATGGTGGGATTGGCCCTGGGTGTGGCGGTGGCATGGCTGCTGTTGCTTCATCATCATCCCTCAAAAGTTCTGCTTCCAATTCTTCCATATGTACAGTGCCGTCCTCCAAATTATCGTCCTCTGGGTTGTTGTCCCAAACTTTATATGATTGATCCTCATAAGCCCGATCATAATAATGACTCAATAATGACTCAACAACCTCAAGTTAAACCAAAATTTCTGTTCGACTTTCATTCAGCCTGTTTCTTCTGACATTATGTATGAAGCTGTAGGTGCTCCAACACCTTTCTGCAGAAGAAGTATTTACAACTTGTGAGAGAACTTTTTTTGCTAACTTTGGCAAAAGTCCCATGCGGCCATATGCTTCCCACCATGTGAGAGCATCAAATCTGTCTCTATCTTCCATTGCATGGAAAGAACCAAAGTTACCAATGCAACTGAAGTATCTGCCTAATTCAAGGCGCAATCTAGCACACTCCTCCCTCTCGGGGACCAACTTGTCTAATGCTTTCATGTATCCCTCTCCTACCTCTGGATCTGTGTGAGGTTTGATCCTAGCCCCACCTCCAGGGGCAGGTTGGCCCAACCAAGATGGAGAATAGTATTTTGGCATAAGGATATATGCCAAGGCATGTAGTGGAACATTAAGTTTATTCCACCGTGCACACAGACAGTCGCGAATCATTGAATACAAATTGGGATCATTTTCCTTAACAACATCTTTTATTTGCCCCAACATGCTTTCCATCTGCTCATACACCTCCCAAATCATTGGTTTATCTGATCTGAAAAGTGAATCATGTGATAAATGGGCTTGGTGAAATTCAAAATTTCCCTCACACGTGCCCAAAACAAAGGATCCTCCACCTGTTCAAAACCTTGCCTGTCAACTATTGTTGCTGCCCTGTCCTTTAATACCTGCCAGTGTAGACTTGATACCATGGCTGCCAATGACTCTCTTACCTTCAAAAGGCGCTTGAAGGTGAGGTAATAGTTAGCAAATCTAGTCTTTGCTATCTTCAACAACTCCAATTTTGAGTGAGTACGGAAAAGCCCATGGGTATTGCTATGATTTGTAATAAATTTTATCATTTTTTAACCTCTCTTGTACAAAATTACCAAGACATTTGTATTGAGGTTATTTGTTTTTAATTATATCATGCATCAAAAGGTTCATTGTGTGAACCAAACACCTAGACCAAAATATGTTGGGGAATTTACCCTTAATAATTCCTCCTGTTGCCTTACAATTAGCAGCATTATCAGTGATGATTTGGACAACATTGTATGGCCCAATACTTTCAATTGTTTCAAGTAATGGTTTTGCAATGTTAATGCCAGTCGTGAATTTGTCTGAATAATCATACGCTGAAAGGAATATTGCACCACTAACAGACACAGCAAGAACACTTATCAGTGTCTTTCCTTTTACATTTGTCCATCCATCAGGTACAATGGACACCCCATGCTCATTCCAAGAACTTGTCATTCTATTCAAAGAATGAGTTATTTTAGATTTTTCATGATCAAGTCCCACGGTTCTGGCCTTGTCATACTCAGGGCTCTTGTATCCTTTGGGGGCATCATTAATGGCAGAAACCATTTCATGCCAATAAGGTGAGCGAAGAACATTGAATGGTACCCCACATGCATAGAGAAACTAGAATTTTTTTGAATCCACATCACTCCTAGACCCTTCGTCAAGGAAATCGGATATGGTTCTACACCTTAAGGAGATGTTTGGTCCAGGTGTGCCTCCATATCCACTGCCATGGGTGGAAGTTGATGGACTTCTTTGTCCATGATGTGATGGACCTGATGGTGCATTAGAATCAATGAAACCCCTAGATCTTTTAGATTTATGTTGGGCAACCTCTTCTTCCTTTCTGCATTTCTCTCTATTTGTTGCTGGCACACTTACACAAATTTTGATTCCTATATTTTTATCTCCATCCCATGGCATTTTCCCATGAAGGTGCCTTCTGGCACAGGTGTATGAACTTGTGTATTCTTTATTGCAATGGGGGCAAAGAAATTTAGTGGTGCCACCCCCTTTCCCCCCTTCCTGCCTCTGAACATATTTCCACAATGGTGTTTGACTTTGGTCATGTTTAGTTGGTGTCTCTATGGCCGCATGTTCTCCACTCTCCCCTTCCTCCTCAGCATACTCCTCTTCAGGGTTTTCATCAAATCCACTATAACCCACTTCTTCATCCTCCACTTCTCGAATGGGCCTCTTTCTTCTACTCTCCAACACCATTATTACAAAGAAAAGAACCAACATGAAGAAAACCCCAAGCCATATAGCCATGATGTTTCAAGTTTCAAGGTTCAAGTTTTTAGCCTCCAAAAAAAATGGAGGAATGCCAAATGGTAATAGGAAAAAATGCAATAGAGAAAAAAACAATTCAATTTTTCATTTTTGAACAACTTAAAAATGCAACATAAAAAAAAAAACTAGATCAGAGAGTCTTGACTCCTACCTCTTTGTCCCGACTCCTTCAATCCTCCTTGTTGCTCTCTCCAAGCTCCTTGCTCTCTTGCAGCTTGCTTTCTCTCTCTTGACAAACAAACAATAACACAATTGAGGGGAGGATTTTTATTACCCACCCCCCCTCCCTCCCAAAAAATCGCCGCCGATTTTTTTTTTGCGCGCTGGGGAGCGCTCCCTCCATTTAAAAAACGCTCCCAAATCGTTTTTTAAATGGAGGGAGCGCTCGGGAAGCGTTCGCTCTCGGAAACACTCCCTAGAAACCAGGGAGCGTTTTTTTAGGCTCGGGAGTGCGCTCCTGAGTGTTCCTAAATGGAGCGCGTTTGGGAGCGGGGTCGGGTGGGGGGGGGGGAAGCTTCCCAACAACCTTGGGTAGGAGTAGGATTATATGTCATGCATCTTGAGTTTGTATCCTCTTTTGATGTATACCGTGCTATGTTTCTTGTATAAATAGTTATAATTTCATTATACTTTAGTTTGAAAATTTCATCTTCCCATTTACAGGGTGCAATTAGCACACTACCCCTTTTATTACCTTTAGAATGATACAGGTAGTAGGCTTGCGAGCACTGGGGATGCTGGGAATCTCATGCGCTCTTCATTTGAGCACATGGATCATGCGGTCTATGGTGAACACATGTCCCCAAGTTGCAGCAAAATGTTACCCAACCAAGTCGGTGATCCGTTGGAGAAATTTTTTTCTCTTGTTGTTTCAGTTTGTCACCTAGCAACCCTATCATGATCCACAAATAGCTAGCCTCAAATGCCTCTCATCCACTCTCTGGTTAGTGCTTTCTTTACATCTAGCCTGCTCATCTGATGAAGGTTGGTCATCTATTATAAGGTACATCAACCATTCTTGTATTCAAGTGCTTTCATGTAATGTTTAAGGGCATTCTAGTATGGATCGCAAGTTGATTTGGATGATAGACTACCTTTGGCTGTACACTTGTTCCCATTCTTCACCTTGGTGGCTATCCCTTGCCTCTAGTCCATTGTGACCCTCCTTGAGGTTCTTTCACTTTCTAGAAGGGGCACAAATAAGAGGCTTTGATTGTTATTACATGTCCATGGTAATCCATACTGAATACCTTCCATCTTCGCCATGTATCCACATCCCATCTTTGGGTTGATTGCTATCCGTCACTAGGATTAGTTCCTTGTTTTCCTCATCCTTGAATAGGGCCCTAGAAATGTTGCTCCTGAGAAGTTGATGCAAAATAAAGAAAAGAAAAAGCATGAGCCATATGTTAATATCCAAAAGATTGGCAGGAGATAGAGAAAGTGTGTGGACAAAAGCTTGGCCTGAGCTCTACCACCCTCATTAGCCCTCACACAACTCCTGGTTAAATCATGATCTATGTAAATAAAAGGAATTTAAATATCTTGACCTTGATGAGTAAGGAAACACTCATCTTTAGGGGGTCAGTAATGAATCAATGAAAGCTTTTTAACCAAGCTATATATGTGATAATCAATGATGAGAAAAACACACAAGAGGGATGGTAAAACTGGACTGAGGAAAGGGGTAACATAGTTCCCACGATTGCTCCCTCTTCAAATCATAATGTTGAAGGATGTTGTGAATTTTGTAGTGATTCAAGATGGTGCCATTTGCCCTGAAGTAAACCCTACATCATATTGATTTCTAGGTTGGCCTAGGAACTGTTCCTCCCCTTTTGGTTGGAGTACCTAAGAGGGCCTTGTGATAACCCTCCATATTTGAGCAAGGTAAAGTAAGTTGCATGGTATGGGGGAGCATGATTCATAATTTAGAATATAGAATATAGATACATATTCATAAATAAATTAGTAAGTGCCAAGGCCCAAGGCACATTTAAATGAGAAACATAAAATGAATTCGACAAGTGATACATGTAACATATTACAAGCAGTAAACTCCAAAAGCAACCTTTATTGTTTATAAGCAGTGCTTGAGGGTCAACTAGCTTTGGGCAAACATCCACACCCTCTTGGGTAAGAGCCCTTGTAAGTTTTTTGACATAGATTAGATATCCATTCCCTTGAACCACTGCCTGTAATTCAGGAAATCTTTGTTACATGCCTCCAAAGAGGATAAAAGTCGGTCTTCATATTGCTCTTGGGCACTATGGTAGGAGTACCTTGATCGGAAGCCATTTTAGCCACAAAAAAATAATCACAAAAACAAATCTGCAATAAATAATATGAGAAAGGAAATAATAAAGTTAATTATTTACTTAGAAAACCCCCTAAAAATAAACTCGTAGAAAAAGCCAATATAATTTGAAATTTAAGGAATGCTAGCTTGTTACCACAAGATGTTTTTTGTAGCAGAAGCTGCCCAAAAGCACCACAAAACGGAGCCCTAATGACTCTAGCTATTTAAAAACACCACAGAAAAACCCAAAACTATGTTTGTAGCTGCTAAAACAGCACAAAACAACAAGGATGGTTGTAGCTATTTAAAAACATTACAAAGAACTACAAACTATGGCTGTAGCAGCCCAAAAAACCACAAAGCAACATCAAGGATGGTTGTAGCAACTTAATAATCTAAATCCTCTCTTGGTGAAGTTACCCTTGCTCAAATCCATCTTGCTATAATCCTTTTTGCTCAATTTTCTTTGTCAGGTGTTCAATTCTCCCTTGTTCATGTTGATTTTGGGTAGTTTCAGTCAGTATTGCCCAGCTACTCAAGTCAGCCCTTAAAGGAAAATAGAAAGGAGGGAATTTAAAAATAAATTTGAATTTATTTTTTCTCCAAAACTCAAGTTGACCTAGCCAAGGAGACACACCTTTTGGGGTACTCTAATTCCTCCAAAACTCAAGTCAACCTAGCCAAGGAGACACACCTTTTGGGGTACTCTAAACCACTATATATATTGCCATTCGACCTCATGACTTGGAGACTAATTCAGAGCATCTCATAAGCATCTATTCTTCTGTTCGCACATGTGAAGGAGAGAGAAGGAGCCTGAGGAAGGAGCCGAGTTTTTCAAGGAGCAAATAGAGCAAATTTACATGTAGATGCTGCTGATATGTGTTGTGCACATGTGGACCGCGGGTTTGGTAAGGACGTAGGAATATTCACAGGCATCTTTCTAGGCGACGGGCAGAGTTTTCTCAATGTTCCACCAAGACTCCGGTGCCGGGAGACGCGGGTGCGGGGAGACGCACAGGGGGGACGTGTGGGAGTACCCTGAAATTTTAGGGAAATTTCGGGGGTGCGGGGAGTCGTCGGGGTATATATATATATATATATATATATATAATTCAAGTTCATATTCATTGTTATATATATATATATAATAATAATAATAATAATAATACCAATAGTAAATACATTGAAAATTGAAATTTGATCTACACATGATAAAATTTAAATTCATAATTGAATTGAATAATGACATACATTGATCCATCCTCATCTTTCATTTTGATACATACATCATTCATATGACATACTCATTATTCTAATATTCATCCATAATCATTGATCATTCAATAAATAAATTCAATAATGAAATCTTCAAATACATTGATCCATGATTCCATATCATTCATCATTCATCATTCTACAATCATCAATGTACATTGATTTAAAAATTAATTTCATCATTCATCATTCTAGAATCGAAATTGAAAGCAAAACATACTAGAAGTAGATAGTAGATACTAAGTTTGAACTTTGAACACTAAATAGTAAATAGTAAATAGTAAATTTATATAACTCAAAGTTTCAAACTCAAAAATAGTTAAGAGTCAAGAGTTAGGAATTAGTGTGAGGTCAACAACTGAAAAGTAAAAATCTAAGTCACCTGATACGGGGATACGGGGATACCGGGATTCGAAGTATCGGATACGGGTACGGTGACCCCGGAACAGGATACTTCTGGGATACGTTACGTTATATATTATTTTATTAAATATATATATATATATATATTAAAAATTAGATATTTTTTGCACAAATTCATACAAAATTCATTGATTCAAACATAGATATTAGATACTCATGAGTCATACATCATCATTGATACTATAATACAAATTACAATGATACATTGATACACCATACATGATACAATCGTTAAATTTACTGAGAAAGACAAGATTGAAGATAGTAAGATACTGTAGTTTTTTCATTAAGTCATCAGAATCAAAATGTGTTACATAAGAACACTGCCAAGTGGATTGGTGCTCTTGATTAAATACGAGTTCCATACCCTAATACATGACAAAATTCGATGGAAACATTGCAATAGCCCAATCCTGAAATCTTGAAAAACTGATAAGTTTGCTGGATTTTGAATGAGATCTAAAATTCTACTTTCTCCATATGAAATCCAATGAGGTCGGAACCACTCTCAAACATCCTGAGTCATTTCATGGTAATGTTAAAAATTTAAGTAAAAGGATGAAAATGAAAATTAAGGAGAATGTCACTTTTACTTTAAGAATTTAACATTACCATGAATCATATATAAATACTAGGGCCATAGGCTTGATGCCCTCTCCTGAAAAATTCTCCTCAATTGGTGAAAAACAATGAGCAAAAGCCCCCCTTTATAATAAAAAAACAACGCTTTTTTGAACCCGCGGGCGTATCCGACGCCCAGAGGCTCATTTTTTAGGGGGGGACGCCCAAAAGCTCATTTTTTGGGGAGTCGCGACTCCCACACTGGGGAAACGCACCCCCCTGCGACTCCCCAAGACTCCCCAAAAAGGGTGCGTGGGGAAACGTTTCCCCTTGAGACTCCCCGTCCGGGGTGCGAGGGGTGCGAGGGGTGCGCGCACCCGACCCGGGGAGTCGCGGCTTCCCCGTGGAGTTTTCTTGAGTTTTTCTAGATTGCTTCGGGAGAGGCTGGGGGGGTACTTTGTTGCAGGCGTTTGATCATGAGGAGTTGATTGAGGCTAATTTGGGCAGTTTGAGTAGGTTTGTCCTTGCTAGTTTGTTGGTCTTGTTTGACCAGATTTGACTGGGAAGTTCAGATTGTACTTTTGTGAATTGAACAATTTCTCCTAAGAAAAGATTGCTAGGTTTTTCCCTAGTTAGGGTTTTCCTAGGATAAATTTCTGGTGTCATATGTGCATTGTTATTCTACTGTGATCTCTTATGCCTTATTGCATTTATGGTTGAATTTTATGTATAATCGCTTAATGATAATCTGGAATGTGCTAGGGAAAGGTTAAGAGAGCAACCACCGAAACAAGTGAGATGGACCTCATTTGAAGTGCAAGTTCAAGACAAAGGCCAAGAAGAACTTTGTATAACTTTGTATGGAGAGCAAGGATCATGGTTAAAATTATCTTTGTTTTTTGATCTATCACTGAGACACAAAGTTGACCTAATCTAAGATGAATTTGCCCTTACGTTAGGGCCATAGTAGCCCTGTGGAGGTCGCGTCCTGAGGCATCAAGTTTTTGTTATATCTGAGGTAAGAGTGATGCCTTTTTTGTGGCCTTTCCTTGAGAGAATTCAGAGACATCCATTCTTTATTCTAAAAGGTTGAGTTGTGGAAAAATTAAGGACCCTCTGAAGCAAGAGTCTCGGACTTGTAATGACCGAAGTTTCAAATCTATACTGACCGCAAACTTAACTCTTGTCTGAGAAATATTTCAACTCAAATGGAACCAAATTTGGCTCCATATTAGAGTAGATTTGGAGTGTCTTTGGCCTACTCTATGGCCGTTTCTTTTGAGATCAAATTCGACCTCCCTCAAGACCTTTCTTGAGACCTAGTTCGAGTTTAGTTGAGGCCTATTTTAAGGCCCTTGTGAAGTTGATCAAACTCTGAAGCTAATCCAAATTCTAAGAAGTATGAGGTAATTTAAATTTCAAGGTTTCATGAGGCAAATTGAGTTTTAAGATTGAGTGAAGGCATATTCAATTTGTAAGTACTGCAATCTCGATCTTCAAATTATGTAGCAAATGGTATGGATATGCTTTGTGCAAATCAATTTAACATTGAGGTTAACAAGATGAGGACATCTCTGTTACTTCATGATCTTGATACATTTTTTGAAAAGAAAAGGTTAAGTTGAATATTCCTTGTATATACCGTTGAAATTAAAGTTGTATTGGCTGAGATATGGTGCCATTACTTGATCCGCGCTAGGTCAGATTGGTATATGGCAGAGGTTTTGAGATATGGTGCCATTACTTGATCCGCGCCAGGTCAGATTGGTATATGGCAGAGTTTTTGAGATATGGTTATTTTTGATTATTTGAAATTTGATCAAAGGGTACATCTCTGATTGATCCACCAAGGAAGTTTCTCCAGGACCAGAGAGAGCTGAGGAGAAAGGCTCCTTTTTATCACGCTGACCATGTTGTATTCTTAAAATTGTTCTTTGTGCCAGGGCTGTAAGTGGTCAAGATTGAAGTATGGGATCAAATCTCTATCAGATTTAGCTATGGGTTTTAATTCGAAGGTTGAGAACTGATAATTGATGCTCAAAACAACAATATGAATGCTAATGTTAGGGTCTTGAATTGACATTATGACAAGACCATATGTTATTGCTGATTCATTTGCTGATGAATATGCCAAGTTTGAATATGACTATTGTAGAGATCAAAATATGTACAAGAACTTAGGGTTTGTGAACCCTATAGCAAGATTTGGAGTGTTGAATACAAGTAAGAGATCTAAGGGTAGATCTGGTGTTGATGCTATCATGTTGTTGAGCTCTTAGTGTGGTTGGATAAATCGAGGATAAAGAACCCTAGCTCATGTAATTCATGCAAGGAAGGAAAGGAAAGTTACATGCATTAGTAGCTTATGATGAGGTTGAGGATGGGCATTTCTAGCATGATGAGTTTGCAAATGGATTTCAATGATTTCTGCAAGAAGGCAAGGACCAAGAGGGGGTTGGACAATTCCCTACAATCCTAAGATCAAAAGATAAGTACTTCATGTCTTTTCTTCCTTGATTATTATTTAGTCAGCCTCTTGTCTTTGTATATTTTGCTTGGTTATAATCGTTTCTTCCATGGCCTTCTAATGGGGTTTGTAGGTACATCATGAAGGCTGCTAAGGCTCTGGAAGCAGATGGAAGCATCAAGAAGAACGAAGCAAAGTTTGTGGGAAGAGGACTGTCCCAGGATCGAGCGTAAACTCAGCTAGAGTGATTTGCGTTCAAGAGGGAGAAATTGTACTGACATCTAGAACCATGGGTCTGTGCCAGATGACCAGAAGAGCTCCTAGTTCAGAGGGAGCAGACAATTCAATAAGTTTGAAGGATGCCATGATGGAGGAAATTATGCCGAGACCTGAAGGGGAAGTCAGTGGCAAGATTCGTGGCAAAAGAGTTCACCTAGAAAGGAGGAGGGGACTATGAGGAGACATTTGCTCCAGTTGCCAAATGAACTTCTATTAGAATTATTATTTCTAGTGCTTCTGTTATGGATTAGAGGTTACATCAGATGGATGTAAAGACTGCTTTCCTCAATGAAGTGTTTGAGAAGTGCACATAGAACAACCTCAGGGATTTGAGGTACATGAGAAGGAGTCTCATCTCTAGTGGCTAAGAAAGCCTTGTACAAACCTTGGGCATGGTATTCTCGGATTGATGGATATCTGATGAGTCTTGGTTGATCTTGTTATTATATGGCTTGTTTCTGATGGGAGCAGAAGGACTCACGTTTTAGAGGGAGTAGCAGTGGAAGGAGGATTTGCTTTTGTGATAGAGGGAGTAGTCAATCCCTGGTTCAGATTCAGAGGGAGTTGATCTCTGAGTTCGAGATTAAAGATCTAGATTTGATGCAATACTTCCTTGGTTAAGGGAGTATACTATTGAGATCCTTTGGATGATGGATTACAATATTGTTAGGCTAGATGCTCAGAGACGGGAGGTCTTTAAGAGCCTATGAGTGGACCATGCCAGACAAAATATATGCTTTGGTATTAGGAAGCAATAGTGGTAGATGGAGTAGCCAGGATTTCCACGACATGATCTGCTTCAGTGTAAGAGGGAGCACCCAATCAGGGTGACCAAATCGACTGTGGTGATGGATCCAAAGAAGGAAGTTCGTCAATTTATAGTTGAGTTGAGGCATGTGGCACGACATGTGTTGAGGTACTAGCAGGTACAGTTGGATATGGATTGAGATGTCTCAAATGATGAAGTACAACTATAAGGATATACATGTTTAGATTGAGCATGGAATGCCGAAGATAGGAAGAGCACATCAGGATGTTGCTTTAGTTTGGGTTTTGCATGAAGCAGAGATCAGTCGCACTTAACGCTGCAGAGGTTGAGTATATTATAGCTAGTTTGACGAGTTGTGAAATAGTTTGGCTTCATAAGCTACTCACATGATTGTTCGATTAGGTGTTGGAGACAACTGTGATGACAAGTCGAAAAACATTGCGATCAAGTATTGAGACATGGTACAAAATGTAGCAGTACATTTCTACAGACGAGCAGGATGCTGACATTCTCACAAAGCGTCTGTCCCAGGATGAGGTTTGTATGCTTTAGGGACAAGCTTAGAGTAGTTGATAATGTCTCCCTCAATGAGAGGGAATGTTGATGTTGTAGCATCAAGGGTAGAATTTCTCACTAGGTCAAAGGTATTGACCACTTTGCCATGTAATGTGGTTAGGGAGAATGGTCCAGAGAGCATCAAGGCCTAGAGTGCTCTATTGGTCAGAAGGTTTTGACCATATTGCCAAGAGGTGCTTGGCTAGTGGGTAGAGTGAGTGCCTTTAGCATCGGATAAGTGTTTTACCATTCAATTGGCATGCAGGACTAGTAATTGGCCCAAGGTTTAACTGTTTTTTTTGGTCAAAGGTATTGACCTTGCTCTAAGCGACGACTTGTTGAGTTGGTGACCTGGGCCTAGCCTTGTTGACTCCGGTCAGAATGTTCTAACCATATTGCCAAAGGGTTTTGGCTAGGGGGTGACTAGATCCATTTGCAAAGGGGATTTGGCTAGTAGATGACTAGATCCTTTGCATGATGCTGATGCAAGATACTTTCTACATGAAGTGGATGGATACATTAACACAACAAGCTCATTTAATCACTTCTTGGGAAGGAAATTTTTTTCGACAAAGTGGACATCTGAAGAAGTCAAGGTGAGTACCTCCCTAGATAAGGGTGTTGATTTTTGGGTAGCTGTGGTCAGTATTCCTCTGATAGTCAAGTCAGCCCTTAATGGAAAATAAACAAGAGGAAATTTAAAATTTAAATTGGAATTTATTTTGCTTACAAAAGTCAAGTCAACTTCAACTATTCAAGTTGGCCCAACCAAGGAGACACACCTTTTGGGGTACCTTAAACCACTATATATATTGCTATTCGATCTCATTACTTGGAGACTAATTTGGATCATCTCATAAGCATCTATTCTTTTGTTCAAACGTGCGAAGGAGAGAGAAGTCTGAGGAAGGAGTTGATTTTCTCAAGGAGTAAATTTTTGTAGCAGATCATCACTTTGACTAGTGCTGACCTCACATGTGTGGGCTGCAAGGTTTGATTGGTTGACTGAATATTTTGGGCATCTTTCTGGGCAGCAAATTGAGTTTTATAGGCAACTTCAGTAGACTGAAATTCAACCTATTTCTTGGCAATTTGGTTGTAGGTTGACTAAGGCTAATTTGGGTAGTTTGACCAGGTTTGACCTGTGCTAGTTTGTTGGTCTTGTTTGACCAAATTTGACTAGGAAAATCATATTGTACTTTTGTTGAATTGAACAATTTCTTCTAAGAAAAGATTGTTGGGTTTTTCCCTAGTTAGGGTTTTTCCAAGGTAAATTTTTGGTGTCTTCTAGTCATTGTTATTATACTGTGATCTTTACTGCCCTATTGTATTTATGGTTGAATTTTTTAAAGTGTAATTGCTTAATGATAATTTGGAATGTGCTAAAGTAATAACAATATCATTAGAAGTAATTCTCAATTTCAAAAAAATTGTGCTTGTCTATATTGCACTTGAAAATTCAACAGTTCAAGCTTCAAATAATGTGAGGAAATGAAAGGGGCAACCTTGTTTAAAAGAAATTGTTTATTTCTAGAGGCTTCTAGAAATCTTGAAAAAAATACTATTAAAACATAATACCTAAAAAAATTAATTTTGGAACACTTAAAACATTTTTAGTGGGTCCCAGGTGAAAATGGGTCACGTAATTGTGTTGTACAAGTCCACACACACTGTACAACTATTGATATGCTCTGCATGATGCTTGAAACATGTTTCAAGAGGGGTGATACATGTTTCAAAAATTTGAAACATGTATCACCCCTCTTCAAATGCGTTTGAAACGCGTGACAAACACATTCAGGGTTTTCATACCAAAATGTGCTTGGTATTTGGGGTGGGGGTGGGGGGACATGTTTCCTGCAACTTAGAAGGAAACTTGTTTACGAATCATAAGCCTGGAAAACATTTGAAGATGAAGCTTGTGTAAAGTACTTTGTTGCCTTTAACATTGAATATGGTCTACTCTTATACTGTTATGGTTTGTGAACCTATGATGTTGATCTCACTTGATTCTATGATTGTGTTGTTGAATCTTTTCTCCTAGGAACAAATGCCACCCCTTGAGGGATTATATGATGCTTCTCCAACACTTTAGACTCTAGAGAGGATGTCCAATCCCACTTGATGACTCCATTGGGTAGTTTCACCTAGGAAATTTATCACTTATTGAGGAGCGTTGACCTTGGGATGCCTCAACACAAATGATGATACTTTAATCTCCTTCTAGAACATTGGACATTGCCCTCTAGAGCTAGGACGTTGCCTTGAGAGTTGATTTACCCTAAAGTTGATATGATGCCCCCCCCAAGAGAGGATAGTACACTATGCATGATGATGTTATCCTCTAGCTCCATGATGTCCCCTTAATGATGCTTGGATTAATGACATGGCTATGTTTGTGCATGATGTTTTGGATGCATGATGATGTTTCAGACATTGTTTGATGATGAGATGTGACCTTTGGGATGATATGAACTCCTTCGAGCCATCCATTGCATTTTTTGATTAGAGACACACCTTTTGGAGGATGATGTCACCCTTGTAAGGTTTCTAACTCACACATGTGGGTTAATTGAAATTTATCTTTATTTTTGTCATTAAATTAGCTATCTTTGGGAGTTGGTTTGTCATGTTCTTTTTTTTTGGTTTCCCTTATGGTGTGGACAAGATGGACTTCCAGGGTTGGTGTCAGCTAGGTCACAAGAGCAGGTTTACTCCATCAGTGGGCATAGGGGTTTATGGAGGGGCTTTATGGGGTTTTGGGGAGTTTTTATGGAGTTTGACGACATTCACTTGGCACATTCCATCATTTGCACAACTTGCCTTTTTGTTCCATTACATTTTGACAAATTTCAGAAATCAGGTTATTATTGAGCTTAACTCACTTAATTACGCTTAAGGTGGCATTCCAGTAGGAATTCTTGATGGAATACCTTAGTGTAATAGCTCGTTGGAACCATAACGAAAAGATCTACAAGATGAGATGGTGGGAAATGAATTTCAGTGGCCCGAGGAGGGATGGTGGCCGATTTACCTTTTTCCCAAGTTAATAAAGTGATTTAAATTAAATAAAAAAGTGGAAAATGTACTAAGTGATTAAAATAGTAATAAAATAAAGGCTTCTAGAGGAGTCCATGATATCTATAAAAGAGGAGGAGACCATTTGAGGACATCACAGATTGTTGATATTTTCTGTTGATGAGGTTTGGAGAACCTAGTTCCCAGCTTCTGTAGCCCCAGGACGGAAACCCTCAGGTTTTCTATTGGGTGTTGGATGAAAACCCAACACAACAGAGGAGATTTCACCCAAAAATCTCATGGTGCTTCAGTGGAGTTTTGGAGAGAGCAGGTTTGCAACAGTCTTCTCACTGATTCGTCTACATCATTGCCAGGGTCATAGACTCATACATCATTTTGGTTAGAGATCTTTTTTTGGGTTTTGGTACGCTTGCTTGGCAAGCCTTGGTTCACTATTCCTTCATGTTGATGTACTCTTTCCAGTGGATTAATAAAATGGCTTATGATTTAATTTGCGTTTATTTGTGCATCAAATTGCTGGTTGTGTGTCTATTTGCGATTATTTTGTTGTTCAAGTTCATTTATGGTATCTACTATTAAATTTTCCATTAGGGATATTACAGTGATATCAGAGCTGGCTTTTCCTGCCAGCATGGAGGGTTTCAATTTTAATTATAGATTGTTTTGAGCCAAGCCCATGGGCTATTTGGTTAAAGACGATTGCAGTTGCTGAAGCTATATTATGATTATTTGTCGGAGTATTTTGCAGAGCTCGAAATTGCTTGCTGAAGAAGAGATAATTGCCAAATTTCGCAAAAAACCAAGTAATTCAATTTAAGGGGCCGAAATTATCAAGCCGTAGAAGAAATTGCTTGGCCAAATCAATATCAAGGCCAAAGTTTGTTACTTGGAATGATCTGTAAAACGGCCAAAGCCCAAGTCTATTAAAAGGGCCGTATGGAAGTCAAACTATTGTGAAATTAGAAGGGCCGTGAAAATATTATTTTAAAAAAAGGGCCAAGGTTTTAGCCAAAGTCTCATTATGGGTTGAATTATTTGAGAGTTTAAACTATTTTATAAGTGGGGTCATGAGCAAATATTTTAAAAAGAAAGGACTGAAGTTAAAATTATTTTTCTTGGGGCTAAGTTTAATTTTTTTGGTGAAGTCAATTCATTTAGGGCCAAATATTATTTAAAATTTTTGTCAAGAGGATGATGATTCTTCTTTTATAGTTGAATCCATGAGTTATTACGAGGACACCTCTGAGGGGCATGAGCAGACATGGGGAGTTGTTGACAACAACTCAAAGATGCAATAATGCTTGGTAGAGGAGATTGATGAGCAACAACTTGTCCCCATTCAACGTGAGCAACACATAGTGGAGCACAATGTGTGTGATAGACCATCTTTGGAGAGTTAGCTAGTGGCTGCTGTTGAGCCCATGATGGAGGAGGATGAGCAAACATCCTTGGGGCCAACCATTGATGAGCTGCAAATAGATGCTGTGGAAGCCAACAAAACTACAATATTTCTAGGCAGCAACCTTCTCCAGGAGTACATAGGGCTTGCAACACAGGTTATCCAGTTTGGACTATTACACAGAGAGAGGTAGGATTTCTTAGATAGATTAGGGTGGTTTTCCATGCAATTTCACGTGATTTGAGCACAGTGCAACATAGGGAACTTATCCCATATACAGGTGCCTATGCATTCAATCTTTCCCACAGGTTGAATTGGCAGGAGATCATGAGTTGGTATCCTGTTGATGGTGCGATATTCTTAGTTAGGGGCCTAGTACAACGGGGACTCTTAGACATGAAGGGTACGACATGCTCTAGTTGGCAGTGGGTTGCAAGCCGACAACTCTTCAACATTGCATCCCATCATCGACAAAGTGGGATTGGCATTGTTTTGTGTCAAGGATTGGATTGAAAAGAAGTGATGAGTTGGTATTCGAGTGATGGAGCAGGAGACAAAGCACAGTTGGAATTATGGGATAGGGGTGTTGGTGATTGGCCATGGTGATAGTGGGATCCAAGAGGATCTATTGATGGTAGGACAAGACAAAGTTTAGTCTGGGATCTGGGAACTAAGGGATCCGTTCATGGTTTGGTGGTGTTGGTTCTCAAGAGACAATCCCTTGGCTGTGGAAAGGATTCAGTGCTCAAGACATTTTAAAAGCGTGTTACAGAAATAATTATATTATGAGGTCTTTGTTCTATCCATTTGTAAATTAATTCTTTAAAACCCTTCATGATCTGAAGTAATAAAAGATTCCACAATGCCTTTAACTGCTGATATCTGAATGAAAAGAACTGTTGGGAAACTCAAAATAATATGCCATAAGACAAAATCTATTACTTTAAGTCTCAAAATGAATTTGTGAAGAGAGAAAAGTTGGAGTGAAGGAGCGCATATTAAGGTTATTTAACTCTTACTTACAAATGTGATTAAGAGACCGACTGCTACTTTACTTCACTTCATTCAAAGAAGAAATAACACAATATGACACAGGAAACACGAATCACCATCAACAGTTGTAGGAAACTTGATGCTTCTTTCATTAATTCATCGGAAAAATAAGTACAAAATTGTAGTCTTCCAGAGGTCCAAAACTCAGAACCCTCTTCTTCATTTTTCTCTTCTTAAATGCATTGAAAAACAGTTTGTAACTGTCAAAAACTTCTTGAAACTACCCTCACTACTTCTTTCCCATATCAACTACTTTCATTACATTTGAGGGTAATATTACAACCTCGTTCTAAAAACAGAAAGAAAATACAGTAACATAAAGAAATTTCATGATACCTTGTGAATGTCTTTAGCTGCTGATGTGGATCCTTTCACTGCTGATGTGGTCTTCTGAATATCATCTGCTATTGGTGTATCTTCAGGAAGATTGGTCATCCATCTCCTGCATTTCTTCCATAGTTCAACATTTGTCTTTGGGGCATTAATTATTTTGTAATGTTCCAATCTGAAAGTAGTGATTCTGGTGTAAGTAGGCTTGTCCACAAATAATTTCTTGACCATCCATAACAATTGAAAATCATTATGTAGGAAGTTAATAAATGTTGTCCCCTTTAACACTGCAGTTTTCTCATGAGTATTATCAACTTTGTTTTTGCATCCACCAACAGAGTTTCAGGTTTCCCAGGACAATAAGTTACCCTTCAGGTCCCAGCAAGATTGCAATCCAGCCCTGGTTCTTTGATCAAATAAAGTATTAAAATTATCTACAACTTGCTTAATCTCTGTCAACCTCTTTTCTGCTAACTTCCTGTGTGCATTCTTTATTATCACCTTGTTAATTTCTAGAACACATAATGTTCTATCTTTTACCTCATGCTCATTAAGTTCTTGATCTGACTTGGAGTTGATAAAATCTATTAATTTCTTAGCCCAGATGGCTCTGTCATGCATTTTTTGTTTATCAGCTAGCACAAGCTCTTCAAGGTCTCTAATTATGTTCCTCTTCTGAAATAAGTACTAGAGACTCCCAAACTGTTTTCATCACTCCAATAATCTCATTCCAAAGTATATGCTTGGCTTCAATCAAGGACATGTTCCTTTTCAGCTTTTCCTTGAGATACTTGACTTCTTCACAGGTTGACTGATAATCTGTTCTGTATTTGCCTGCAGTATCTCTTGATATTACAATTTCATTATCTTTTGCTCTTATAACCTTAATAGTTGTATCAAGATCACTTTGAGCTTTCTTCCTATCAATCTTTGCCATCTTCAATTCAATACTCAACTGTGATATCTTTGCTGTTGGATCATCAGTTTCAGCTGATAAAACTATTGTGTAGACATGAGAGTCAATCTGCTCCTGTAGCTGACTACTGCTTCTTTCAATTTGGTAACCTCTTCATCTTTCTGCAAAAGCTTGTCTTTTTCAGACTCCACTTTTGCTACCTCAACTGCCATTGAGTGTTCTCCAGTAGGAAGTTTTAGCTTTTTTCTGAGTACACTTACTTCTGATTCTGCACTTTGCAATAGCTTCTGCATAGCTGATTTGTTAGTGGGGTTTACTCCAATTTTGATATTAATCTTCTTTAATTCTTCATTTTGAGTAGAGAGAGCTCTGGAATTAGCTTTCTCCAGCTTCATCTGCTTGATCACCTTTCCCAGCATGCTTTCGGCTTTGCTTGTAGCTGCACTAGTTTTAGTCAAATAATTAGCAATCAATAAACCAGTTTGCATATGTAAATTGATTTTGTCAGGTAAGGGAATCTTCTTGGCATCAACAGTCAAATTGACAACCTTGAAATTGCTTGATGACCATACTGTCATTTCAAATGGGTGTGAAAAAGCAATCTTCGGCTACTCCTTTTCTAAATCCATAGCAGTCAACAACCTAGTATGATGAGAGGTGATTTGAGACTCAGCTTGAGCCTCCATACTTTCCCTTATCCTTTGATTCTTCTCAGCAATTTGGGCGAAAACTTGTTTAATTAGTGGTACTTGCTCATGAACAACTTCATGTCTGGATGGTGAAGCTGGTGTATTCTGAATTTCTCCCAATTGAATTGTCAATCCAGGCTGTGCATATGGTTCTTCTTCACTTAGCTTAGCCCTCTTCTTAGCTCCTTGCTCCTTTGTGTCATTATTCTTTTCTTTGTCTCTTTTATTTCCTTTTTCAGAGATAGCAGGAGTTTCAATACTAGTGCTATCATTCCTTGCAAAACCCTTATTAGCCAATTTTTCAATTTTTTTGGCTTGCTCTCATGAGTATAGGCAGAATGACCATTTTCAACCCTTCTCTTAGAAATCACCTGATGTGGGTTATAAGTCCATTTTTCACCCAACAATAAATGCATGTCTTCTAGCTTTTGACTGGCTTCCTTTGCAGCTTGCCTCATATTCACAATGAAAGGTCCAACAGTCATTGGTAACTTAAACATATGGCCCTTCTTCATTGGTACAAAATGAGTCTGATCAACATTTAAACTCTGCCTAATAAATTCTAAGGCAAACATCCTCATGGGAACAAATGTAGGCAATCTATAAGGTTCAACCCCAACCCCATATAACCTAATCTCCAAATAGTCTTCAAAAATAAACCAGCCCCCATACCTGCAATTGCTACTGAGTTGAAGGAATTCTTGGGCTTTAGGCAGAAAACATTGGGGAGCAGCCCCATTCAAAACTTTATAAACAATTGGTAAATAGTAAGCAACAAAGTCAAACAACCCCCCATCATTAGGTTCATTCCTTACCAAGTCAGTCCAAAACACTACTGACTGCCTTTTCTTGCTTGGATCCATAATATTCAACCCCAATTTCAGAAACTCCTCTGCATTTTGATACATGAACAAATATGTAACAACTGAAGGAAATTTGAAAGAACCTGTTAAAGCTAAGCTCATGAATTGAGAATTGATATTCTCTTGCCAAAATGATGGGATATCTAACACTACTCCAGGCTTCATCGATAAATCGAACAATCCCAATATTGATCTATCAATCTGTGAAGCATCTTCTTTCCCAAGGATTTTTGATAAAAATTGCAAAACAGGTTTAATTTCTGCATAAAAAATTTCCAAAGAGAATACCTTTTCATCTGGAGAAAACTTCCCTGCTTGTGGCTTCAGGAAGAAAATCATTTGTGTGTATTCTTGCCCTGCAATATTGTCATAATGAGCTATTAAAGACTCTTCAGTGAAACTAAAATAGGACTCTGACTCAGGGTAGCAAAAGGCTTGACGGATTAACAAAGATGACACTTGAAAGACACTTTCTCCCAAATGGTTCATGACAAAATATTTGCCAGGGTATAAAGTTGAATCTAACTAGTGAATGAATTTAGGGACAAGATGGGTTCTTGGGATACAAGGAGACAATACTCCAGACTTGACCATCGCTGTAAAGACGGGAATTATGCTGGTTGAGGATAACTTGCTGATACAGAGGTAAGTGTTCAACCGTGCACCTGGTGTCAATGATATCTTGCTCTGTGTCCACGAGGGGAATGTGATTTGATGAACCAGATAGGGATGACCTGGCCATGATAACACTCAGGGTGATGACTGGATTGACTGTAAATGGAGGAGAAGGGTGACTAGGATGACTGAAACAATTTGAACCAGAGCGAACAAGTGGAAAAGAATGGTTTTGACTCAGTATTTATAGGCGCGGTGGGAAAATAGGGGAAAAATAGTCATTAACTGCTTGACAAGACATTGACTAGACATGGGACTGACGCGGATAGTGAGCTGGCTCACTTGCTGACGTTGTCATCTGGCTGCTTGCATCACCGCCGGGGCACCTCGGGTACGATAGGCTCATCAGCGCTGTGCTACCGCAGTGATCATGGGCTATTGATTTGAGTCAATAGGCCTATGTCACAGTCAATTGCGGGGGTACCCCGCAAATTAACTGTTGGGCTTTTTATGCCCGCGGGTTCCTCCCTATCCACCTTCATCAGCTGTCCTCTAATCTCTGCCCGACAACTTGCATGATGTTTAAAACTATGGTCGGACCCACCTTTCACATACTCCGAAACCAACATTAACGTTTTGCATATGAATTTCCAATAAATCTTACCATATGAAATCTTATTTCATTTTTTATTTTTCACAATATTATATATTTTTATATTTTTGAGAATGATTGGGAAATAAAAAAGAAATGCGAAATGAACCACAACAGGTGGCACAAGAGGCATGGTATCACCCTGTGGTTTGTATGGGATCTAGGTATTAGTTCTTAGTAGCACGGGACTGCTAGATTGGTTGACATATATGGATCGCTTGAGGGCAAGCAATCTTGGGGTGGGAGGATTTGTCATGTTCCTTTTTTTGGTTTCCCTTATGGCGTGGTCAGGATGGACTTCTAGGGTTGGTGGTAGCTAGGTCACAGGGGCAGGTTTACTCCATCAACGGGCCCAGGGGCTTATGCAACGACTTTATGGGGTTTTGATGAGTTATTATGGAGTCCTACGACATTCGCTTGGCACATTCCATCATCCGCACAACTTGCCTTTTTGTTTCGTTACATTTCGACAACTTTATGAAATTAGGTTATTATTGAGCTTAACTCACTTAATTGCACTTAAGGTGGCATTCCGGGAGGAATATTTGACAAAATACCTTAGTGTAATAGCTCGTTGGAACCAGAACAAAAAGATCTACAGGATGAGATGGTGGGAAATGACTTTTAGTGGCTTGCGGAGGGATTGTGGCCAATTTACCATTTTCGCAAATTTAAATAAAATAAAATAGGGGAAAAGGTAATAAGTGATTAAAATAATAATAAAATAAAGGCTTCTAGAGGAGTCCATGAGATCTATAAAAGAGGAGGAGACCATTTGAGTACATTTCAGATTGTTGATATTTTATGTTGATCAGGTTTGGAGAACCTAGTTCCCAACTTCTATAGTCGCAGGATGGAAACCCTTGGGTTTTCTATTGGGTGTTGGACGAAAACCCAACACTCTGGAGGAGATTTCACCTAGAAATCTCATGGTGCTTCAGTGGAGTTTTAGAGAGAGTAGGTTTGCAATAGCAGGTTTGTAGTAGTCTTCTCATTAGGCCATCTACATCATTGCCAGGGTCATACATCATTTTCGTCAAAGATCTTTTTCTGGGTTTTGCTCTGCTTGCTTAGCAAGCCCAAGTTCCACTATTCCTTCATGTTTATGTACTCTTTCCAGTGGATTAATAAAATGGCTCAATGATTTAATTGACATTTATTTGTGCATCAAATTGCTAGTTGTGTGTCTATTTGCGATTATTTTGAAGTTCAAGTTCATTTATGGTATCTATTGTTAAATTTTCCATTAGGGATATTACATGGTTTGTGAACTATCCAACTTGTAATCATATCTATAAGTATTATTTTAGGGTTTTTAGACTAAAATTAGATAAATTCAAGTTGTTTTCCTTCATTTAAATAGAGAGAGGTCTAATTCTCTTGAGATCATTGTGACATTTGGAAATGGATGTGCACTAGCCAGCCTAATCTCTCTTGTGCAATATGGAACACGAGTTCAATGAAATATCTTGGGGAGGATATTTTGTTGGATGTTTCTCTCTCTTCGATGATATTTGGTGATTCTTTTATGACATGTGCTAATTTATTGTGAGAATCTTCTTCCATCTTGTGCTTGTTGAATAATTAGGGGTTAATGAAACTTTCACCAAGGTTTTGTTAATCTTTTATGGCTCTAGCATCTTCTTGAACAAGGTTTGATCAAGTTTCTCTTGATGAACTTAGGTTTGGCTTCTTCCCTTTCAATATCCAAAGAAGATAGAAGGACACTAGGGTTTAAGGGATTGAGGAACACAAGTTTGTTTTTGTTAGATCTAAGACTTTTGTGATCCATAATGTAGATGAATGTCTTTTTGATTATTAATCACATCATTAGGATTTGGTCGACGTTTCAAACCATCTAATGTGGTTCATCCTCAGGACAAGGTGAAGAAGTTTGTTTTTCTCATTCACCTTAAAATTGTTTCCATCAATCCTCTTCCATACATTTATTTACTCACTCCTAGACTCCATGAGTCCTTGATTGAGAAAGGCAATAGTCTTATTTCTTGTATCAATCCCATAAATAAATAAAATAAATCTCCAATTATTTAGATTTTGTGTTTTTTTAGGGTAAATTGTGGTTAGGTTACAGAAAAATCATTGTTTTCCAGCTTTATTTGCCTTGTACCTTACTGCCCCAGGGTTAGGGTTTGCATGCATTCATTTAGAAAAGTAAAAATGTCATTTCTAGATACAAATTAGGGATGAAGTCTAGGGTATATATTGCTGCTATATGTATTTTCATCCAAAATAAATTGCTGCAATTTTTTGTTGTTGTTTACTCATTGATTAACCCTAATGTTAGGCGCACTTATTATTGATTTTGGGGCTGTTTTCTTATTGCTGCTATAAAAGATTTTCCTGCCGTAAATTTCTGATCAAAACCCTAGTTTACAAAGTGTAATTTCTTGTTTGCATGTGTTGGGGAACGTATTTGAGCCTTTATTGGTCAAACTAAGCACTCTATATTTAGCCATATGGACCTTTGAACTTGCTTTTTTGAGATTATACCTTTAATCACTTGAAACCCTAACCGTTGAATACTTGTCCTTGAGAAAATCTTGTTGTAAGGGCATTTAGCCTTACTGTAATTGGGTTATATTTGATCCTTAAGATCTGCTAGTGAAGCCTTCCTTGTGGGGATTGTTTCTAACCATAGAAAGCATAGGAGTAATTGCTGAGGTGACAATGGTAAACATTCCCATTGTTGCTCTCAAGCTAGATTGCTTAGTGAGACTTTGCACTAGGTTACTAGGTTTTGCAGTAGCAAGACTTAATGTTATTGTAGGTGGCCTGTTATAATAATTAGCCATATAAAAAATTCTCTAAATTCATTGGTGAAGATGAAGCAGATTTGTTGTGGTCTTCTCAATTCGAAGAATTTCAGTATAGAAAATAGGTGCCTTCAAATGGCCAGATAACTTCCTAGGTCTCTGGGAATTCTATTTTCTTTTCAGGCCATGAATGATTTTTTATGAAATGCATACAAATTTGGATCCTGGGTGAGAACTTGAAAAATCCACTAAAAAGGCAAATTATTTGTAGGAAGCATGGAAGCTCATGTTTGACAAAGCTATGGTTAATCATTTGCATTTTTGAAAATTTAACAAGTGCACCAATAGTTGACAATTGCAACTGTTGTGTCCGGACTTGAACTATAACATATTCCAACTCATCCAACACATTCGCATTGCCTTTCATAATGCAGCTACCTAACATCTTATAACTACAAAAGAATGTTCCTTGACCACTCTGTGAACATTCCTCAGTTTCATCATCTTTGAATTTTACCTTTTAAATAACTAGCCAAATAATATTTCAATCAGAAGAAAAAATTGACAAAATAACCATCTTCACAATATATAGGGCTTGGCTGAAGATGGGTAGTGTCAAGCAAAGGCCAAGAATAAACCTGAGTAAACAGCTTTAAGCTGAACTACTGGTAAAGTGGCAATTGCAAGCAGACATATTAAGCTTCCCAAAGATGTTATGGGAGGCTGCTATGATTTTGACAGGAGGATTATCTAAGTGGCTGGCGCAGCGTGCCAGCAAAGCAAGTTCTCTGATGCTTGTATTAAGAAGGATGGCACTAGGACTGTCTATATCATCGATCCAGGCAAGTAGTGCTCATTTGTTATTTAGGCAGTGTGTACAAATGTTGTTTTTCAAAGATTCCATTTATTTTTCCCTGAACATTCACAAGTATTGAAGGAAGTATGCGTTGAGATTAGATGGTTATGAAATCAGAGGTTGTTAATGGTTATGTTCAGTTTAAGAGATGTAGGATGCTGTTACTGGATTTCACTCTTTTCTAGTAAAGAGGGCTGAAACAATATTGGTGTTATGATGGGGTTGCTAAAATCTGTGCTATTAGTTCCTTGCAAATGTTTGACTGTTTTAGCACCTTGCAATCAATGCATGTATCCTCTTTTTGGCCCAAGTTATTCTGGTGAGTGTTATCATAGTTACTGCTGGTTAATGTAATGCTGTCCTGATTTGCAACTCATCGTGTGCTAATTGCATTACAATTGGTAGCATGGAGAGATCTAGCTTCAAGGTAAGGCTAGTTGCCTTAGTTTAAAGTTGTTGTTGTGATATTGGTAACTGTAGGATTCAAGCTTTACAGTAATCTATTGAGACTGCATTGCTGGTTACCATTCTGAAAAGGCTATTTTTCACTTTGTGATGTTTATACTATTGTAGTGTTAGTTGTGGTTGAGTATATCAGTGGACAGACTCTTTGTTATCATGTTAAAACATTTGTATATTTTGTGTGCTTCATGTATCTTCATTTTTGCTGGAATTTGGTTAATTGTTCTTCTTGGAGATTTTTATGTTCATTCAATTGTGATACAAACATGGTTGTTAATGAACAAATCCTGGCTGGAAGTTTTCTGGCATGGTGTTATAATTTCTTGAAGTTTGTTTTCTTGCTCTCACTAATGTTAATGTATTATATTTTATTTTGCAGAAGCAGGGGAAAAATGTTGATTTAGTTCGAGTATATGCTGAGAAAATAAGAGACCACAAGGAGCTAGAGTCAAGATGGGCCATTCTAAGAGAGACAAGGGTTGAATATTTCCGTGGAAAAGACTTTGTTTCCTTTTTCAAAAAACATGTAGATCTCAAGGAATTACTGGGAACAGAGTACTCATCACTAGAAGCTGAAGATGTTGGGGATCTTCTCTTGAGGAAGAATCTTATTGTGCGTTGTGATCGTATGGTGAAGACAGTTCGACCTGGGAAAAAAAAATTATCAACTTGGCCAGCACACCTGGAGATTTACCCGGTAGATTTCTGCCCATTGCCTTAGAAAATATAGATAATGCACATTCATAAGCAATATGAAGAACCAGCAGTTTATGATCCACAAAAACATGTGTAAAGCATTTAATATCTCAATCCGGGAACTGGCTGTCATTAAGATGTAATATTTTGATTTTGGATTACGTCTCATTTCTTGAGTTTTATATATAGTACCTTTGCATTTTGAGTCAATTTAGTTTATTTTTAATATATTCCAATTTCCAGGTGTAGTTTAGGAAGATGTTTTGAACTCTTAAGTTGAAAATGACTTTAGCACAGTTTGGGTGCCATGCATTATTGCTTAGTATCAAAGGAAAAGACGCTGGTTTATTCCTTTTCTAGCAACAGGGTTATTTATTTATTTTTAACTGAAACAGAAATTGTATTCATTCAAAAAAGCTGCACCAAAGATAGCAGCAAATTACATCCAGCTGGTTCCTTTATACTTCCACAAAGCGGAACAAAGATCTGAGCATACATCCAAAAGTTTAAAATTCACAATTAAACAGAAATTCCAAGCTGGCCTACAGGAGGCCTGCCTGACATATTACCTGAAAATACTTTCAGAAATTTTAGAAGAGAATACCATTAATGCACGGCTATTGGCCTGACCTGGCGAATTTCTCTGATGTCTGCATTGTCCGTAGTTGTTCTGCCTCAAAATCTGCAGGGTCAAATTCCAAGAAACTTGCCAAGAACCTGAGCGGATCAAGAAGACTCCAGCAATTGGGGATCAAGGCCTGAAATCAAAATTGATAGAAGGCATGCCAGGAGTCCCCACAAACCAACCAGGCTTAGCCCATTCACAGGGAAAATAGATAACTCAGACTGGTATACAAATCTTAGACCATTCCAGAAATCCCAGAAATTGTGAACCTCACAACGACCAACAAATATGCCTACAGGAAAAAGCTAGAATTCCCAGACTTGTCTTGAGTTGACTCGGAAATTAGAATGGAGGAAGGAAATTCCAACATTGAAGAGGGACAGCTTTCCTGCACCACAGACAAAGCTTGCGGAAAATCATCTAAAATGCAATGATCCGGAGCTAGCCCTAACCATCACTAACTGATGCTTGATGCAGGCATGGCAAGAACCAGAAGGGAAGGGAAAGGAAAGGGCATCCTCCAACCAGCACATGATGAAACAAAAGAAACCACCCCGAGAATGCTGAAACATTCACTGAGACTCCATAGTCCAAACCAACATACTCAAGACCAAAAGACCTGCAATTTGCCTCTTAAAAGAATGTGACACAGCCATAATCCCATACAGTCAAGCTGGTACACCAAATAATGTTGAATAGCCACGTGATGAGCTAACCATCATGTATGGGCCTGTGTAAAAGAACACTTCATGCTGCCTTTCCCAAGGCACAGCCAGTGTATCTGCATTAAATATATTTACATGTTGAATGGCATGCTCATTAATAAGCACTAGCTCCTAGATTTAGGGAATGTGTCTAAAGTTCAACTCCACATTTTTAAACAATGTTCCAGGGCTTAGTTCAGTGGCTAACCTATTCCAGAAATCCACCTCCTCATTCAACTCATTCTTTATGTGGAAGAATGGGATTTTTTCAAAATGAGGGAGATCACGATTCAAAATTGATTTTGGGAAGGAGAGATTTTAGTTTAGTCCCAACTGGATTAGATTTGGCGCTAATTGCTTTTATGATCAACATTGAATCTCCAATGACCATTAAATATCTAACACATCCCTCCATGGCAATGGAAAGACCACACCAATGGTAAGTATGCTTCTGCCAGATTATGCAAAGTATTTCCAGTCCCCAAGCGTAATGTGCTATCTTATTTCCTTTGGGATCATGAAGAGTCCTCCCTGCACCTGCCACCCCTTTTTATTCGAAGGACATGAAGGTGGGATTTTGTAACACACCCAGTCCCCTCGAAGCCTTTCTATGGGTACAAAGTGTACTGCCCATCCTCCAACGTCACTTTATGGAGGTGGGGTATCCAAATTTCCTCTTATTTTAATCATATCAAAGCTCTTTTCTGAGGTCACTGTTGAGAAATCAATAGGCTTATATATATTAGGGTGGATTTCTTTCATGATAATTACTTGTGAATTTGTTGCCTTATTTATTAAATTTAAATTCTTTTCTTTTCCTCAGGCAATTACCAAAATGCAAAAATATGAAGATCAAAGGGAACAAGAGACACAAGATATAGGCTCCAAGGCAAAAACCCCACAAGGGGGAAAACCCAGAAAATCTCCTCTTCTTGTAGAATCGGATCAAAGTGAGAAATCCAAGATCCAAGACCATGACAAAATTCCAATTCTTCAAAAAGCCAAGTCAAGCCCTCCAAATTTGCGGAAAATCTCGCATTTACTTCAGAGACTTCACCTCAGGAAACTTGCATTAATCACATGTCTGTCACCTCAGAAATTCACATATATATCTCAGATCTCCTATCACAGAAAAGCTGGTATACATACATCAGATCTTCTGCCATAGAAAAACTCACATATATAGTCCAGGAAGCTCAAACTTCTTCTCAAATATACAGTCTTAAGCACACACAAATCTTCATAAGAATATATCCTTTGATTTTCGCATATCCTTGCCACAGAACACATCACAGGAAAACATCGAACTTGCTTGGCAAATTGGAGGAGGACGCATGCCAATATATAGTTGTTCTCATATGCGAAAAGACACATCCTTTCAGTGAGCTGGCTTGACATCCAGGCGGGCTGACTTGGCTTCTTGAGGTGAATTGATCCAAATTACAATTTTAAAATTTCTTTTTTCCTTTTTCTTTACAAGAAGTCCAAATAGGAGTTTGACTCTTTGACTCAATAAAATCTAGAAGCATGAAGAACATGCTTAACTAGAATAATAAAAAATTCTTTTTCTTTTTTTCTTCTTCTTTTTACATAAGATACATAATGATACAAGTACAATTATGACGACTGAACCTAGTTATACTCTTTAACAGCCACCAACATCTTTTGCTTGTCGAGAGTTTTCCAAGGATTTAAATTTTATCATATTTTGAGCTTTGGACACGAAGTTATGGCCCTTAGAAGGTTTTACTGCTCTTAGCGCCACATCAACATCTATATCTGTTAATTTTGGGCAACTAGGTCCAAACTCCATGTTGTGATGCTCAGATGACGATGCTAATATTTGTATTGGATTCCTCTTTCAGAGAGGTGCAAGATCGATCTAAAGATCATCTTGATCCGATGAGCAGAACATTTATTCTGAATTAATTCCACTTATGTGCAAGGTCGGCCAGAATTGTAAGGTAGGCTTGGAGCCCCAATAGATGTGTCACACACCCTCACAGATGGATATATATTGGTCAATGTTGGAGGTCATTTTCATCATCACTCATCACACATTTCTCTCTTGCATCTGATTGGTTTGATCTCACATTTGGAGGCTTCTCTTCACTCACACGTCGGAAAACAACAGCTAGGGTTTTGGATATGTTCTAGGGTTTTCAGCGCAGCTTTGACTAGCGTTGACTTTGGTCAACTTGACCTCAAAATCTCCCAAAACTTCGATCTCTGCAGTCCACATTTCTTGGCACAAAAATCGAGGCTGGGCGTTGACCTTTGACCTTGCTGCGTTGACTTTCTGTTGCTGCTGTTTTGCATTGAACTTTGATTGGAAAATGTTGACTTTTGTTGACTTTGGGTTGACTATTGTAGAGCTGTCTTGAGGGTTGTGTGACACATTTTGGTTGCCTGACCGTGAGGAGACTTTGTTGCTTGAAGCATCCTGTTGACTACCGTAACACACCACAACACATATATTTTGCTGATCAAGTTAAGTGTGTTTTTGGCTTGTCTTTTGTCGATCTACTGGTATGTTCTATCAGCATTTTACTTTCATGTTTATGTGATTGCTATTTGATATCGGGTTTAACGTAAAGTTGCATCAAGCATAGAACATGTACGAAAATTTACATGGTATCAGAGCTAAGGTTATGAGAAAGCCCAAGTTTGTGTTGAGAGCAATCACCGAAGAAGTAGTATTTGTCAAGGACTCATGGGTACCTCAAATTATAATGGCTTCAAAGTTGATGACAAGTTGATTGGCAAGTCTGACTTTCATGCTTGGAAGATGTCTTTGGATTTGATCTTGGAAGATCAAGATGTCATGGACTATGATCAAGGTAAAATCCAAGAGCCTCCATCATCTGCACCTGCTGCCACCAAGACGAAGTATAGAAAAGGAGAAATCAAAGCTAAGCTGATTATCCGGGATTCCATCCATAAAAGTCTGGTTGCCTACATCTCTGAGTTGGGCACATCTAAGGAGATGTATGATAAGTTGGTCAATATGTTCAGGGCCAACAATGCAAATCAAGTTCTTTTCTTTAAAAACCAATTGAAGAATCTCAATGAAGGCAGGGATGAATCCATTCAATCTTATTTTCTGAAATTGACTGAAATCAGGAATAATCTTCTTGCCGTTGGGGAAACAATAGCTGATCGAGAAATGGTTCTCACCGTACTTGGAGGTCTCCCCTCTGAATGACATGTATTCATTACTACCATTCTCAATAATAATGTGATTCCTGATTTTGACGAAGTATTGTCGAGATGCACTCAAAAGGAAACAAGAATGATGGAATATGAAAATGAAGGTAATGCTGCCTTCACGATGGAAGACCATGGGCCCGAGAAAAGAAAGGAAGATGTTACACATGTAACAAGACTGGCCACTATGCTAGAGAATGCCCTAATAGAAGGGATTCTCACGAGAATGATGACAACAACAACAAGAGGAATGGAAATCAAAGGAACAACAGGTTCAAAGGAAAGGGGAAGGCTCCCTCTGGTCGTAATGGAAATGGGCAACCTTTCAAAAGGTCAAAAAATTCCGGGTATGAGGAATCTAATGTTGTTGATGATAAGAAAAATGAATTCATTCTTGTATCTTCCCTCTCTGCTGCATCTCCACCCAACACCTTGGATGTCTGGTTGATTGATAGTGGTGCTTCAAGGCACCTCACTGGGTTTAAAGAAGGGCTTTCTGATTTGATTGAGAAGGATACTAATCTCAAAATTATCCTTGGAGATAATGCCACCAATTCTGTGAAAGGGACAGGGAATGTGACCCTCCATCTATCTCAAGGTCAAGTCCTTTGCTTGCATGATGTACTATATGTACCTGATTTGAAGAAGAACCTTGTGTCTATTTCGGCCATGGAAGACAAAAGGTTTCAAGGTGGCATTCGTCGATGGAAAGGTACGCATCTGGAAGAAGAGTTTCAAGGAAGCTCTCACGATTGGGTTTAGAGTTGATACACTCTACTAGGTTGGAGGAAGTCCACTGGGGGCTATGATATGTGATACTATTCGTCAAACCGAACTGTGGCACCGAAGGTTTGGACACCTTCATTACAAAGCCCTTCTCGAAGCAAGGAAGGTGGTGATAGGGATGCCCGAATTCAAAAATGATCATGAAGGTGTATGTTAGGGTTGTGCCGAAGGAAAGCATACAAGGAAACCTTTCCCCTCTAAGTGTCACAAATACATCTGATGTCTTGCAATTGATACATTCTGATTTGTTTGTTATGCTGCTTGTGACATCTTTGGGAGGATGTTCTTATTACATGATGTTTATAGATGGCTTCTCTCGCAAGACCTGGATATACTTCTTGAAAAATAAGGATGAAGCTTTCAAGTGGTTTCGTACTTTCAAAGCCTTGGTGGAAAATCAAACGGGGAAGAAGATCAAGATTTTGAGGACTGATAATGGCACTGAATATGAGATGAACGAGTTCAATAACTTTTGCAGAGAAGCTAGCATTAAGAGGGAGACCACAACCGTATATACTCCTGAGCAAAATGGCGTTGCTGAAAGAAAGAACATGACTGTTGTGGAAGTTGCCCGTGCCATGCTATGTGACCAAGGTCTTCCGAATTTTCTATGGGGAGAAGCTGCGAACACTGTTGTGTACATACAAAATCGATGCCCGCATTCCGCTCTGGACTCCAAAACTCTCGAAGAGGTTTTCTCTGGTAAGAAACCTGATGTTTCTCATTTTAGAGTTGTTGGTTGTCCCGTTTAGTTTCATGTGCCGAAGGAGAAGAGAAGCAAGCTGGATGCTTCTGGGAAGAAGGGAATGTTTGTGGGCTACAGTGAAACTTCGAAGGCTTATAGAGTCTATGTGCCTGGTCAAAGAGAAGTGGAAATTTGCCACGATGTTACCTTTGATGAAGATGCTTCCCTTAGGAAAGTGATAAATCTTCTGAACTCTGAGGAAGATCATGATGTAAGATCTAGGAATCAAGAAGAACCGAAGGATGAGATGATGCTCGATGTTGAAGGATCGATGGACCCCATTGATCCACCTCCTTCAATGAAGAGAAGATCCGCATGGTTCTAGGATACTCTCGAAGATGCTGAGAAACATATGGCCCCAAGAGGGATATTCTGTGAAAGTAAGAAGCCGAATAGATACTAAGGGTATCTAGCAGCCATGAGTACAATCGTACAATCTGAGCCTGGATCATTTGAAGAAGTCGTAAAGCATCAAGTTTGGAAGGATGCTATGCACAAAGAGTACGAGTCCATTATGAAGAATGATGTCTAGGATGTGGTTCCGAGACTGGAGGACAAAGCTATTGTCACCTCGAAATGGCTCTATAAGGTCAAGCATGGATCTGATGGTAGTGCTGAAAAATTCAAGGCAATATTCGTTGCCCGTGGCTTCTCTCAAAAGGAAGGCGTAGACTATGTTGATATATTTGCACTTGTGGCCCGATATACCACCATCTGATCTATTATTGCCCTTGCTGCTACGCAAGGATGGAATCTTCATCAGATGGATGTGAAGATTGCTTTTCTGCATGTTTGATAAAGGAAGAGGTGTATGTGGAGCAACCTCTGGGGTTCGAAGTCCAAGATAGAGACTCTCATGTATGTAGGTTGAAGAAAGCCCTCTATGGGTTGAAGCAAGCCCCTAGGGCTTGGTACGAGAGGATAGATAGCTACTTGATGAAGTTGGGCTTCACTCGAAGTAATGCTGATAGATAAAATCCTCTCATTCTGGTTCTCTATGTGGACGATCTCTTCCTGACAGGCACTGACCCTCTCATTCATCAGTGTAAGAGGGAGCTCGCGTCTGAGTTCGAGATGAAGGACCTAGGATTGATGCATTAATTCCTAGGCCTGGAGGTCTAGTAGAGACCTGGCGAGATTTTCCTCTCTCAAGGAAAATACATTGTGAAGCTGCTGGAAAGATTTGGAATGGTGCACTGTAAGTCCGTGTCGACACCGATGGAGCTCAACTTTAAGAAGTTGAATGGAAACGTTGCTGGGTCCGTGCTAGCAAATCCTACCGAGTATCGTCAACTTGTAGGGGCCCTGATGTTCTTAGTGAACACCCATCCGGACGTATGTTTTGCAGTGAACACTTTGAGTCAACACATGCTTGATCCTCATCACATTCATTGGGTTGGTGCCAAGAATCTGTTGAGATATCTCCGGGGCACGATAAACCATGGGCTGAGATACACTGTCGGGAGTTTGAGACTCCATGGATATACTGAGATTGGGCTGGCAGTGTGGTGGATCGCAAGAGCACATCTAGATGCTGCTTCACACTTGGGTCTGCTTCGATATCTTGGATGAGCAGGAAGCAGAAGTTGGTGGCTTTGAGCACCGCTGCGGCCGAATACATTGCAGCGAGTATGACCTGTTGTGAAGCTGTTTGGTTGCGAAAGCTCTTCAGTGAGTTGTTCGGGCATGTGCTAGATACCACCGTTATCCTTTGTGATAACCAGAGTGGGATTCGTTTGTCAGAGAATCTTGTGTTCCACGATCGATCCAAGCATATTGATATCAGGTACCACTTTATCCGGGATTTGGTACGACGAGGCGCCATAAGGCTCAATCATATAGGAACTGATGAGCAGGTCGCAAATATTCTCACAAAGCCCTTAGGGAAGATCAAGTTCCTAACCTTCCGTGAGAATCTTGGAATCGTGGAACGACCCTATGCTGAGGGTTCTGTTGGACGATGAGCTCTGGGAGCTCCGAGGGCTTTGGGGATAGCTTCTTGGAGCTATAAGCAACCACAAGGCTAGGCATGCCGAACCTTGTTGGTGTGCTTTTGCCCCATCGTTATGATATTGAGTTGGTTCACTTCTCTTTGATCTGTGCCCCATATGCATCCTACCCATGGAGTCCCGGACTCATGGGAAGTACCTCTCATCTTGGCCAATGAGGTGGGAAAAGCTAGAGACCAGTAGCAAGATCGATGGACGCATCGAAGATTGCCGTACTCTCTATGTCTAGGATGGCACGTGTCCAACCACTTGATCTCGGATCAAGTCTAGTGAGGTTTTGGACCTCCAACTGACTTTGGGTTAGTTAAACCAACTTTAGGTTGGTATGAGACTCCTTTGAGTCCTATAGAGGTTTCGGACCTCTGAGCTGATTTCGTCAGCTGGGAGTGACGTCTTTGTGACTCACCTTTTGTTCTGAAATAAAGAAGCCGGCAAAGCAAGTTATGGTGGGATGACGTACGATGTTTGGATGGCACAGGTGGATGGAGTTCTCCCTAGCTGAGAGGGAGTGTTAATTTTGGGCAACTAGGTCCAAACTCCATGTTGTGATGCTCAAATGATGATGCCAATATTTTTATTGGATTCCTCTTTTGGAGAGGTGCAAGATTGATCTAAAGATCATCTTGATCCGATGAGCAGAACATTTATTTTGAATTAATTCCACTTATCTGCAAGGTCGGCCAAAATTGTAATGTAGCCTTGGAGAGCCCCAGCAGATGTGTCACACACCCTCACAGAGGGATATATATTGGTCAACGTTGGAGGTCATTTTCACCATCACTCATCACACATTTCTCTCTTGCATCTGATTGGTTCGATCTCACATTTGGAGGCTTCTGTTCACTCACACGTGCGAAAACAACAACTAGGGTTTTAGGATCTGTTCTAGGGTTAGATCTGTTCTAGGGGGCGGGAGATCTGATAACTGGCTCATGACCATGTGAGATATCCCTCGGGGCTGTTATGAGTCCCTACTTGCATGCAAGCACATGTGAAAATGGAGTGGACATAGTGAACCAAGGTGGCATCCAACTACTATTGCGCTGAGAGGCGCTCTCCGACCCAGCATGCAAGAGATGTAATGTCCTGTTCTGTTCTGTCCTATAAACATTTTGACTAGGTCAAATACATAAAAATAAAAATAAAAATAAAATTAGATAAAAAGATTAATGTGATGCAATGTAAACATTTTAACTCTGTCAAGATAAAATAAAAATAACCCTATGTTGAAATAAAAATTCTACGTTATTATATTTTTTTATCAATTTGTTGGGTGGTTAAAGTAAACGTGAAATAAAAATTAAAAAACAAATATGTTAAAATAAAAATTCTACGTTATTATAATTTTTTGATTAGTTAAGGTAAACTTGACTTGGTCATGTTACCGCTGGTTTTTGAGCTCCAGGTATGTGAGAATGGTTACCCATGGTATTCATATGGAATATATCCTATTAAAGGGAGAATTAAACCAGCCTAGATCCATGTTAACTGCGGATCTACCAAGCGCCGAGAGGGATCAAATCTCTCGAGCTTCCAATTTTCAGGAGCAACTCTTTAATGCTATTCTACTCTGTGAATATTTTATCTTTTAGTATTCTATATTTTGGGATAGTCGTTTCGTTTTCTGTTTTTATAGGCAACTCATGTGGCTCCCTGTTATTGTGTTTGTTTATAGCCAAGTTTCAGAAAGAAATACATCAGATCTCGTTTTCATGGATTCATTGAATTTGAGAATAACCCAGCACAGTATCTGGTTTGGTTTGTGGCATTGTCCTCTCAAAAAATTACCTGTGTTCATTTCATAATCCACATTTATATCCTTGTATTACAAATTTCATGTTAAAATTTTGACCAAATTATTTTGACACAATGTATACTTTTGCAGGAACAAGTCTTCTCAGAAAACGATTGCTTCTTTGCATGGACATTTGAAAAGAGGAGACCGCTTTGGCAAACTATTCTTTCATTCCTTGTGCCTGTTGTGACACTAGCCTGCTGTTTGTTTCCGTTATTTCCACATTGGTGCAAACTTCTGGTCCTCTATTCTTGCCTTGCATTTCTCTCCCTTATCTTCACCACTCTTTTCTGTAAGTCTCTTGGACCTTTCAGTATTCTTTTGGATTTGATGTATATAACTTAAATTGGTGTGTTTTGGACTATTTGTTATGTGCATTATTTTCAATGGTAGTTTACTTATTCTGGTCTTACGTAATGGGTTGGTGAAGGATGAGATGTGCTTCTCAATGACAGACAAGAAATGGTATCCTATCCACTGTTGATCGGTTTATAAAATTTGCTTTTTGTGGCTTTGAAGTTTGGTTGGTTTATTTTAAGCAGCACGAAAGAATAGGAGATATCAACTGCCATCAATGAAAGTCGGACCCTGTTTATTTTGATTTTTTCTTTCTTTACTCTGTTTTCTGTGTAGATAACAGTTAGTTGAATTAGATATATCTTATATTTACAATATTAGTTGGCCATCCTACATTGGGTGAAACACCTAGTACTGCGAGTGAAACACGACGTAATTTTTTCTATAATTTGTCTGAAGTTCTGACACAGCCCTTTTTATAGAAATTTTACCTTTTGTGTACTTTATCATGGGCATTTTTCCCAGGTCCCAATATCCCACACTCTTGTCTGATCGCTTAAAATACTTGATGAAGACTAGTTGTGTTTTATGAAAATGCCATTATTGTTAGAGTTTAAGGGAGTACGACAAGTTAAATGCCTTGCTTACAATTGCCTATAGACTGTAATCTGTGAATTGCAGGTACAGTTTAACATATGTATTTGAATTGATTTTATATTAAAAGATCCAGAATGCCTTGGGTGGCATTCTTAAATGTCTAAGAGTTGATAGCAGGTGGGGTTTGATTGATATAAACCACAGAATTATGCGGGAGGGAGTATGGGAAACAGTTGGAGATAAAGCCAACGGTAAATTTCAAAATGAGTGCATAAGAGGCAATGTCAGGGAAATCAAAGTGGAATTCAATATCCTGTGAAAAGAAACTGTGAAGATAGTGCAATGCAACAGTTAAAAATGCTGGTCCCGATCAATCTGAGAATTTGAAGGCATGCAGGTACATCATATTAAGGGTCACAAACTTGAGGATTTGAGCCAAGGAAATAAGCGTTGAAAGTGTTGCTTTATGAGATTGGAAGTTGGAACAAAAGCTTTGTCCAAGAGGGAACAAGTGAGGGATGGAACAAAAGCTAGATCCCTCACTTGTTCTCTCTTGGACAAATCTTTTGTTCCAACTTCCCATCTCATAAAGCGACACTTTCAAAGCTTCTTTCCTTGGCTCAAATCCTCAAGTTTGTGACCCTTAATATGATGTACGTGCAGCACAAGCTTGCAGAAAACCCTAGGATTGAAGTGTCCTGTGAATATATATATATATATATATATATAATATTAATGCATATATATATTCCCCAAAAACATGCAAAATGCCTGATTAGTTGCAGAAAATCTCATGACATATATTTTGTGTTACTTGTAGGCGAATACTGCATTTTTAAGAAGCTAGAAATGTAATCTATTATAGATTAATCATTAGGGTGTCAACCATTTATCACATATATAAGATCAGTCAACCATATAGCATTTATAAGTTATAACATCACCCATAATGGGGGGATGAGAGGGATGTGGGGACGAGTGCCCAAAATTTTTAAGAGGACACCCCTAAAATTCAGGGGACAAATGGTGGGGACAAAGATAACATGTATCTTTCTATATAAACAAATATAAAAAGCTGCAACCTGCACTTATCCAATCACCCATGACATGTCAAATCAAGATTGAGATTTTCAAATGTAATTAGTTAGAGCACTGATTGAAGTTTCCATTCTAAGTCCATGAGAAACCACCACTAGCTTATGTACATGATTCAAATTTAAACTCTTGGTAATGGTCCATTGATCACTTCTAGTTTATACACGGTGCACATGCAGGACTCCTCCCCATCAAATTATGCAAAGCAAATGCTGGTTGATATCTTCATCAATAAAATAATTAATGGAGGTACTAGGTTTGCCTTGTGGGATATGAATATGAATTTTCTAACCCAATGTAGTATCATTATTATAGTGCAGACGTACTCGTATGGTTATAACTAAGCTCCACTCAACCATACAAACTTCTCAACCATTTTTTAATCTAGTAAGAAAGATATAGTATGAGGGGCATATGTGGGTCCCCAAATAATCAAATGGACGTGGGGACAATCATTTAAAAGTCCCCTAAATTTTGCTCATAATGTGGGAACGGTCTCCTAAAAGTCCTTTAATCTCTAATGGACTCACTAAGCATTTTTGAATGTTTTTGAATAGTTCTAAAGTCATTAAAATATTGGAATGTGGGTTTAAAAAGGTAGGGATTGGTCCCCATGGCATAGTCCATTGTTAGCTTTTTGGGTTTTGAAAGTGTTTGCACCATGTTTGGGGCTTGGGTTGCTTCATGAGATTTGGGGTACGTGGTGTGTGTCTAGGTTCTAGATGGCTTGAGATGGATTGTCACATGGGGGATGGTTCTTGATGGGTTTGCACGTAGGAGATAGATTGCTTAGTGATTACTTGACCTCAATTGGGCGGTGGCTTTTTATTATTCCCTTGGACGTTGGAGTTCTCTTGATAGTTCGGTGGATGGCCTTCATAATGTCCACATGGAAAGTTCACTCACTTCGAGAACATCCTACTTGGGAGGAGGATTGTTGTGCATCCCACACGAGGGCTCGGTTGTGATACTGCCCTTGCAA
Source organism: Pinus albicaulis (assembly GCA_034641835.2). Classification (NCBI taxonomy): domain Eukaryota; kingdom Viridiplantae; phylum Streptophyta; class Pinopsida; order Pinales; family Pinaceae; genus Pinus; species Pinus albicaulis. The sequence continues at coordinate 771,876,144 of CM076577.1, read as the reverse complement.
GGGAAGTTCACCCAATGGAGTATATTGCTTAGAAGGATTGATGGAATCCGTGGAGGTTGGTGATTGAGAGATGTGGACATGCTTTGTGTAGGTGCATCATCTTAGAGCTCTTATTGTGTACGATATCACCTTGGAGCATCCAATGTGTACTTTGGAGTGGATAACTTCTTGTGTTGGCCTACAAGGGCTCATTATATGATTTTTGTAAGCACATTGGTCCACATTGTATTGTTGGCCTCCCTCACCTCATATATAGAGAGAGGAAGGGGAGAGGCCTTCTCATTAATCATTATATCACATCATTGTATCTCTTCTCTTTGTACTTAGCTTCTTGGAGGAAGTTGGTAGGGTTTGCTCATGAACCCTATGTGGAGTTATGAAGTTTAGAGGAGATGTCCTCATTTAGAGTTTGCTCTTGTGACTGGGGTTTGCTTTTGTTGGGAAGACGATCATTCTTATCTCTCATAGATCTTCACTTGTACTTGATCTCTCTCTCTTAGAGTCATCAGGGTTTCTTGGTTTTCTTGGAGCACTTTGAAGTCTATGGTTAGGGTTTATCCTTGGAGGTTTGAGATTATGGTCTTGTGATTAAACTTGGGATACCTTTGGTGGTGTAGAAGAATAGGAGGATGCCTTCCCTTGGAGGACTCATTGGAATTATTTTGCATGTTGTAGCTCCTTGGTTGAGCTAGGGTTTTCATGTTTTCCATAGCTAAGGTTTTGGAGAGCTAGTATATTTGTATTATGTTATTTTTCAAGTGCCAACTTCAAATTTAATGTCTCATGCAGTCATTTTACCTTCAGAAATTATTTTACCTACTAAATGAATTTTTCCGTAGTAAATAAAATCTAAAAACTACAAATAAAAAATTCTCTGGCACTTTAACTTTGCAAATAGTAGTAGAGAATATTTAAGAAAATAGTCCAAAAAATTCGAACAAGAACAACTATTATTTTAACCCTCCAATCTGACTTCATTGGATTTTATAAAAGAAATTATGGGCTCCCATACCAGGGAAACTGACCCTTGGAAAATACACAGAAAATACAACTGATGGAACTCAACAAAATTGGCCCCCAGTAATTCGTTCTACACTTTGCTGGCTTTCTTTCAGAAGTTCAACCCTCTTGAAACTATTTGTCCCCTCCACTAGCACGACCTCAACCCTCTCAGCCTCCCGAGACTTGCAACACCACTCCACAAAGTTAGTCGCGACCCTCTTGACCTCTCCAAGCTCGTGACACACCTTAGCCTCACCCTCAAGTGAATCATCACCCTGCTCTTGTGCACTCCACTTGCAAAATTGTGCTCACTCAAACTCCTAGTTGCACGCTTTTTTGACTTCTTTAGCCTATGAATTTCCCACCCAACAAATCTACATTATGACTCGTGCAAATTTTTCAGAAAATCTCTTTCAAAATTTCTCTTGTGTTTCTCCATTCTCTCCCTTAGTTTCTCTTTATAATTTCCCCATAGGCCAAATCCCTCCTCTCTAAAGTGATAAAGGACTAAGATTGATAAAAAATGGAGATTAGATCTATGTCACGTAAATAATTTAATATTTAACCTTAGATAAACATTAGCGCAAAGTAAACATTAATCAAATAATTAATCTATGTAATTTTCCAAAGTTAAAAGCTTAGGAAAGAGATCATATAAGTTGCTCCTCTCGAACAACCACCTAAAGAGGGCTTCTCTTTTGCAATGCTAAGACACCAAGCCCCTATGTAGAAGACCTTTAGAAGCTATAAAATCAAAACTCCCTACTGGCAAGGTAGGGATTCTTTTCCATCCCCAACTTGTCCATGTAGAACACAAACTTCCTCTTCACTAGGGTCTTGGTGAGAATATTTGTCACTTGCTCCTCTATGGGGATTTACTACAATCACACAACTTCTCTTTGTTCTTCGACTTGTCATGAAACATTGCATTCTCCAAAAGCTTAATACGACTTTGGTTGTCATAGTGAATCACTATAGGTCCCATTTCAAGACCAAACAACCTTGAGAGCATCTTGTGAAGCCATATGGCCTCACTTCTCACCAAACTTGTTGCAATGTATTGGGTCTCTGCTGAGCTAAGTGCCACCAAATGTCATTTCCTGCTAAACCACGAGATCACTACTGATTCAAAGCTGAATCATCATCCTGAAGTAATCTTCCTATTCATTGCACTCCCAACCCAATTTGAATTTGTATAACCCTATGACTACACTCCTCTAACTCTAACATACCTGATTCCATACTCCACTATGCCTCGGACATACTTGAGCATATGCTTTGTTGCCACCCAATGAACCCCCCTCGACTCTGTTGATTTTTCAAGGATCTCCTAATTTGATAAGTACTTCTTGTGATTTCTTACATTAATCTATCCTGCATTCACATTTATCATAAAACAATTACACAAAAGATCTCAACAGTAGAAACAAAATGCCAGTAGGAACATTAAGAGACAACCAAACAAGAAACACAAATTTTACACTTGTGAAAACCCACTTGGTGGAAAACCCAACAACCTTTTCCTTAGAGAAATCGTTTGGTTCAACAAGAGATACACTAAATCCTTCAAGTCAAAACAAAGGTCAAACTGACCATGAATAGAACTAGGTCAAACCTGGTCAAGAATAAGTTGCCTCATAAACTCGTTTTTTTGTGCCTCAGAGATTTTGACCTTCATCAGGGAATTCCCTTTTGGAGGATGAGTTTGGATTCATGGATGAATTTTGATGTTTGGATACTATTCTCTTGGTCATGGAGCTTCATTCTTCTCATGATTTGATGATTGGATATACTCATTGTACATGTAAGAGATTTATTTTTCATGTTTATTCTTGTATTTATCATATCACATGAATGTTGCTGGGAGTTTCGCTATCTAGGTCTGAAATTTACTGCTATTCTATGCGAAATGGTGGAATTTTTGATCTATTGAAGCGTTGCATACATTGCATGTTTCATGTATGAATGGGTGAATGTTCCTAGAGGTTATTTTTAATGAATATACCTTGATAAGTCATCAAACATTTCACATCAAAGTTTAAAGTCCTTGGGTAGCTGCTCTCATGCCCTAATTGCCCGCGAAGTTGCCTAGAGGCCTCCTTGATTGGGTTAATTCTCTCCAAATCATAAATACGCCTTGACTCCATCTCTCCCAAAGGCAAGGCACTGATCCAACCACTGGTGGTCATTTAAACAATTTTTTTTCTCGCCGCCTTCTCTTTCTAGGCCTACCCTAATAGGTCACCTAAGGCATCAATCGAATTCCATTCTAGCCATCCAATCAACTCAATTTTTGGTCCACTACTGTGCTGGGATTTTGTCTAGAGGTCCTCCAGGTTTGAAGCAAATCCGATGGTGGAATCTCGAAATATAGCAAGCCCTAGCCGGAAGACCAATTCTTGCCCTAGATTGACTTGGGTTAGTGTCCTTATTGGGATCATTGTATTCAAATCTCAAAGAAAATTAGTCCTTTGATCCTATTCTCTAGCCTAATTAAGTCAAGCCCTTCATTGATTGATCAACTCTATACCCTTGACCTAGTTTTGGGTCCACTTGGCTCTGTGTGGTCCCACAATTTTGTAACTCCATTTCCACAAGGATTACAAAGAAGCCTCTTATCCATAAGGATACTTAGGTCTAGGAAGCCCGTTGTTAAGGCATATCCTCCAAAACTAGACTCAAGAATCCTCTTAGCCCTTCCTATAGAGCCTATGACCTTGCTTTTGAAGCAAGCAAGCTATATAATTGAGCCTCTCTTGTGAATAGGCCTTAGGAATCACTTTCTATCCATACATAGATCCATCCTTCCTAGTGATTCCCCCTATACCGAGTTTCCTTCCATCGGTGAAAGTCTGTAAAGAGCAGGGAATGTTAGCTAAGGTGACAATCGACTTCACTCCATTGTTGCCCCTTGACCTAGTAGTTGCTCTATAGGATCTCCTCTTAGGACCCTTGCTTGTTTGAGCGCTGACATTTTTGGCGCTTCATTGTCTAAACCCCTAGTTTGCTTGAAGATGACAACATTCCTCCTTTAACTACGGCCACTGCAAGAAGGGGATAACGAACTCCATCACCTATTAGAACTGCCCTTCTCTTGAATTTGAAAAGTTCGGTAATCCCACCCCAAAAATGGCAACAAATTCTAGCACTGACCTAAACCAAGACCAACCTAAAACGACTACAAGTGAAAGGTGTTTAGTTAGTGTCTTTGCCCCTTTGAACTTGAGTAATGACCCCAAACCTTTACCTGAGAAACATAATAACTGGCTGCCCAAGTTCAAGGGTGACACTACCATAAGTGCCCATGACCATGTCGAAGAATTCTATTGGAACATTTCTCCTAGGTTAGTATCCGGCAAAGACAGGATCACGATGCTATTTGCTTTGTCTCTTGAAGGACAAGCAAGGGAGTGGTACTGTAGTCTTCCCCCAGGATGCATTGACAACTCTGCCCAGTTTGAGGATATGTTCATGAGAAGGTGGTCATGTGATGCACAAGGAACTTTCAACATTGAGAAATTTTACCAAATATGTAAGGGAAGGGAAGACGTTAAAGAATTCATCCAAAAATTTGATAGCGTTGTTAGGGATATCCATGACCATTGGAAACCCCCTGATGCTAGTATACTTGACAAATTTATCAAGGCTGTTGGTGGCCACCTAACGTATGCGTTAAGGGATAAGAAAACTAAGACCTTGGCTGAGGCTATAGAGGTGGTCATGGAGGTTGAACAAAACCTACGAATTTCCATAATGGATGTAGATGAACACCCTAAGGCTAAGGTTGAAGTTAAGAAGGGAAAATCCAAAGACCAAACCGGAGAATCCCTTTTAGTACTCCTTAAGAAAATTGATAAGATCAATGAGGAAATGAACTCATGATATAGGCTCTACATGAACAAGCTCACTGCCTTGGAAAGGGCCCAAAAATCAAGTTATATCCCAAAAGGGAACCTTTCCGTAGGAAACAAAATGAAGAGAATAAGCCAAGCTCATCTCAAGTCCCTAACACTTTGGCTCCAACAAATGCTGTGGAACAAGAATTTTCCTTTGAGGATGAACAAAGTGATGAGGATGAGAGTGAAGATGAAGAAGTCAACGAGCAAACTAATATTTTGGACTCCGAAGCCTTCAACATTTCGTTGGGAGGTTCATATACTCATCCTCCCATTAGTGAGGTCACTATTAAAGAAGAGAAAAGGGAGCCAATCCTTAACGCCATTGATAGTGGATGATTCAAAGGAGTCCAATATTCATGAAAGAACAACAACGAAAACCCCACAACCGCCATGGAAACCAACAAGAATGACTCAATTCCCAAACAGGTCCCTCACAAAGAGCCTCTCCCTAAAGATCCCCCTACGAAGGATCCTCCAAAGAAAGTTAATCCAAAAAAGGATCCTTAAAAGAAAGAGTCCACCAAAAAGGATGGTTAAAGAGGTTGAGCTTCATATCGATTTAGAGACTGCTATAGGGAAGATGACCATACAAGTTCCATTAATGGAGATTGTGAAGCTTCCTCGACAACAATGTTAAGTTAAGAGATCCCTAGGGTTTGAAGAGGAGGAATGACTCGTAGCATTGCAAATTATCCATCTTCCCGATCTAAATCCAGGGCATGAGGCATTCCTACTCATCTTAGCTATTAATGACCTTTTGTTACATAACTGCATGTTAGATTCATGGGCTTCTACAAATATCTTGCCACTAAAAGTCATGAAGCAATTGATTCTTAACACAACTCGAAGGTATAAAATTGTGTGTGGTTTCAACTCCCAACCCGTTGAAGTAGAAGGCCTCATAAAAGATCTCAAGGTTTCTTTGGCTATGAATCTCGATATATCATTACTTATGGATGTTGTGGTCATAGATAGCCTCGATGTTTGGGGGACACTATTATTAAGGAAATGGGGAGCCACTGTTGGTGGTCAACTTCAAATGGACTTATCATACGTCACCGTTCCACAATTCAATGGGACCCCTTTCATTCTTTATAGAGCCTGCATACCCTACACATGTGGTCAAGCTGGGGCCAATCCCATATAATAAGACGCATGAGGTTGAGAAACCTTCTCCCATACTCCCTTCATAAGAAGTCCGTATTCTTAAACGACCAAATCAAAAAGCAAACAAGAAGTGGAAGCCTAAAAGAGAATATAACGTTGGGGACTTGGTCTTGGTAGATAAAAATCCCGTGCCCGACAAGATTCACGGAAAGGTTGGGGAAGATTATTACTGCATTGCCAAACTCAATGACGAACTTAGGGTAGGATGCATTGCATATTGATTTTCTCATTAGAACTAACATCATATGATATTATCATGATAAACTAGCTACATTTAGATTAAAATTGCATGGAAAATGGTTTTACTTTTTATTTTATTTTATGGCCTAATACTACGCATGGGTGATCATAAGACACCACAAAAACATGCTATCCCCTGTGCTTGGTTTTTGATATGTGCAGGTAACAGGTCTGCGGTACTAAGAGATTGTTGATGTTCTCATGACCTCTCATTCGAGTAGCTTTGCGCACCTTTCCGAGAGCTCATGTCCCAGTTGGAGCTAGATGTTACCTACTACTTGTGGGTAGTATGCATAAGAGATCATTTTCTCCTAGATGGTCCTCAACCGACAACCAACAACCCCTTGCAGCCACCAGATAACTTGATGTGCCATTATCTCTGCTACCTGAGCTAGCCATGTGGTCCCCCCCCATTTGTTATGATCGTATGTTTGAAGGTGGGCCTCCCGACCTTGAAGGTATGGCTTTTCATTGGTATAGTTGAGTAATTTTCCTTACTTATCATGGACATTTTGGGCATAGATTGGTGGGGGGATTAGGCGGAAAGAGTAGGCTAGGTCTGTGCTCTTGTCTCCTCTGCCCGATTTGGTGGTTAGCCTTGTATCTTAGTCCCATGGGATCTCCTTTATTGTCTATTAGCTTTAGGGTTGGCACTCATGGGAAATCCTGATTTTGGTTGCGTGGTCCCGCTTCCTGACACCATAATACATCGGTCTCTTCCTCTCATTTAACCCATTCATCGTTTTTCCCATCTAGGTTCACATGTGTCCACTGGGTCCACATAGGGTTAGCCTCCCCTTCCCCTTGTCCACACCTTGGGTCGGGCTTGGAACGATGCCCCGAGGTTGATACAGCTAAAAAGAAAAGAAAAAGCATAATTTGGTCAATTTCAACAAGAAATGTACGACAAAATGCAAAAGATGGCCGAGACATACAAATTTAGCATGTGGGAAAAAGCCAAACATGAGCTCTACCCTTTACCTATGGCCATCACTTTGGTTCCTATGGGCCCTAGATGAGCCCCCTCCATCATTAAGGAACGCATGGTTGTCCCAACCCTTGGTGGGCGATGAACTGCCCCACCTTAAGGGGGTGTCCATTGTTATATCCTACACCTCATGCTCTCATCCCTTGGAGCCCTGAGCAATTATGAAGAAAAATAAATCAAATGCAAAAGGCATATGAAGAAGGGTGGAAAAACAAAGGCCGAGGTAACTCATGTACCACGATTTGCTCCCTCCTACATTCACACACCCAAGTGTGGGCTTCCCTCATCATAGATACCCTTGTACCATGACATGTGGCCTATAACATTCCCCTGATCCCCACTCTGTTCCATCACTATAACACTTGCCACCTACCACTTGATGGATGTACAATGGACATGTCCCCCCCTTTAAAGGCTGATACCTCCTAATAGGGTCCTTGGTTAACCCTCTTAATAAGCTTGGAGACACTTGTACATGACAAATCCCACTATCGAAGGGCATGCCACAGTGAAGTGCCCATTGATTCCATGATTTGTAAGCTCTTTTACTTGATTCTTCTAATGATTTGTTGTATTGGACGGCAAGGGGACACATTGGATCTTATGTAGGATTGCAAGTGGGTCTCCATTTTGGGTTTGGTCTCCCTATACGGGGTCCAAGCCCTTCATAGGCCCCCACATTGGCACTTGTAGGGTGAGCGTTGAGAGCCATGGGCCTCCACCATAACAGAGAGTACTTCAAGGATCCCCAATACCACTTAGTGATTGCTTGTGTTCCACCTTTTTGGATGAGGATGATGTACTTGGTTCACCATGCCTAGCCGATTCCACACTTGCACCATACATTAGGCAGATGTTCCAGGGTCCAGATGAGGATATGTCTCACTGTAGGAGACAAGGGAGGGCTTATGTGATCATCCTAGCCCTTACATATGGTTTGCAAGGATCATCGATCCACTTGGAGACACATGAGGATGTCCTTGTGCCCCCACATCCACTTGGAAGCACCACATGTGACCTACTTGGAAAACAAGGGGCTAATCCCTTGTCCACTCTGTTTGAAGTCCATTCTCTCACCATGGCACACTTTAGACTTCATTAGGCCTTCTAAATGGCCCAATGATTCATCATACTCATTATTCTCCCCTCTTGAGAGATTTCTCTATGTTAATGATCTATATTGGTGGGCTTGTCACCAAAAGATGTTATTATTGCACATTATTTTATTATTTGGGGCTCAATTAGGACTAATTAGGCAAATCAAACTCTTTAGAGATCATATAAATTGATGAGAGGTTATTCATTTCTCTCATCATCAGTTGGATTTGGAATTGGTAGCTGCTTGGAGAATTTCACATTCCCTTTTAGAGGACGATTTTGGTTTCATAGATGAATTTTGATGTTTGAATACTATTCTCTTGTTATTGGAGCTTCATTCTTCTCATGATTTGATGATTGGATATACTCATTGTACGTGTAAGTGATTTCTTTTGCATGTTTATTCTTGTATTTATCATATCACATGAATGTCGCTGAGATTTTCGCTATCTAGGTCTGAAATTTACTGCTACTCTATGCGAAATGGTGGAATTTTGAACTATTGAAGCGTTGCATACATTGCATGTGTCATGTATGAATGGGTGAATGTTCCTAGAGGTTATTTTTATTGAATATACCTTGATAAGTCATCAAACATTGCACATCGAAGTATAACGTCCTTGGGTAGCTGCTCTTATGCCCAAATTTCCATGCGACGTTGCCTAAAGGCCTCCTTGATTGGGTTAATTCTCTCCAAATCACAAATTCGACTTGACTCCATCTCTCCCAAAGTCAAGGTACTGATCCAACCACTAGTGGTCACTTAAATGATTATTTTTCTCCCCTTCTTCTCTTTCAAGTTTCTAGGCCTGATGTTAATAGGTCACCTAGGGCATCAATTGAATTCCATTCTATTCATCCGATCACCTCGATTTTTGGTCCACTATTGCGCCGGGGTTTTGTTTAGAGGTCCTCCAAGTTGGAAGCAAATTCGACAGTGGAATCTTGAAATATAGCAAGCCCTAGCCGCAAGACCAATTCTTGCCCTAGACTAACTTGGGTTAGTGTCCTCATTTGGATCATTACATTCAAATCTCAAAAGAAAATTAGTCCTTTGATCTTATTCCCTCCCCTAGTTAGGTCATTGATTGATCAACTCCATACCCTTGACCTAGTTTTGGGTCCACTTGGCTCTGTGTTGTCCCACAACTTTGTAACTCCATTTCCACAAGGATTACATAGTAGCCTCTTATCCATAAGGATCCTTAGGTCTATGAAGCCCCTTGTTAAGGCATATCCTCCAAAACCCTAGGCTCAAGAATCCTTCTTAGAGAGCCCATGACCTTGCTTTTGAATTGAGCCTCTCTTGTGAATAGGCCTTAGGAATCACTTTCTATCCATTCATAGATCCATCCTTCCTAGTGATTCCCCCTATACCAGGTCTCCTCCCATCGGTGAAAGTCTGTAAAGTGCAGGGAACCTTAACTAAGGTGACAGTGGGCTATCGCTCCATTGTTGCCCTTTGACCTAGTAGTTGCTCTATAGGATCCCCTCCTATGACCCCTGCTAGTTTGAGCGGTAACACTTCCTTGAGGGTCTCTCGAAGCCATCTTGGCTTCCTCTTCCTTGTAGTAGCTTCCTGTGGTGGTATGGGAAAATCCTCAACTGACACCTCTCGTCTGAATGAGGAAGGCTTTGCTATATCCAATGGAGATCTTGGACTTTGAGATCTTGCACCTAACGATCCTGCACCAGGTGATCCGACACTTAGTGATAATGGAGTCTGAAATCCTGTCACCACTGAAGTAGATGTTCCTCTTGATCCTGATGGACCACCTAATGCTCCTGAAACCTGTGGTGTGGCCCCTTGCTGAGGAGCCTACTACTCTACAGTCACTGCTCACGAAAGTTGACTTGGTGTACATTTGTAAAGCACACACCCTGCATGGATCATGATGCTCCATGTTGAAGTCCGGTAAACCTATAACCATCTCCGTCAACATCCTGAAAGATCCATGGTGCAAGTGGGAAATCTTCCCATGCCATAGCTCATACAACTCACTGCTGCTAGTCCTTGCCACGAAGGCTCTAATAGGCTGAAACATAAGCCTGTATAACCTCTCACTACAGGTTCCAATCACACGAGCAGACTCGATACTGGATCCTCTGGGATATATCAACACTTCTCACTTTTGAAACAACACCTCATACCCCTTGTCCTTGAAGCTAGAGACTGATATCAGGCTTTTCTTCAACCTCGAAACATAAAGAATATCTGTCACCTTCAGAGGAGGTAATGACTCCCTTTGAAATGATACAACCCCCACTGCTGCTACTCTGACCTTGGAGTTATCTCCAAGCACAACCTTCGACTCACTATCATCCTCTAAGAGACTGGTGAAGTGCTCTCTCACTCTGGTCATATGGCAGGATGCTCCACTATCAATGAACCATGCATGGGAAGATGTAACATGAGTGGCTATACTCACCACCAAGGCAAACTCATCCACCTCTGCTGATGAGGCAAACTCAGTGTCAAATTTGGAAGCGAAATCATCCACCTCTGCTGAAGTTGCAACCCTCCGCTTCTCCTTATTATTCTTGTTGGGACACTGAACAACATAGTTATCCAACTTCCCACGAGCAAAGCATTTCACTTTGCTCATGTCCTTCTCCTTCGCCTTCTGCTTCCCTTTCTCCTACTTTGCTCCTCTAAAAGACCCCTTCTTGGCCTTTTCCTTTCCCTTCATTGCAAGGGCAACATTCTCCTCACTTCCCATACCACTCTTGCTGCCCACCTTAGCACTCATCCTGATCTCCTCTTGGTTGAAATCGTCCCACATTCTCCTCCAATTTGGAAGGTGCTCTTTGGCCACAATGCCATGTATGAATCCATCCCATTTCTAGGAGAACCCATCCATAACAATCTTGACCAATTGGTTCTTTGGAATAACCTCTACCACTGCAGGCAACTCATCCTTCACTGTGAGATCCTGGTGAGGTATGAGGTCACAATGTTGGTCTTGGTCATCTTGGTGTAATGAGACCAAGGACTCCCACATTTGGTAGGCATATCTCATCCCAGGCACATGAGGGAATAAATGGTGCTTGATGGCATCTAGAAGGATCCTCTTGTTGAAATGTGTAACTAGATTCAGTATTCATAATGTCATATCTCATCCCAGTCACACGAGGGACTAAATGGTGCTTGATGGTATTTAGAAGGATCCTCTTGTTGAAATGTGTAACTAGGTTCGCTTTTCATAATGTCTATTGTAATCATGATTTTATGTATTTGATGTAAAGAGAAAAATAAATTTTATTATTATTATTTTGAAGCATGGGTTTCATGCTCGAGGTCATTTTTATTTATAGGTCAAGCAACCATTGAGTGCTTCTAGGTTTTATCATTGAGTCAAGAAGTCAATTGAGTCATTGTTGTATATGTAAGACCCCATTGGGCATATTGTATTATGTCAAGAAAATTTATTTGAGTCATTAAATGTGTCATAAGACTCCCTCCAAGACAAGTCAACATTCAAAGAACAAGTCAACCTACAAAACAGTGAAGTCGGCTTCCAAGAGATGTCTTGTCGACCTATTGGGAGCCTCCATGAAGCCTATTTATAAGAGAACCTCGATCTCATACAAGAATATTCAAGCAGTTCGATTAAAAGGAGATAAGAAGACCTAAAAGGGAGCAAAGAAGAAGGAGAAGCTAGGAGACAAAAGGAAAATCGAAATTTGAAGTATTTGGGCCACCTTTTTCTCACACGTGCGAGGGAAACTAGGGCATAGTTTCCTGCTACCTAACATAAAGTTTAGTCATCTTAAGACGGGAGTTGAATCATCAAGGAAGGACAATTATCCCAAGCGAAGGAAAAATAAGCTAGATTTCACCATCCTCTCTCACACATGCGAAATTAGGGTTTTTGCAGTCAGGTTAGAAGTTACAGTAAGAATTGTAGATCTGAAAATCTTGGTTGAAGAAGAAGTTGTAGCAACTAGAAGGCAAGTTTGACTAGCATTGAATTTGTAGAAGAAAAAATCATCAAGAAGAGGTTTGACTTGGTCTTGGAGGGGTCTTTTTCAAGAGTCATAGGTATTGGAATTCGTCATCTGAAAATTTTATAAGAAGAGAAGAATTCTTGTGGGTTTTCCTCTCAAGATGAGAGGTTTTACCCCTGGCTAGCAACCTACATTTTGTGTCCTCTTGTCTCATTGATCTTCATTGTTTGGTAGCTGTTTGATGATAGAAAACACAGTAATAATCAAGCGAAAGAAGAAGCTAATAATAAGAACATCAAGTTAAGTAAAAGAACATCACAAGCAGTTACAGAAGTAAGAGAAATCACTTAATCTATATGCCTCTAGATTTCTCAACTTTGTATTAGAGCTAAGGTGACAATAAGAAGAAGAAGAGGCAGCTTGAAGATCACTCCAATTAAAGAAGGATACACAAGGGCTGAGCACAAGGACATCAAACCATCAAGGAATACAAAGAACTTTAAGGAGGAGTACCCATCACATCACAACGATCACATCATCACAACCTGTGGAAGAAGAAGAACACCTCAAGGATCCTACCTCCACTCGAAGAAAAGGACTCAACAATAGAAGCATTCTTGGGAAGCTCACACATTCTACAATCATCATCCAAAGGAAGCTAGAAGAGCACTTCATCATCAAAGGGATCAAGGCAACAAGGCAATCTCCCTCTCTTGAAAAAGAAACATTGTCATCTTTAAAGAAGAAAGACGTCATCATCAAAGAAGACATCAAGTTGATGATATCATCATCTAGACGCATCTTCACTTGACAAGTAAGTATTCTATATTTTTATGTCTCAATCCTCAAACCAAATGACTTCATTCTGCAAGGAGAATAATAAATTGGTTGGGACCTCGAACTACCTTGCATGGAAAAAGAGAATTGATTTAATTCTCATGTAGAATGAAGTTATTGAATATGTAAAGGGCTCCATCACCAAACAATCACAAGAGCAATCCCAAGCACTATCAAATTACATGAAAGGAGAGATAAGGGCACAAAGGATCCTCATAGAGTCAATGAAGGATTTTGTCATCCTTTATGTTGCAAAGTCGAATACAAAAGAGATCTATGACAAACTGGTGGAGTTGTTTTCTGTGAGCATTGCAAGAGAAATCATATCTTTGAGAACCGAATTATACAAGATGAAAATCTCAAGGGAAGAAGGGATAGCTTCGTATTTCATGAAGGTATTTGAAATTAGAGACCAACTACAAGAAGTTGGATAAGTTATGTCTAATCGAGAGATTACCACCAGTGTAGTTAATGCACTACCTGATGAATGGGGGAATTGTGTATGAAGCATCTATGGGAAGAAGGAAATCACTCCATTCAATGATCTGTGGTCATTATGCAAAATTGAAGAATCTAGATCAAAAGCTAAGAATAATGTTGGGTCAAATGAACAAATAACAAAATCAAGCATATGTAGCGTCAACAAGGAAGAAAGGGAAATTTGGGAAGTTTGAGCCTTGAAAGAAGTTTCAAAAGAGAATTGATATGTCAAAGATCCAATGCTATGCGTGTAATGAATATGGGCATTTCAAAAGGAATTGTCCTAAACTCAAGAAGGACAACAAAAAGAGAAAGGAGAGAAATGAAGGCCATATCACTGAAGAAGTAGAAGAATCTAAAAAGAAGAAGACAAAGAAAGAGGAAGTGAAAGACCTCTACTATGACTAAACATCATATACTTAATTTCTTTTCAGTTTTTAGAAAAGCGTCACTAGTATGATAGGATCGATTATAGCAAAGATAGAGATAACATCATCATAGAAACATGGAAGAATAACTGAAGTAGAAGTCTACATGGTTGAAGTAGTCATCATGATCGAAAGGAAGTAGCTCATGGCATCTTCATTGGAAGCATACAAGGACAACCAAAGTAGCATTCTATATGGTTGGAAAAAGTCATCTAGAAAGATAGAAGATAAAGAGATCATCATACATCATCATCATTAGGAAATAGCATTGGCAGAATGAGGGTCATCAAGGTCCTCGATCTTCATTAGAAGGTTCACTTCCACTTGGAAGAAGCAAGTGTCTTGCAAGAATGTCTACATTCCACCTTGTGTGGGATCCACTGATCAGAAGGATGAAGGTATGGTGACAAAGAAGTGCAACATGGCAAGTTGGTTGAAGTACTTTCTTCTTCAAGCAAAGAAAGGAAGTTGCCAAAGGAATTCAAGATGACCAAAAGAGGAAGAGGTATGAATGTATTTGATAATAGATAGATAAAGTCATGTCATCATATAATTGCAGATCGAATGGTTGAATGCTCTATCTCATGTGCATGTTGAAAGAAGAGGAAACTCTTCCATTAGAATGATGCATAAAGGCATATAGTCAATGTGCCTAGAACTTTTCTACATATTGACAAGATGAAATCAACATAATATGACCTCATGGAGAATATGAGGTGGTTAGAAACTATGGTTCCTATGATCAAGGAACTATGAAAGATCCCGAGGAAGCAATATATGAAGAAAGGTGAAATTAGAGTTTGTTAGAAGATGCATCTATTGACACACAAGATAAGATAAATGATCAACATCTGATAACTAGAAAGATTAGCTATGACATCTCCATGAAGAATGTATGAAGACCTTGATATGTATGTTGAAAAAAAAGGAAAAGAACCTTGGTAATATATGTCTTGGAGATGGATTCATACGATATGCGAAAGGATGTTGATGTTGCAAGAAGCTGATGTCATGACGAAAGGCCATCATAAAGAGGTAACTTTGATTTAATGTTTATTTTGATTTTTGGGAAAACATCTGGTTGGGTTGAAACATGGCTACTGGAAGAGGGCTGTGGAAAGTCACCTTTAGCTAACGCTCATGAGATTGGATGGAAGATCCTGAAAGAAACATGACTTGGAAGAGGTCGCTGTATGAATAATAGCCAGATGTGGACTAAAAGATGAAAATAAGGATGACATGACTATTGGTTCAACGCGATGTTTCGTTGAAGGGGAGTGTTGAAGAAGATGGTTGTTTCCCTACAAAGAAGATGGCTCCATGATGAAAAAATTGATGTTCATGACATAATGCCGAAAGGAGGATCCCTACAAGCAATAAAGAGTATCTCCACCGAAGAGAGATGCTGTTGATGACAAGTCCCTTGTTAAGAGGGAGCTTAGGTATATTCCTTTTATAGGAATGAGTAGACCCTCCCTAGTTGAGAGGGAGAGATAGACACATCATTCTTGTCTTCATGTTATGGAGAAATAATGGAGGATTGGGTAAGCATCTGAGATTGATTCTGATACTCTTTGAGGATGAGGTAGGGCATCCAATATGCAAGAGCAGTCGAAGAGGAAATTTCACGAGGATGTGTTAATCCAAAATGGGAATGGTCCTAGAAGGACATACGTTGTGAACATTCGGATGAGGTATGTGCCTTGAGAGACAATGATAAAGGTGTCTATTAGTCATTGTGTCGCCAACATTGTGCTCTATTCTTGTGGAGAGATAGAGCTGTTAGTCAAGGACTTGCTATATGACAATGTTGGTCGATATGATGAGATGCACTAACATAAGCTGAATACGTAGCTTATAAGATGGCTTACCAGTTCGACTTTTCTTATGAAAATTCTTAAGTATGAGAATGTCCAAGTACCTTGTATGGATTATGAATACCTCCCTAGTTAAGAGGGAGTGTTGAAATGTGTAACTGGATTCGGTTTTCATAATGTCTATTGTAATTACGATTTTATGTATTTGTTGTGAAGAGAAAAATAAATTTTATTATTATTATTTTGAAGCATGGGTTTCATGCTCAAGGTCATTTTTATTTATAGGTCAAGCACCCATTGAGTGCTTCTAGGCTTTATCATTGAGTCAATAAGTCAATTGAGTCATTGTTGTATATGAAATACCCCGTTGGGCATATCATATTATGTCAAGAAAATTGATTTGAGTCATTAAATGTGTCAAAGACTCCCTCCAAGACAAGTCAACATTCAAAGAACAAGTCGACCTACAAAACAGTGAAGTTGACCTCCAAGAGATGTCTAGTCGGCCTATTGGGAGCCTCCATGAAGCCTATTTATAAGAGAACCCCGACCTCATTCAAGAGCATTCAAGCAGTTTGATTAAAAGGAGATAAGAAGACCTAATAGGGAGCAAAGAAGAAGGAGAATCTAGGAGACGAAAGGAAAACCGAAATATGAAGTTTTTGGGCCATCTTTTTCTCACACGTGCGAGGGAAACTAGGACATAGTTTGCTGCTACCGAACAACAAGTTTAGTCACCTTAAGAAGACGAGAGTTGGGATCAAACGAGTCTATTTTTACAGGCCGGATCATCAAGGGAAGGACAAGTATCTCAAGCGAAGGAACAAGTAGCTAGATTTCACCATCCTCTCTCACACATGTGAAACTAGGATTCTGCATTTAGGTCAGAAGTTGCAAATCCGAAAATCTTGGTCGAAGGAGAAGTTGCAGCAACTAGAAGGCAACTTTGACTAACATTGACTTTGTAGAAGAAAAAATCATCAAGAAGAGTTTTGACTTGGTCTTGGAGGGGTCTTTGTCAAGAGTCATAGGTCTTGGAATTCATCATCTGAACATTCTATAAGAAGAAGAATTCTTGTGAGTTTTCCTTTCAAGAGGAGAGGTTTTGGCCCTGGCTAGTAGCCTACATTTTGTGTCCTCTTGTTCCATTGATCTTCATTGTTTGGTAGCCGTTTGATGATAGAAAACACAATAATAATCAAGTGAAAGAATAAGTTAATAACAAGAACATCAAGTTAAGTAAAAGAACATCACAAGAAGTTATCAAAGTAAGAGAAATCAACTAATCTGGTTGCCTTTATATTTCTCAACACCTCTTAGCCTTCTTGTTCTTCTTGTTGAAGTCCACTAACTGAGTTGCATCAATAGGTGTTTGCACATGAGCCTCTACAATTTCGCACACTTCAACTTCTTCCAGTAAAAGCATCATTCTCTCCTTCCATGGGCCAAATCATCCTTGCCAATCTATCCTCTACCCTCAACCTTGTTGCCATGACCCCACAACCAACGAAATGGAGCAAATCCGTGAACTAGAACTTTCCTCTCTCTCACCTATTGAAGTCTTTGGGTGTTTGGCAAAGTTTTATGAGTTTTGTTCACTGCTAGTAGAAGTTTGAGCTTGTTGGTATTTTTATCAACAGTGACAAAAAATATGGTCTGACCCCTCTTTGGCTCTGAAACCATGTAGAAAATTGTGCCTAACTTGTAGCCCAACCTAGTTTTATGTTTTGCATGGTTTAATGCAGCAACCCATCATGAAACACAAGACTGATAATTGCATTTACATAAAACAAATGAGCTATTTTAGCATTTCTTTCTGCACAACTAACACACTATTAGACAATGATTTTTGGTCAAAGTGACCCTGGAAAGCCCCGACAGTCTCTTTGTTGAAGAATGTAACTATTGTTGGTCTTCATAATTGTATTTGACTCGTGATGCAATGTATTTGTCAAGTGAAAGAAAAAGGAATTTTATTATTAAATAATTTGACTTATTAAAGCATGGATTTCATGCTTGGGTCAATGGTTTATAGGTCAAAGCCTCCATTGTAGGCTTCTAGAGTTTATGTCAAGTGTCCTTGTCTATGTCATAATGTAAAAGATCCTTCTTGGGCTTCATCTATAAAGAAAGAAATTTATTTTTATGTAAATTGGGTCTTCTGAGCCTCTTGAACCAAGTTGGCCTCAAGGAAGGACAAGTCGGCCTCAACAAGGGAATTCGACCTCATAGAGTGACTATATATTGGAGCAATTCGAATAATTTGGAGCACATCTCACACAAGTTTGAATCGAAGATGTTGGAAGTACTAAAAGTGCGAAATTCAAAGGAGGAGGAAAAGGCCAGTGAAGGAGAAGCAAGTCTTTATCTAGCTAAGGAATTCAAGATTTTCTCTCTTGTCTCATACGTGCGAAGGAATTGAAGTGTAGGAGGGCCGGAATTCTAATGCAGTAGGGTCGAAAATCTGTCCTTGATGCAGTATTGAAGTAGTGTTGATCAATATTTTTGTAGTTGATCTTTGAAGGTTGGATGAACAATTTAAGGGCCAACTTGGTGGAGGAGGAAGGTATTTTGGTCTAAGGTCTTGGTCTATCTCAACTTGAATTTGCTAGTGAAGAGTTTGACTGGGGTTTTCCCTATAAAGGGTTTTAGCCCTGGCTGAGTGCCTATATTTGGTGTCATAGATCCTCGTGTTTTGCTTTGATGATTGCTTGATGAAATAAAGATAAAAGAACATAAGAAAGTTAATAAGAACACAAAGATATCACAAGTAATTTTCAACATAAGAAAATATTTCTGCCTTTCCGATTTTCTAACACTGTTGGGAAAAACCAGTCTTCTAAGGAGGAGATTTATTTGTTTTTGAGGGAAATTATTTCTAACAAAATTAGCAACAAGAGAGTACTTATCTCTTCCCTTTGAATATGTTGATTAAAGATTCTTACTCTACACTGAACTAAGAATGATATTTTCACACAATCATTCTCCTTCTAGCTAAGAATATAGTCTCTTGACCACTGCTCACAGACAGGGAATCAAGTCTCTTTCTCAGCTACAACACAGGAGTTCGAGCTCCTTTATCAGCATCACTCTTCTATTTGAAGTCTAGGTCCATGTCACTAAAGGGACAAACCCTTAACACCCTCAAATTGGTCTTCAAAATTTATGATGACAGTCCTGAAAATTTTGGGAGAGGACTGTGACTATCTGTGGGTAGATACACTACCTCCTTAACATTGGAAACCACCCTAAAATCAACCTAGACCTATAGCAGCCAACAAATATGCTCTTTGCCTTGTTATTCGAGCTCTTCTAAAGTCTGTCTCGGCCCTAGGAGGAAATTGAACTGTTGTAGGTGATTGCTTCTTGCTCTGTTGTAGATCTCCAAAGGTTCTCCTCCGCTGCTCTCCTCTTCTCAACATACTCATGAGAATAATGAGCTTCATTTTCCTTTTTGGCTCCCTTTTGTCTTCTCCATAAAATAGGAACCCTATCCTTAAGATCTAATGGCTGAGATTTAATCTCAAGCCATTAGATCAGTGGCTAGGATCAATCCCCGACTTGACCCCTCATATATGTGGTCCCCTTCTTTTAAAATACTTTCTAGTACTTTTAATGTTTTAGTACTTCTTAGTACTTTTTAAGATTTCTTACTGCAGTTACACGAATTTGCTACAACAATTACGCAACAATAGTTTCGGCTTGAAAGTCATCACTCGACCCTCTCGTACAACCCACACTTGGCCCTCAACCCACAAGTGTGGCCCAACTGATTTACTTCAGCGTACAAGAGAAAACTCGGCCTCTCGGCTCATGGGGATAAACACACCCTGCTCTCAAGGAACTTAGCCTTACTTGGCCTCTAGATGACTCGACCTCTTTGTGAATCAATTCGCTCTTGGTCTCGCTATAGCTAGGTTGACCTCACAACTTGCTTTCTCTGCCCAGATATTCACTCTCACTGAATCTCCGACTCATGCATTCAATTGCGTCTTCACCTTGACGCATAGGCTCAGTTTATAAGTTATCTAAGCTAAGATCGATGGCCAGAATTAATACGTCAAGTTAATTGAGGATAAATTACTTATCTTTAGTTAACCTTTATATCTTTAGCTTTCTTTACTTTAACTCAAGTACCATTCATAAATTTAGCTTGCATTACATGCACATCTCATGCACGTCATGTGCAATTCATCTGCATGCATGCAACTCCGCATCTAGCATGAAATCCACTTGTACACTCCGCATGTCGCATGCAATCAATAAACAAACTCCATATGTTGCATGCAACTCACATGCATGCCTTGCATGTCGCATGCAACTCACATGCATCCCTTGCAATGTTGCATGCAAGCTCCTAAAGAGGCCAAACAATGCCCTTCTAGTTAACACACAAGGCTAGAAGACCTTCTGCAATTACATAACAAGGAGGAAGCATTGATTGAAAGAGTTGGTGCTCATATCCCTTTTTGACACAATAATCTTAGGTTCCCGACCCTTAATAATCTGAATTCCAACACTCCTTGGAGCACAACTAGATAGTAGATCTTGCAAGTGGGAAGGGCCTTCTCGTAAGCCCCATCTAGTCCAATGACCAGAGAAATGAGACCAAGATGAGATGTCATACAACGGAAGTTTCCATTGTATATCTACCCAAAGTTTGAGTGGAAGGAGAGAAGGATCCGTCAAAATCATAGGCTTCCCCACTATGCCATCGTTCCATATGTTGATTTTCTTTCCATTATCAAGAATCCAGTGTAGTTGCCTTCGCAGGAAAGGAAGAAAAACTTGGAGAAGTTTCGAAATTTGTGGTCCGTTGTGAATAGGCAAGACATTATCTTTAGCCCCAAGGGAAATGTTCACGAGAGTAGGGTTCTTGATGTCAAGGGCATCATGAGATTTCGGGGCATGGAGCGTATTCCAATTTACCAGGTGCATTCTTTTGTGATTCATATTTCCACCTTCCCATAGGAACTTCCGAAGCTCTTGGTTATACTTTGTTTGACTCTGATCTGTGCTAGTAGAGAGGAGAATAAGAAGATTAGATATGTTGATAAAGACAAATTTAGTGAAGACAAGGCAACCAATTGGGTTGAGCCATTGAACACCCCAATGGGTGAATTTGGCTTTAAATTTGGAGATGATCAGCTGTGAAGAGGAGGAAGAAGGGGAATGAAGGTAGAGGAAGATGCCCTGATAAAACAAATTTAGTCAAGAAAAGGCAACCAATTGGGTTGAGCTATTGAACAGCCCAGTGGGTGAATTTGGCTTTAACTTTGGGGATGATCAGCTGTGAAGAGGAGGAAGAAGGGGAATGAAGGTAGAGGAAGATGCCAAAGTATTTGAAAGAATGATAATTGTCTTGGAAGGAGAAATGGAAAAGTTTGGCAATAGCAACTATGGATCTAGAGCTAATATTCCAGGCATAGATTTGACTCTTGGCGCAATTAATTAAGCCTCTGGAGACTCTGGTGAACAATTTGAAAATTTCTTTGAACCTGGAGGTGATTATAGTAGATGCTTCTCCCTTCAATATGGTGTCATTAGCGAATTGGGAATGGTTGATTTATTAACACCTCTGACAAATCAGATGCCTGGGATGTTCCCTATCCTCCTCTTTTGCTCAGGTTTCCTACTTAAGGAGTCCACTATTAGATTATACAATAATGGAGACAAAGAGAAACCTTGCCTTAACCTTCTTGATTCCTTGAAAAAGGAAGATGGCTTGCCATTGACAAAGGGGACTACCCAAATGTTACTGATACAATTGGATATCTAGTTGATAACATTCTCTTCGAATCCAAATTCATGCAACATTTCCAACCAAAAGCTATGAAAAACCCTGTTAAATGCGTTGGCCATATTTATTTTGATGATTGTACCCTTCTCTCTGGGACTTGCTTTTGTGTATTTCTTTGTGAACTAGGATTATGTTGTCCATGATTTGTGGTTTTTCCATAAACCCGCCCTCACTAGCTGAGATGATATTGGAGAGGACAGGCTTGATTTGATTGGTAGAAGTGGGCAATGAATCCATTAGTGCCCAGGGCTTGACATCCATCAAGGTACGAGGCCTTGTCAGGGTTGAATTGTTTAGTCACCTTTGGTATTGCTTGGAATAGTCAGTCACTGCCTTCAAAACTTATGATGGTGGGCGTATGTGCTAGCATTTGTTCAATTTCTTCCTTGCTTGTTGACCTAGAATTTTTGTACAAGTTATGAAAGTGGGTTGAAGTTGCCTCTTTTATCTTTCCAAAGGAGGCAAGGACCTCCCCATCTTCTGTTTTGCTTTCTTTGAGTGTCTCCAACCTTAACTTGGCTTTTTCTTTCCTGCGAAAAAAATTCGGTGTTCCTGTCACTTTCTTGCAACTATAGACTTTGAGATTTCAATCTCCATTTTACCTCTTTTGTGTGCAATGCTTTTGGTATTTGGTGTGAATACCCCTTTCTCTTTAAGATAAGCTTCAAAGGTTGTTTGTTTGTTGGCTAGGCAAATTTGGATGTCTTCTAGTTCATTCTTGCATAAATTAATTTCTATATATGGGGGCCTAAAGCTATATTTGGCCCAACCTTTTAAGGCCAGCTTGGTAGCTTTGAGTTTTTGCTCTCAAATAAAGATTGGGAAGTTGTGTATCCTACTTCTCAAGGTACGAGAGATAGTCTCAAAGAACAAGGGTGATTGGGTCCAAATAGGATTAAAGAGAAAAGGAATAAGGCCGAGAATGAGGGATTTAGAAAAGAGGGAAATAGGGTGATGATGTGAACCTACCCAAGGGGAATGAAGGAAGATAAGGACAAGATATTATGTAGAAAAGAACTGGACAACATGAATTTATCTAGCCTTGTAACAATGTGGCTAGGACCAAAACATGGCACGAGAGATAGTCTCAAAGAGCGAGGGTGATTGGGTCCAAATAGGATTAAAGAGAAAAGGAATAGGGTCGAGAATAGGGGATTTAGAAGACAGGGAAATAGGGTGATGATCTGAACCTACCAGGGGGATGAAGGAAGATAAGGACAAGATATTCTATAGAAAAGAACTAGACAACATGAATGTATCTAGCCTTGTAACAATGTGGCTAGGACCAAAACATTTGTTCGACTGTGCTCCCCTTTGTTGGTTTGGTGTCAATTAAGTCTAGAGAGGAGATGAAGTCCTCCATTTGTTGTTCCCAAAAGGAGTTGTGCACAATACTTCATCCTCTCTTCTACTTTTGAATTAAGGTAAATTCCCCTGTTATTATGAGTTTTGCCTTAGATTCGTCGTATTGCAAGTCCATTATAGTCTCCACCAATGAGGTTTTTATTGATAATTGATAGTCATATAGACATTAACTACTTTACCTATTTCTCCGTATGGAAGGTGGGTTAGACTCTCTAGAAGCAAGTGCAGAGAAGACTGATTAAGGTTCACCTGAACAAGTTTGCATTACATAAGGTGTAGAGGCCAAAGTGGTAAAAGTCGACCTTGGGAATAAATCGACAAGGGTTCGAAAATTGGAAAAGTCAATATAGTTTGGATGTTTTTGAAAAAATCAGCAAAAACTCGGCGAAATTTAAAAAGTACAAAAATATTCATTTTTAAATTTTGTTTTAGAATCTAAAGTATCCACAACATTAGATAAATACATTGCCACATAAATATGAAAAGAAAGCTAATATATAAGATGTACAAGAAGTCTAGTGCTACATCACATATTAATAGTGAATCAAGTCCTAAATCTTGAGTCCTGACTTAGTCTCGACTCTCAAGAGTCAAAATATCAACAAAAACTCTAGTAAATGTATATAATGATTCATCATGATGAGTTATCTACATGCCATAAACTAATCAATCATTGAGTTCCTCTGCCCCTTTTACGGGAATAGGGAATGGCTTTTCCTTTTCCTCTAGAGGAAGAAGGCCCTACCCCTTGGGCTACAAATGGACTTTGTCGTCCTCTAGAAGCAAAAATAGGTCGCCTTTGTCCTCTGTTGTTGCCCATCCTAGATGGTGTCACCTCCTCCTCCTCCTCTGCTTCCTGTTCCCGCTCCTCCTATACCTCTCCCTCCATTGTAGCTACTACCTCCTCTTACTCTAGTGCCTTCGAATGTAACCTCTAACCAATTAGGGACTTAGTCCATGATAGGCCTCTCAGTCTCAACCCTCCATACAACAATGGTGTCAATATGGTCCAATGAGATGGCTTCCACGTCAAGGGTTTTCTGAAGATGTCTCATCCACAATTGGAGATTGTAGTAGACGTAGACCATGTCATTGAGCCGCTGGGACTCCATCTTGGATTAGGATCATAGGTTGTAACTTAGTACTTAGAAGATTTAAATATTACAAATAATAAATTATAATTTATAATCTAAGTCACCTAACAGGGGGACACGAGACACGCAGGACACACAAATTCGAGTGTCCGACACGGGGCATGTAGACCCCTCGGAGCAGGACACATTATATATATATAGAAGGGGATCATCGTTCTTGCTTTTTTATGATGATGCAACCACCCTTGCCACACCAACATTGGCTTCTCTTTCCATTTCTTTCCTCTTATAGCTATAGACACATTTGAACATGCTCCAATTCCACAACTCGATAAGCCCATCAAATGTGCTTTCACACGGAAATAGGCGCTCTTGAATGGATTGTTGCAATAGCTGCATGTCCAAAGAACATTGCCTCCTCCTTTTAACATGTTGCCCGACCCTTGATCTCTTGTGACATACTTCTGCAAGGGAAATTTACTTTCTTCAGCCTGTTGTCTTTCTAATTTTTTTTCTCTCAACATTTGAAGCTGTTGTTGTAGCCCCATTTCCAACAAAGGGAGCATTGGCAGACCCTGATGAAACTGGAATAGAGGGGGGGGGGTCATTACCAATGGGGACATTCTTCCCCTTCTTTTGCTCATTCCATGCTGCTCTTGATTTAGCCATGAATGCTGTAAGAAAAAAATAAAAAATGCACTAGCATGTAAACAAAATGGACAGGCAAACTGCTATAGCAAAAGTGGAAAAAATGGAAGCAAAATGCACCTACTGGTTGCTTGAATCACCTTCAAAGCGCTCCTAAACCCTTTGCTACTCGCTCCCACACACCTACAACAAGAGAGACACATTACAATGAAGAGAAAGCAACCCAAATGGGGCTTTTAAAAAGCTGCCACATGAAGGATCTTGAGGATAACTTACTTGTTACAGGTGTAGAGCATCATATCCTAGAATGCAAGAAGTTGTTGGTAGAAAAATTTGACATGAAGGATCTTAAGTGTATCCATTGCTCCTAAACCCTTTGCTACTCGCTCCCACACACCCACAACAAGAGAGACACATTACAATGAAGAGAAAGCAACCCAAATGGGGCTTTTAAAAAGCTGCCACATGAAGGATCTTGAGGATAACTTACTTGTTACAGGTGTAGAGCATCATATCCTAGAATGCAAGAAGTTGTTGGTAGAAAAATTTGACATGAAGGATCTTAAGTGTATCCATTACTACTTGGGATTGGAGGTATGATAGAAACTAGGTGAAATCTATCTTGGTCAAGGGAAATATGTAATCAAGATATTGCAGAAGTTTGGCATGGTGAACAACAAACCAATGACAACCTTGTTGATTACCAATTTGAAGAAGTTAAGAAGTTCAAAGTCAAGTCCTGTTGATCCTACATGTTACTGACAGTTAAATTGATCCTTGATGTATCTTGTGAACGCTTTGCCTGATATATGCTTTGCAGTAAATGTTCTTAGTCAATTCCAAATGGAGCCCAGGCATGATCATTGGATAGCAGCTAAACACATTTTGAGGTATCTTCGTGGAACGATACATCACTACCTAAGATATGCTGGTAAGGAAATATAACTAGTAGGCTATACAAATTCTGATTGGGGTGGCAATGAGACAGATGGAAGAAGCACTATTGGTGGATGATATAGTTTGGGATCCTCTATGATCTCATGGATAAGCAGGAAACAAGATTCAATTGTATTAAGTAGTGCTGAAGCATAGTACATTGCAATGCGTGAAGCTAGAAGAGAAGTTGTTTGATTGAGAAAGTTGTTATCTGATTTGTTTGAAAGACCGTTGGACTCTACCATCATATGTTGTGATAACCAAAGCAATATAAGATTGATTGAGGACCCAATATTTCATACTAGGACAAAGCATATTATTAATATGTATCATTACATTCAAAGCTTGGTGCAAGATGGGGTCCTAAAGCTACATTACATCTCCACTGATGAACAAGTAGCTGATGTTTTGACGAAGTCTCTTCCGAACAAGAAGCTTGAAGACTT
Organism: Pinus albicaulis; assembly: GCA_034641835.2. Classification (NCBI taxonomy): domain Eukaryota; kingdom Viridiplantae; phylum Streptophyta; class Pinopsida; order Pinales; family Pinaceae; genus Pinus; species Pinus albicaulis. Next base: position 771,849,951 of record CM076577.1, on the reverse strand, counting down.
GAGAAACAAACTTGGACTTGTTGACATCTCCTCCCTGATTGAGGGGAGTGATATGGGACACTATATTCTCCATGTGTATCATGCACTATGCGAAGACGAACCGTCGTACATCTAGTGTATCACACTAGAGGGATAATGGAGGATTGATAAGCATCTGGGATTGGTTCTCCTTGAGGATTGGGAATCCAAGAAAGGAAGTGGTCTCGTGTACCGATACTCTTTGAAGATGTGGTAGGGCATCCAAGATAAGAGTAGTTGAAGAGGACCAATGTTCTTTCAGGATTGAAAATCCAAGATAAGAATAGTCAAAGAATAGTCCCGGAAGGACATACTTGGTGAACATCCGGATGGGGTAATTGCCTTGAGAAGATGATGTCCATATGTATGCCTCCCAACATTGTACTCTAATCTAGTGGAAAGTTAGAGTTTGTTAGTCAAGGTCTTGCTATCCTTGAGATTGACAATGTTGGTTGTGATGCGTACTAGATGCCTTATCAATCCAACCCTTCTTATGAGAACATTTCAATTTGAAAATTCATGTACCTCGTTATGAGATTATGAATACCTCACTAGTTAAGAGGGAGTGTTAGAAAATGTAACTAGGTTTGGTCTTTATAATACTATTTGTACTTGTATCAATGTAACTTTTATGAAAAGGAAAAGAAAATTTATTATTACTTTTCTAGATAAGCATGTTCTTCATGCTTCTAGGGCTTCTTGAGTCGATAAGAAATTTTGTCATAAGTCAAAATCCCTTCCAGGCAATTTGTAATCAAATGAAAATATCATTTTTGAGTCTAGAAGAGTCTATTTGACCCCCAAGACCAAGTCGACCCTGCCAAGAGAAGTCGACCTAGTGTTGGGAAATCTAGGGCTGTATTTAGATTAGGGTTCTTTAAATGATTTCCCTTGACAAATTCTTATGATGTCTTTTAGTTCTTTATTATATTAGTGTTCTTTCCATCATCAAGACAAATGCCAAAAATAAGAAGATCACAAATGCAACAATAGAGACACCAGAGATAGGCTCCAAGCAAGGGCAAAACCCAAAGAATTCTCTTCTTATAGATCAATTCAAGGAACACTTCCAAGACCATAGACCCAAGACAACTCACCAAGATCAGGCCAGCCACCCAAGACAAATTTTTGCTCCTCATAGAAGATTTACTGCTCCTTTCTGCACAACTTCGGACCTGTGGAAACTCTAGTCCTCCACAGAAACTCACACGAAGAGAGAAAAGTTCGTCCAAAATAAAAATAGATAAAAATCCTTCTTCTTCACTACCTTCTGCTCCTCTTCACACTTCCTTTTTTGCCTCAGATTTGCTTAAGAAAAATGAATTCCAAGTGTATGTCTTATGGAGGTCGAATTCTTCTTTATATATAGGTTTCTGGTGGGTAGGAAGGGTCTCTTCTGGGCCGACTTGAAGGGCTGGCCAACCTAATCTTCGGTGGACACTAGACACTACTATTTCATAAAATAAAATTTCCTTTTCTTGTTACATGGGCCCCAATGGGTCTTTTACATTATGAATTTGATTTTGACTCGATACAAAAATCGTAGAGCACACAATGGGTGCTTTGACCTATTGACCTATGACCCAAGCATGAAAACCATGATTTAATAAGTCAAATTTTCTTTTACAATAAAATTAATTTTTCTTTCTTTTGAAAAGTACAATAATTACATCATGTTATGAAGACCGATACTAGTTACATACTTCAACACTCCCTCTTAACTAGGGAGGTATTCATAATTGACCAACGATACAAGGATAATACTCATTTTGAAAAGCTCTTATAAGAAGAGAATCAACATACGCAATGCTAGGGATACCCTAACTTCCAAGGTATCCTCACATCAAATATCCAAGTGTCAATGCCACTAATACAAAGAATCCAACTAAGGGATTCCAGTGCCATACACTCTACAAGGATCTAAGACACTGTCAGGACTACGGTGTTATCTGGGCATCTGCCACTATAGGTCCCATCAAGATTTAGCCCTAACACCAACCCACAAGGATCTAGGTATCATATCCAAGGTTGAAGCTCCACAAGACCAATTATACCCTCCCTCACTAGGATCCAAACACATCATCAACGAGCCGACCAAGATGTCCTCTTAGGTACCATCACTGGCTTTTTCATGGTACTTCACTCCATTTCAAATCATCAAGCATGCTTATCAAATATTCAATAACTTTGTAGGGAGAGATTCATATCTCAATTACATGTTCATCTGTAGCTTTATGACTCCATCCAATGTCAAATTTTCAATACATATGCTCTTATATGCTAGCACAAAATTTTGGGGTCTTTAATCATTCTGACGCTGCTTAGGTCATCTTACTATCAAGCAAGTCTCCACAAAAGCTTTCTTTTCCAATATTTTCAGTAGCACCAAACCCAACCTCACCACTTTTCAACACATCCAAGTCTTGATCACGAACAACCATCAATAATGCTTTAGCTATCTTTGATCTTGAGACATCCTCATGGCCTTCACATCATTTAATCAACTGGAGGAGATTCATTTTTTCAACCAAGCTCCCTCTCAAATTAGGGAGATATACAGTAGTCATTTATCCAAGTTTCTTCTAGGGGACAATTCCATCAACAATTTTATTCTTCCAGCCATACCATCATTTCATCGAAGAGCTTTGATCTTTGTTCCTTCAAGAACATGTCATCTAATCATCTAGCTCCCTCTTTCCATCATGCACAATATCATCATTAAGTCATTATCAAGTATCATCTACATCTTGAAGACCATGTACTTGCAAATATTCAACAACAAGTATAACCAAGCAGAAATATATATGTATAAGAGCATGATGTTAAATTTTTTTTAATACATGGTTAGCATGTTATCACAAAGGGAGCATCTATGTTTATCAAATAAGAGATCAGACTTTAGATATCTAGAACCTAAATCTAGTGTGGTTTAACAAAGGTTCTTCATGCATTAACATTCTTACAACAACCTTAGCTAGGGTTTTGTCACAAAACCTAGATTTCATCATTAAGAAAAAAAACTTTAGATATCAAAAACTAAATCAAGTCAACATCTTACATCTATGGTTGCATTAACACACCCTACAATTGTTTATCAATTTCTACTAGGGTTTTGTTGTTATCCCTAGACAATTTAGGCTAAGGATTCAACCATATAGAAGCACATTCAGCTAGGGTTTCATTCCTAGGATTTTACATTTTACAATGGTTTTGTCATAAACCTTAAAAATCTAGGGTTTCATAATATAACCTATATATCAATAATAAACCCTAATAGGCTAATCATAATTACCAAAACCCTAATCATTAAAAGAGTAGGATTTTATCATGTGATCATTTATCAACAAACTCCAAGTAGACTAGGGTTTCATCTATATTCTCAACATACCCTACGCATAAAAAAGCTAGGGTGTTGTAGCGAACCCTAAAGGTTAGGGTTTCACAAAAGTAAACAAGAGTTAGAGAATATAACAAGGTTGATTTAATCTAAAGAACATGAATCTTAATGATTCAAAACCCTAAACATGAAAGAGTTAGTAATATAAAACAAATTTCAAAATGACGGTGCCTTGTAATATGAAGAAGATCTACTATAACTCTTTATACATACCTTGAGTTATTATTTTTACAAACTTGGTAAGGTTTCCTTAATGAAGGGCTCCCTTCGAATTATGACAACATCTTCATGGTTCATCTCCTTATGAGTCAACTTGTGCTTTAGGGATCTAACTTGGTTTACCAAGTCACCATTCTTAATATATAGTTGCAATATTTATTGAAAAGCACAAGCAAAATATGAAAGTACAATATTATCTAGAATTTCCATTAGAGTGAGCTCCTAGGGATTTGAGTTACAAAATCTAGACGTGTTTTAATTTTCATTATTGTCAAGAATTGTCATATATCATAGACTATCTATAAACCCTAGACAATTGTGAGATAGGGTTTCTAAGAGGAAACAAGTGAATGAGAGAGAGACTATCATGTGTACTATTCCTAGTCATTAACAATCTTTAATGAGGATTTGCCATCTCTAGAGTCATACTAGCAACTAACTCTAGAAAATAAGCAATTTATACATACCTCAAAACTTACATTCCTTGGAAGGATTGATGTTCCATATAGCTTGTTTCCTCTTCTTGCAAAACGAAGACATATTGGATGCTGCTTAAGACATAAAACTAGGATCTGTACTTTGCTTGAGAGATTAGGCTTGCTTCAAATTGCTTCTTCCAACAAGTCAAACAACAATGTTGTTGTTCTGCTACAGGACTTCAATATGCTATAACTCTTCTTATTATTGACTGAATAGAGACTTACAAAATACTATCTCTTCTCCTTGAGATAAAGATAATATATCTTGTCCAAAGATCTTCACAATTATACTAACTCTCCTATCTCCTTGAGACGGGGACTTATCACTGTCAATGTAAGAGGATGTTTTTCTCTGCTTGTAGCTTTCCTAGAACCTAGGTCTGGATCTTTTGAAGATAATCAATTGTCTTCAAACTTTGTATACTTTGTCAAGGGAGATTGTATGCTTCCGAGTAGACTTGAGATAACCCTCTATATAGGGCTTCCAAAATACTGATATCTAATCTAGAGGCAAAGCTCCACCAACCACTAATCATACACACTAGTGTGTTCAGGATGACACTGCAAAAGAACTGATATATACTTGGAGTCACACTTGAATACCTTCCACAAAGTCGACTGACTTTATTACTAATTTTATTTAGTTTTTCCAATATATATACACGAAACTACTTCAAAATCTTGGTTACTGCACAAATTTGGACTACTACTTTTTATCACAAATTCTCGGCCTCTATACCACTGTATAGGACTAGTATAGAACAACGATTTTTTTCTCCAGGAATGGTAACCATATATATATATATATATAGTTGCATTCTGAAAGAATCGTTGATATACTTAGTCTATACGTGGCCCGAAGGTATATATATATATATATATATATATATATATATATATATATCATAGTATTAAAAACCGGAACCGGTGGACCTAATGAACCGGGTTTATGACCGAAACCGGTCTAATCGGTACTGGTCAGGTCTAAATGAACTAGTTTTTAAACAAAATACATTAAATAATTATTTTTTAATAAAAAAAACTATTTTTAAGATTTGCAACCATGATTCCAAGCCAATAGAGACAAAATATGCGAACTTCGCTCATTTATATACCATGTAAGGGTGAATATATCAAAATGGATCAAAATGGCACTGAGTGCAATACATGTCATCGAAAAAATACATAAGCAATGAGGCTCCAAATGACCCATAAAGTCCAAAAACAATGCTACAAGCTATGAGGCCATTGGCCTAGTACAAGACTACAAGTCTAGAGTCTAGAATCTACAATGTACACATGATCAATCATCAAATTCATCAACACTACTAGACATCGGATCAACATCGAGAGTTGCATAGACATCATCTAGATCAGAGTCTGAGGATGCCTCAGCCTCATCTGCAACCTTAATACCACTACCACCAATAACAATAGAAGTGGACCTAATGGAAGCACGAGTTACTCGAGCTGCATGACTAGTGCCTTCCATTGGTTGTTTGCCTTTCCTTGATGCAGCCACCAATCCTGGGTCTGATGGTGCCACCAAATTTGCTTCATCCCCCGCTAATGCTGCATCAATATCCAAATCAGCCTCAAACACTGGATCTTCAGTCTCCTCCACCCATTCTGATGTTGGATCAATATCGTCCAACACAATGGGATCTAGATTAGGTGTTTGTTCATCATTTGGTTCCGCCTCAAGTGAAGGTTTTATTGCATGAACACAAGATCATTTAATCGTTTTTGTTCCAAACGATTTCTCTTCTTTGCGTGTATGCGCTCAAAAACAAACCAATTGCGCTCACAACTTGAAGCACTGCAAGTTTGGCTGATGACTTTAATTGCAAACTTTTGCAATTGAGGACATTGGCTGCCAAATGACACCCACCAATGTGCTACAAATAAAAAGACATTAATTATTAACATAGTTCATTTCATCACTTATTTACAAACAATTTAATTTGAAAAGAAAAACAAATTGGAATTGCTTACTTGGTTGATCCACAACTTTTGCCATTTTTGCCAAGTTTTTTCCGAAGGTACCAGCTTCCATACTGAAAAGAGTAAGTTGTTTATGTATTTCCAACTAGTCTGCATGGATAGGGACCATGCACTCCAAGCAATCAATCAATCCAGCTCTGACCTCCCCATCCTGCAGATCTCCTAGTTGAGCTTTATAATGATACTTTGGGTTCAAAAAATACCCAACTGCATATATAGGACGATGGAGTTGATTGTTCCATCTGTTATCAATGATCTCCCATATACGACCATATTTAGCTAACCTGTCCCTGTACATTGCCTGTATTTACTCCTTTGCCTAATCCATAGCCTCATAAATGTATCCCATTGCCAACTTTTCCCCATCCACCATCCTTAGCACCTTAACAAGGGGCTTAGTAATTTTTACAAGCTTTGAAGACCTTTTCCAAAAATAATTGTCAAACAGTTTCTTTTTGGTGTCTTTGCCATCTTGTCTACGAGCCGAGATTCAGTCCAATCATCAAAAGAAAACATTTTCTGCAAGTTTTTTTGTTGAGAATTGAGACATTGCAATGTGAGGAAGTGAGTTGCAAATCTCGTAATTGCAGGCCTAACAAGCTCTTTGCCCCCAGTGTTTTTCCTCATTAGGCTCAATACCCATGAGTGGTTGTAAATTTATTTTGTAATGCACTAGGCATGCTCTACAATGTTTTTACCCACTCCACTTTACCTATGTCCTCAAGCATGAGGTCTATGCAATGTGCAGCGCATGGAGTCCAAAATATGGTCCTATATTTGGACTCAAGCATCTTTCTAGCAAGAACATAGTTTGAGGCATTATCTATGATGACCTGCACAACATTTTGCTCCCCCACTTCCTGAATAATCTCATCTAAAAGCTCAAATAGAAGGGTTGCATCCTTCACCTTATCAGATGCATCAACTGATCTCAAAAGCATTGTTCCTTGAGAGCAAGAAACAAGGAAATTAATGATAGTGCAGTTCTTTCCATTAGTCCATCCATCTGACATGATTGAACAACCTGTTTTGATCCATGAATCTCTATTCTCAGCCAAATACTCATCAATGGAAGAAATCTCTTTTTGCAAAAGAGATCCCCTCAAGTCATGCACACTAGGGCCTTTGAAGCCTTTTCCTACAGCTATAACAAAGTCCCACATAGCTTGGTAATAAGGTGAGCGAGCAACATTAAATGGGATATCTGCATCATACCACCATCAAGCAATGTACTTATAAGAAGTTTCTTTGCATTGTTTTTTCCAATGTTGATCCAAAGTGGGTTGACGACTTGGCTGGGAGGAAGTGGCTGTGGGATTAGCAGTGGATGAGAAATAACTTTGGATGTTGGGTCTCTTTGTTGGTATTGATTTTTGGCCAAGAGGAGGAACATAGTGTAAGGGGTCATTGGTGGAAGGGATAGAAGTGGAGTCTTGAATCTCATAATCATCATACCCACTCTCTTTCATGGCTTCTATTAATTCCCTCTTCCTTGCAATTTCATCTTGGATGGCCTTCTCCCTAACCGTAGTCTCCTCAAACTTTTCAAACTTGGCAAGGTATTCTGCCCTAACAGGATCTATCACTTCATTAGGTGCATCACATGGTTTTACTTGGCCTCTTATCCCAGACAAGTGTTGTTTCAATCTAAGAATACCCCCACCTCCAATAGATTTTTCACAAAATTTGCATATCATTTTGTTGTGAAATGTAACTAGGTCAGTCTTCATGTTGACTATGTAATTATGAAAAGAAGGAGGCAAAGATAATAAAATGTATTTTGTTGTACTTGCTTCATGGGTTTCATGAGCAAGATTTTATTATGTAAATAGACTTCTTCTTGATGTCTATTAGGTTCTTCTCTTCTAGGTATAAATAGGATTAAGTGTCAAAATCATGAAGGATCCAGTTCAGATGGATATGCTCCAAGACCTTGTAAAGAAGCTCTCAACAACCTTCAAAATATGTTGGAAGACAAGCTCCTAATATAGTGAAAACAACGTTGGAATATAAGTGAAGTAATGCCTCATAAAGTGACGGAGTATATAAACTACAAGTCGGCGTAAATACCAGCGGATTGGTCGACCTAATAGCTGGATCAATCACCTATATATATGACTGATCTGTGGCTCATTTGGAGGAGCAGAAAATGTGGATGAGTTTGAGGTTGACAACGTTTAAAGGGAGCAGATCTAAGGACATAATTGAATGCGGATTTATCTGAAGGGAGAAGGGACTAAAGGATATAGTTTTCGGAAGTAAATGAAGGATATAGTTTACGGAAGTAGCTGAAGGATATAAATTGCGGAAGTGACTGAAGGATTGCGGAAGTGACTGAAGGATATAGATTGCTGAAGGTACAGGTTGCAAAAAGGTACAATAAGGTACAGGATTGGTGCAGTAAATTTGCGGAAGGTGCAGAAAGGATATAATAAGGATATCTCTGGTTTTATAGCATCTAAGGAAAGAATTTGTCAAAGAAAAAGACAATGATCTCAAGGTGGTAGAAAGTGAGGAAGGTAAATCACCTTCCTAACTACATTTCAAGATATTCAGTTACAAGTGAAAATAATTCTGTCTCTACATTTGACTAAGTACTTTGATAATTGACTTGATGAAAGATTAACTAAGTTAAAGAAGAGAATATATAAGCAAGCTCACAAGTAGTTATCAAGAAGAGAATTTTTGTATTAATCTAAGCCCTACAAATTCTCAACACATTTTTCCATCAACCACATCACAATGGGCCCATGCACTGTCCTTGGATTTTGGAGCCATCTTGACTTCAAATAATTGAAATTTGCAAAGAAATCTGCCATTTAGAAAAAATTGCAGGTAAGATAAATGGAAAACCAAGGCTAAATTTAGGAAAAAAAATGCCACATTGAAACATACAAAATTCGATAGCATAGGACTAGAGATTTGATAGCAATAGTATAACTGAACACACAAAAAAATTAATACATGGACAACAGTGAAATAACTTATAAGGGATTTTTCAAGTGAAAATCCTTACATGGAAATGCAAACTAGCTTCTTTAGCCTCCTCTTGAAGATGCCAACTCTACTGACAACTCCAAACTATCTCCAAAATAGCTCCAACTCCAACTCCAAGCCTCCAAGATCACTGCTCTAGCAAAAACTCAACACTCTCCAAGCTCTCAATCAAACTCACAAAAGCTCCAAATGAGATGTGTGAGACAAATGAGAGGCTGCCCTTCCTTATAAAGGATTGGGGAGGGTGTTTTTGGAGGAAAACAACCCTCCTCTTCCCTCCAAAACAACCCTAAACAACTAAAATTTGTGTGCGTGGGTCCCAGTTGCAGCCTTCCAGCTAACCGATCGGTTAACGACGGAACCAACCTGTTAGCATCAATTTGAACGGAAAATTTGGTGAAGAGGGGTGTCTGACCCGATTTTTTTGCCGGTTTAGCCTGCTGGCCTCTTGACCAGCTAGTTTGACCGGTTACTGGTTCAACCCGGCCAATTTTGAATACTATGATATATATATATATATATATATATATATATATATATATATATATATATATATTCTTTAATTTTGATTTCCCAAGTGAAGAGAATCATGCCTTTGTAGCCTCATACAAGAAGAAAGGAAGATTTGGAAAATTTGGCCCTCAAAATAAATGAAGAAATATGGACAACGTGCGATGTTTTGGATGTGATGAACTTGGACACTATAAAAGAGATTGTCCTAAATCTGGAAATGTCAAAAGGAAAAAGGAAGAAGCTCATGTCACGTATGAAAGTGAAGCATCTGACACTAAAAGATCTAAGGAGGAAGCAAGAGATCTCTATTATGATTGAGATCATCTTTCTCTTTAAGTGATCTCTGATTAATTGTAAAAATAAAATAAAATTGTATGATAACAATGTACATTAAGAAGCATCTCGAAAGAAGCATGGAAGAAGCTCTCAGTGTAACAGTTTCTGGAAAAACCTCCCTACTTAAGTAAAGCAGTCATCAGATCAAGGGTCATCATGGGGACAAAGTTTTGAGATATGATGACATATTGATGAAGCAGGTCAAAGTAATGAAACTCTTCCTTCAAGAGAAACCCCTACAGGATGACTCAAGGAAAACATGTATGAGGTATGCAGACTTATATGCTAACATTGGATGCTGTGAAGTCATGTCATATGGTTGCAGGTAATGAACTTTTGTATTTAGAAGTATGATCTATAAAAGAGTATCTCTCAATGCACGGACAGATGAAATCAACAAAATATGTCCTCATGGTATATGAGGTGGTTGTTGAAAGTTCCTGGGAATGGAAAATGTGCAGAAAGGAAGAGATCATGAAATACAACCATGTCTTGAGGCAGGAATCATTCAGAGGTCAAGTAGATGTGACTAAAAGATCTCCTGGGAAAATATGTAGACTCTAACAAAAGTCCGGAAACCCTTAGCAAAATCATATCATTAGGAGATGTGTCAATCAATATGAAGGATACCAATGCCTACAGGAAGATGTCATGGTGAAAGATCATCACTAAGGTACTTTCGTTCTAAAAGTTAATATGAATATGTTTATCTGGATGAATCTGTGCAGGGCTGCTAATCATGAGAAAGGATGTATGATCCTTGGAAATGATTCGAAGGAAAGTAGCATGGCATAACAATGGACCCGATAAAGGAAGTCTGATTAATCACTCTCTGATAGCTGACATGACTCAGGATGAAAGTGATGAATGATCTGTGCCCTATGAAGCTAAAAGTTGGAGATTTCTCAATATTGAAATCCATGACATCGAGAACAGGGATTCTTCATGAGCAGCTGGGTGTCTCACCATTGCTGTTGGAGGTACCTGGTTAAGAGGGAGCCTGATGGTAAGTTTCTTATTTGGAAGAAACTTGGTAATTCCTAAGGATGAGCTTAGGTACATTCTTTGTATAAGAATGAGTACATTCCCTTGTGGAATAGGTCCTCCCTGGTTGAGAGGTAGAGATAGACACATCGTTTTGGTCTTGGGAAGATAGAATGAAGGATTAGGTAATCATTTGGCTTTCGATACTCTTTGAGAATGTGTTAGGGCATTCAAGAAAAGAGTAGTCGGGGACCGATATTCTTTGAGGGCTAGCTACCCAAGATAAGAATAGTCTTAGAAGGTCATACTTTGGGAACACCCGGGTGGAGTATGTACCTTGGAGAGACAATGACGAAGGTGTCTATAAGTCATGTGTCTCGCCAACATTGAAGCCCATTGTCTCGTTGAAGAGATGGGGTTGTTAGTCAAGGCCTTGCACTAGTACAATGCTGGTTGATATGATGCTATACAGATGCAATTATCAATCCTATTTTTCTTATGAGGTTCTTTAAGTTTGAAAGTGATCATGTAACTATATGAATACCTCCCTAGTTAAGAGGGAGTGTTGTGAAATGTAACTAGGTCGGTCTTCATGTTGACTATGTAATTATGAAAATGAGACAAAGATAATAAAATGTATTTTGTTGTACTTGCTTCATGGGTTTCATGAGCGAGATTTTATTATGTAGATAAACTTCTTCTCAATGTCTATTAGGTTCTTGTCTTCTAGGTATAAATAGGATTAAGTGTCAAAATCATGAAGGATCTAGTTCAGTTGGATATGCTCCAAGACCTTGTAAAGAAGCTCTCAACAACCTTAAAAATATGTTGGAAGACAAGCTCCTAATACAGTGAAAACAACTTTGGAATATAAGTGAAGTAATGCCTCATAAAATGACGGAGTATATAAACTACAAGTCGACCTAATAGCTAGATCAGTCACCTATATATATGACTGATCTGCGGCTCATTTGGAGGAGCAGAAAATGCGGATGAGTCTGAGGTTGACAGCGTTTAAAGGGATCAGATCTAAGGACATAATTGAATGCGGATTTATCTGAAGGGAGAAGGGACTGAAGGATACCATTTTCGGAAGTAACTGAAGGATATAGTTTATGGAAGTAGCTGAAGGATATAAATTGCGGAAGTGACTGAAGGATATAGATTGCTGAAGGTACAGGTTGCGAAAAGGTACAATAAGGTACATGATTGGTGCAGTAAATTTGCGGAAGGTGCAGAAAGGATATAATAAGGATATCTCTGGTTTTATAGCATCTAAGGAAAGAATTTGTAAAAGACAAAGACAATGATCTCAAGGTGGTAGAAAGTGAGGAAGGTAAATCAGAGATTTACCTTCCTAACCACATTTCAAGATATTCAGTTACAAGCGAAAATAATTCTGTCTCTACATTTGACTAAGTACTTTGATAATTGACTTGATGAAAGATTAATTAAGTTAAAGAAGAGAATACATAAGCAAGCTCACAAGTAGTTATCAAGAAGAGAATTTTCGTATTAATCTAAGCCCTACAAATTCTCAACACTTTTTTCCATCAACCACATCACAATGGGCCCATGCACTGTCCTTGGATTTTGGAGCCATCTTGACTTCAAATAATCAAAATTTGCAAAGAAATCTGCCATTTAGAAAAAATTGTAGCTAAGATAAATGGAAAACCAAGGCTAAATTTAGGAAAAAAAAATGCCACATTGAAACATACAAAATTCGATAGCATAGGACTAGAGATTTGATAGCAATAGCATAACTGAACACAAAAAAATTAATACATGGACAACAGTGAAATGAGGGATTTTTCAAGTGAAAATCCTTACCTGGAAATGCAAACTAGCTTCCTTAGCCTCCTCTTGAAGATGCCAACTCTACTGACAACTCCAAACTATCTCCAAAATAGCTCCAACTCCAACTCCAAGCCTCCAAGATCACTGCTCTAGCAAAAACTCAACACTCTCCAAGCTCTCAATCAAACTCACAAAAGCTCCAAATGAGATGTGTGAGACAAATGAGAGGCTGCCCTTGCTTATAAAGGATTGGGGAGGGTGTTTTTGGAGGGAAACAACCCTCCTCTTCCCTCCAAAACAACCCTAAACAACTAAAATTTGCGTGTGTGGGTCCCAGCTGTGGCCTTGTAGCTAACCGACCAGTTAACGTCGGAACCAGCCTGTTAGCATCGGTTTGACCGGAAAATTTGGCGAAGAGGGGTGTCTGAGCTAGTTTTTTGGCCAGTTTAGCCTGCTGGCCTGTTGATCGGCTAGTTTGACTGGTTACCGGTTCAACTCGGCCGATTTTGAATACTATGATATATATATTCTATAATTTTGATTACCTCAATTCTTTCTTTTATTTATTTATTGTTTGTCAAGTGGTCTGAGTTTACGAAGATTGCATCAGGCTTGACTTGTGGCTTGAGAAACCGCGACCCAGGGGCATCTAAGCCATCAAAATCACTTGGGGATCGCACCCAGCCTGGGCCACACCAACACTAAGCAAACTGGGTTTAACTTGTCTCCTACCCCTAGCACGGGCGCAATAGCCTCCGTGAGGTTTGATCCTGGGTCACCCTTATGACGAGGCCCATCCTCAATCGGTTGTGCTAGTGGGACTTGACCCCAATTCTGTCTTTTATTAATTCTTTGTTTGATTTTAGATATTTTATAATTATTTTATATTTATTTATTGAGTATTGCTTTTTAATGTATTAGTTACTTTATTGTTTTTAACTTTGTTTTATAATTTATTCTTCTTACTCTTTATTATTCTTTAATTTCAACCATGTGATTCGGTGGTTGCGTTTGACTTTAAATGGAAGAATCATTTTCTTTTCTTGAATTATTTTATTTGTATTTTCAATCTTTATATTGTTTTATCATTTATTTTGAATCAATTTAATTAATTAATATATTCTTGAACGTTATCATTTTTAATAAAAAATGTATTCAAGATTTGACTGTTTTATTCCATCCCTTTGAATTCTCTTTGCATCATTTTCATTATTTAATCTCTTGCCATGATTAGACTCTCCATCTTAGTCCTGAGGATGAACCACATTGGATGGTTTGAAACACAGACACAAAAATTCTAATTTGATTTTCACCGAAAGAATTTTAACACAAAAAAATAATTGTAATTGTTAATTAAAAATTTTAGTTGCCTCTTTTCACTCATTGAAGTTAGCAGTGAACACATTTTGATTCATTGAACAAGGGTTTGATTTTTTGAATTTTTGAAACATGTAAACAATCTAGGGTAAATGAAGTCTGGAATGTTTTGATTCAAATTTCAAAGCAATAACAAACTAAAAGCATACTGATAGACACATTTAAAAAGCCATTTGTGTTACAAAGACTCAGAGAGAAATTTAAATACATACCTGGCACTTTCAAATCAACACACTGAGTGTCTCACCTTGAGCAGTGGACAAAACTCCAAATCCACACCACAAGACTAGTAAATCTCCTCCTATTGGGCAGTGACAAACACCTCCTCTCTCCACAGACACAAATGGCAAATGTTAGAGTGCAAAATGAGTGGATTTTTCGGCCTTTTCCTAACTTATATGCGGCCCAGACTCCTGTCATGATTTTTTGGATCGACTCCCGATGTTATTGCGACTTTAATGATAAAATCCCGAGTTTTTGTTTTTTAAAGTCCTGAAATATTCGACCAATAACATCAACAAGTTTAAAAAATCATGATTTGCCAATTTAATCGCGACTTTTCCACAGAGGTATGGGCTGAAGTAGGCTCCCAGGGCGTGGTATGAGCACATGGATAGATACTTGCAGGGAATGGGCTTCGTGAAGAGTGAGGTGGGTGCAAACCTCTACTACGTGATGGTTGGGGGCGAGGTACTCATTCTTTTCCTATATGTGGATGTCTTGTTTTAAACAGGTTCATTGGGGCTCATAGAGGAATGCAAGAGGGACCTAGCTGCGGATTTAGAGATGAAAGACTTGGGGCTCATGCGCTAGTTTCTAGGCATGCAGGAGTGGTAGAGAGATGGGGAGATTTTCCTTAGGCAAGGGAAATACTGCATCGAGATTCTGAAGAGATTTGTGATGGAAGATTGTAGAGCTATGTCTATGTCCATGATCACTAATTGGAGAAAGGTAGATACATCCAAGGAGAAGGATGTGGACCCCATGCTCTACATGTGGTTGATTGGCTCTCTTATGTATTTGGTGAAAACCAGGCCAGATATATCATTTGTGGTAAACTCTCTTAGTCAGTTCATGGTTGAACCGAAGAGGGTGCACTGGAAAACAACGAAGCATGTGCTGCAATATTTGCTAGGTACAATTGAGTATGGGATTAAATATACTTGAGGTGATGGTATCAGGTTGATGGGCTATAATGCTGCAGACTGGGCAGGAAGTACAATGGATAGGAAAAACACTTTAGGGTGTTGCTTCAACATGGGATCAAGAGTTGTCTCTTGGTACAAAAGGAAGCATAAGTCCATGGCACTAAATTCTGCAGCAACAAAATACATAGCAATGAGCATGGCAACATGCGTGGCCATTTGGCTTTGGAACCTGTTAGTAGTCTTGTTTGGTCAGAGGGCAGAGATGACAATGATACACTACGACAATCAGAGTTGCATCAGGTTATCTTAGAATCCAATGTTTCATGACAGGTCTAAGCATATAGACATCAAGTATCATTTCATCAGGGATTGTGTACATCGCGGGACATTTCAGCTACAATATATACTTACAAATCAGCTAGTAGCAGACATCTTGACAAAAGCCTTGGGGAAGGTGAGATTCATTTTCTTTAGAGATAAGATGGGTGTTATGTAGAACACCTTCCTCGCTAAGAGGGAGTGTTAGTTTATGTAGCTCAAACATGTGTTCTAGTGACAAGTGGTGTCAATGAGGCTAAAAACATGATTGGATTAATTATCTTCAAGCCTAATTTATTTTATAAAGGGAAAATGTATTAATTAGGTTTAATTAACTGAGTATAATTATTTTCCTGTGTGTAACTTAGGGAAATGGGTTAATTAATCAATATTAATTGAGTCATGTCGATTTTTCTCTAGTGACTTCTAGAAAAGTGATTTGAAGAGGTCAAGCTGATTTTACACATCGATTGAGATTAGATCGTGACCGTTGATTCGTGAATGAGAGATTATAAGAAGAAATCGATGGGGTGCCTGGAGACACGATTTGATTGGGCAAGGGCGCAATGATAGTGTGGGAAGACACCAGCATAGGGTTCAATAATGATTGAGATCAATTTTCCACAGAGAATTTCTTCATAGTGATTTCCAGTTTTTCAATGGCAATGGTAGATCGAATTATTCTGTAGAGGCCGAATTTCTCCAGGTGGTGCGACTTGACAGGGAAAGGCCAATTTGCTAGAGTGAAGGCTGAGTTGCCGGAAGAGAGCAATTAGCCAAAAGGTTGATTTGCACGAGGAAAAGACAAGTTTGCCAGAGATCAATTTTCCCGTGTAGGGAGAGCAATTAGCCAGAAGGTCTATTTGCAGGAGGAAAATACAAGTTTGCCAGAGAGATCAATTTTCCAGTGTAGGGAGAGCAATTAGCGAGAAGGTCGATTTGCAGGAGGAAAAGACAAGTTTTCCAGAGAGATCAATTTTCCAGTGCAGGCCAAATTACTCTGCTAGAGTGCGAGTTGCCAGTGGATTCCACAGGCTGTACGTGTGGGTCGATTATGGGCCGTATATGAGGTCCAAATTGATTTAGAGGGGCCGAATAGCTTCCAGGAAGTCAAAAATGCTTGCAGAAGTGAAGTAAATAATTTGCCGGTGCTTTGCTAATTTATGGTAAGCAGTTTATCTCTTATTTCAACTACAGATTTGTTGAAGATTAATGAAACCCTCATCTGCAGAACTCGTTTTCCCCACCTTGGGGTTTTTCCAGGGACAATTTGTCCAAAAATATTGGTGCCCATTTTATGTGTGATTTTCTCAGTTCATGTGGTTTATTTAATTGGTGAAATTTGCAGTTGTGTTTTATTCAATATTTGCAGTAAATTAATTTGCAGGGACAAATAATCTTTAGGATAGGAGTATAATAACCAGATTTACTGCAATAGAATTTTCATATTAGTCACTGTATTTGGTGAATTTTAAAAACAAATCAAATTTTGTCAAATCTCATGCACTGGTGAACTTAATCAGCCAGGTGGAAATTTTATATATTTCAAAAGAAGGGGGTGAAAATTCATTTTTGTTTCTTGAAACTATATGTATGCATGTATATAACATGCTTTTGAAAAATATAATGTTTTATTCATGTATTTTTTGTGTTTTATTCAGTACTTGCAGTATTTAATTTGCTGGGACAAATAATCTTTAAGATAGGAGAATAATAACCAGATTCACTGCAATAAAATTTTCACATTAGGCACTGTATTCGGCTAATTTTAAAAACAGAAAGTCAAATTTTGTCAAATCTCATGCACTGGTGAACTTAATCAGCCGGGTGGAAATTTTATATATTTCAAAAGAAGGGGGTGAAAATTCTTTTTTATTTTTGACCTCCTTCCGGCCCCCACCAAAAAAAAAAAAAAATCTTTTTTTTTGACCTCCTTCCGCCCCCCAACCCCCACCCCCACCACAAATTAAAAAAAAAAAAAAAACTATTTGTATGCATGTATATAAAATGCTTTTGAAAAATATAATGTTGTATTCATGTATTTTTAGTTTTGACATTTACTTGACATATTTTTGGGTCAAATTATAAAATATCTGTATTTATTTTTTACTGGAATACATGAATTTATAAAGAAATCCATTGAACTTAATTTGCAATTTTTTTCATTTATTTTCAGTAGATAATATTTTTTGAATTTCATTATTGCCCGAATTTGAACAAGAAGACAGACAATTACAAAGTGACTTAGATTGTCCTTTTTTCTTTCCTGGAGGAAAACCTTGCGGGCAAATTTAAAGGATGCTTCCTCACATTTGTAGATGGCATCCCCAGTAAGCCCATCAGCACAGGCTAGTGCATCTGACCCAATGATATTTGAACTGGACAGCTGTTGGCACTGAACTATAGCAAAAATGCCCAGCAATATTGGTGACAATCAATTGAGCTAATCCCTTCAGCTAACTTACATTGTAATTAAACATGTTGCACTGAACTATAGTGAAAATGCCCAGCAACATTGGTGACAATCAATTGAGCTATTCCCTTCAGCTAACTTACATTGTAATTAAACATGTTATATGTGAGAGAATCTAATTTTTTTGTCTGTTTAGTGTTATTGAGGAGGGCCAAGATATAGTGCATGAGGGTTTCTTGGTTGATAGCATTTAGGGAGCACAAAAGACCAGATTCTAGTCTGGCTGTTTTACAGCAGATGAGTTAGACACTGGCATGTGCATGTCATCATTAGAATCTGTTATCTAAATTCATGTATAGGAAATCAGTCACCTATTATAGGCTTCAAATCTTAACCTGATATTACTGTAGCTAGTCTTAGATATTAATTTTGTACTGTAGAACATATTGGCTTGTCTTTTAAAGAACTGGCTACCTTGGACAGATTGTCAACATTTGTTATTTTTTATTTTTAAATTAAATTAATGCATCATATGAATCCTATCAAACTCAGCCAGCTGATAATTCAGTGCTCTAAGCCTGCTGGGGTTTGAACCTGGGTCATTAACATGGTGATACCTCTGTTACCTTACCATACTTGCAAGAATGTGAATTCGACTCTGCACGTGAGCCAAATGAGTCAAAATGAATTGGGGCAAGTTATTTGTGTTTGAGTTTGACTTAGTCAAATGACTTGATTCGCGAGTAATCATGAGTCAGAATTGTTCAACCTGAGTCAAACTCACCAATCTGCCTGTAAATGCCCAGAAACAACCCTGACTCTTGACTCTTCCTAGGCCATGTCAAACTCTCGACTCTTTGCCTTGCTGAGCTTTTCCCCAAGCTGAGTCTGGTAACATTGGGCAATACCCTCTCTCAACCACCAGAACACAGCTGGCAGACTTGTTCCTTTGTATTGTGTTATTCTAAAGATATTTGCATGTGTGAAATGTCTCTGGTCCATATTTCAGCCATCTATCTAAGGCAAAGTGGTTCGTTAAACATTGTGGAAGCTTGAATTGAGCAGAATATTGGATTTGTATCATGTTTTATTTGTTTGGTTGAATTGCTTCCTATGAATACCAACAAGCAGAACTATTTGATCTATAAAATATTAAAATGTGGTAGAATGTCACATAGGCTACCAAACCACCCCTTTGGTTAGGCAGCCATAACTGAAGGTACCTGTTCTGCCAAGGTTGCCCAGGACTTGCATTTGGCTCCATCTGCAATAAGCAAGCCCCCTTGCAGAGCTGTGCTGGCCCATGGGGGCAAAAATATTACTCGGGGGATCAAACACAGGTGTGTGTAATAACATCCTCCTGCTTTCACCAAACAGGAAATCTTTGTTGATAGGATATGTATGATGTTTAATTACAGGGTGGTGGGGTGGCTGGGGGGGCCGGGGGTGGGGGTATTTTTTAATGCTCGTGAGGAGACTATCTTAATATGGGCATTTGGGGTTGAGTTCATGCCTATTCTGATTGAAAGCAGAAAAAGCTGAGTGAACCATCTGTATTGGTGTTTTTTTTGACTAATTTTAGAGTAAGCATTTGAAAGGTCACAATTCTCGTTTACATTAATTCTGTTCTTAGTATGGATTTTGTAGACAATTTTGTTCCTTGCAAAACATGCGGAGGGCTACTCGCTAGGTCAACTCGCTCATTTTTACATGCTAGATTTATGTATTTCTAAATTAAAATTTTCCTCTTGCAGTGCGTTGGGTCATTTTTAGCATCCTCTGGGTCATTCTAGGAAAACGAATTTGGTTCTTCCCCAACATTCTTGCAGAGGAAGCAACATTTTCAGAATTGTTCAGATTTTGGCCTCAACCAAGTAAAGATGAGGATGAGCCTCCCAAATGGACTGCACGGGTGGCCTTCGCTATAATCATCATACTGGGCATGTGGGTCTCTATACGACACGCACCTGATGAAACTGCACGTGCCAGGTTGCTGTTGGAACTTATTTTTAATTCAATATCATTGATAAATATATCATTATTATTTGGTAGTTCTGGAAGTAACCACTGCTTTTGTAATGCAGGTACCAGAAACGGGTCTCTAATATAATTGATGATGTTCTTGAATGGTCCCCAAGACTTGCTTTGTCAGGAAAGATGCAAGAGAAACCGCTTGTATCCAATGTAGTTCCGGATAATGACACTGCAGGTGATGATAACATCCCTGAAACAGACAAAGACATTGCAGGTGATGCTAACGTCTCTGAAAAAGTCAAAGAGCCTGATTTTTCTGAAGAAAGCGACGTCACTGATGACCTTGAGAGTCAGGACACAGAGCTTGATCTTGAGGATTTTGTCTCACATAATACATTTACTAACTCTGAAAGGGAAGAAGAGATGATGGAAACAAAGTGATCTTGCTTCGGTTTGTGTATTTTCATGTTGATTAATTAAAGTTATTGTGAATGCTTATACTAGAATGGGTGGGTGATCTTTTTTCAGCCCCACTCAAGAGTAGGGCTGCAGGCCAAAATTTGCTCATATAAAATATCGATAACCATATTTTCAACAGTTGAAGCTCTAAGGCAGAGGCTCATGGTCTGCACATTAAGGTTCATGCTTGATTTTGAGAAGCTGGCCATCATAATCTTTGAGTAACGAATTATAAATTCAGTTTGCTGCTCGATGTTCACTTTTCCTAGACAAGGTCGATATCTGTTAAATCATTTTAATAAGGCAATTGTTTTGATATGATAAAGGACTTAGGCGCACATTTTAATGATGCAAGCTACTTTTAAATTTAGGTCAAAATTATTAGATATGGTGTTAAACATTCAAAATTTAAGTACCAGAAGTACCAGGGTGCTTCAACACATGGCTGGATCAGACCTGCAGGATTGTAGGCATCTGAGTGCACACACGTTTGAAAGGTCAGTCTGAAGGCAAAGACAAAATAAACATTCCAGTGGTGTAATTTTAGTATGATAACAGTAGCATGTGCTCATTCTTGATTTTCTTTTGGCGTAGTTGAATGAGGCAATTGTTTGGCCCTTTTTCAAGTAGATTTTTGTTTGTGGATTTTGCCTAAAATCTGATTAGAAATTGGGAAAATTATAATTTTAAGTTGGTTGAGTAATAATTTAAGTGCTCCAGGGAATTTTCAGAAAGCTAAATCCATTTCTGCATTCAATTGCAATTTAAATTTAAATGACTGAAAATTGTGATCAACTAAAACTGTGTCGTCTGATTCTGGTGAAGGAAGTCCAAAAAACACGTGTTGCCTGATTCTGGTGAAAGAAGTCCAAAAACATCTCGTTAAGCTATGCCTTCTATGTATTTTTCTGTGGACACCTGTGTGCATATATGGACATATGTGAATGTACAGAATCCTTTGTAAAAGCTACACATATACATATTTTTATTTTAAGTATATGGAGGGAAACGTATACATATTTTTATTTTATGTATATGTTTTTATTTTCGGTTTGTTTCGTCCATGTATATTTATCTGTGTATGTGTATAAGGGAAATTAGAGAAACTTAAGGAGCAATCAGAAGGGCTCTGTACATATTCTACCCTAGGATTGGTGTCTAAAATCGTCCTGGTCATTGATTTCAAAGTTCCACATGATTGCACGAATATGACACACGATTCCCGTCATAGGCACAACACCAAAACAAGATATTATCATATTTTTCATTTCAAAAGATGTTAAACAGAAGTAAACGTATTTATGTCTTATCACTTTTGGAAATTGATATCCAATATAATATGATGGTGTTATACAGAAGCAAGCATTTAATTTTTATAATTTTGGGAAAGTAATATTCAATGTAAAAGGTTGGCGTTAGCGTTATGGAGATATATTTATTATACTTATTATCAATACGATGGATAAGATAATAATAATCTTTGAAGATGTCTTCACAGATACTATTAAAAAATGTTTTTGGAGATATATTTTTAAATATAATTAAAAACTAGTTTAAATAATATATTTAGAGACATTTATAAGCACAATAAAAAATTAGTATTTTCATGAATTAAGTTGGATATTCATTAAACTCTTAAAATAATATATATCTTTAATTCAAAAAATTCCACTTTTTCAGTTATTATACATTTCAGAGACAATAATGAAAGGATTTAAATGAAAATTTTATTTTTATTACTGTTATTAGAGATTGTAACTAGGTTCATTTGTTTATAATTGATTATTATAATTAATTAAAGAAGACATTTATTTTATAAAAGATTATAAAAATGATTTTGTTTATGACCTATTTGCACACTGAAAGAAAGAAAAAGAAATTGGAATTTTATAATTGTTAATTTTTCCTCCAAGTTGCCAAGTCGGCTCTCCTTGGAGGCAGATCAGCTCAGCACCATGAAGCACTCTCTTGGACATAAAAATTACTATATATTAGCAAGCGTGCTCCTCTACTATTTCGACAAGCAATTTGATGGACTTCTGTTTGTGGAATTCAGACATTTGTAATGCAAGGAAGTCAGATCCTTCCACTATAATAGTAGACAAGCAATTTGATGGACTTCTGTTTGTGGAATTCAGACACTTGTAATGCAAGGAAGTCAGATCCTTCCACTATAATTTGACCTAAGGCATTTCTTTGTGGACAAAGGTAATGGGACGACATGACACATATCTTTTGTAGTGTATACGTATTTCTGAGGTGTTTCATTTGAAATATGCGAGTTCATGTGGTGTCCTTTTCTATGGTTTATGCAAATTTCTGAGAAGATTTCTCTATGGCAGATGTGAGCTTCTATGCTATTCTCTTCGATGGTATATGCAAATTTGTCTAGCGCTTTCTTTGTGAAATAAGTGAGCATTTATGGTGTCATCTCCTATGGGATTTGCAAGCTTTTGTGATGCAGTTTTTATGATGATATATGAAGACCATGGTACCTATGATATGATGTTCATTTGATTTATGGACAGACTCTTGAAGGCAAAATTGTCTAGTGGAGGGCTGACTTGGGACTTGGACTATTGGTATATTGACTTGGTTTTTTCAATGACTATAAAGAAAGGATTCATGGGTTTTTCCCCTTGATTGGGTTTTGCCCTGGATTGGAGCCTAACTTCTTGTGCCTCTTGTTTCTTGTATTTGAAGAAAATTAACAATCTAATGAATAAAATCTAAATAATACTCACAAATAATTATCATATTAAGGGATTCACCTTTTCACTGGAATTCCAACAACCTAAAGTTGTGATTTCTTTCATTTTTATAACATTAAGTTGTGATAGAGAAGACAATAATGGATATTTGATTAATAATATTAAAATTAATGTGATGTAATAATATTAAAATTAATGGTATGTTTTGGTAAGGTTTTTTGAATACATTGTATTTAATTATGTTGGAATGCATTTTCTGGATATTTTAGTATTATGCTTTATTCACACTATGAGGCAGACATATTATGGCGGTTTGAATATTTTAACTTGTAGATAGTGCTATTTTGCAGATTTATTAAATAATTAGGATTAATTGAAGAGGAGCACCTATAGGACTACGATACCATAAAAGGGGAAGATAAGGGGGTTGAGGAATGTTACTATTAGAATTAGTTAGGATTATGCTTACTTCAGTATATCTTGGATTGGGTTTGTTGAGGTTGTTGAGAGATTTTCTCAACCTCTCTCTCCAAGATTAGAATCAGTTGGATCTCACTCCAACTATATGTATCTCTTGTGTATGTGAGTAATACAATTAATTATTTGGTGTGTGAATATTGTGCGTTTATGCTCTCTCATAATTTTTAATATGGTATTAGAGCCTCTACTGGCTTAAATCTCTCACGGGATGGCCAGGAAAATGTGAGAGGAATAATTGTCAAACCACTGCTGTAGGAGAGTAGGAGAGCAGATAGTTTAATGAATTTATTTTCTGGGTGAAAGTGTTTTTTTGTCTTTGTTATTTTATTTTGTTGCGTGTGTTTTTCATTAATTTTAATACGTTAGAGATGGCGCAAATACCAAATATGTTACCGGCGCTGCATTCTTGCTTGCAATATGGTTTGCTCTACGCTGCATTCTTGCTTACTGTCAGCTAACGGACAAACTCCGGCCTATGGAGGTGGATTATTTGCTGGGTAAGAATCCTCTCGGTATATCACTCATGGTAGGATTTGGCAACAAATATCACAGAGACGCATCCATTGATATGCAGTTCTCAACAAGAAGCACGAGTACTACTGGCTCACCATCGATGTGCATGGTAGGTTTCATGCAGTGGTACAACAGAAATGAACCCAACCCAAATCTGTTAGTAGGGGCAGTTGTTGGTGGACCAGATCGATATGACCAGTTTGAAGATTGCAGGTTTGATTCCACCAAAATCGAACCTGCAACATATATTAACAGTCCTCTAGTAGGGGTATTGGCCAAACTGACGGCTATTACATGTGAAGCAAACAAACATTCCTGAATTCATAAATATCTCGTTTACTTCAGCGGGCCCAGCTTTGTTTTCTGGTCAGAGTGCTCTGGAGGATGGGTATATAACTCACTGGTGGTTCAAGCCGGAACGATGGCTCGAAAACGGGAAATTCAAGAACAAGTCGGAGTTTGTATACCCGGTTTTCAGCGAAGGTCCGCGCCGTTGCCTGGGAAGGGAGGTTGGCAATGTGCAGATGAAATGGTTGGCATCCTCCATTGTTGTTTGTTACTGTGTCAAAGTCGTGGGTGTGCGTCGTGTCGTTCCGAAATTGGGAATGATGTTGGGCGTGAATTTCGACCTGAAGGTTCGAGTCTACACACGCTAAATTGTTCGGCGCACATTGTGCTTTTTGGTTTGTAAAATTTTATAATAAAGAACCAATTATTGAATAGATTTACACAATTTCAAATAGCGGTTCTCGACGTTCTTCGGTGCCGAGAGAATGTATCGCTAATTTGATTGTGAGAGTCTGTTATATGTTGTAGATTCTTGTTGTACTTCGGTGCTCCAAGATCGACAATTACAGGTTATTTTTTTATGAGTTTGTAAGTGTGTAAAGGTCACTTTGTAGGATTGATCGCTGATCATATTCTGTACCTAGAATATTTTCCTATATACTGTTGAAATTTATTCTTTGGGGTTATTTCACAGATGGAAATATTTCCATAGGGTAGTTCAGTGTCGAGACTCTTCTTCGGGGGTGTCAAGATTTTTTAATCTTACAAATTCAACATTGCTGGTCAGAAACAAATGTATTTTAAATGGATTGAATGGTAGCTCGAAAATGGTGGAGAAAAGAGCGTTGTCTATGAGATCTCAGAGTGGGTACAAATGTTAATGAAGACCAGATCAGACCAAGAGACGAAAGTTCAAAGTGTTGTAATTGTGATTAATTATTATATGTTTTGTAAAGTAAGCATTAAGGGAGGGTATTAGAATTAGTTAGGATTATGCTTACTTCAGTATATCTTGGATTGGGTTTGTTGAGGTTGTTGAGAGATTTTCTCAACCTCTCTCTCCAAGATTAGAATCAGTTGGATCTCACTCCAACTATATGTATCTCTTGTGTATGTGAGTAATACAATTAATTATTTTGTGTGTGAATATTGTGCGTTTTTGCTCTCTCATAATTTCTAATAGTTACATCTAGTTATCTATATCTCCAAGCCACTTGGCCATTAATTTAACCTTCACTCTTTTGTTGATGTGAACTTAACCTCTAGTTCATAAAAGTTATAGGAAATGAATGTAACAATTCCTAGATCCATTCTTATAGCTTGCTACCCATGTTTTCTTGAGACCAGAAAAAAAGTTGGTGATAGATTCTTGGATCCATGTTAGTCAAGCTGCAATAAGAGATTTGAATCAAAATAGGACACTGAATTTTGGTATGGAATGAAGAGGAAAATATTGTTTGCTTGGAAAAAAAAAGGTTGTCATGCTATGTGATGAAACAAACATGAAAGGAAGCAATAAGAACCTTGAGAATAACTAGGGACTAAGAAAATTTCCACTAGAGCTAATGGACAACAACTTTAACCTTTTTATGCACACACTAAAGCGCATTCGCGGGGAGGGAATTTTTCAAGGATTGTTGACTAGAGAAGGAAAACTCCTTGTGTTTTGAGGCAAGTTCCGTGGGTGCGAAAGAGTTGCTTTGTTTTTAAAAATTCAACAATGAAAGAAACCATTAGAGCCATGAGAAGAGCTAAGAACGGAGTCAAATTTTTGTGGAGTTAAAGAACAACCTTGACCTTTCTATGCACATTGAAGAGCTTTAAAGGGAGGGTACATCTAAGGGATTATTGAGTAAAGAAGGAAGACTTCTTTTATTGTGTGGGATAGGTATTGCAGGGGCCAAAGATTTTTTCTGTGTTTAGAAATTCGACAAGAAGACACTTGGTTAGTAATTTTCTTGTTTTGAGTTGGAGATGAGATTGTTGTGTGAAGTCTACATTGCACTTCTTTGCCCTAGTTGTATCATACCCAGTTAGGTGATGGTGCCCATAGAAGACTATTTATGGTAGGATGAAAAATTGCTTTGTCTTAGTAAGTTGTTTAACTTACAATAAAAAATAGGTAAATTCCTCATTGAGTTTCAAAAATTCTTATGAATGTTTAGTTTATAAAAAATTAGGCCAGACTCGTATTCGCGTGACAAGGGGTTGATTTCGGCTACTACCATTATACCTCTGGAGCTTACAATAATGCTCCTTTTCATAGCCCAGGTAACTCTGGGGGTTTTGAACCTAAGGTCTCTTAGTTTACACAATACTTCATATCATGACAATTACTAATTCAGTTGTCCCACTGAGATATGGTTCAACAATATTTAAATCATAATATGGAAATACATTGTGTACCAATGCAATTAAGGTGTGAGTTTATAATGCATATTTCCTTCACAAAAATGAAATAAATTTAATATTTCTAGTGACATCTAAAATGCCAATGGCATAGTGTTGGCATTGTGTTGTGGCTTTTATGTTCAGAAAATGATCTTTATCCCTATGTTTGTGCCTTGCAACATTAGTGCATACCTGTTGTTTCCAAGTCTATTGCCTTTACATAAAAATTAGTAATTGGGGTTTTGGGAGTGCAAAGTGAAGTCTTGGGGTTCATGAATTTAGTTGCTTTTAGTTCTACGGTCCTTCTTGTCATTCAACCTTTGGAAAAGATCAACCTCTTCTTTGATGTGGAATTTCTTATTAAGTGTTTTGAATTATAAAGTTATAATCACATGTAAGATTTTGTAGACTTGACAACTATTGATTACATCATGATTGTGCAGAAGTTGGAATTTCTCTATGTACTGTGTTCAAGAATATGTATGTTTGGCTTATATATTTCTAGATATTGTTTGAATTTATATTTCATCAACTTGTAGGTACAATCTTAGGTTTTACTCAATAGTTCAATGACGATTGAAGCTTCATTCAATAAATTGAATGCATGATTTGACTAACATATTTCAATTAATTATAGTAGGTTGTACATGCTATATTATATTAAAAAACAAAGATTAAGGGCTTTTGTTCTATTGGTAATCATGATGCTTCAATGCAACTGATTATCATAACAATTAAACATGGACCATGGTGTACATTCAACATTTTCTCATATGCATTTTGGAAGCAATCAACTTTTATGTAAATAGACACATCTAAGTCTTCGACATTCCTTAGAGTTTACCTTGTTTTTAATGAGAATTTGTAGATTTGATTTTTTTCTTATTTGCACGATGTTTTCGTTTTTTAAAACCAATGCCATGATTTCATTCACTATTTGAGAGCCCTTTGTAATCTCATTATTATTCGGCAAGAATATAAAGGAGAGAGGGAGCTTTTGTTTTGCAATGCCCTTTTATTCTCAAAAGATGTTTATTTCAATGCTTGGTTGTGTCTAGACTTCTGATTTGGATTGGATCTTTATATCATTTTCCATCCATCTCGATGTTTTCAGAGTGGAAAAGTGGAGGAAGTAACTCATATGACCATTTTAATTGGTGGGACCTAGTTTGTCAAATTGGGGCATGAAACCTTCTAGTAGCATTTTGAGGCATCAAACAAAATTTGTTCGGGGGTAAAAATCTGTTGCTTTAGCACCACACCTTTTTTTTCCTATTTTACACACATACCTTTCCAACAACGCAAAAATCACCTCAATTAGAGTCATTATGCAAACTTTTATGCCACTTGGGAGTTGGCCTTCTTATTTTAGCTACCATAATTCGAGAGGATGCCACTTTAGCTCCCATTACACATGGAAAATGAGCTAGCCACATGATTATGATGGAGAAAATTTTATGGAGTCTATATTGTGAGTTGAAGGAGTCGAACCTAACCACTAGTAGATTATTGGGCTGTATTATAACTGAGTCACTATGAGGAAAAGAAGTTCCATTCATTTCAAGTGCATCTTGTTCCATATGCGGGCATAGTCACCGAGAGGGATAGGCAGATGGCACACAAAGATGATTTGTGCACTTTAGTAGCCCACAAGCCAAAAGCCTTACTCATAGCCATTTTCTATTTAGAAAAAGAGAGCAAAGTGACCTCAACTTCCAGTTGAGTTTCTACCGAAAGGGTTTCCCAGGTTATATCTTGGGTAAAATCATGGTTTGTGAGTTTTTATGTCCTTATTTTGTATTTTTTGCATAATTATAATTCACATGCATATGCAATAAACAATAATTTACAAATCCATAATTCTAAAGAGAAATAAACACTCAGAGTATATTTTGTATTTTTAAGTATAATTTATCAAATTTTTTGTGACAAACTATCTAATGGAATACCCACAATAGTTTACGGGTTATCTTCATTGGTATATGGGTTTGTATTCATATTCATCGTTGTATCTCGATATTAATTGTAGAGGAGCTTTTGAAATGCATATACACGATATTAAATTTGTGTATTTTGCATTACTATTATCATTATAGAGTTGGTGAATCATAATTGAAAGTGATTGAAATATGGTTCTCTCAATTAGAACTTCAAAAATGTCTGCTCAATGAACTTAATAATCTTCACCCCCATGAGCATCACCCTGATGTAATGAATGCTATGTAGATTATTCAAAATCATGAGAAATTTGATCAATTAAGACTAAATGATACTAATGAATATGGTCTACAGTTCAATAAATTATACATTGATGAAGATTATTAAATTCTAATATGGTCCTTGGTCCATTGATGTAGCTTTTTAGCTGAAATCATGTGCGAATAGGATTAAAGAACCCACTTTGGTTTTCATAAATTAATACACTGTTAATGTCATTAGTATCATAATGTATTATAGAGATTGGTATCATAGTGTATTATAGAGATCAGTTTAGGTTTCACAAGTTAATACATATAATTGCAAATATTTTAAAAAATGGATCTAATCTTTGTTTAGAATGTGCACTCTAAAAGAAAATGTCATTCATTTTATACCTTGTTATAATTCTAAATTTTGCAAATTCTTTATTTCTTCTTGTTGTTTCACTGTAAGGTTCATATGTTTGTTTTATTTTTACAATCATTTTTTAATTTTTTCTTTTCCTTAAGCTACTATTATATTCATTTGTGCATTTCACACATAATAAGATTTCACATGTTTACCCTAATATATAGTATTGGATTAGAATTCACCCAGTCTCATTTAAACTCAAAAACCCATACTACTCAAATATCATACTCATTTTTTTCTTATTTTTACAAAAAAAAATCATCAATATATTACATTATTGCAATAGTATCACACAAAAAATAAAAAGATTCCTATCTTAAAAAAGTAATACAAGATGTAAAACACAAAAAATAAAGAGATTCCTATCTTAAAAAAGTAATACAAGATGTAAAAAAAAATATTATGCGGATTTTCAAACAACTACTACATTATTAATAACAATAACTGTTAAAATAATCAGCCAATCAAGGAAATCAACTAAAAAACATGTATTCAACTGTCAAACCCTAACCTTCCTCTCCACTTCATCGCATATCACTATTTATTTTTTCATATTGATAACCATTCACCTATCTAAATCATAAGTTAATAAGCCCTTTGCATATTTCACATATGTGATGCATTATAACAAATATTTTATACACCATAATAAAAAATGCAATCGTAAGTGATGATATTTTATTTTTATTATATTTTGAGAAAAAGAAGGTGACAAGATGGAGAATATGAGGACATGGTATGACCCAAAAAAAGATTGTGCATATAAATTTATTTTGCATAATAAATATGTAAGGAATGCGTATTCACTTAGTAATATTAAAATATTTAATTAATAATACTGGAAAAAGAAATTATGAAGATAGATTTTTGAGAAAGTAAGCGATAAGAGGGTGAATATGAGTATATCGAAGATGGTCTATTTCTCTTTTAAGAATGAAATATGTAAATTTATGTTGAAAAAAACTCGTGCAAGAATGAAATATTTAATTAATATTACTTGTAATATATTTAAAAAATAGATATAATTTTTTTATGTAAATAATTTTTTTTTTTTCAGTTATAATTTAAAAGAAATATTGTTTTTTATTTTGTTTGTTAGTTTGTGAGTTTTAAGATGATTAGCATGATTAATTTGTGGTTTGAGTAGCTGTAATTTAGGGGCATTTTAAGTTATTAAAATCAATTGGGCTCTTATCTAGTCCGAGTCATACCAACTATTAGTATGACTGGATTTTGACCCACAAAACTACTGACCTTGACACCATGGAGTGCCTTCACAAAACACTATGTGGCGTGGACTATTATTTTTTTATTAAATAAGGTAGATTACTTTTAGAATTTTGGCTTCTGTGATCCATATTACATATTTAGAATTCTTTCGGTAATAATCACATGAAAAAAAACTTTGTCGACACGTTTAGAACCAACTAGTGTGGTTCATCATCAAGACTCGGTGAGAGATCAGATCCAAACGTTGAGTTTAAATAGATGTAGAAATGGCTAAACTGACCGTTAGGATAATGACTAATTTGAATCTGAAAATTAAACTCAATTAGTAACGGCTAGTTTTTATTAGTAATGATTAGTTTTTTTTTTTAGATTAAAATAATAATAATAATAATAAAATTAAAAAAAAAAATAAAAAAAAAATTAAGTAATTAATTTAATAATAATTAAATATATCTATATATATTTATTTTATTATATTAATCAATTTACTTATATATAATTAAATTTTTTTTTTTTGGGACAAGGACAAATTAAAAAAAGAAAACAACCATAAAAAAATCATAGACCAAGCCTAAGAAACTAAGGAAAAAGATGAAGGCATAAAAAAAAGACACTTAAGAATATAAGGAAGGGATCCAACACTTGCTGATACTCCAACCGTCATCTCTATTGAGATTAACGAGTCTTTTTTCAATCTCTAAGGCCTCCCTTAACTTACGATGATGGAATTGGTCAATCCTAGCAATGAACTTAGCTTCTTCGATGCAAATATGATGATTAGTCTTTTTTGCATGCTTAGCCAAGGTAGAGGAGCGAGATCTTCCATGTTTAATGTCAACAAAATGTTCACAAATCCTTTGATTTATAGTCCGACCAATTTCACTAATGTATGGTGTCCCACATGAACAAGGAATATTGTAGACACCCTTCCCATCCCTAGGGTCTACTGGATTTTTAACCAATTTGAGAGAGCTGCGAATTGTGTTAAAGGGCTTAAAAGATGAAGAAACCCTATGTTCCTTAAGGATCCTAGCAATCCTATCAATGGTTCCCTGAATGAAAGGAAGGCGCACACTGCAAGACCATTCACTAGACTCCTTTTTATTTTTAACTGACATACCTTTTTCTGCTTTAAGGAAATATTTAAGGCCCTACGACTTACTATAACCATTTTTACAAAAGACATTCAGGAGATGGGCCTTTTTTTAATCTATTCAAATCTAGTTAGATAGATTACTTGATTATTTTTATCTATTTAAACTTAATCAAAGTGTCATAATGGTCACTGAAGTAAATAGCTTTGAAAAAAAGGTAATTACAATTATATAAACATTTTTCAAATTAAGGCTTTATATGAATATTTGAGGGTTTTAAGATAAGAAAAAATCTATATTTAACAGAACTCATTACAATAATTTTGATCTAAACCTTAATATGATTAATTTTAAAGTTGTGGATTTTATAAAAATTAAAATATTATTTAGAAATAATTATTAGATAATGGGGCTTACATCTAAAAATATATCATTAAAGGTTAAAAACTATTAGTGGTTTGGATTGAGAGTTATGGAGTTAGAGAAAGCCTAATAATTATTTTTATTGTCATTGAAATTTTTTTGGATGAATAAGCTGTTGAAGAATGTGTTAATCTACATAAAATTCATTTATTTTCATTTATTTCCAATTTTATGCATGGATTTATAGTGTAACTACTTGTTTTTTTTGTTATTATGTATTTGGATTTCAGAATATCTTTACAAGTTAATATTTTTTTTATGTTGTAGTAGTGTTTTATATCATTTTTTAAAGGTTTAACCATAGGTTTGAAGTTTGAAGTTTGAAGTTTGAAGTTGGTCTTTTTCTTTTCAATAGGCTGAAGGCTTTGGACTTATTTTTAGAATATTATGAAATGGAGGATGGAATTATCATAATGAATTTGAGCTCAAAGCTATGTGGAATGAAAATGGATGTAGGGGTTTCACGACATGATATTGTAGGTTGTGATAATACATCTCTTGCAGTAAGGGATTAATTGTTTTCAATGATTTTCATTTCTCAAGTAGCATGTATCTCCATAACACAATTTTTTCCAAATTTATTCGAGGGGTTGTCGAGTGCACACCACTTTTATAGAATGATTATAGAAGTGCATCTTGTTATTGTGTTTTCATAAGTTGTAGAACAATTTTAAGAGTTCATAGGATTACGTTCTTTTTATTTTATTCCAGTGTTTTATGTTCATTTTTTTCACCTTTTTTTTCCCTAGGTTTGAAGCTTGAAGTTGGCAATTTTTGTGCGAATATGTTAATAGATTTGGATTTGTTTTGGAAGTATGATGAGCCTGAGGATGAGATAATCATAATGAAATTGTGCTATAAGCTATGTGAAATGAAAATTAATGGTGGGTTTATTGCTTGAAATACCATTTGACAAGAATCCAAGGCATGAAGGTTGTGATAAAGCACCCAAAAAATCATCCAAGCTTCCCATGATTCTCTTTATGAGTTGTATAGAAGGAATGCCGAGTTAACCACTAAAAAATTGAAACTAATGTTGGAGGAATTTATGGATCCTCTAGAACTACATGCATAAAGTACACATTGAAGATAGTGAGGCGTACTCCTTGGGCTTAGCATCTATGAGGACATCATCATTATCTGTTCCAAGAACATACTATAGTTCACAACCTTCCATTAGATAAATGGCTAAAAAATGAAAAAAAGTAGAATCAAATAGGGTTATGATGAGGAAGTTCGTTTTGGAGCAATGTGCCTTTGATTATTACTAGGACCAACCCATTTGAGTAGGATGTGCTTGATGCTACTACTATTGTTGGTTGAAATTATAAACCCCCTTTGATTATCCATGTAGTTTTAATTTCGTCGATGATGTTATGGAATGGTTCCATAAATTGTTAATGTTCTCTTAAGGCTATATTTTTCTTTTCTTAAGGTAATTGCATTACATCATTTACACATTGAATTCACCCCACAACATTATAACACAATTGCATCAAATGCGATTATGTAGAAATAACAATATCATCAATAATGCAACGGAACATTAAAAGGAACATCATAAGAAAAACATTCACACATAGAGACACAAGGATTAGTCGGAGACCAGGGCAAAACCTCATAAGGGAGAAAACCTGGAATTCAATTCTTTCTCTTCTATTAGATTTCATCAATTGTTCAACTGAAACACAAAGTACAAAATGTCTTGAGCAATAAGTCAATACCCATGACCATACTCATCTTATCCACAACTTTGTTTGTAAACAAAACTATCTCATAATACTATCATCAATAATTTTTTCATACTAAGATTGAGTTCAATAACATCAATAATTTCTTCATACTAACATTGAGTTGCAACACAGGGATACCACCACTATTCTAAACTGCAAAGATATAACTAAGCTATAACTACGCTACAATGTCAATAATCCCATACATATCACTTGAATTGTGATGCCATAAATAAGTGGACTGATGTTAACGATGTCGTACATACATGAGTGCCGAGATCATACATAAACTATAGATCTAAGACATACATATATACTACTACGCGAAGACATATACTACTAATACATACATCACAAAGCATATATTATATATTACATAAGCTATAGATCATCCTTCCTTTTTAATATACATAGAGGTGTCGAGATTGAAGCTATACACATGTGCCAACCATAGATATATCGCAGAGATCATACCTTACCATGATATGGTGTTTGTAGATAGAGGAGCGATGCCATGAGCTCATGCATATATATCACAGAGACTATGTGGAGATCAATATATATACAAGCGGTTGTGAGCCGAGACTATATAAAACATTGCACAAAGCCAAGACCAAATTAGTCCTGTACAATATTTGTGCGATGAACCATAGTCAAACAATGACAATGATGAGATCTAGTGTGGAATCCATGTAAAATTTCAGAGATCAAGAGCGTTAAACTTGTGCAATCCTTGTCAAGAGGAAAATGTAATGTGATGCCAAGACTGTAGATTAAAGCGATGCCGATGAAATACTGTAATGCAGGGCAAGCGAAGTCACCAAGGAGATGCTACATGCCCACAAAACTTCGATCTCCTAGAACTGTAGAAATTATATGCACTACGCATGCATATGTCCAAGATTCTCCTGATCACACACTATTTTAACTTCATGCACAATACATAATATATTCCACCATTGATCATCACATGTGTAAATTAAATCAATTACAATGCACACATGAAACCATACAAATTCACACACATTAACACAGTTGTTTTAACGAGAAAGCCTGAAGCTAAAAACCCCAACTATCTGTATATAATATATGTCATAGAGATCATGTAAAAATCCTCATACAAAGCTTATCACAATCTCTTAGTACAATCCAATCACTACACACTAATCAGGCCCGATCTTGCAAATCCATGCATCGATCTTTGCCAGCCTTTAGCCTGCCTCTACTGCGCAATCCCTGCTGAAGAATGGCTTTGGATGAACTCGAATTGCTCCAGCCTTGCTCACGCAATCCTTAAAGGCATCTCCACTAAATTTGTGGTGCAAAAAATGCAACACTATAGTCACAACTGATAGTCACACTTTCTCTTTCACCTACCTCTCCACTAGTCTCCACTGAACCTATCCATGCACTGTAGTTAACTGATGTATTCTAAAGTTGATTAATGAGTTATTATTTAGTGAATTAATTATTAATTAATTCACACCACTCTCACTAGTGTATCAATCAATTAGACTAGATACAACTAGCTCAATTGTGTCTAACTGAGTTAAACTGAACACAACTCCACCAACTACTTCTATAACTCCACCAAACTCTGTCACATGAGTTCTAACTGAAGTCCTCCATGCAATAGCTCCAATAAATTCTTATGAATAGCGTAATTCTTTCTGTCACTGCAGTGCCACATCTGTGCACTTAACTGAAGTGCTCCAAGAGAATAAGATAATGTTTAGAGTCCAAATATTATTAAGAGCTAAAAATATTCGACATATCTATTTTTAGATTGGCAATCTACAAATAGATTCCGCCCAATATGTATAAAAATAGAATTTCATCTATTTTTCCAACTTGACCAACCATCCACAAATAGCATCCTGCAACTCATAGAATATGATTGACTTGTCTAAAAATAGACTCTGCGACAAAAATCACCTGTGTGGGCCCCACCTAGTTTAGGTGATTATTTTCCAACTAGGATCAGGAATGATGTTTCAGGATACCTCCTTCACTGTTTCTTGTTGCAATCTTCAAAAATCCCTCTCAACAAGAAAGGACTTTCTTTGCATGCGACATGCAACTCCATGCATTCGCCCTGCAACCTTTGCAAGTGCCCTGCAACTCCATGCATTTTCTCTGCAACTCTTCCGAAACTGAAAAGGCTCCAAAAAACTCAATCAGTCTAATGCATCTATCATCAAAGTCTTCGAATTTTGCTTATCTATTGCACATGTCTTCAGGAACCACTGCGCTGTTGAACTCTGCACCCATGCACTCTGCACTTGCTGTCAACTCTGAACCGCGATCCAGTATCCGACACTGTCACTTTGATCTGCCTGCATCAATCCAACTGATCATGCTATAGCTGCTATGTGGGCACCTCGTAGCCAGGTTCAATTCATGAGATCCACACCATCTCAATGAATCCTGCCCAAAAATCTCCTCTTGGGATTACTCATGCATGTTGCCCCACCTCTCACCTGGTGGTATAGATGCATGCACTCCCTTTGCCCATCTGGCACGAAATTTCTCTGCATGAGTGTTTCTCCCACTCCATGATCCTCATCTTGTGGCTGCTCCACATCCCTAGGTTCACTCTTACCTGCATGCAAATCCTGCTCCCTCTCAAGCTTCAATTGCATGTCTTTCTCACACTTCCCAATAGTAGGAAGCTCCGTAGAAATCCCATCTACTTCAAGTCTGTAGAGATTCTTGGCTCGAATCCCAACCTTCTTGACTTGTCCTGTTGCTTTATATTGAAGGAAAATTTTTCCTTCACTAAAGACAACATCATACCCTTTATCCTCTAACATTGCGACTGAGATTAAATTCTTCTTTAAACCTGGAACATGCACTACATCTTGTAAAAGAATGAGTTTACCCGACTCCCTCTGAAAGGTAATGGTACCAATGTCGGTCGCATTGTATTTTCCATTGTCACCCAACTCAACATGCAACTGGAGATCTTTCTCCACCAAGTCACTAAAAAGATTCACATCTCCCGTCATGTGAAAGGAAGCACCACTATCAAAGTACCACCTCGATTCCAATGCACTAGACACCATGCATGCGATCAATGAGAAGTCCAGCTCAAATTGTGAGGCAAGAGCCTCACCAGCTATAGCTCTAGCAGCCTACTTTTTCTTCTTCTTCTGTGGACAATGTGTGGAAAAATGCCCATGTTCATGACAGTGAAAATACTTCACTTTGGACATGTCACGCTCTTTTCCATCCGCACCAGATTGAGAAGGATTTTTCTTCCCCTTCCCTTTCCTTGCTTTGGCAGCCAAAGCGCAATCCTCTTCATCATCATTCTTTGATGAAGAGCCATCCCTGGTACTCCGCCTTATCTCCTCCTGCACAAGATCCAACCAAAGTCGCTCCCATCCTGGCAGTTTCTCTCGACCATTGACAGAGTCCTCGTAGCTATGCCAACTCTTCGGAAGCCCCAGGAGAGCCAAGCTCACCGAGTCTTCTTCATCCACACTAACTCCTACACTCCCAAGCTCATCCCTGTAGTGGAAAAACTTTGTCAAGTATACCAGAATAGTGTCATTCTTCTCCATTTTTATTTTCCTGAGCTTGTCTTTAAGCACCAACTTCCTCTGGTCACTTCTGCTTTGGAAAAATTCTGTCAAAGTTTTCCACATCAAGAATGGAGAAGCTTTATCATGAATTCTGGACACTATGTGATCCTTCACACCTTCCAACATAATTCTTCGACACCTTGCTACCTTATTTTTCCATGCGTCAAGTACGGCTGCATCGCTAGAACCCGGTTTAGGAATATCAGCATATATGAACTCCTTCAACCCATTATCCTCTAGCACCACCTCCATCCTGTACTTCCATGTAATATAATTCGAGCTTCCCTCAAGGGCATACTCCAATCACAATCCATTGAAAGACATTTCAATGAATGCTAAACTTCGACACCAAGAAAACACTGCAGCAATTTCGAATTCCACCAACACAAAACTCAACTTTTTCAATAATTGCAATCTGCTCCAATGATCAACGCTCTGATACCATGTAGAAATTATATGCACTATGCATGCATATTTCCAAGATTCTCCTGATCACACACTATTTTAACTTCATGCACAATACAGAATCTATTCCACCATTGATCATCACACACGGAAATTAAATCAATTACAATGCACACATGAAACCATAAAAATTCACACACATTAACACAGTTGTTTTAACGGGAAAGCCTGAAGCTAAAAAACCCAACTATATGTATATAATATATGTCATAGAGATCATGTAACAATCCTCATACAAATCTTATCACAAGCTCTCAGTACAATCCAATCGCTACACACTAATCAGGCCCGATCTTGCAAATCCATGCACCGATCTTTGCCAGCCTTTAGCTTGCCTCTACTGCGCAATCCCTGCTGAAGAATGGCTCTGGATGAACTCGAATTGCTCCAGCCTTGCTCACGCAATCCTTAAAGGCATCTCCACTAAATTTGTGGTGCGAACAATGCAACACTATAGTCACAACTGATAGTCACACTTGCTCTTTCACCTACCTCTCCACTGGTCTCCACTGAACCTGTCCATGCACTGTAGTTAACTGATGTATTATTTAGTTGATTAATGAGTTATTATTTAGTGAATTAATTATTAATTAATTCACACCACTCTCACTAGTGTATCAATCAGTTAGACTAGATACAACTAGCTCAACTATGTCTAATTGAGTTAAACTGAATACAACTCCACCAACTACTTCTACAACTCCACCAAACTCTGTCACATGAGTTCTAACTGAAGTCCTCCATGCAATAGCTCCACTAAACCCTTAGGAATAGCGTAATTCCTTCTGTCACCTGCTGTGCCACATCTGTGCACTTAACTGAAGTGCTCCAAGAGAATAAGATAATGTTTAGAGTCCAAATATTATTAAGAGCTAATAATATTTGACACATCTATTTTTAGACTAGAAATCTAAAAATAGATTCCGCCCAATATGTCTAAAAATAGAATTTCATATATTTTTCCAACTTGACCAACCATCCATAAATAGCATCTCGCAACTCATAGAATATGATCGACATGTCTAAAAACAGACATAGTCTAAAAATAGACTTTGCGACAAAAATCACCTGTGTGGGCCCCACCTAGTTTAGGTGATTATTTTCCAACTAGGATCAGGAATGATGTTTCAGGATACCTCCTTCATTGTTTCTTGTTTCAATCTTCAACAAGAACTTCAATGCCAGACTTCCGAAGAAAATTCCATGTCATGATCTAAATGAGATCTCATCGATGTCTCATTATTTATATTAATAGAATCCCTTGATTTAAGGTTGACTTTAATATAGATAGAGATAATTAAATTTAAAATTTAAAAATTTCCCAATAATATTTGTTTTTATTTGTGAAATTATTTTTGGAACAATTGAATTATCCTTATGACCAACATAAACTTTCTTATAAATATTTGTTCCAAATAATTTTATTTTATATTTTTTCTTTTGATGAGATGGGCTTTATATAGGGCTTAAGGTTTCTTTTAGGGGAAATTTGACTCGACACTATTCAATTTTAACACTCCTTCTCTCATCCAGATTTATATAGGAACACAAAAAAACACACATATAACCATAAATGCAAAAATGTAGCGGAAATAACACTTCATTTCATTAATATCAAAGAACTAAAATTTGTTTACAAACAAAATGGAAATAAACTAGCAAGGGCGCTGGTAGCTTATCTCTGAGAAGAGATGTGGTGGCTACAAGCCTCTGAATTGTGTTAAAATAAGAATCGAGGGCCTATTTATTATTGAGAAATAAATAGAAAACCATAAACATCCAAAAACCTAACGCTAGGAGATGAAGCGCCAAAACTATGGGCCCTGTTTGGGTAAATTGGTACATCAACTTCCCAGGGACGTAACTTTGGCATACGATCTCCTTTTGACATGCTTAATACCTAGTTAGAAATATATATCCAAGGACTACAACTTTTGAGTGAGAAATATCAGTCTAATACCCATGTTTCTCGTGATTTTCCCCAAAAAACGTCGATTAGGGCCTCAAAACGGCTCCAGATGTCCAAGACTAGAAAAACTGCTAAAAATAGTGAACTCTGCTATAATTAAGGAAACTAAAAAAATGAAAGAAACAATGGTGGGGCACCAAGTGGAATAGGTGGGTGGCTACCAATATCCACCTGGATCATTCCTCCCCCCTTAGGAAGCAATGGCCCCCATTGCGTTGAGTTTCTCCATGAGATGAGAAAAATTCTGCTGAACTTGGTCCCTGGTGAACAATTTGCCTTGGTGCAGGAGTTGGCCAACTTTGGCAACTCGATAAAGTTGGATCTTCTGCTGGTGAGTGTTCTTGATTTTCATGTACATGATACGATTTGTGGTGGCCTGTTCCATGTAGTCTGTGTTTAACTTTGTTGGTGTGAGTTGTTTTGCAATGTTGGAGGTGTCTAGTAGAGGTGGGACATAGGGCTAAAGGTGGTCCACATTGAATACTGGGTGCAGACCAAAGAATGGTGGAATAATGAGCTCAAGGGCATTGTTCCCTACAACCTTGGTGATGGTATATGACCCATATTAGAGTGGGTGAAGTTTGTGATGGGGTCCAGTGAGGCGCTCCTTCTGCAAATGTAGCCACACTTTGTCGCCCACCTGGAAGTTGTGTGGCACCCGATGTTGATCATGTCGTTGCTTGAACTTAGCATTGGATCTGCCCAATATGTCATAAACCTATTGGCAGATGTGCTGAATGTGCTGAATGAATTTGTTCTCTTTGTCAGCTTCAGACTGGACATGAGCCGAATCAACGTGAGTAGCCACAAATGGCATGGCTACGTCAATGGGACATAATGGTTGGAACCCCAGGCCCACCTAAAAGGGGCTGTGGCCGGTTGAGTTGTGGA
The DNA here is from genome assembly GCA_034641835.2 of Pinus albicaulis. Classification (NCBI taxonomy): domain Eukaryota; kingdom Viridiplantae; phylum Streptophyta; class Pinopsida; order Pinales; family Pinaceae; genus Pinus; species Pinus albicaulis. The sequence continues at coordinate 771,809,130 of CM076577.1, read as the reverse complement.
GAGCCCAATTATAACTGTGTTTTACATAAGGAAGAATCTCATCCCATGTGCGTGGATGCTTTGAATTGTACATGCGTATAATGTGTACAATCATCATGTTGACTACCTCTGTTTGGCTATAAGTTTGGAGATGGAAAGCTGTGGACTTGGTGAGCTTGATGTCCAACATTGACCAGAGGGTTGACAAAAATGTGATGAGGAACCTGGTGTCCCGATATGAGATGATAGACTTTGGGATCCAAAACTGCACCCACACTCGTTCAAAGATGAGTTTAGTAGTGGCTTATGTTGTGATATTCTTCTCTCACGTCGACATAATAACCATCTTCGAGAATTTGTCGACGACCATGAAAACACAGTCATTTCCATGCTTAGTAGAAGGAAGGCCCATCATGTAATCCATGGAGATGGATTCCCAAGGTCGACTAGGGGTAGGTAGAAAAGCATAAAGGCCTTTCTTCTTGATGGTATGATCTGAAAATGGGAAAAATAGTTATTGCTATGCTAGCTTCCTCATAAGTATTACAAATGTGTGATTAGGATCATCTCAAGTTAACCATTTGTGAAGGGGTTAAAGTGTCAAGTTTCATGTGTCTTTGATGATAAAATTATGAGTTAATTAGATTTTTAAAACTCATGCACAACAAATGAAATGTATAAACATAACATACAACAATCACATAATAGCATGGATGATAACGAAGTTCACTGCTCTTGGGCTACATCTCCATGGACCTGCTTCAATTAGCTAGGCCCTCTTGGGATTAAGATTGAAATGTATGATTAAAATCACCTGTAGTGCTCCAATGGATTTGGGTCCTGTTCCATTAGCTTCAGAAGACATAAAAACCCCAAAAATGACAGTTCAATCCCTGAAATTGGTTTCCAAATGATCTAGGCTTGACCTCCCATCTTGATGACCATGGGTTTGTTTAATCTCCAAAGTGACAAAAACACTTTCATAAGTGCTCCAACTCCTTTGAAAACTATAACACTATGTTCAGATCATCAAATCCATCTAAAAATGACTATTCATTCACTCCATTTGGCCTTCAGCTGATCTGGGCATGGCCTTCCTTCTTGGTGGCCCTAAGCTTCAAAATTCTTTAAGATGAAAAATAACTCTGTAGAATTTCTGCTCTGCATATGCAAGCTGTTCCAATGGATTTAGATCATGCCAATATGCTAGGAATGACTATTCGTGTGCCAAAATTGGTTGAAAATTTCTCAATGTTGGCCTAATTTAATTTTCCCCTAGATTCTGCCTCTAAATATGGAGAAGTACATTTAGCTCCGCCAAACTTGGAAAATCCGTAGAAACTAAAGAAATTCACTAAAAATATGCTGAATTAAACTGGGAATTAATTAGTGGATAAGCTTTAATTAAAGCGCACTAAGCATATTTAACTTGGGCACTAGGATTTGGGCATATGGCACGGTCTCGTGGGAGGAGGGCTAACCCGCGGGGTTGGTCCCCTCCTTCCCTCCATCGGAGAATGAAATGCTATTCAAATAAAATTTCGTGGTCAAGCTTTAACAAGTAACATGTCTTAGCTCATTGGTAAGCGATGGTAATGGAGCGGGGGAGGTCACGGGGTCAAGCCCCGACCTTGCCCCTCGATACACCTTTTTGGACATAATAAAACATGCCATATAACAAACATTTGTTAAAGCGGACTTTGCAATGATATACACGCTCCTCCATTTATATATGCCTTGAACCTTTGAAATTATCCAAACTTTGGATTAAGGTTTAACATTGCAATTTCCACCATATAGTATAGTTTCAAACCTTTGAAATGTATTTGTAAATATGCGCCTCCAAAACCTTTGTTTGAATATATATATAATTTTTAGTAAAAAAATAATTCCAAATACAAAAATATTCATGAACCCAAGTTCAACCTTGGAGGACATTGAGCAAATTTCACCTTCACAAACCAAACTGGCGAATATTATAGTGACACTTGTCACAGTCCCATTGGAAAAAAACTGAAGAAGATTCCATACATGCTGATAGGGTTGCCATGTCATCACCCTACACTTGTTTTGCATTTTTTTTTTTTTAAATTTCCTTGTTTTGAACGATGATTAACAGACTATAACTTCTTCATCCGAACTCGGTTTTCGACGAAATGAGTTGCACTAGATTCCTGGCGATGGGACGGTCGTTGTTGTTCTAGTTTAGTGCAATTATGAGCACTTTCATTTTTGAGCAAATTTTTGCCCCCGATCCAGATTCTGATCATGGTCGGTTTGGAAATGGCATAAGAAGTGCAAGATCTGATGTAATTCCTAATTTCCCATCGAAGTTTAGACCAATATAAATGCTTCTGCAGTACTGCCACTATTTTCTTGACCTCGAAATTCCCAACGACTTGATTGAAGTGTGATTCCCAAATCATCCTAGCACACTTGCTTGAAGGAACACAAATGTGTCCCATGTGAAATAGTAGTGCATCCTGGAGGTGAAAATTTGGAACTTGCATACCCTCTAAGAGTGTCTTGTATGTGTGCCTGAATTCCGGATCACTCTTTTAGAGAAGCGGCCAATCAGAAGTCTCGTGCCCACAAGAGTTGAGAACGATGGTTAGTGCCACAATCGGTGGTTAGTTGAGGCAATCTACAACATTATTGGTGCTACCCTTCTTATACTTGATGTTAAAATGAAATTGTTGCAAATATGTGGACCAATTATGATGGTGATTGTTTTGCAACTTCCCTTGTGTCTGTATGAATTGTAGGGGTGGTGGTCTGTGTGGATGACCGTTTCCTTCCCCAAAATGTAATGCTTCCATTGGCAGCAATACTGCACAATGGAATACATTTCTTTGTCATAAGTGGGATACTTGCAAACAGTGTCAGAAAGTGTCTCACTGTGATATGCCACTAAATTCCTCTGTTGAGTAAGAACTGCCTCAATAGCATAGTCAGAGGCATATGTCTCGATCTCAAATGGTTGTTGCAAGTCTCATAATGTGAGCACTGGGGCAGAGCAGAGACGATGTTTTAATACTACGGATGCCTTCTGTTGTGATTCCAACCAAAATATTTTTTATTTCGCTCCTTCCTTGGTGAATTCACTCAAGGGCCAAGTGATATGAGAGAATCCCAACACAAACTTGCGGTAGAAATTAGCAAGACCCAGGAAGCTGCGAAGCTCTATTAGAGTGGTTGGGGCCGGCCAATCCAAAATTACTTGGATCTTGGTTGGCTCCACATGCACTCTCATTTCATCAATAATGTATCCCAGATACTGAACTTGGGTCAAGCCAAAAGTTCACTTCTTCATTGGCACACAACTTATGTTGCCTAAATGTTTGGAGGACGTGTCAGATGTGGTGGAGGTGCTCTTCCCAAGTTTGGCTAAATATTAGGATGTCATCCAAGTTCACTACTACAAATGAGTTGGTGAATGACTACAAGATGTCGTCCATTAGCCTCATGGAGGTTGCAGGAGAATTCGTCAACCCGAAAGGCATGACCAACCATTCAAAAAGGTCCTCCTTGGCTTTGAAGGAAGTCTTCCACATATCAGAGGGTTCAATTGGCACCTGGTGATACTCAGACTTCAAGTCGACCTTACTGAAATATTTTTCCCCTTTGAGTTGATCCAGAAGGTCATAAATCCGTGGGATCGGGTACCTATTCCAGACAGTGATCCTGCTCAACGCCCGATCGTCAATACAAAGTCTCTAAGTGCCATCCTCCTTCTGAACCAACACGATCGGGCTCCCACAGGGCGATGAAATTGACTGTATGTGATATTTCTGCAGCAGCTCCTGAATCTGCCTCTTGATTTCATCGTTCTCAAGAACAGAGCGTTGATAGATCGGTCCATTGGGCAGCGACTCACCTGGGGTTAGATAGATGCGGTGCTTGACCTGACAGTGTAGAGGCACCCCTGTGGGTGAGGTGAAGATGTCCCCATACTCCTCCATGAACTTGTCCATTTGTTGTTGTCGTGCGGAGGAGCCCTGTTTGGAGGTCATGACCACAATCTTCTTCTTGCCTTGGGGACAGATCATCAGGAAAACAAATTTCCTGGTTTTGGAAATGAGCATATTGCATTTTTTTGCAGGAACCAAAGAGATAGACATAGACGGTGGTACCTTTGGTATCCTGTACAACTTATTGCCCAAAGTAACAATAACAACACGAGGCCGGGACTCATACACAACATGTCGCTTCCAAAATTATGGTTGGCCTAATAATACATCACAAACATCAAGAGGAGCACTGTCACATAATACCTCATCCTTGCATTAGGGGAATTTTGAGGTCTAAAATGGGCCTCCTAAGGAAAATGTAGAATCAAAATTCACTTTATGAAAACCAATCACATTTTAGGGGATGACATCATCCCTAATGGTTGAGGTGGCATTGCTTGAGTTAAAGGTACTTACTTGTCACATTCTCAATGGTGGATATAAACTCATGGGTAACCATGATAGTGCTCTAAGTACTTTTAAAGTCAAAGTAAAGTATTCATAATAATTGTCATTTCACATTTTTTGAATACAAAATATATTATTGTCATTTCATATTTATTGAAAGAAACAATGCATTTCCCTATACATTTATTATATTATATTATATTATATTTATATAGTATATTAATTGCATGTTATTATACAATTTAAATAATATAAATTTTAATTAATAGCATATAATATAATTAAGAATTTATAAATTTATATTTATATTTTATTTTAAGTTATTTAAGTACAAAGGACAAATGCATTAGTTGTTCAATGATAATGGTTTTTTTTTTAAAAGATCATTCTTATTTATAGTCACATCAATACAATTTTTTTATTAATTTTATTTTGGTACAACTTTTGAATTGAATTTAACTATGATTACATGGATTGTGGTGCAAAAAGTGAATTGCAAATTCATAAATATTATTTTATTGGTTTAGATATTATTTTATTATTTCCTTAGGAGGTCCATTTTAGACCTCAAAATTCCCCTAATGAAGGGCTTGATGTTGTAGGGAAGGCGACACTACTGGATGACGCAGAGATCCCGTCCTTGGTGAAGCCACCTGATGGTGTACGACTGTGGGTGTGCTGTGGTCGAAAAGCCCAAATGCTTCACCACCTCTATTGGAATGAGGTTCTTTTGGCTCCCACTATAGACAATGAACTATAGTGGGGAACCCTTTACCCACATCAGGGAGTGGAAGAGACGCTCTTACTCCTCTGGATCTTTCGGTTCCTCCTTCTAGATCTTTGCATTGGAAATGGTGGCGTTGGGCTCCACATAAATAATCTTATTCCCTTTGTCATTCCCCTTGTCGGGTTCAGATTCAGATTTAGAGCATGAATATGATTCAGAAGCCCTCATCTCGGCCACCCATTAGGGGAATTTTGAGGTCTAAAATGGGCCTCCTAATGAAATAATAAAATAATCGCTAAACCAATAAAATAATATTTATGAATTTGCAATTCATTTTTTTCACCACAATCCATATAACCATAGTTAAATTCAATTCAAAAGTTGTACAAAAATAAAATTAATAAAAAAATTGTATTGATGTGACTATAAATAAGAATTAACTTTTCAAGAAAAAATCATTATCATTGAAAAACTAATGCATTTTTCCTTTGTACTTAAATAACTTAAAATAAAATATCAATATAAATTTATAAATTCTTAATTGTATTATATGTTATTAATTAAAATTCATATTATTTAAATTGTATAATAACATGTAATTAATATACTATATAAAAATAATATAATATAATAAATGTATAGGGATATGCATTGTTTCTTTCAAGAAAGATGAAATGACAATAATATGTTTTTATTCAAAAAATGTGAAATGGCATTTATTATGAGTACTTTGACTTTAAAAGTACTTAGAGCACTACCATGGTTAACCATGAGTTTTTATCCACCATTGAGAATGTGACAAGTAAGTACATTTAACTCAATAAATTCCACCTCAACCATTAGGGATCATGTCATCCCCTAAAATGTGATTGGTTCTCATAAAGTGAATTTTGATTGTAAATTTTCCTTAGGAGCCCATTTTAGACCTCAAAATTCCCCTAATGAGTGACTGCTTGGCCCAACACTGACTTGTGTTGTGAGTGGAGCTCCTATGGAACTCACACCACTTTCCCGTGTCCTTCTTCGGCTTCGCGATGTTTTTCTTTGCTTGCAGCGTCAATAGGTTATCTTGGGACTCCATGCCTTGGATTTTTCCTTTGTTCTATGGTTTTGGGGGCACCTTTCCCTTGATTTTTATTTGCAGATCCAAAGTCTCGCTTCTTGTGTTTGAATTTATGCTCAGTATTGGCAGCATACTGACATGCCGTACCAAGCGAGGAGATGTCGAGGAACTCCATTTCCTCCTGAATGTATATGTGCAGAAAATTGTGGTAATTCAACACCAAATGTTTCTCTGAATCTTTGATACCCAACTTTGTGCGCAGGGTATGGAACAGATTCGTCAGTTCATGCAAATATTGATCCTTTTGCCACCACAACGTAGTCCATTGTATGTACTTGTCCTCATAGCTCCTCACAAGATAATATTGTTCCTTGATGGCGTATCAGAAATAATTCCAAGTGGGTATGACCTAGAATAGAGAGGGTTCCCCCTCATCCTTTTTCTCACTATAGGTTTCCCACTAGTCCTTGACATGGGGCCCGGGGGGTAGCTTTAAGGAGTGCAAAGATAATCTTCTCCCGATTAGAAAAATCATGAACCGAGAAATATCCTTATAATAGATTCAACCATCTATCTATGATGTCTACATATATTTGGCCCTCAAATATGGGAATGTAAAATTTTACTTGTACCTTAAAAGGAGTTGCACCTCTAGAGTGGCTGCTGGATGCATATGCACCACTAGTGGGTAGTTGTTGAAGGATCTGGGTAAAGTTATCCATAATCACGTTCCTTTGTTTTTCAAGGGCCTCCTCGAGTAATATTTGATAGGATCTCCTACTCCCTCATCTTTCTTTTCATCCCCCATGGGCGGTCGTTAGGGTTTGCGAGGCTGATATTGCAAAGGTTCAACCAGATCGAGCCCTAACTCCTTATACCCCCACCTCGTTGGGGACATGCAAAGAAGGATCGAGAAAGAGAAGAACACTCTCATACCATTGATCCAAATTTATTTAGGAATGCAACATAATACACATATAACCATAAATACAAAAATACAGTGGAAATAAAACTTAATTTCATTAATATCAAAGAACTGAAATTTGTTTACAGGCAAAATGAAAATAAACTAGCTAGGGCACTGGTAGCTTATCTTTGGGAAGAGATGTGGTGGATACATACCTCTAAAATGTGTTAAAATGAGGCTCGAGGGCCTATTTATTATTGAGAAACAAATGGAAAACTCTAAACATAAAAAAACCTAATCCTAGGAGATGAAGAGCCAAAACTATGAGCCCCGTTGGGGTACATTGATACATCAACTTCCTAGGGACATAACTTTGGCATACGATTTCTATTTCACGTGATAAATACCTCGTTAGAAAGATATATTTCAGTAATACAAAATTTTCCAAAAAACATCATTTAGGGCTTCAAAATGGCTCCGGAAGTTCAGGACCCGAAAAACTATTAAAAATAGTAAACTCTGCTATAATTAAGGAAACTAAAAAAATGAAAGAAACAATGGTGGGGCCCCAAGTGGAATAGGAGGGTGGCCACCATTATTCACCTGGATCATTTCTCCCCCCTTAGGAAGCAATGGTCCCCATTGCATTGAGTTCCTCCATGAGATGAGGAAACTTCTGTTGAAATTGGTCCCTGGTGAACCACTTGCCTTGGTGCAGGAGTTAGTGAACTTTGACAACCCGATACAGTTGGATATTCTGCTGACGAGTGTTCTTGATTTTCCTATCCATGATACGTTCTGTGGTGGCCTATTTCATGCATTTTAGGTTTAACTCTGTTGGTGTGAGTTGTGAAATTCCAGGAGGTGTCTAGTAAAGGTGGGAAGTAGGGTCGAAGGAGGGCCACATTGAATACTGGGTGCAGACCAAGGAATGGGGGAATACTGATGTCGAAGGAATTATTACCTAAAACCTTGGTGATGGTGTATGACCCATATCAGAGCGGGAAAATCTTGCGGTGGGGTCCAGTGGGGCGCTCCTTATGAAAATGTAGCCACACTTTGTCGCCCACCTAGAAGTTGTATGGCACCCGATGTTGATCATGTCGTTGCTTGTACTTAGCATTGGCTCTATCCAGTTTATCATGAATGTATTGGCAGATGTGCTGAATGTGCTCAATGAAGTTGTTCTCTTTGTCATCTTCAGACTAGACATGAGACGAATCGGCCTGAGTAGCCCGAAATGGAATGGCTACGTCAATGTGACATAGTGGATGGAACCCCAGGCCGAACTGAAAGGGGATGTGGCTGGTTGAGATGTGGAGAGCCCAGTTATAACTGTATTGTACATAAGGAAGACTCTTTTCCCATGTGCATGGATTCTTTGAATTGTACATGTGCAAAATGTGTACAATCATCCTATTGACGACATTTGTCTGGCCATCAGTTTGGGGATGGAAAGCTGTGGACTTGGTGAGCTTGGTGTCCAGCATTGATAAGAGGTTGGACCAAAATGTGCTAAAGAACCTGCTGTCCCAATCTAAGATGATAGACTGTGAGATCCCAAAGTGAACCCACACTCCTTCAAAGAAGAGTTTATTAGTGGCTTATGCTGTGATATTATTCTGGTAGGCCGACATAATGGCCATCTTCTAGAATCTGTTGACGACCATAAAAACACAGTCATTTCCATGCTTAGTAGAAGGAAGGTTCAACATGTAATCCATGGAGATGGATTCCCAAGGTCGACTAGGGGTAGGTAGAGGAGTATAGAGGCCTTGCTTCTTGATGGTCAGTTTGGCTATGACGCAAGTAGTGTAGGATCTGATGTACTTCCCAACATCCTGTCGAAGGTTCGACCAATAGAAATACTTCTGTAAACTGCCACTATTTTCTCGACCTTGAAATATCCAGTGACTCTATTGTAGTGTTCTTCCCAAATCATCTTGGCACCTCGCTTGAAGGAACACAAAGGTGTCCTGGGTGGCATAGATGTTCATCCTAGAGGTGAAAATTTGGAACTTGCATACCATCTAAGAGTGTCTTGTATTTGTGGTCGAATTGCAGATCACTCTTGTAGAGAAGCAGCCAATCAGAAGTCTCGTGCCCACAAGAGTTGAGAACGATGTTTAGCACCACAATTAGTGGTCGACTGAGGTAGTCTGCAAAATTATTGGTGTTGCCCTTCTTATACTTGATCTTCAAATTAAATTTTTGCAGATATGTGGATCACTTCTGATGGCTATCGTTCTGAAACTTACCTTATGTATGTATGAACTGTAGGGGTCAGTGGTATGTGTGGATGACCGTTTCCTTCCCCAAAATGCAATGCTTCCATTGGCAGCAAGCTCGCACATTGGAATTCATTTCTTTGTCATAAGTGGGATACTTGCAGGCTATGTCAGATAATGTCTCACTGTGATATGCCACTATATGCCCCTGTTGAGTAATAACTACCCCAATAACATAGTTAGAGGCATTTGTCTCGATCTAAAATGGTTGTTGCAAGTCTAGTAATGTGAGAACTGGGGCAGAGCAGAGGCGATGTTTCAATTCTACGAACGCCTTCTATTTTGATTCTGACCAAAAGAATTTTTCTTTTTCCCTTGGTGACTTGAATCAAGGGCTAAGTGATATGAGAGAATCACAACAAAAACCTGCGGTAGAAATTAGCAAGGCCCAAAAAGATGCAAAGCTTTGTTAGAGTGGTTGGGGCCGGCCAATCAAGAATTACTTGGATCTTGGTTGGATCCACATGCAGCCCCCGTTCATCAATAATGTATCCCAGGTATTGAACTTGGGTCATGCCAAAAGTGCACTTCTCCAAATTGGCACAAAACTTGTGTTGCCGCAGTGTTTGGAGGACTTGTTGGATGTGGTGGAGGTGCTCTTCCCAAGTTTGGCTAAACATCAGGATGTCATCCAAGTACACTACTGCAAATGAGTTGGTGAATAGCCTCAATATTTCGTCCATCAACCTCATTAAGGTTGCGGGAGCATTAATTAACCTGAAAGGATGACCAACCATTCGAAAATGCCCTCCTTGGATTTGAAGGCAGCCTTCCACACGTCATAGAGTTCGATTGGTACTTGGTGATACCTAGAATTCAAGTCGATCTTGATGAAATATTTCTCCCTTTTGAGTTGATCCAAAAGGTCATCAATTCGTGGTTTCAGGTACCTATTCCAGAAAATGATCTTGTTCAACGCCTGATCGTCAATATAGAGTCTCCAAATCCCATCCTTCTTCTTCACGAGCATGATCAGGCTCCCATAGGGCGATGAAATCGGCCGAATGTGACCTTTTTGCAACAACTCCTAAATCCGCCTCTTGATTTAATCGTTCTCTAGAACAGAGCACCGATAGATCAGTCCATTGGGTGGCAGAGCACCTGGGGTCAGATCGATGGGGTGCTTAACCTGACAGTGTAGAAGCACCCCTGTGGGTGAGGTGAATATGTCCCTGTACTCCTCCACGACCTTGTCCATTTGTTGTTGTCGTGCGGAGGAGTCCTATCTGGAGGTCGTGGCCACAATCTTATTCTTTCCCCAGGGCGGATCATCAGGAAAAAAATTTCTCGGTTTTTGAAATGATCTTACTGCATTTTTTTTCAGTAGCCAAAGAGATAGCCGTAGGCGGTGGTACTTATGGTATCCTGTACAAATTATTACCCAAAGTAACAATAATAGCGTGAGGCCGGGACTCATACAAAACATGTTGCTTCCATAAGTATGGTTTACGTAATAAAACATCACAAACATCAAGAGGAGAAATGTCACATAATACATCATCCTTGAAGGGCTTGATGCTGTAGGGAAAAAAATACTGTTGGCTGACGTGGAGATCACATACTTGGTGTAGCCACTCGATGGTGTATGGATGTGGGTGTGCTATGGTCGGCAAGCCCAACTGCTTCATGACCTCTGCTGAAATGAGGTTCTTTTGGCTCCCATTGTTGACAATGAACTGTAGCGGGGAACCCTTTACCCACATCTGGGAGTGGATGAGATGCTCCTCCTCCTATGGATATTTCGGTTCCTCCTTCTAGATATTTGCAGTGGCAACAATGACATTTGGCTCTGCATCAATAATCTACTTCCCTTTGTCATTCCCCTTGTCAGATTCAGATTCATATTTGGAGAATGCATATGACTTAGAAGCCCTCATCTCGGCCACTAGTGACTGCTTGGCCCAACACTCACTTGTGTTGTGAGTGGAGCTCTTATGGAACTCACACCACTTTCCCGTGTCCTTCTTCAGCTTCGCGGTGTTTTTCTTTGCTTGTGGCTTTGGTAGGTTATATTGGGTCACCATGCCTTGGATTTGTCCTTTTTTTTTTGTTTGGGGGCACCTTTCTCTTGCTTTTGTTTTGCAGATCCAAAGTCTCGCTTCTTCTATTTGAATTTCTTCTCAACCTTGGAAGCATACTGGTATGCCGTACCAAGCGAGGAGATGTCGAGGAACTCCAATTCCTCCTGAATGTATATGTTTAGAAAAATGTGACACTTCAACACCAAATTTTTCTCCGAATCTTTGATACCCAACTTTGTGCGCAGGGTTTGGAACATATTCTTAAACTCATGCACATCTTCATCCCTTTCTTGCCACAACGTGGTCCATTGTATGTACTTGTCCTCATAGCTCTCACAGGATAATATTGTTCCTTGATGGTGTCTTAGAAAGAATTACAAGTGGGTACACTAAGAGTAGGGAGGGCTCATCCTCGTCTTTTTTCTCGCAGTAGGTTTCCCACCAGTCCTTGACATCGGGGGTAGCTTTGAGGAGTGCAAAAACAATATTTTTCCAGTGGGAAAAGTCATGAAACAAGAAATATACTTCTAATAGATTCAACCATCTATCTACAATGTATGTATATATTTGGCCCTCAAATATGGAAATGTAAAAGTTTACTTGTACGTTAAAAGGAGTTGTGCCTCCAGAGTGGATACTAGATGCAGATGCTCTACCGATGCGTAGTCGTTGAAGGATCTAGGAAAAGTTATCCATCATCGCATTCCTTTGTTTTTCAAGGGCCTTCTTGAGAAATATTTTGATAGGATCTTCTGCTCCCTCATCTTTCTTTTCGTCCCCCATGGGTGATCGTCAGGGTTTGCAAGGATGAGCTTCCAAAGGTTCAACCATATTGATCCCCAACTCCTTATATCTCGACCTCGTTGGGGACTATTGAAGCCTCAAAAATCACTGCTTCAAACATTGGGGGAAAACCGTCCGGTCGGGACCTTAGGACAACTCCTTTTCCATTTGGTGTGGTGGCTCCGACTGGATTTATAGCTCCAATTTCCTACTAAATAAATGGGTTGGTAATGGAATAATTGGATGAGTAGAAAATGGAACTAAAATGACTGAAATAATCTATCTAATTTAATCTATAACTGATAAATAATTCTAAAACTTAACCTGGGTGTCAGACATGAATACAACTTTTAAGATTTTTCTAATCAAAGAAATAACCATGAAGATGTATTATAATTTAACTGAAATATGCAACATCAAATAATGATAACTTTGTTTAAGAAATTAAATAGATTTATAATAACACATTGTATTCATTATTTTATATATCATTTGTATACACAGTGAAATATAAAATATTTCTATACACTCAGAAATGATATGTATAAAGAAACATTTATAAAGAAAGTAAATATAAATGATAGAAAATTTAAATAGAATATCTCATAACATAAGAAAAATAACAGTAAATCGATAGAAATACCATATTCATCTTGATACTTTTCTAGATGAAATTCAATATCCAGATCCAGTGCTTCAATGTAAAACAACTCCATGGTACAGAAATGAAATTCTAAGAGGTAATTTGCCATAAATCACCAGATGTGATCCTTTATAAAAATATAATAGTCAATGGAGTACAAAAATGTAACACCCAAGTCAGAAATATTACAAATTCAGGACCACTTTCTAAATGCATGAAAGGAGTTTAAATAGGAACTTAATAAAACAAAATAACTAAAAGTATTGCTACAATCTATCATCAGAAATCTAAAAATAGACTTGCGATATTACAATGAAACAGATTCATTGATTTTCCCCTGCATTCAATGTGCCAAGGTGGAAAATTTTGAGCATATCTTTAACCTCTGTTGGATGACTTAGCCTCGAATGTAACTGACCAGTATAAGTGGCATCAGAAAACAATGGAATGATGCAACTAATGGCATTGGAAAGACATTTAATTTCCATTTGCTGACTATTTGGCTTGATTAGAAATCTCCACATAGTATCCCATGAAATTCCTTGAAGTTTGCTAATTTGTTGATTTTTATTAACTAATTCTTGCTTCCACTTGGTATCAATCTCTTTTACCCTTGGTAATTTTCCTAGAACACAATCTGAAATTAAATTGGTGGCATATAAACTATCATTAAACAACTGTGTTATACTATTCATCATAGTCTTGGCTCTTGATGTAGCTCTTTCTCCTTTTATCAAGTGCTTTTCCCATTCAGTAAATAGAATTTCTTTGTGTATTTCCTCAATCCTGGGAAGGTTTGCATTCCTTCCTTGCTCTGAGTCTTTCCATGAAAGGAATTCAGAAATTTTCTCATCTGCCTCATCAAACTCAACCCTGAGGTTGATTCCTTCATCTATAAGAGATGATGCTATTTCACATAAGGGATTACTTTGTGCCATCTTTTGACATAGTTCATTCAACTACTGAGACAGTAATTTTCTTGTCTCCAGAGCTTCAGTCTTAAATTGATCTAATTTAGGATAATCTTTAAATTTGTCCAATCTTGATTGGAATATTTTCTCTTTCTCAACTTTTGTAGTTTTCTCATTTTGCAGTAGGGTCTGTAGTTTTTCCACCTCTTGAGCTAGTTGCTGTTGCTTATTTAAGGCTTGTTGATCAAGATTTTTATTCTCAATGCCAAGTTTCTCTTCCAGTTTTTTAGATCTGAGTTCCTCATCTCGCAATTACTATTCCAACTGCATAATATTTTGTTGATTCTCTGTAGCTTGTTCCTCAAGCAAAGCTATCTGTAAGTCATTTTGTTTCATCATTTGAGCGACTTTAGAAGCTTTTTCTATAGTGGCTGCACTGTAGGCGCCTGCATATTGTGACAATTTGGTGAGATCATCTAAAGGATTCACCTCAGTATTTTTCCAGACAATGTTCATCAGTTCACCTTGTGATGTTGAAAGAGACTCTTGATCTGTTCTTCTTCTCTTCCTCTGCTTCCTAACAACAGCCCTATGCTTAGGACTATAAAAGATATCTAGAGGAGGAATATCCTCTACTTTCAACACAATTTCTTCTGTAGGATGCTCGGGGATGATTTCCATATCTTGATTTGTCAGAATTTCAACTTGAGGATTATTTTGCGATCCTATTTTCTGTTCAAATTTCTTATATTCACTTAGCAAATGGGAAGAAACAAGAATTTTAGCAGAATCCACCACATTCTCAGTGGTATTTTCTCTTTCAAGTTGATTATTTGGCTTATTACCAATATCATCTTTTTCTGTCTGTACATTAGCCTCACTTCCTGTATTTTCTTTCTCAACATGTACATTGGTCTCAATACATGTGTTTTCCTTCCCTGTTTGAACGGTATTTCCTTTTCCAATAGGTTCATCTATTTTGCTGCCAGTATTCTCCTTTTGCACATCAGGCTTGCCACTTGTGCTCACATTTTCAATTTGTATATTACCCTTGCTGGTAGATGCTTTTTTTCCTGCCTTGTTTTCTGTATCTTCTTTTTCCTTCTGCTCTGTTTATGTATTTCCAGATTCTTGCAAAATAATTCTTAACCGGTCAAGAGGAGCTTTCAACAATCTCTGACTTCTAAACAACATGAATTTATTCATATATTTAGTCTGAAATTTGGATTTAGCCAAGTCATAGACTTGGAAAAATTTATCAACAGAAACAAATAAATCGTCGAATTCATCGGGCTTATGCTCAAATCGAGCGATTGAAACCAAAGTTGTGAAATAAAATGCAACTTTTTTTGGGTCATGCTGCCTACCTGGGACTGTAGAGAGCTTTAGATCCCTTATTTTGATGACCTCCTTCTCAGCATGTGTGAAGTTATTAAGAGTATAATGCCCACAGTGAAATGGAAAAGTATGCCACATTAGTTTCTTGTTATTTTTGAGAGACCTTGACATGCCTTCTATTGTTAACTGGTAGGAGATTTCTTGTGCTAACAGTTTGTCTGGGACATACAGAGGTAAAATATGGGGCTCCACTATACTCCAAAATACTCTGACATAGGTAAATTTATCTTCTCCAAACCAGTCACTAATATGGGATATATCAGTTTTAGCTTTTTCAGAAAGCCGGGGAGGAAATTGGTTGAAAATGGTTTGATAGACAAGGATGAGGAAACTGTGACAAATTCTATATACATGGTTCTTAAAATGCACCTTCCATAAGAACTTATGGTAAATATGAATAGGAACGAGATTTTTGGGGGTCCATTTCCAAGCAAGAATGGGAAATTCGGAGTTAAAACATAGGGCATCTAAAATGTAGGCACAGAAGTAAAACAGGGTTGTGTTTCCAGTGTTTTTATCCTTTCTATACTCTAGGATTCTATTGGCTATCTTATCTGAAAGGATAATTGCCCAATCCATGATTTTAGAATTCACAGCAGAATGGATTAAAGGTACCATTTGAATTGAAAATTTAGCTGAATTATCATTTCCAAATAGTCTGCACATCATTGCAGCGGCATAACAATATGGAGGTGAAAGGGACTCCATGGAGTACATACCTGATGATTCATTTTTATTCTTCTCTGGAGCTTTCCTCCATTCTCTGATTAGCTCAGACTGAGTTTCATTACTTGCAACAAAATATTTAATAAAGGCTTTGTTGTAGACCTTTTGCGGGTCTAGAAGATGGTACATTGTCTTTATGTCCTCTGCTCTAAAATACCCAAATACTGTTCCAGTAGTTGAAACAAATGTCCTGTTTTGCATGGTAACATTGTTTATTACCCACCGAATTACATCATAGTAAGGGAAAATGTTTGCCCAAGCTGCAATTCTATGAGAGAACGAATTTGCAAGCGCTTTAAGAGGAGTCTTAGAATCAGAATCTAAGTCATCTTCATCAGGTACTGTTGCCTTCTCTTCAGTGAATTTAGGGTTTTCTTTTTCAATTAAGTTGTATACATCTTCCCAAGTCATTTTTCCAAGTCCCTGGCATGAAGTATCTGTTACCAGCATGAGCTTGGCTGGTTTTTCTTTTAGTATTAAGGGAATAGTGGCGAAATTTTCAGCGGCAAAAGTCTTTGATTTCTCAGATCTTTTAGACATTTTGTCATCTAGTAATGTCTCACTTACTCGGCGAACGAAAGGATTGGGAATTTTCTTGTTCTGCAAATGAGAAAAGATTTTAGACGTGGTGAAAATGAAGTAATGGGAGCAAATGTATGAAAAGATCTATTCGTTGATTTTCATTTATTAACTCTATTTTAAACTTAAATGCCTTCTCTAAGAGTCACACTAACGCATTAAAAATAGAATCAATCATCATTAATCGTTTGATTTTCTATTTAATAGTAAATGTACAATCGGAGATCGACAAATTTGAAATGCGAAAATAAAACTTTCCTTTTGATTTTTTGCGATTGCGATGAATAAATAACATATGTGCAGTGTAAAAATTAAGTATCGATCGCATTGGAGTTTATCAAAAGGGATGACCAATAACATTTCATGATCTTCGCCGATTTTTCGATTGCGATGGTGTTATATCGCATCGGCTCTTTCCAAATGAATTAAATTGCAAATGATATTTGTCGATTTGCGATTGCGATTACTGTGGGGGTCCATCGCATTGGGATTTTGGTAACATGAGTGAATATGATATTTGTTCTTCCGAAATGCGATTGCGATGAATCGCATCGCATTAGAGTTGTGCAATTGACCAAATGAAGAGTTTCTTTTTTGTTTCGTGATTTGCAATTTGCGATGGGTTATATCGCATCAGAGTTTATAAAACAAGCATATATAAGATTGCTCCTCCGAAATGCTATTGCGATGAATTGCATCGCATCGGAGTTTGTCAAAACAAATGTGACAACTTAAAACCTTTGTGATTTTCGATTGCAATTTTTTCCATTGCATCAGAGTTTTTCGAAACAAATGTAAATCTTTAAGATATCTCCGATTTGCAATTGCGATTACTATATCACATCGAACTTAAATATGAATACTTTATGCATTAAGTTCATGTGATAAAAGTTTTTATATCTGATCAGATCGGGAAATTTCAATGTTTCATTTGTTTATAAGCACTTTATGATTTATGAAACAATTGGACTCTTTATTTGTTTTATTCAAAATGATCGGATTTCATCTAAGTGTTTTATTCCTAAAAAGAAAAAGGGGACCTATTTCTAAATGATATTTCTTCTAAAAATTTGAAATGGGGAGGGTTGTTGTACTGTACAACAATTGGAGATTCACTGAAAGAACAGTTATCTCTGAAAAATAAAATGAATACTATATTTCTAGTAAGTAAATTTTTTTAAAGATAATGAAAACTATCTTAGAGAAATTTTTAAATAAAATCTAACTCTGAAAAAGAATAAAAAATCACTTACAATTTCTTTCTAATTCCTTAAAAATAAAAACATTTTTGGGTTTTCTTAAGCCTTGATTGGTTGATAATAATGAAGTAGGGGGCTCTTCCAATTTTAGCTTTTGTGTTTTACTCTATTGTCATAGGCATTGCCTCTGCTACCTGCACACATTCATAGTATCGACAGGGTTACCCTTTAACCATTAACCATTTCATTGTCCCATCCAACTAAGATCATAATTCTTTAAAAATAAATCCATAAGACATTGTATTTTATGTTTTTATTCTTTTAATTTATTTTTTAAATTAAAAGCCATTATTCTGGTTTGGTAGCCAGTTGATAACAATGCCATTCACTAGTTGTAATCAAACTGAAAAAGCTGGCTTGTGATGAGACCCCCTTGTCTTATAATTATAAGCCATTACCCTGCTTTGGTATGCAGTGTTGGTAATGTCAGTTTTATTACTTCTTATGATCATGGTAAGCAGGCTCGTGATGAGACCTCTTATCTTTTAATTTTGACATATAATTTCTTTAGAATTACATTCTAAAAAAAATCACAACCTTAATGGATGGGGTGAAATGATTTTATCCTTAAGAATCAATGGATGAAAATTTTCAGAGTTTTTTTGAATGCCAAAGCTTGGAAAAGTCTTTACTTTTTATGGATAACCTTTCTCTGCTTAATAAACTTATAATGATTCACATTTTCCTCAAGGTTTCAAAATATCATGCAAATGTTTTGAACAAATTTTCAAAGTTTAACATTTTATTTTAAACTATCCAAAACTATAATCACTTCTATAAAAATTCTTATTTACATAAAATAAGTATTTATAGTATTTTTCTGAAAATATTTTCAAATAGTAAAAAGTCAATTAAATACTATTAACAACCTTTATTTACAAAATAAACAAAAATCGCAGAAAGGAATATGTATAGGTAAGAAGGGGTTACCTTCTTAAGAAAATAATTTCTTTAAAATAAGCCCATTTACAGGAAGAGATTCTCTCTTTCCTGTTAAATATTGCAGAATGAATGTATATGAGCCTATCTTTTCAGCAATCTGAAATGGTCCAAGCCAGTTTTTTTTGAAATTTGATATGATTACCTTTATCTTCATGTGATTTATCCCATTTCAGAACAAGGTCACAAATTTTCAAAGTTTTAGATCCAGTGGAACTTGAATCAAAAGAAGATTTTACAAGCTGTTGATGTTTTTCATGAATATTTTTTGCTTTCTCTCTATCTTCTTCTAATTTGAGAATTTGATCAAATCTCAACTGAATATATGATGAATGATTTTCTTCAATAAATTGAACTATGGCTAATGATGGAAGGATTAAATTTGATGGTATCACAACTTATTTTCCATAAAATAGATTGAAAGGTGAAGTTCCTATCGAAGTTGTTAGCGCTCGAATCTACCTTAGGCTGAAATAAGGTAAAACTCAAGGCAACATCAAACCAAGCTCAGCCTCGTAGCTAGCCCTACGAGGACAGGAGAGGGCTCTCTCCAGTCAATCTCAATAAAATGAGCAATAGGGTGCGAGATGACTTAAAATGGGAACTGATTTTAGGCTAGTAAATAGATAGGAAAGGGGTTTTTGATAAATGACTGGGTTTTCTGGGCAATGTGGGATCAAGAACAGCATGAGCAGAGAGATTAAATCCGAGACACAGATTATCTCAGGAGGCAAGATAGGCAATAAATATAGCATTCAATTTTGAAATTATATGGAATGGAATGAATGTTAAGAAAGCTGAAAAGGGCATTAACGTATGAATCCTTTTCAGACAGAGGAAGAAACACAAAACATGAACGCTTCTCCAGGGCAGAGCAGTAAGCTGAATTCTACCCTTCTACTTAAAAGCATTCAACAGGCGATGATAATGAATGAACAATAAACATGACGAGAGACATATGAAACAGAGAAAAAAAACATATGCCAAATTCACACCACAAGAGTCTCAGGAGTCAGAGCTGTATCTTTTCATTAAATCCTTGTCAAAAACTGTACAGTGAAGTTTTCCTTCACACCTCTCCCATTTTTTTCCAGAACTCTCCCCCTTTTACAAGTGTTTTTCAATACAATATATAACTCAGAGCTGTGATAACAAATTGATAAAAATAGGGCGCTGTTTCACCTAGAATCATAAAAACAGGAAAAGTCTGCTCTAAAAAAGAGCAACGTTACATTTTGTTTGTTGATGACCAATTAGAATGCGGAAATTGTAATGTAGAGCCTTTGAAATCGTAACTGAAAACCAAAATAGGCAATCGAACCTATCTTTCTGCCACGGTGGGTATCCTTTGTTTAAATTTAGCTTTGACTTTATTATTGATTCAGGGATTTGAAGGTTCAGATCTGATCGACACGACGATGTGACACCAACCTCAACTATACAATTTCTCATTTATGTTTTATCTCTGCAGAATTTACAACGAATATGTTGAACGAGTTCCAATACGCTTCTCTCCAGCTGCAACAAGCTTCTCAACACGTGAAACTATATGCTTTCCATATGTATACTTCTTTAAGGCATTTAAATGCACTTTGATGCGACAAAGAATGAAATCACGTTGTTGGTCATCACAAGTTTCCAAAACTTTTTGAACAACATAATTTGCAAACTAATCTTTCATCATTGCCTGCAGAGGTTCGTTTTCATCTATTGAGCCCAGCATCTCACTGATCAGAATCTGTCGCTCAGCTGGACCTCCAAATTATTTGGTAAAGCAACCATTGAGCATATCATGAGAAAGCAAACAGCATTTGTCTGCTTTGGTGTCAAGGAATAGAAAGTAAACATCCCAAGCTTGAAAAGAGAAAAAAATATGTGCAGATGCACATGTACATTAGAGGAACAAATGCTGTAACCTGCACTAGCATCTCTTATTCACCAACAGCTTTAATGAGGATAGAGAATAGGGAAAGATCGACCCCGCTTGGCAATAGTGTGGCCTCTGCCAATAAAATAACAACTGACATAGACCCCTGAACAACTGCGAAGACTTTCTCAAGCCGCTGCCTAAGAACACACCGCCAGACCCACTTCATCATATCCAAGTACTGCCCAAAAGTACCAGTGCGAGGCTGACGGAAACTTGATATGTAACGCCATTCTGTAGAGCTACCACGTTCATAGTTCTTAATTGTATCCTCCAGCTCAAGCGCCTCACACACATTTCTTATGTACTCACTTTTGTAACGGTAATATTCCTCTGCAGCTCTTCTTAGTTGATACCTAAGGGCAGCCATTGATTTTTCATCAGTGTCATGATCCATGTCGTCTTCCCCCAATCTACCTCTGGATGGTTTGAAGTTCGGATCTTCTCTGGTCATCTGGAGCAGCATATTATCAATCACATTCATGTAAGGTCGTAATGATTCTCGCTTGGACATTTGATTTGAAGTAGCCTGGGAAATAACACTCAACCCGCCGCGCGCACTCCCAGTGCGCCGCGCTGGTTTGGTGCGCCGCGCGCACACAAAAATACACTGCAAACTTTCACCCAGTGCGCCGCGCGCATTCTATGCGCCGCGTCTGCTTCCAATGCGCCGCGCACAGTCTTCAAACACATTTCCTACAATTTCGCCCTCCCACCATTGCAATCGACTTCTCCAATGTTTTCTTGAATGCAAATGATATTTAAATGGCGGAAAATATTTATAAAAAGTCATGGCTTTCGATCTTTGTTTTGTAAAGACCCATTTCTACCATATTTTGAACTTTGACATTTTACCTTTAACACATATTCTGTTCTTAGTTTCCACTGAATTTTGCGCTGATGATGAATCTTGTCACTCTTTTGCAGGGTTGGTGGCATATCCTAGCAAAGGATAACCAAGGCTACCTCTGAACTCTTCAAGACTGAAAAACTTCAATAACTACATATTTGAAAACACATTTCGACGATTTCTTCTTCAAAACAGGGTTTTGAAGAAGAATCAATCTCGCATTATTGACGATAACCATCTTGAAATAGAAACTCATTGAACCTTCCTCTAGCCTGCACACATCATTCGACATGTTTGAAGACCAACTATAAGACCTTGACTCTGAAAATGACTATCTTTGACCAAAATGGCATTTAATGACTGCAAATGACGAGAAATGAACCTTAGTGAATTTGACTTTGACGAAGGACTGACAGGACCGTGTCTAACAGAAGCTTTATAAGTAATACGATTAGCCCATAGTGCAAGAATTAAAGACGTGTGCCAATTCTTTTGATTCTGATCAATGGTATTTTTAATGATTTTGATGAGATTTTTATTAGTAGATTCAACTAAACCATTACCTTGTGGATAATAATTTGCCGAATATTTCAATTTAAAACCTCTTTTGATTACAAATTCCATTATACTGTTTCCAGAAAAATAAGATGCATTGTAAAAAACAAGAGCGTTAGGTACACCAAACCTGGTAATGATGAATTGATCGATGAAATCAATAATTAAATCAGAATTGGCTACCTTTAAAGGAATTGCTTCTACCCACTTTGTGAAGTAATTTGTTGCTGTAAGGATGTATCTGTGTTGTTTGGAAGGATGAGGTACTATTTCACCAATAATATCAAGTCCCCATTGCTCAAATGGTTGCTCAATGTTTACTGGTTGCAAAGGAAAAACTGGCTTCCTTTGTCTTCTACTAGTAGTTTGACAAATTTCGCACTTCCCCACATAATCATGTGTATCTTTGAAAAGGGTAGGCCAATAATATCTAGCATGGATGATTTTGTGAGCTGTGGTATCACCTCCAAAATGTCCACCTACTGGCCCATCATGTAATTCCTGCAATATCTTTTTTGCTTCAGTCTTTTCAAGACATCTTAATAGAATTTAATCATAATTTTTTTTGAATAACACATCATCAATGATTTCATAATTTTTTTCTTTTAATCTCAGAGCACATTTGTTCTTATAGCTGAGATTAGAAGGAGCATACCCATTCTTCAAGTAAAATATCAAATCAGCATATTGAGATTCAGAATCAATAACACTTATCTGATTTTCTTGAACGATATTAGCTTGATCTTGATGTTCTGGTATGTCGTGAGCTCCTGCTAACAATCTGCAAAAACCTTGTCCTCTAACAATCTTGGCTGGTTTAATATCAATATCATATTCTTGCAAAGTTGTTACCCAATTAGCTCTCTTTTCTCCTACTTCTTTTTGAATTAACAATTGTCTCACTGCAGAGAATGCAACAATAATTTTTGTGTGTGTTTTTAGGAGAAAAGGTCTAAAATGTTTAATTGATTTAAACACAACGAAGGCTTGTTTTTCTACATCAAAATAATTAAGCTCAACTCCTTGCAGATTTGAGCTAAAGAAATAAATTGGTGCTTCTATTTTTTGATCATTGAGTTGTGTTAAAACAACAACATAGGATGTTTCAGTAGCCAAGGTATACAAAATAAAATATCTAGCAAAATCAGGAGTATTCAATGCAGGTGCATTAATGATTGCTTGTTTGATTGTATCAAAGGCTTCCTTCTCTTTATACCCCCATTTGAATACTGGATTTTTCTTAATCATATTCTGCATAGGTAAAAAAATTTGAGAAAAATCAGGAGTGAATATTTTTACAAAATTGATTTGCCCTAGAAATGATTGCATGAATTTTTTGTTATGAGGTAAATAAATATCAAAAATTTATTTGACTCTCTCTGGGTCAATATATATATCATATTTTGACACAAAAAACCCTAATAGTTTTCCTTCATTGAGAGCAAAGAAGGATTTCTTTGGGTTTAAAGAAATACCAAATATTCTAGATCTTTCAAATATCTGCTTTAAATCATGTAGATGATTAGCTCTTTTCTTTGAAAACACTGTTATGTCATCAAGATAAATAACAACTGATCTATTAATCAGACCTTTAAATGATATATCCATGGCTCTCTGGAAAGTAGCTCCTACATTTATTAAACCCAAAGGCATTTTCTGATAAGCATAGGTTCCACATTTGGTTCTGAAAGTGGTTTTCAACCTATCATCTGGATGTACTAATATTTGGTTATAGCCTGAAAAACCATCAAGAAAAGACATGAGCTCAGAACCAGCTACCTTTTGAAGTATTTGTTCCATTGTTGGCAATGGGAAATTGTCCTTTTGACATACCTTGTTTAAATTTCTAAAATCAATGCAGATTCTAATATCTCCGTTCTTCTTCCTGACAAGTACCATGTTGGAAACCCAATTAGAATGCCTTACAGGAAAAATAATTTTGCCCTTTAAAATTTTATTGAGTTCTGCCTTGATTTGAATTTCAAGATTTGGATGAATTTTTCTTAACTTCTGTTGAACAGGTTTGACATCAGAAATCATTGGAATTGTATGTTGAATAACAGAAGTATCATAAGTTTTTAAGTCTTCATAATTCCAAGAAAAAATATCTTTATACCTACTAAGAAGTTTTATGAAAGCAATTCTTTCCTCTCGAGTTAACTCGAGTCCTAGATTAACATTTTGAGGTTTAGATTCAGAGCCAAGATTTACTAATTCAAACTTCAAAGTAAAACTTTAAAGTTTAGCATTAGTAAATTTCTTGAATCTGTCTTTTATATCATATAGGTCTTCAAGTTTAACAACAGATTTAGGAATAGGATTTTCATTACTTCTTGAGGTATTTTGAAGATCATGATCATCTTCATCAATAATTTGTTCATCATAGGATTTATTTGAAGTCAAGAAATTCAATATATCTTCATCATGATAGAATACTCTCCAGTTTGTGATATTATCGGGAACAGATGGCCGAAAGATTAATTTGACCGAAAATCTATCAGGACTATAATCTTCAGTAGGGAGGAGTTTGGATGCAACATTAGCTAACAAATCAGCTGATGTATTTTGAGTTCTAGGGATAGAAAAGATGTTGAATGATAAAAATTGAGTGGTAAGGTCTTGCACAAGGGTTTGATAATGTTTGAGATGACCTGAAAGACAATGGATGGTATTCCTTACTTGTCTTATGAAAATTTCAGAATACCCATATACTTTCAAGTATTTGACATTTAACCCTATAACTTTATAAAACCCTTGGATCAAGGCTTCATATTCTGCAGTATTGTTTGTGCACTCAAATTCTACTCTACATGATAGCATAGTTTTCTCTCCATTTGGATCAATTAAAATGCATCTTGCTCCTACTCCATCACTAGATTTTGATCCATCAAAATATAATGACCAAAATAAAGATTTATCTACAGGTTTATCTACAGATGTATCAGAAACATTAACAATTCTAGAAGAATCAGATTGTGAAAAATTCTCAATTTGCAAAATAAAAGTATTTACAGAAAAGGGTGATTGTGGTGCTGTGAAATTCCCAAGGAATGATTCAGCAGAATAACCTCCAAGGATATTGTTATTAAAAGCTACAGGTTCATTTGTTTGTTCAAATTCTGTTATAGTATGCATCATGTGTTTTTCTCGCTCAATTTTGATTTGATTTGGTTTCCCTTTGTATGGAAGCCACATATGTGAATAATCTGTTGCGATATAACCATTAAAATCTGCAGACCAATCCCTGCTTAAGACTAGTCCATAGAATTCAGGAATATCTGCAATCAGAATATCAATTCTTTGGACAATTCTAGGATCAGAAGCTAATCGAATAGTAACTGAATTGATTTCTCCTACCACTTGGAATTTAGAGCGATCCAATTGTACAATGTGAACTGCAGAATTTTGTGGTTCAATATTCAATTTTGCATAGAATGAAGTAGGCATTATATTAGAGGATGCTCCTGAATCTATCAAACAATTATGCAAATTCTTGTTATATATTTCATAAGTCAAAAGAAAAGGAGGTGTCTGAGAATTTGATCTTTCTCCAATAAGAACAGTATCAATGGCATCTACTTTATCTAGTGGCTTACCTGTTCCCTTGGCTTCTTTGGCAACTACATCGCTTGGTAGAGGAGCAATAGGTGTTGCATTTAATTCTTTCAATAGCAACTTCTGTTGATGTTTAAGTTTGCTGAGTTCATGTAAGGAAATGTTCGCTTTGGTTTTCTTCATGTCTTCAACAATGTTATAATCCATAGGATCTGATATCACCAAAGTATTAGATGTTGATGTAGGAGGATTAGAATATGGTGGCTGATTTTGAGTGGGTAAGGGAGAAGTTTTCTTTACAATGGATTTGTCTTTGGTAATTGAAGTTGTACTTTTCTTCTTAGGAGCAGATTGAGCAGGTTTTGCTGCAGATTTACTCCTTGTACTTGCAGGCATGGATTCTTGTTCATTGTCCGAGTTAGGAAGAATGAAATCCCACATTCCATGTAATTCAACTATTTCCTCTCTTTCTTCTTCTTTATTTGATACTGGAGGAGTGTCTTCTTCTTCTTCTTCTTCCGATTCTGCATTGGAGATTGAATTGGGAGGTTTAGATTCAACTTGATTTCTCTTGAAATTTCTAAATGGTCTTTTGGTAGAAGTATTTACTACTTTCTTTTTAATCTCAACCATCTCATTAGACATGGTTTTGAGAACTTTCTGTAAACCTTCCATGTCATATGGGTCTCTTGGTGTTTTCTTCTTTGAATCATCCTTAAATCTGACTTTCTTGGATTTTCTTTCCTCAATAGCATTTTTCTTATCTAGAGAAATAATCCGTTTTTCAACTAAAATAGCTTCTTTCATATTCTCAGCTAAAGTAGGTTTCACAGCTCTATCTACAAATATTGCTATGTTTGAGGGTAAAGCATTTATATACCATTCACTTCTAACCTACTCACTAGGCTTTGAATCTGTAGGGATTTTATTCAAAAGTTTGTTGAATCTAGAGTTAAAATCTTTAATGGGTTCCTTGGGTTCTGTTGGCAAATTTGAAATGCGAATATAAAACTTTCCTTTTGATTTTTTGTGATTGCGATGAATAAATAACATATGTGCAGTGTAAAAATTAAGTATCGATCGCATCAGATTTTATCAAAATGGACGACCAATAAAATTTCATGATCTCCACCGATTTTACGATTGCGATGGTGTTATATCGCATCGACTCTTTCCAAATGAATTAAATTACAAATGATATTTTCCGATTTGAGATTGCGATTACCGTGGGGGTCCATCGCATCGGGATTTTGGTAACATGAGTGAATATGATATTTGTTCTTCCGAAATGTGATTGCGATGAATCGCATCTCATCGAATTTTTTCAATTGACCAAATGAAGAGTTTGCTTTTTCGTTTCGCGATTTGCGATTTGCGATGGGTTATATCGCATCGGAGTTTATAAAACAAGCATATATAACATTGCTCCTTCAAAATGCAATTGCGATGAATTGCATCACATCGGAGTTTTTCAAAACAAATGTGACAACTTAAAACCTTTGCGATTTGCGATTGAAATTTGTTCCATCGCATCAGAGTTTTTCGAAACAAATGTAAAACTTTAAGATATCTCTGATTTGCGATTGCGATTACTTTATCACATCAGACTTAAATATGAATACTTTATGCATTATGTTCATGTGATAAAAGTTTTTATATCTCATCGGATCAGGAAATTTCAATGTTTCATTTGTTTATAAGCACTTTATGATTTATGAAACAATGGAATCTTTATTTGTTTTATTCAAAATGATCGGATTTCATCTAAGTCTTTTATTCCTAAAAATAAAAAGGGGACCTATTTCTAAATGATATTTCTTCTAAAAATTTGAAATGGGGAGGGTTGCTGTACTGTATAACAATTGGCGATTCACTGGAAGAAACAATTATCTCTGAAAAATAAAATGAATACTATATTTCTAGTAAGTAATTTTTTTTAAAGATAATGAAAACTATCTTAGAGAAATTTTTAAATAAAATCTAACTCTGAAAAAGAATAAAAAATCACTTACAATTTCTTTCTAGTTCCTTAAAAATAAAAAACATTTTTGGGTTTTATTAAGCCTTGATTGGTTGATAATAATGAAGTAGGGGGCTCTTCCAATTTTAGCTTTTGTGTTTTACTCTATTGTCATAGGCATTGCCTCTACTGCCTGCAAACATTCATAGTCTCGACAGGGTTACCTTCTAACCATTAACCATTTCATTGTCCCATCCAACTAAGATCATAATTATTTAAAAATAAATTCATAAGACATTGTATTTTATGTTTTTCTTATTTTTATTTATTTTTTAAATTTAAAGCCATTATTTTGGTTTGGTAGGCAATTGATAACAATGCCATTCACTAGTTGTAATCAAACTGAACAAGCTGGCTCGTGATGAGACCCCTTGTCTTATAATTATAAGCCATTACCCTGTTTTGGTATGCAGTGTTGGTAATGTCAGTTTTATTACTTCTTATGATCATGTTAAGTAGGCTCGTGATGAGACCTCTTATCTTTTAATTTTGAAATATAATTTTTTTAGAATTACATTCTAAAAAATCACAACCTTAATGGATGGGGTGAAATGATTTTATCCTTAAGAATCAGTGGATGACAATTTTTAGAGTTTTTTTGAATGGCAAAGCTTGGAAAAGTCTTTAATTTTTATGGATAACCTTTCTTTGCTTAATAAACTTATAATGATTCACATTTTCCTCAAGGTTTCAAAATATCATGCAAATGTTTTGAACAAATTTTCAAAGTTTAACATTTTATTTTAAACTATCCAAAACTGTAATCATTTCTATAAAAATTCTTATTTACATAAAATAAGTATTTATAGTATTTTTCTGAAAATATTTTCAAATAGTAAAAAGTCAATTAAATACTATTAACAACTTTTATTTACAAAATAAACAAAAATCGCAGAAAGGAATATGTACAGGTAAGAAGGGGTTACCTTCTTAAGAAAATAATTTCTTTAAAATAAGCTCATTTACAGGAAGAGATTCTCTCTTTCCTGTTAAATCTTGCAGAATATATGTATATGAGCCTATCTTTTCAGCAATCTGAAATGGTCCAAGCCACATTTTTTGAAATTTGGTAAGCTTACCTTTATCTTCATGTGCTTTATCCCATTTCAGAACAAGGTCACCAATTTGCAAAGTTTTAAATCTAGTGGAACTTGAATCAAAAGAAGATTTTACAAGCTATTGATGTTTTTCATGAATATTTTTTTCTTTCTCTTTATCTTCTTCTAATTTGAGAATTTGATCAAATCTCAATTGAATAGATGATGAAGGATTTTCTTCAATAAATTGAACTAGGGCTAATGATGGAAGGATTAGATGTGATGGTATCACAAATTCTTTACCATAAACTAGATTGAAAGGTGAAGTTCCTATCGAAGCTTTATGAGTAATACGATAAGCCCATAGTGAAAAAATTAAAGACTTGTGCCAATTCTTTTGATTCTGATCAATGGTATTTTTAATGATTTTGATGAGATTTTATTAGTAGATTCAGCTAAACCGTTACCTTGTGGATAATAATTTGCCAAATATTTCAATTTAAAACCTCTTTTGATTGCAAATTTGATTATACTATTTCCAGAAAAATAAGATGCATTGTCAAAAACAAGAGCGTTAGGTACACCAAACCTGGTAATGATGAATTGATCGATGAAATCAATAATTGCATCAGATTTGGCTACCTTTAAAGGAATTGCTTCTACCCACTTTGTGAAGTAATATGTTGCTGTAAGGATGTATCTGTGTTGTTTGGAAGAATGAGGTACTATTTCACCAATAATATCAAGTCCCCATTGCTCAAATGGTTGCTCAATGTTTACTGGTTGCAAAGGAAAAACTGGCTTCCTTTGTCTTCCACTAGTAGTTTGAAAAATTTCGCACTTCCTCACATAATCATGTGTATCTTTGAAAAGGATAGGCCAATAATGTCCAACATGGATGATTTTGTGAGCTATGGTATCACCTCCAAAATGTGCACCTGCTGGCCCATCATGTAATTCTTGCAATATATTTTTTGCTTCAGTCTTTTCAAGACATCTTAATAGAATTGAATCATAATTTTTTTTGAATAACACATCATCAATGATTTCATAATTTTTTTCTTTTAATCTCATAGAACGTTTGTTCTTATAGCTGAGATTAGAAGGAGCATACCCATTCTTCAAGTAAAAGATCATATCAACATATTGAGATTCAAAATCAATAACACTTATCTAATTTGCTTGAACGATATTAGCTTGATCTTGATGTTCTGGTATGTTGTGAGCTCCTGCTAACAATATGAAAAAACCTTGCCCTCTAACAATCTTCGCTGGTTTAATATCAATATCATATTCTTGCAAAGCTGTTACCTAATTAGCTCTCTTTTCTCCTACTTCTTTTTGAATTAAAAATTGTCTCACTGCAGAGAATGGGACAGTAATTTGTGTGTGTGTATTTAGGAGAAAAGGTCTAAAATGTTTAATTGATTTAAACACAGCGAAGGCTTGTTTTTCTACATCAGAATAATTAAGCTCAACTCCTTGCAGATTTGAGCTAAAGAAAGAAATTGGTGCTTCTATTTGTTGATCATTGAGTTGTGTTAAAACAACAGCATAGGATGTTTCAGTAGCCAAGGTATACAGAATAAAATCTTTAGAAAAATCAAGAGTATTCAATGCAGGTGAATTAATGATTGCTTGTTTGATTGTATCAAAGGCTTCCTTCTCTTTATACCCCCTTTTGAATACTTAATTTTTCTTAATCATATTCTGCATAGGTAAAACAATTTGAGAAAAATCAAGAATGAATCTTTTTACAAAATTGATTTGCCCTACAAATGATTTCATGGATTTTTTGTTATGAGGTAAATAAATATCAGAAATTTCTTTCACTCTCTCTGGGTCAATATATATAACATATTTTGACACAAAAAACCCTAATAGTTTTCCTTCATTGAGAGCAAAGAAGGATTTCTTTTGGTTTAAATAAATACCAAATACTCTACATCTTTCAAATATATTCTTTAAATCATGTAGATGATTAGCTCTTTTCTTTGAAAATACTGTTATGTCATCAAGATAAATAACAACTGATCTATTAATTAGACCCTTAAATGCTATATCCATGGCTCTCTGGAAACTAGCTCCTGCATTAAACCAAAAGGCATTTTATGATAAGCATATGTTCCCCATTTGGTTCTGAAAGAAGTTTTCAGCTTATCATCTGGATGTAATAATATTTGGTTATAGCCTGAAAAACCATCAAGAAAAGACATGAGCTCAGAACCAGCTACCTTTTGAAGTATTTGTTCCATTGTTGGCAATGGGAAATTGTCCTTTTGACATTCCTTGTTTAAATTTCTAAAATCAATGCAGATTCTAATATCCCCGTTCTTCTTCCTGACAGGTACCATGTTGGAAAACCAATTAGAATGCCTTACAGGAAAAACAATTTTTTCCTTTAAAAATTTATTGAGTTCTGCCTTGATTTGACTTTCAAGATTTGGATGAATTTTTCTTAACTTCTGTTGAATAGGTTTGACATCAGAAATCATTGGAATTGTATGTTGAATAACAGAAGTATCATAGGTTTTTAAGTCTTCATAATTCCAAGAAAAAATATCTTTATACCTACTCAGAAGTTTGATGAAAGCAGTTCTTTCCTCTGGAGTTAACTCGAGTCCTAGATTAACATTTTGAGGTTTAGATTTAGAGCCAAGATTTACTAATTCAAACTTCAAAGTAGAACTTTGAATTTTAGCATTGGTAACTTTCTTGAATCTGTCTTCTATATCATATAGGTCTTCAAGTTTAACAATAAATTTAGGAATAGGATTTTCATTACTTCTTGAGGTATTTTGAAGATCATGATCATCTTCATCAATAATTTGTTCATCATAGGATTTATTTGAAGTCAAGAAATTCAATATATCTTCATCATGATATAATACTCTCCAGTTTGTGATATTATCGCGAACAGATGGCTGAAAGATTAATTCGACCAAAAATATATCAGGACTATAATCTTCAGCACAGAGGAGTTTGGATGCAACATTAGCTAACAAATCAGCTGATGTATTTTGAGTTCTAGGGATAGAAAAGATGTTGAATGCTAAAAATTGAGTGGTAAGGTCTTGCACAAGGGTTTGATAATGTTTGAGATGACCTGGAAGACAATGGATGGTATTCCTTACTTGTCTTATTACAATTTCAAAATCCCCATATACTTTCAAGTATTTGACATTTAACCCTATAGCTTTATAAAGCCCTTGGATCAAGGCTTCATATTCTGTAATATTGTTTGTGCACTCAAATTCTAGTGTACATGATAGCATAGTTTTCTCTCCATTTGGATCAATTAAAATGCGTCCTGCTCCTGCTCCATCACTAGATTTTGATCCATCGAAATATAATGACCAAAATAAAGATTTATCTACAGGTTTATCTACAGATGTATTAGAAACATTAACAATTATAGAAGAATCAGACTGTGAAAAATTTTCAATTTGCGAAATAAAAGTATTTACAGAAAAGGGTGATTGTGGTGCTGTGAAATTCCCAAGGAATGATTCAGCAGAATAACCTCCAAGGATATTGTTATTAAAAGCTACAGGTTCATTTTCTTGTTCAAATTTTGTTACAGTATGCATCATGTGTTTTTCTCGCTCAATTTTGATTTGATTTGGTTTGCCTTTGTAGGGAAGCCACATATGTGAATAATCTGTTATGATATAACCATTAATCTTTGCAGACCAATCCTTGATTAAGACTAGTCCATAGAATTCAGGAATATCTGCAATCAGAATATCAATTCTTTGGACAATTCTAGGATCAAAAGCTAATCGAATAGTAACTGAATTGATTTCTCCTACCACTTGGACTTTAGAGCGATCCAATTGTACAATGTGAACTGTAGAATTTTGTGGTTCAATACTTAATTTTGTACAGATGAAGTAGGCATTATATTAGAGGATGCTCCTGAATCTATCAAACAATTATGAAAATTCTTGTTATAGATTTCATAAGTCAAAAGAAAAGGAGGTGTCTGAGAATTTGATCTTTATCCAATCAGAACAATATCAGTAACATCTACTTTATCTGGTGGCTTACTTGTTCCCTTGGATGCTTTGGAAACTACACCGCTTGGTAGAGGAGCAATAGGTGTTGCATTTAATTCTTTCAATAGCATCTTCTGTTGATGTTTAAGTTTGCTGAGTTCATATAAGGAAATGTTCGCTCTGGTTTTTGTCATGTCTTCAACAATGTTATAATCTATAGGATCTAATATCACAAAAGTCTTAGATGTTGATGTAGGAGGAATAGAAGATGATGGCTGATTTTTAGTGGTTAAGGGAGAAGTTTTATTTACAATGGATTTGTCTTTGGTAATTGAAGTTGTACTTTTCTTCTTAGGAGCAGATTGAGCAGGTTCTGCTGCAGATTTACTCCTTGTACTTACAGGCATGGCTTCTTGTTCATTGTCCGAGTTAGGGAGATTGAAATCCCACATTCCATGTAATTCAGCGATTTCCTCTCTTTCTTCCTCTTCATCTGATACTGGAGGAGTGTCCTCTTCTTCTTCTTCTTTCGATTCTGCATTGGAGATTGAATTGGGAGGTTTACATTCAACTTGATTTCTCTTGAAATTTCTGAATGGTATTTTGGTATAAGTCTCTGCTACTTGCTTTTTAATCTCGATCATCTCATTAGACATGGTTTTGAGAACTTTCTGTAAACCTTCCATGTCATATGGGTCTCTTGGTGTTTTCTTCTTTGAATCATCCTTAAATCTGACTTTCTTGGATTTTCTTTCCTCAATAGCGTTTTTCTTATCTAGAGCAATAATCTGTTTTTCAACTGAAATAACTTCTTTCATATTCTCAGCTAAAATAGGTTTCGTAGCTCTATCCACAAATATTGCTATGTTTGAGGACAAAGCATTTATATACCATTCACTTCTAACCTGCTCACTAGGCTTTGAATCTATAGGTATTTTATTCAAAAGTTTGTTGAATCTAGAGTTAAAATATTTAATGGGTTCCTTGGGTTCTGTCCTCAAATTGGAGAGATCATTGATTAGGGTAGCTATTGATCTGTCATCTCCAAATTTGGTCAAGAAATGATCTGAGAAAATATCCCAACTTGTAATAGATCCTGAAGGTAATGAAAAATACCAGGATCCTGTTGCCCCTTGCAAAGTATAGGGGAATAACCTGACTTCAACATCTTCATGTTCAACTCCATTTAAATTTACAGCAAGCATAAAATTGTTGATGTGTTCTTCAGCTGGTATGTTCAGGTCTGGACTGAATTTTGGCAGTCGTTTTTCATCATGATCGGGTAAATCATGTAAAGGTGCAGGCATATTAATAGCTCATGGTCTAGCCCATGGTCTTGGTGCTGCTTGTGCCATTGTTGGGATAACAATTGAAGGATTTGAAGAAACAACGAGAGTTTGTGTAGAGGTTGTTGGAATAACTATGTTCTTCTGGGTTTGAGACTGGGAAGCAGATGAGTGTGTTTGTGATGAAGAAATGATATCACTATATGATTCCAAGGATGTTTTTCTGGTCTTGACTCTACTAGGTAAAGGAAATTCCTTTGGAGGAATACCAAGTTTTTAACTTTGTGACCTAGTGAGGGGTCTAGAAGAAACAATTTGTGAAGTGACAATACCTTCAAATATTTTAGATTCTTCTAATGATAATGAGAAACCTTGGAGTTTATGAACTAAAGCTTGTATTTCAGGGGACTCAGAAGGTTGATTATCTGATTGGTTTGAGACTTTGGTAGTGGGTATTTGAATATCTCTGTCAATTTCTTCCTTGGTGATTTTAGATGTGGAAGAAATTAAAGAAGGTGATGAGCGTGAATTGCTCTTATAATGGCCTGTATATTTGGATTTATCTTCCAGTCATAGCTTAGGCCCTCCTTCTAGCGCCAAAAATGTTGAAGCCTCGAAAATCGCTGCTTCAAACATTGGGGGAAAACTGCCTGGTCGGGACCTTAGGACAACTCCTTTTCCGTTTGGTGTGGTGGCTCCGACTGGATTTATAGGACCAGTTTCCTAATAAATAAATGGGTTGGTAATGGAATAATTGGATGAGTAGAAAATGGAGCTAAAATGACTGAAATAATCTATCTAATTTAATCTATAACTAATAAATAATTCTAAAACTTAACCCGGGTGTCTGATATGAATACAACTTTTAAGATTTTTCCAATCAAAGCAATAACCATGAAAATTTATTATAATTTAACTGAAATATGCAGCATCAAATAATGATAAATCTGTTTAATAAATTAAACAGAGTTATAATAACACATTGTATTCATTATTTTATATATCATTTGTATACATTGTGAAAGATAAAATATTTCTATACACTCAGAAATGATATGTATAAAGAAACATTTATAAAGCAAGTAAATATAAATGATAGAAAATTTAAATAGAATATCTCATAACATAAGAAAAATAACAGTAAATCGATAGAAATACCATATTCATCTTGATACTTTTCCAGATGCAATTCAATATCCAGATCCAATGCTTCAATGTAAAATAGCTCCAAGGTACAAAAATGCAATTCTTAGAGGTAATTTTCCATTAACCACTAGATGTGATCCTTTATAAAAATATAATAGTCAATGGAGTACAAAAATGTAACATCCAAGTTAAAAATATTACAAATTCAGGACCCCTTTCTAAATGCATTAAAGGGGTTTAAATAGGAACTTAATAAAACAAAATAACTAAAACTATTGCTAAAATCTATCATCAGAAATATAGAAATAGACTTGCGATATTACAATGAAACAGAGTCATTGATTTTCCCCTGCATTCAATGTGCCAAGGTGGAAAATTTTGAGCATATCTTTAACCTCCGCTGGATGACTTAGCCTCGAATGTAACTGACTAGTATATGTGGCATCAGAAAACTCTGGAATGATGAAACTAATGGCATTGGAAAGGCATTTAATTTCCATTTGCTGACTGTTTGGCTTGATTTGAAATGTCCACATAGTATCCCATGAAATTCCTTGATTTTTTCTAATTTGTTGATTTTTATTAACTAATTCTTGCTCCCACTTGGTATCAATTTCTTTTACCCTTGGTAATTTTCCTGGAACACAATCTGAAATTAAATTGGTGGCATATAAACTATCATTAACCAACTGTGTTATATTATTCATCATAGTCTTGGCTCTTGATGTAGCTCTTTCTCCTTTTATCAACTGATTTTCCCATTCAGTAAATAGAATTTCTTTGTGTCTTTCCTCAATCCTGGGAAGGTTTGCATTCCTTCCTTGCTCTGAGTCTTGCCATGAAAGGAATTCAGAAATTTTCTCATCTGCATCATCAAACTTGACCCTGAGGTCGATTCCTTCATCTATAAGAGATGATGCTATTTCACATAAGGGCTTAGTTTGTGCCATATTTTGACACAGTTCATTCAAATGCTGAGATAGTAATTTGCTTGTCTCCAGAGCTTCAGTCTTAAATTCATCCAATTTAAGATAATCTTTAAATTTGTCCAATCTTGATTGGAATATTTTCTCTTGCTCAACTTTTTCAGTTTTCTCATTTTGTAGTAGGGTCTGTAGTTTTGCCACCTCTTGAGCTAGCTGCTATTGCTTATTTAAATCTTTTTGATCAAGATTTTTATTCTCAATGCTGAGTTTCTCTTCTAGTTGTTTAGATCTGAGTTCCTCATCTCGCAACTGCTGTTCCAACTGCATAATATTTTGTTGATTCTCTGTAGCTTGTTCCTCGAGCAAAGCTATATGTAAATCCTTTTGTTTCATCATTTGAGCGACTTCAGAAGCTTTGTCTATAGTGGCTGCACTATAGGCACCTGCATATTGTGAAAATTTGGTGAGATCCTCTGAAGGATTCACCTCAGTATTTTTCCAGACAATGTTCATTAGTTCACCTTGTGATGTTGAAAGAGACTCTTGATCTGTTCTTCTTCTCTTCCTCTGCTTCCTGACAATAGCCCTATGCATAGGACTATAAAAGATATCTAGAGGATAAATATCCTCTACTTTCAACACAATTTCTTCTATAGGATGCTCGAGGATGATTTCCATATCTTGATCTATCAGAATTTCAACTTGAGGATTATTTTGCGATCCTATTTGCTGTTCAAATTGCTTATATTGACTTAGCAAATGGGAAGAAACAAGAATTTCAGCAGAATCCACCACATTCTCAGTGGTCTTTTCTCTTTCAAGTTGATTATTTGGCTTATTACCAATATCATCTTTTTCTATCTGTACATTAGCCTCGCTGCCTGTATTTTCTTTCTCAACATGTACATTGGTCTCAATACCTGTGTTTTCCTTCCCAGTTTGAACTGTATTTCCTTTTCCAATAGGTTCATTTGTTTTGCTGCCAGTATTATCGTTTTGCACATCAGGCTTGCCAATTGTTCTCACATTTTCAGTCTGTATATTACCCTTGCTAGTAGATGCTTCTTTTCCTGCCTTGTTTGCTGTATCTTCTTTTTCCTTCTGCTCTGTTTCTGTATTTCCAGATTCTTTCAAAATAATTCTTAACTGGTCAAGAGGAGCTTTCAGCAGTCTCTGACTTCTAAACAACATGAATTTATTCATATCTTCAGTTTGAAATTTGGATTTAGCCAAGTCATAGACTTGGGAAAATTTATCAATAGAAACAAATAAATCGTCGAATTCATCGGGCTCATGCTCAAATCGAGCGATTGAAACTAAAGTTGTGAATTCAAATGCAATTTTTTTGGGTCATACTGCCTGCCTGGGACTATAGAGAGCTTCAGATCCCTTATTTTGATGACCTACTTCTCAACATGTGTGAAGTTATTAAGTGTATAATTCCCATAGTGAAATGGAAAATTAGGCCACATTAGTTTCTTGTTATTTTTGAGAGACCTTTACATGCCTTCTACTCTTTACTGGTAGGAGATTTCTTGTGCTAACAGTTTGTCTGGGACATACAGAGGTAAAATATGGGGCCACACTATACTCCCAAATACTCTGACATAGGTAAATTTCTCTTCTCCAAACCAGTCAGCAATCTGGGATATATCAGTTTTAGCTTTTTCAGCAAGCCAGGGAGGAAATTGGTTGAAAATGGTTTGATAGACAGGGATGAGGAACCGTGACAAATTCTATATACATGGTTTTTAAAATGCACCTTCCATAAGAACTTATGGTAAATATGAATTGGAACGATATTTTTGGGGGTCCATTTCCAAACATGAATGGGAAATTCAGAGTTAAAACATAGGACATCTAAAATGTAGGCACATAAGTAAAACAAGGTTGTGTTTCCAGTGTTTTTATCCTTTCTATACTCTAGGATTCTATTGGCTATCTTATCTGAAAGGATAACTGCCCAATCCATGATTTCAGAATTCACAACAGTATGGATTAAGAATACCATTTGAATTGAAAATCTAGTTGAATTATCATTTCCAAATAGTCTGCACATCATTGCGGCGGCATAACAATATGGAGGTGAAAGGGACTCCACGAAGTACATACCTGATGATTCATTTTTATGATTCTCTGGAGCTTTCCTCCATTCTCTGATTGGCTCAGACTGAGTTTCATTACTTGCAGCAAAATCTTTAATAAAGGCTTTTCTGTAGACCTTTTGCGGGTATGGAAGATGGTACATTGTCTTTATGTCCTTTGCTCTGAAAGACCCAAATATTGTTCCACTAGTTGAAACAAATGTCCTGTTTTGAATGGTAAAATTGTCTATTACCCACCAAATTACATCATAGTAAGGGAAAATGTTTGCCCGAGCTGCAATTCTATGAAGGAATGAATTTGCAAGCGCTTTAAGAGGAGTCTAAGAATCAGAATCTGAGTCATCTTCATCAGGTATTTTCGCCTTCTCTTCAGTGAATTTAGGGTTTTATTTTTCAATTAAGTTGTATACATCTTCCCGAGTCATTTTTCCAAGTCCCTAGCATGAAGTCTCTGTTACCAGCTTGAGCTTGGTTGGTTTTTCTTTTGGTATTAGGGGAATAGTGGCGAAATTTGCAGCGGCAGCAACCTTTGCTTTCTTAGATCTTTTAGACATTTTGTCGTCTAGTAATGTCTAACTTGCTCGGCGAACGAAAGGATTGGGAATTTTCTTGTTCTGCAAATGAGAAAAGATTTTAGACGCGGTAAAAATGAAGTAATGGAAACAACTGTATGAAAAGATATATTCGTTGATTTTCATTCATTAACTCCATTTTAAACTTAAATGCCTTCTCTAAGAGTCACACTCACGCATTCAAAATAGAATCAATCATCATTAATCATTTGATTTTCTATTTAATAGTAAACGTACAATCAGAGATCGACAAATTTGAAATGCGAATATAAAACTTTCCTTTTGATTTTTTGCGATTGCGATGAATAAATAACATATGTGCAGTGTAAAAATTTAAGTATCGATTGCATCAGAGTTTATCAAAAGGGACGACCAATAACATTTCATGATCTCCGCCGATTTTGCGATTGCGATGGTGTTATATCGCATCAGCTCTTTCCAAATGAATTAAATTGCAAATGATATTTTCCGATTTGTGATTGCGATTACTGTGGGGGTCCATCACATCGGGATTTTGGTAACATGAGTGAATATGATATTTGTTCTTCAGAAATGCGATTGCGATGAATCGCATAGCATCGGAGTTTTTCAATTGGCCAAATGAAGAGTTTGCTTTTTCGTTTCGCGATTTGCGTTTTGCGATGGGTTATATTGCATCGGAGTTTATAAAACAAGCATATATAACATTTAGCCTCCGAAATGAGATTGCGATGAATTGCATCGCATCGGAGTTTTTGAAAACAAATGTGACAACTTAAAACCTTTGTGATTTGCGATTGCAATTTGTTCCATCGCATCGGAGTTTTTTTTTTTTTAAGCTTAGAAGTAAATTATATTAAAAATTTGTTTATTTATTTTTGTATTCATTTTTATTTTTAGTTATTTTTTCATTTATATCATTGTATTTATTTTTTAGAATTGAATTTTAGTTTTATTTTTAATTTTGATTTTTATTAATTTTTATTTTATTTTATTATTTATTTATATATTATTTATTTTTATTGATTGATTGATTTTTTATTTATTTATTATTTATTATATATTTTATATTTTTATATTTTTTATTTTAATAGCTAGGAAGTAAATTATATAAATATTTATTTATTGTTATTTTTATGTTTTCATTTTTACTATTCTTATTTCGTTATTTATTTATTTATATAATTAGTATCATTGCATCTATTCTTTTATTTATTTAATTTTATTTTTAAAATTAGAAATATATATATATATATATATATATATATATATATATATATATATATATATATATATATATATATATATATATATATATATATTTATATATTATTATTTTTATTTTCTTTGGGTATGAAGTAATAATTTATTTATATATATATAAATAATTGAAATTATTTTAACTTTTGTGTTAAATTAATTTTAACTAAATCTTCTATATTAAATTTTATTTAAATTAAATATAATAAAATTTAATTTAATGTGATGAATTTAATTTAATATTGATGTTTTTTTAATTTTAATTTATTTTTAGTTTTATTTAATTTATTATTTTAGTCAAACTAGCTGTTGTGTTGCAACGGCTAGTTGGAGTTTCCCTAGTCTATTTATTTAGGTTTCTTGATCAGATATCTCATCTTGTCCTGATGATGAACCACACTGGTTGGTTCAAAACGCGTCGACAAAATTTTCTTTTATGTGATTTTCTTCGAAAATTTCTTAGAAACAATTCATGGATCACAGAAGAAAAATTCCTAATAATAAAACTTTAATATATCTCCGATTTGCGATTGCGATTACTTTATCACATTGGACTTAAATATGAATACTTTATGCATTATTTTCATGTTATAAAGTTTTTATATCTCATCGGATCGGGAAATTTCAATGTTTCATTTGTTTATAAGCACTTTATGATTTATGAAATAATGGACTCTTTATTTGTTTTATTCAAAATGATCGGATTTGATCTAAGTCTTTTATTCCTAAAAAGAAAAAGGGGACCTATTTCTAAATGATATTTCTTCTAAAAATTTGAAATGGGGAGGGTTGTTGTACTATACAACAGGGACATGCAAAGAAGGATCGAGAAAGAGAAGACCGCTATGATACCATTGATCCAGATTTATGCAGGAATGCAATAGAATAAACATATAACCATAAATAAAAAAATGCAGCGGAAATAGCACTTCATTTCATTAATATCAAAGAACTGAAATTTGTTTATAGACAAAATGGAAATAAACTAGCTAGGGTGCTGGTAGCTTATCTCTGAGAAGAGATGTGGTGGCTATAGGCCTCTGAACTATGTTACAATGAGGCTTGAGGGCCTATTTATTATTTAGAAACAAATGGAAAACCCTAAACATCCAAAAACCTAACCCTAGGAGATGAAGTACCAAAACTTTGGGCCCCATTTGGATAAATTGGTACATCAACTTCCTGGGGACATAACTTTGGCATACGATCTCCGTTTGACACGCTAAATACCTCGTTAGAAAGATCTATCCAAGGAATAAAAATTTTGGGTGAGAAACATGGTTCAAAAACCAAAATTTCTCCCAGTTTTCCCAAAAAGCATCATTTAGGGCCTCGAAATGGCTCCGGAAGTTCCAGACCAGAAAAGCTGCTAAAAATAGTAAACTATGCTATAATTAAGGAAACTGAAAAAATGAAAGAAAAAATTGTGGGGCCCCAAGTGGAATAGCTGGGTGGCCACCAATATCCACCTGGATCATTCCTCCCCCCTTAGGAAACAATGGTCCCCATTGCGTTGAGTTCCTCCATGAGATGAGGAAACTTCTGTTGAACATGGTCCCCGAAGTGAACCACTTTCCTTGGTGCAGGAGTTGGCTAGCTTTGACAACTCGATACTGTTGGATCTTCTGCTGGCTAGTGTTATTGATTTTCATTTCCATGATACGATCTATGGTGGCCTGTTCGATGCAGTCTGCGTTTAACTCTGGTGGTGTGAGTTGTTCTACAATGTCGGAGGTGTCCAGTAGAGGCGAGAAGTAGGGCCGAAGGCAGTCAACATTGAATACTAGGTGCAGACCAAGGAATGGTGGAATACTGATCTTGAAGGCATTGTTACCTACAGCCTTGGTGATGGTGTACGACCCATGTTGGAGCGGATGAAGCTTGTGGTGGGGTCTAGTGAGGCGCTCCTTATGCAAATGTAGCCACACTTTGTCGCCCACCTAGAAGTTGTGTGGCACCTGATGTTGAGCATGTAGTTGCTTGTACTTAACATTGGCTCTGTCCACTATGTCATGAACCTATTAGCAGATGTGCTGAATGTGTTCAATGAAGTCTTTCGCTTTGTCAGATTTAGACTGGACATGAGTGGAATCGGCCTGAGTAGCCACAAATGGCATGGGCTGTGGTCGATTGAGCTATGGAGAGCTCGATTATAACTTTGTTTTACATAGGGAAGTCTCTCATCCCATGTGCATGGATGCTTTGAATTATACATGCACATAATGTGACAATCATCATGTTGACGACCTCTATTTAGCCATTAGTTTGGGAATGGAAAAATGTGGTCTTGGTGAGCTTGTTGTCTAGCATTGACCAGAGGTTGGACCAAAATGTGTTGAGGAACCTGTTTTCCTGATCTGAGATGATAGACTGGGGTATACCAAAGTGCACCCACACTCGTTCAAAGAAGAGTTTAGTAGTGTCTTCTGATGTGATATTCTTTTTGCAGGCCGACATAATGGCCATCTTCGAGAATCTGTTGACGACCACGAAAAAAAAGTTGTTTAGATGCTTAGTAGAAGGAAGGTCCTACATGTAATCCATGGAGATGGATTCCTAAGGTCAAATAGGGGTAGATAGCGGAGTATAGAGGCCTTGCTTCTTGATGACAGGTTTGGCAATGACGCAAGCAGTGCAAGATTTGATGTACTTCCTGTTAGCCACCTATAAAATTTTGTCATATCAAGTGGTGGCTAAATAATTTTTGGACAGCCTTCATGAAACAATTTTATTGACAAAATTGTTGGTGCTTAAAGTCTTCTAAAGATATTATATCCTTTGGTTAATCTTCACTACTGTTCCCCTTTTGAACTCAGAAATTCTGTTGTTTTTCCATGAAGAAAAAACTACTGCAAAATCCCATTTTCCCCTCCTTCACTCAAAACTAACCTTCATTTTTACCCCTTTATTCCCCATGGAATTCCTCTATTTTTTCATTTATTCCCCTTTCCCCTTCATAAAAATCCTTTTACAAG
Source organism: Pinus albicaulis (assembly GCA_034641835.2). Taxonomy (NCBI): domain Eukaryota; kingdom Viridiplantae; phylum Streptophyta; class Pinopsida; order Pinales; family Pinaceae; genus Pinus; species Pinus albicaulis. The sequence goes on along the minus strand of CM076577.1, from coordinate 771,766,298 downwards.
GTTTAAAACTCACTTTTAAACCTTGCTGAAACCCCCAAATCCATCAAAAAACATTAAAAAATTCATAAAAAATAAAAGTTTTGATTGTGTGCTTAAGCCCCTTTGGGCTAAGTCTAAACCACTTCCCCACATATGCCCTGGCGCTAGAACCAAGCGCTAAGTCCATTTGGCGCTTATCGCATCGGAGAAATCGAAGTGCGCAAGTATATTTTCCATGTCAAAAGTTCCGATGCGATGAGTCCTTTGTTTTATAAACCCCGATCTTATTACCACTTCATGTAACCCTTGGGACCGCAATCGGGTGCTAAGAATTGTTTAAAACCCATCTTTGATGCATATTTCCCTTTGTATTTTCATAAAACCCACTTTTCCTAATTTTTGGTCTAAACCTGCCAAAACAATGTTTTTTAAATAAAAATGGGTAGATTGAAAAGCCCCGCATCATTTTTCCGATGCGAATGAGCCCCGTTGTATAAACCTCCACTTTCCTCCATATAAACCTACGCCCGGGACCAAGAGTTAAAGTCTTGAAGCGCTAATCACATCGGAGAATTCAAAATGGGTAGATTGAAAGACCAGCACCGAAGTTCCGATGCGATTGGCCCTTGTACATATAAAGCCTTGGGCCTATTATCTTCCATATAGACCAACGGCCCCGCAGACGGGCGACAAAGCATTTCATATATATAATCTGCCCCGAGCCATAAAAAACCTTTGAAATTCATGAACTTTGGTTTTTTTAAAGTATTAAGGGGTTTTCCACTGGTGCATGTTTTGAAACCATATCCGTCGTTGATCTTAAGCCGATCAAACGACACGCACGATATCACATCGCAAGTTTTTTTCGAGTGCATTTGTTCCCCCTTCCGATTGGTATCCTCCGATCCATCCTCCACCGTTGATCTGATCTGCAGATCAACGACCCACGTCTAATCACGTCGACACTCCCGTGTCCATCACCTCTGCCGATCGCATGCCTCCGATTGCATCTGGGCCGTCCACGTGTCCAGATCGGACGGTCCAGATTGCATTTCCCGACTTTGGTTTAAATCATGTGTCCCGCTTCATAATGTTTTTGGCCAAATCTTAGTCGTTGATCTCTATAGATCAACAACCTTTATTAACCCCGACAGATCTGCCTCCTGTGGGTCCTGCCTTCCTCGGTTTTTAATATCAACCATCCAATCCTCGATCTGATGGCCCATATTGAAAACCATCCTACCTGCTATCTTCCCGCGCATCTATCCAATATCACGCTCATTATCCACCGTTAGATCTGAAATCCTAGATCCAATGGTCGATGCTCGTTTTCGCGTAACTTCAAGCGCGAAGGTTAATTTCCAGAGGGCTGTGCGATATAAGCTGTTTTGAAATGCCACGTGTCGGGCGGGAACACATATCGCATTCAAAAGGGAAAAACTGCCTCCCCACCCTTTCACCGTGCGAAACCCGTGGTTTTCCTTCTCCGAAACCACTTTTCCCATTTACATTGTGTGTTATCGTGTGCACCTCCCACCGTTGATCTCTGTAGATCAACGGATCAGATCTAATTTTTCCATACACCATCGCCCTTCACCCCTCCAAATGGTTTTCAATGTGCAATCTCCGACGTTGATCTCGTGGCCTGATCTCATCCGACGGCCCACGATCAGCCCGAAACCCCAAGTTCAATTCCTTTGCATTTTCCTCCGCCATAGGGTTTTTAACCTTATTTCTTCGCATTTCCTTCTATTTTCACAAAAATGTGACCCCTTCACATTATTAATTCACTGCTAAATCTCGACCATTGATCTTCTTGGTCAATCATAGATCAACGGTTCTAAATTTAAATCTCCCACCAATCTCCTTTTGAACACCATGCGCAAATCTCCACCGTTGGATGCTATCATCCAACGACCACGCTCCCTCCCATAACCTCTGAAGAAGTTCTACCAAATAACACAGGATTTCATAACAGTTGTGTGTCTTTTGCAGGTTCAAATGAATTTCAAATATTTTGAAAGAAATGATAGAGCCGAGGATGACGATCCTCTAGGCTTTGTTGGTTTAAGGAAAATCATTCCACGGGGTTCAAACTTCACGTTTCACCAATGCTTCATGGGCATTGATGCCATATGAGCCCCTTTTCGGCACCTGCACATCAACAAGACACAGACAATTAAATCAAGACAAAGAGTATCAGTGTTGAAGACTTAAACACAACAGAATACAGGATTGAAGATTGTTTTCACAGTTTTGGAGGATTACAGCTAAGATCGAAAATCAAAAGCCTAAACCTATGAATTAAGACATAATTAAATACAAATCAAAGGCTTATCTGTCAGAAAGAGCCTCCACCGCCACATCAGAGGCTAATTTATTCCTCTCAGCTACCCAATGACACCTGTAGCCTCAAAGCATTCAACAGAGGCCGAGTTATTATCAGAACATCAGATATTCGCCTCAATGTAGTCCAAAAATTAATTCGGCCCAAAGGATTAATTGAAAAAATATCAGCTGATTTATTACAGAAATGACACAGATCCTTAAAGTCAACATGAGCTTCCAGCAAGGTCAAATACTTAATGTAAACTAATTAATATAGGAAAGTATCTGTAAACTTCTCCCTTGAGCCCTTCAAAGGCCGAGAAACATTAACTGTATTAATTGAACTCAGAAGATATTTTTTCTCTTTCGACCTCCTCATTCCTCTATAAAAACTTGTTGAGGAATCCATTGTAAACGTTGGTTGTTTGATCACTAGTTGTAATACTGAAACTCTCTTAAATAATACATAGTCTGTTGAAGTTGAAGAAGAAATTGAAGTCTTGGAAGCCTTGATGATGTTGTTGCATGCTTGTTCCTGAGAAGGCTCTATCATTGGATCCATGAGCTTGGCTATTGGTGAAGTATTCTGAACTATTTAATGTTTTCCCCTGTTTTCATTTTGTTCCATAAATTCTTACTACAGTAGGATGAAAGTTTTAGGCTAAGAAATGACTCTTGGAAGCACCTTAGACCTGTTTATCCTTCACTGTTTTATGTTTTCTTCTGCTGAGGTATTTTAGATTCTTTAATCTCTCTCTTTAGTCCTCATGCTTGTTTATTTCCTTAATAGTTCGAACAATTGGTTTCAGCAAGATTTATGGTTCTCCCTGCTTATCTGCTGCCATTTAAAGGCTGTTATTGAAGTCTCCCTTTGAAGTATCTTTGTTTATAGTGAGCCAAGGAGGTCTGTTCTGATCACGCCCCTTGTCCTTGCTTGAACAGTTGACTTAAAGGTCTTTATAGTTGTGATCATAGATGTATTCAGGTGTTCACTCTTCTATGACCGTGATTATCAGTGAATCTTTTATGTTTTCTAAGTCATTTGAAATAAAATATTTGAGGAAATAGGGTGTTCCCCGAATCTTAGATTTCATTTTAAAAGTTGTTTTGAAGTCATTATTTTCTTAAAGTGTGATTTGTAGAATTCATGGTTAGCCCTGTCTATCAAATAGCTCTTTATTTTTCAATTTGTGCTTTCAAATTCCCTTTGTTGAGAATTAAACTTCTCTTTCCAAATCATTGATGTCCATCTCAATCCAAAACCAAACGATCCTGCGGCCAAGTGAGATTTTCCCTTTGATATCCCATATCCATTGATAAGTTTGTCATGACCTCTTTTTGACTCCATTGCCTAATGAAACTGACATTTCCCCTTTCTATCTATATTTCCTAGACCTTTTAGGTTCTGCCGTATCAATTCATCCAAACAAATAAACAAACACTTGCACTTAATAACTAGTCTAAAAACCAATACTCAAAGCACACAAGATAAACCTTTGAAAAAAATAAATAATTTGAGAGATCCCTCTCTGAGAGCAGGAGGACTAGATCATGTAAATATAAAGATTGGTTCTGATGTTGCCTTGTCTTTTGATTTTCCAAACTATCAAAACACAGGACCCCAACATAATGGCGATCACGGTGGGACACTGAGTAAAATATTTAAAACAAAACACTCCCTGTCCAGTATAACATCACTATCTCTCTTCAAGAACTGCCTAACAAAAGTGGTAATCGTGATAGGACTTCACTGAATCAGTGACAAACTAAGTAACCCTTAGGATTCCTGTAAGACCTTATCAAACCTTGAAGAAACACCTTAGCTAAGTGTTAAATCAGATTTAGGACACTCTCATAACATATAAGACCGAAATAAACTCAAAAAAACCCAAAAACATTTCAGTTTGGCTTCACACTAAACATGGCGGTGGAACCATCCAATATTTTACCTTCATAAAAGCTAAATAGTTTCCACTTGGCGACTCCACTAGCCCCAGTAGGCCTATTACTCATCTAGGTCCCCAGATCTCCTTATGACTATGTTAACCAGCCTTGAATAAGTTTAGAAGCCTAGTCCCATACTAGATAAGACATCGTGAGAGGTAAAACTCCCAAAAACAGTCCTTAAAACTTTAACCTCTCTCATTTTTGAAATAATAGTCTGGCTTCACATAGGATCAACACTAGATCCCATCCAGACCCAAATCCTCCTTTAATCGTTGACAAACCAGAGAGAATTCTGTGGCAGAATTCTAAATCTAGAAAATCAGCTGCTAATAGGAGCCTCTTAAGAAAAAAATTTGTCCCTGAAAACCTTGTTGTCTTAGAGGATTCACACTTTGATTTACATCATACAAAGAACATATTTAGAACTAGATCTCAAGGTGATTTAAACCAAGTTGATCTTGACATTGCAAATTTGCAACAAAGCTTCAGTAGAAAAGCCTCACCTTCCACTCCTCCTGATTCCCAGTGTCTTCATCACTTTAGCCTTTTTCATAACAAGTTTGCTCTAAATCAGTTTGCTGGCCCAAGTGTTTCTTCCACTCCAATTCATACTACCACTGTGAAAAGCACTCCTATTCAGACCACTTTCACCCTTGTAAATCCACCCTTATTTCCAACCATGGCAACATGGTATGCCCCATTAGTTTTACCACAACCTCTACTTCCCTTACCAAATGATTACCAATCCAAAATCCATCACTTTACTAGAAAAGAGTCTACAACAACTCAACATCATGTAGATAGGATGGAAGATGCATTTGATTACATGGAGATAGAAGAAGAAACTGTGAAGATGAGGATCTTCGCCCAAATTTTAGGAGGAAATGTAAAGAAATGGTTTAAAAACCTACCTCCTAACAGCATCAATGACCTCCCTGCTTTGCATCAAACATTCATCAACAAATGGGAACTCAAAAATAACCCTCTCCAAAGACTAGCAGAATATAGTAGTCTCAAGAGAAATCAAGGGGAAAGTGTTCATGACTACTGCAATAGATTCAATAGTGTTTACAATGCTCTTCCACCTCACATGAAACCTCCCCAAGGCATGGCCTTAGTAAGGTATCCCGAAGGCTTTGATGCTGAAATGGATTATCAATTGAGGGAGAGAGATTACTTGACCTTAGAAGACATGCAGAAAGGAGCTGTGAGTGTAGAAGAAAACATAATTGAGAAAAGAAATAGGTTGAGATTAGAGAAGAGGGTAACTTATAAATATTACCTACTACCCTCAACCTCAACTTCTGACACAAAAATAGACAACCTAGTGAAGGTGATGGAGAGGATGCTTGAAAATATCAACTTGAATGATAGAGTGCCACCAAGAGAACCTCAAAATAACCAAAACAGAAATAGAAATCAGAATTATAGAAGAGAAAAAAATCAAGATAAGCAAAAAGAAAGTGACAAACAGGTTAGACCTCCCTTCCAACAGAACTATGTGGATAAATATGAGGAAGATAGGGAGATGGAAAGGTTGGGAGAAGCTCATGTAAACTTGATTGGATCAGACAGTGGGGATGATTTTTTCCTCACTGAGGAAGAACAAGGTTTCTTCTCTGATCAAAATACAAACACGTATGAATATTATGATGATTATAGATTGGGGTTTGAAAATGCAATCATGGAGGTACACAAACAATATGATCTTAGGAGCAAAGGGAATGCAGACAATTAAAAAGATAAGAACACTAGTATTGCTATCAGGAAAAACGTAGAAAGTTAGCCTAAGAAGACAACAGACAAACCCATCATTTTGGCTAAAAAACCAGATTTAAACAAGGAGAAAAGCAGCCAACCAAATGTTGAACAAAGTACCCCTAGCACTTCAGCTAGTGGTCCTAAAAAAACTATCCCAATTACCAGTTCAAACAAAGTTTAGCAAATCAAAATTGCTGAAAAGAATTCAATTGAAAAAACAGATGTAAATATGAACAAGTCAATTTTTTCTTTCAGCCTTGAGGGAGAGATTGCCAAGATAAAAGTTACCATCCCCCTAGCTGAACTAGTAACCCAAGAAGTGTACAAAAACCAAGTTTTAAAAGCTTTTAACCTAGGAAGTGATACTGACACCTTAAACTTGACAGATGACAAACCTGAGTTGTTATTTGGTCCTGAAGTTGAAGGAAAATACCAAGAAGGGGCTGTCCCTCCCTTCTATGTTAGTTTGAACATACATGAGAAAATTTTACACAATGCCATGTCAGATTCTGGAGCTTCACACAATCTAATGCCCAAGGTAGTAATGGAAAGCTTAGGCTTAGAAATTACTAAACCATACAAATATTTGTATTCATTTGACTCAAGCAGAGTCAAATGTTTGGGTTTAATCAAAGATTTATGTGTTAACTTAGCTCAAATCCCTGCTAAGAATCTAGTAATGGACATAGTTGTAGCTAACATTCCCCTTAAGTATGGCATGCTCTTATCAAGATCATGGGGAGCCAAACTTCAGGGAAGCATTCAAATGGACATGTCTTATGCCACCATCCCTGTTTTTAACCAAAACATAAGACTATATAGGGAATCTCGCATGAAGTACATGGTGAGCAACATAGACAAACTAAACAATTCTCCAATCTATTATATTCAATCAAGTTTAGATTCCTTTATCTTGTACAACAAAGATGAAATTACTCAACAAGAAAAGGAAAATATAGACCCAACCAGTTTACCAGAGAAATCAGAACTTCCCTCAAATTAGATACAAAACATTGGCAATCAACAACAACAAGAAAATGAAAATGAAGAAAATATACTTTGGACAATAAAATTTGATGGATCCTGTAATAAAACAAGTGCAGGGGCAGGTGTTTGGATTCAAAATACGAATTAGATTTTTTCATATAAATTAGATTTCCCCTGCACTAACAATATTACTGAGTATGAAGCACTTCTTCTAGGCTTACAATAGCTTAAAAAATTAGAATCCCAAAAGATATCAATCTTAGGAGATTCTAAACTTATCATAAGACAAATCAAAGGAGAATACTCAGCTAGAAATCCAAGGCTTAGGGAATATTGGAACGCTGCCCTTGATTTATTGAAAACCTTTGAAAAGTATGAACTTATTTTCATTCCTAGAGCACTAAATCATCTAGCAAATGAACTCGCTTTCAATGCCAACAACTACCAGATACCCGAGATAAATGAATAGCTTAGCATAAAGGTAAAACACAGGTCTGTTGTGCCTGATAATGAATATCACTGGCAAGTGTTTTATTCTGACAAGCACATAGATGATTTCTTAAAATCATAAAACGATTTCAACGTACCAATATGAGAAACCAGCCATAAAGAAAACTGTTTGTATATTGAACAAATCCCAGAAGTTGAAATGACATATTCTGTTGATATAAATCATTATGAGAATCCTTTTGAAGTAGAGATAATTGACAATGTAGACCAAGAAGACTTGGAAGTTTTACAATGCAAGAATGATACAATTCCAAGAAGTCTCACACCTTTAGAACACCTTTTCAATTTTAACGATGTAGCCAAAGAACCGAGAATAGAGCCTGTGGAAACATATGTAGAAGAAAATAACATAGGCAGCCTAGCAGAACCCAAGATGATTAAACTGTCCAACGCTCTCCCAGCTCACATAAAATTGCAATACATAGAACTGTTCAAAGAGTTTAAAGATTTTTTTGCTTGGGGATACAAAGACCTAAAATCGTATGATACTAGCATCATTCAGCACAAAATCCCTCTCAAAGAAAATCAAAAGCCTTTCAAACAAAAGATAAGGAGAATAAACCCTGTTTTACTACCTTTAGTTAAGGCAGAAATTCAAAAAATGCATGATGCTGGGATCATAGTACCAATTAGATATTCAGAATGGGTATCAAACTTAGTTTTTGTTAGAAAGAAAACAGGGGAAATTAGGCTCTGTATTGATTTCAGAAATTTAAATAGAGCTTCTCTAAAAGACAACTACCCCCTTCCCAACATGGACCATATACTTCAAAGGGTAGTCGGGTCAAAAAGGATATCCTTCTTATATGGGTTCTCAGGTTACAACCAGGTGTTAGTGCTCCCAAGTGATCAAATCAAAACTTCTTTTACCACACCTTGGGGCACCTTTATGTATGTAAAAATGCCTTTCGGATTGATGAATGTAGGGGCCACCTTCCAAAGGGCCATGGACATAGCCTTCTCCGAAGATATTGGCTATTTCATAATTATTTACCTTGATGACATAATCGTTTTCTCGAAAACTGATGAAGAACATTTGATTCACTTGAGGAAAGTTTTTGAGAAGTGTAGGAAATTTGGCTTGTCATTAAATCCCAAGAAAACACTCTTTGGTCTCCAAGAAGGTAAACTTCTTGGCCATATAATTTCAGAAGAGGGAATCAAAATAGACCCCACAAGGATAGATGGCATATTACAAATCAGCCATCCAAGAAGCCTCAAAGAATTACAATCTTTCATTGGAAAGATTAATTTTCTGAGGAGGTTTATCCCCAATCTGGCTGAGCTATTAAAAAACATTACAAACATGCTTAAGAAAGATGTAGGTGTAAAATGGACTTTACCAGCTAAAAAATCATTTGAACTGGTCAAACAAGCTCTTACTCAAACACTGGTCCTGATTAGTCCAGATTTCACCAAAGACTTTTATATATTTTCTTTTGCATTTGAGCATACAATAGCTGCAGTGTTACTTCAAAAGAATGACTTGGGGCAAGAACAACCAATATCTTTCTTTAGTAGGGCCTTAAGAGATGCTCCTCTCAAATATAACATCATAGAGAAGCAAGCCTTAACATTAGTGAAAGCTTTAAAGGACTTTAGAGTCTACATTTTACACTCTCACATAATTGATTTTGTTCCACATATTGTTGTCAAGGAAATTCTAAGTCAAGACCTTGATGGTAAAAGGGGAAAATGGATTGCAACTATTATTGAATATGACTTAGAAATCAGGCCTACCAAACTAGTTAAAGGGCAAGGATTAGAAAAACTAATGGCTGAGTCTAACTTCCAAGCACTAGACATGAATATGGTAGATGTGTTGGAAGAAATAGAAGAATCTACTGCTCCTTTCATTGAAGAGACATTTCTGAATTCTCCTTGGTATGATGACATTATTTATGTGCTTTTATATTTGAATGCCCCTCCTTCTTTGTCTAAAAATAAAGCTAGATTTTTGAAACAAAAAGCTTTGAGTTATTACATCTTAGATGGGGTATTATATTGGAAAAATGTTGTTGGAATTTTTCTTAAATGTTTACTTGAAGATGATGTAGGGAAAATCATGCATGAGTTGCATGACAGAGAATGTGGAGGACACCTCTACTGAAAGGCCACAACAAAAAAAATTCTTAGATCTGGTCACTATTGGCCTACCCTTTTCCCAGACACTCAGAAGTTAGTCATGTCTTGCCATAAGTGTCAAATTTTTGATGGAAAAAGAAAACTCCTTCCCTTACCATTACATCCTATCAGAGTTGAGGCACCTTTTCAACAATGGGGTTTAGACTTCATTGGAGAAATTCACCCATCTTCTTCAGCCCAACATAAGTGGATTCTCACGGCCACTGACTTCTTTACCAAGTGGATAGAAGCTATACCCTCTAGAAATGCTAATGACTCTGTCATTATCAGGTTCCTTGAAACGAATATCCTATCTAGATTTGGTTGTCCCAGAAAAATCATAACAGATAATGTTGTTGCTTTTAAATCTAAGAATATGGTTGATTTATGTTACAAATACCACATAACCTTGGGCCATTCCACTGCCTACTATCCCCAAGGAAATGGATTAGCTGAATCTTCCAACAAGAGCCTCATCAATATCATCAAAAATCTGTTGAAACAGAATCAAAAATCATGGTGCAGTAAGCTGGTTCATGCCTTATGGGCTCATAGGTTAACTACAAAGAAGTCAATAAATATGTCCCCCTATCAGCTGGTCTATGGCATAGATGCAATTTTTCCCACTTCATTAGGAGTTCTAGTCATGAAGCTCGTTCAAGAAGTGCAGCTCGAAGAGAATGATATGCAGAGGAGAATCAACCAAACCATCCATTTACAACAGAATAGAGAAGAAGTCTATGAAAGGACACAATTAGTCCAAGAAAGTGTAAAGAAACTATTTGATAAGAGGACTGAGGCAAACAAGTTTCAAGTTGGAAATGTTGTTCTGAAGTGGGATTCAAGAAGAGAAGAGAAGGGAAAACATGGCAAGTTTGAGAACTTGTGGAAAGGCCCCTATATTGTTCATGCTGAGAGGGGTCATAATGCATTTTTCTTGAAAGAATTGAAAGGGGAAGATCTGTATGGAGGTCCTGTCAATGGCAAGATGCTAAAGCATTACTTCTGCCAGGAATCATGAGTTTCAAAGCGTTTTATTTTTCATTGTAAATATCATAGTCTGAACGTTGCATTCAAAGTTAGGAAAATAAAAGTACAAAAACAATAAAAGAGAGAAAAGAGGGCAGATTTTAAAAACAATAAAGGTACAACCCCATACCAAAAAATAGAAACAAAGTCTGAAAGTGTGCAAGCTCAAATGCCCTTACTAAAAACACACTCCTAGTTTGCCATACAACCTAATCATGGCTAATTAGTTTTAAATTGACTGCTGATAGGTTAGTGAATTCGATTTGCCAAACAGTTTAATCTTGGCTTATCAGTAGGTAGATTAGATTAGAAATTAAAGGTTCAAACATGCTCAAGATCTGAACCTAAATTTCCAAACAAGAATCACTCCAATTTGTTTTAATTCCTGAGTCAAAACAGAGGTAAAACTGGTTCTAATAAGCTCAAAATCTGAACCAGAGAACAAGCAAAAAACAACTCAAACAGAAATAAAAACAGAGCTGAAAAAAGATGAAGGAAGTGCTTGAACTTTCAGATCTTAAGCCTTCCATTTTGATTTAATTTTCTGCAAAAAAATATCTATGTGCAACTTGTTTTTATGCCATAGATCAGCATCAAGTTAGACTATTCAATCCTGACTTGTATGCTTTTAAATTTTTGTTTTAGAAATTAGAGAATAAAAATCTGTTAGACTGTTTAATCTTAACAGATTGGTAGATTAGGTCGAGAAGCATATGGACTAAACTATTTAATATGAGTCCTTGGAGAAATAAGAAGCAGAAATAGATTATATTTTTTTTTCTTTCAAAGGAATAAAATGTTGTAAAAGAGTTTTCCAATCCAAGTGCACTCTAAAAATAAAAAATGTTAGATCAGTAGGATTGGGTAGGTAGAAAGCTTGTGTTGATGAAGTTCCATTGTTTTTCATGGCTGCTAATATTTTCAGAGCAAAAGAAGAACATCCAAGTAAAGAAAGATGCAGCCCAATGGCTGAGGCACTGACCAGCGTCCCAGAGAATGCAAGTCTGAAATTATTGATGCCTTCAAGAAGGCACCATCCCCAAGTGGATCCACTGTTAGCCACCTATAAAAAATTTTCATATCAGGTGGTGGCTAAATCATTTTTGGACAACCTTCAAGAAACAATTTTATTGAAAAAATTGTTGGTGCTTAAAGTCTTTTGAAGATATTCTATCCTTTGGTTAATCGTCACTGTTGTTCCCCTTTTGAACTTAGAAATTCTGTTGTTTTTCCATGAAGAAAAAACTGCTGCAAAATCCCATTTTTCCCCTCCTTCACTCAAAACTAACCTTCATTTTTACCCCTTTATTCCCCATGGAATTCCTCTATTTTTTTGTTTATTCCCCTTTCCCCTTCGTAAAAATCCTTTTACAAGGTTTAAAACTCACTTTTAAACCTTGCCAAAACCCCCAAATCCATCAAAAAACATTAAAAAATTCATAAAAAATAAAATTTTTGACTGTGTGATTAATCCCCTTTGGGCTAAGTCTAAACCACTTCCCCACATATGCCCTGGCACTAGAACCAAGCGCTAAGCCCATTTGGCGCTTATCGCATCAGAGAAATCGAAGTGTGCAAGTCTATTTTCCATGTCAAAAGTTTCGATGCGATGAGCCCTTTGTTTTATAAAGCCCGATCTTATTACCACTTCATGTAACCCTTGGGCCCGCAATCAGGTGCTAAGCATTGTTTAAAACCCATCTCCGATGCATATTTCCCTTTATATTTTCATAAAACCCACTTTTCCTAAGTTTTGGTCTAAACCCGCCAGAACAATGTTTTTAAAATAAAAATGGGTATATTGAAAATCCCCGCATCATTTTTCCGATGCAATTGAGCCCCGTTGTATAAACCTCTGCTTTCCTCCATATAAACCTATGCCCGGGACCAAGAGTTAAAGTAACGAAGCGCTAATTGCATCAGAGAATTCAAAATGGGTAGATTGAAAGACCAACACCGAAGTTCTGATGCGATTGGCCCTTGTACATATAAAGCCCTAGGCTTATTATCTTCCATATAGACAAACGACCCCATAGACGGGCGCCAAAGCATTTCATATATATAATCCACCCTGAGCCATAAAAAAACCTTTGCAATTCATGAACTTTGGGTTTTTTAAAGTATTAAGGGGTTTTCCGCCAGTGCATGTTTTGAAACCATATCTGCCGTTGATCTTAATCCGATCAAACGGCCTGCACGATATTGCATCGCAAGTTTTTGTCAGGCGCATTTGTTCCCCCTTCCGATTGGTATCCCCCGATCCATCCTCCACCATCGATCTGATCTGCAGATCGATAGCCCACGTCTAATCATGTCGGCACTCCCGTGTCCATCACCTTCGCCGATCGCATGCCTTCGATTGCATTTGGGCCATCCACATGTCCAGATCGGACAGTCCAGATTGCATTTCCTGACTTTGGTTTAAATCATGTGTCCCGTTTCATAGTGTTTTTGGCCAAATCTCAGCCGTTGATCTCTGTAGATCAACGACCCCTATTAACCCTGACAGATTTGCCTCCTATGGGTCCTTCCTTCCTCGGTTTTTAATCTCAGCCGTCCAATCCTTGATCTGACGGCCCATATTGAAAACCATCCTACCCAATATCTGCCCGTGCATCTATCCAATATCGCGCTTGTTCTCCACCGTCAGATATGAAACCCCAGATCCAACGGTCAATGCTCATTTTCGCGTAACTTCAAGTGCGAAGGTTAATTTCCTGAGGGCTACGTGATATAAGCTGTTTTGAAATGCCACGTGTCGGGCGGGAACGCATATCGCGTTCAAAAGGGAAAAACATCCTCCCAACCCTTTCACCGCGCAAAACCCGTGGTTTTCCTTCTCTGAAACCACTTTTCCCATTTATATTGTGTGTTATCACGCGCACCTCCCACCGTTGATCTCTGTAGATTAACGGCTCAGATATAATCTGTCCATACACCATCGCCCTCCGCCCCTCCAAAGGGTTTTCAACGTGCAATCTCCGCCGTTGATCTCGTGGCTTGATCTCATCCGACGGCCCACGACCATCCCGAAACCCCAAGTTCAATTCCTTTGCATTTCCTCCGCCATAGGGTTTTTAACCTCATTTCTTCGCATTTCCTTCTATTTTCACAAAAATGTGACCCCTTCGCATTATTAATTCACTGCTAAATCTCAACCGTTGATCTTCTTGGTCAATCATAGATCAACGGTTCTAACTTAAAATCTCCCACCACTCTCCTTTTGACCAACACGCGCAAATATCCATCGTTGGATGCTATCATCCAACGACCACGCTCCCTCCCTCAACCTCTGAAGCAGTTCTACCAAATAACGCAGGATTTCATAACAGTTGTGTGTCTTTTGCAGGTTCAAATGAATTTCAAATATTTTGAAAGAAATGATAGAGCCGAGGATGACGATCCTCTAGGCTTTGTTGGTTTAAGGAAAATCATTCCACGGGGTTCAAACTTCACGTTTCACCAATGCTTCATGGGCATTGATGCCATATGAGCCCTTTTGCAGCACCTTCACATCAACAAGACACAGACAATTAAATCAAGACAAAGAGTATCAGTGTTGAAGACTTAAACACAACATAACAAAGGATTGAAGATTTTTTTCATAGTTTTGGAGGATTACGGGTAAGATTGAAAATCAAAAGCCTAATCCTTTGAATTAAGACATAATTAAAGACAAATCAAAGGTTTATCAGTCAGAAAGAGCCTCCACTGCCACATCAGAGGCTAATTGATTCCTCTCAGCTACCTAATGACACCTGTGGCCTCAAAGCATTCGACAGAGGCCGAGTTATTATCAGAACATCAGATATTCGCCTCAATGTAGTCCAACAATGAATTCGGTCCAAAGGATTAATTGCAAAAATATTAGATGAGTTATTACAGAAATGACATAGAGCCTTAAAGTCAACATGAGCTTCCAGCAAGGTTAAATACTTAATGTAAACCAATTAATACAGGAAAGTATCTGTAAACTTCTCCCTTGAGCCCCTCAAAGGCCGAGAAACATTAACTGTATTAATTGAACTCAGAAGATCTTTTTTCTCTTTCGACCTCCTCATTCCTCTATAAAAACTTGTTGAGGAATCCATTGTAAACGTTGGTTGTTTGATCACTAGTTGTAATATTGAAACCCTCTGAAATAATACATAGTCTGTTCAAGTTGAAGAAGAAATTGAAGTCTTGGAAGCCTTGATGATGTTATTGCATGCTTGTTCCTGAGAAGGCTCTATCATTGGATCCATGAGCTTGATGTTGGTGAAGTATTCTGAACTGTTTAACGTTTTCCCCTATTTTCATTTTGTTTCATAAATTCTTACTATAGTAGGATGAAAGTTTTAGGCTAAGAAATGACTCTTGGAAGCACCTTAGACCTGTTTATCCTTCACTGTTTTATGTTTTCTTCTGCTGAGGTATTTTAGAGTCTTTAATCTCTCTCTTTAGTCCTCATGCTTGTTTATTTCTTTAATAGTTCGAACAATTGGTTTCAGCATGATTTATGGTTCTCCCTGCTTGTCTGCTGCCATTTAAAGGTTGTTATTGAAGTCTCCCTTTGAGGTATATTCGTTTATAGTGAGCCAAGGAGGTCTGTTCTGATCATGCCCCTTGTCCTTGCTTGAACAATTGGCTTAAATATCTTTATAGTTGTGATCATAGATGTATTCAGGTGTTCCCTCTTCTATGACCATGATTATTAGTGAATCTTTTATGTTTTCTAAGTCATTTGAAATAAAATCTTTGAGGAAATAGGGTGTTCCCCGAATCTTAGATTTCATTTTAAAAGTTGTTTTGAAGTCATTATTTTCTTAAAGTGTGATTTGTAGAATTCTTGGTTAGCCCTATCTATCAAATAGCTCTTTATTGTTCAAGTTGTGCTTTTAAATTCCCTTTGTTGAGAATTAAACTTCTCTTTCCAAATCATTGATGTCCATCTCATTCCAAAACCAAAGGATCTTGCGGCCAAGTTAGATTTTCCCTTTGATATCCCATATCCATTGATAAGTTTGTCATGACCTCTTTTTGACTCCATTGCCCAATGAAACTGACATTTCCCCTTTCTATCTATCTTTCCTAGACCTTTTAGGTTCTGCTATATCAATTCAACCAAACAAATAAACAAACACTTGCACTTAATAACTAGTCTAAAAACCAATACTCAAACTAAACAAGATAAACCTTTGCAAAAAATAAATAATTTGAGAGATCCCTCTCTGAGAGCAGGAGGACTAGATCCTGTAACTCTAAATATTGGTTCTGATGTTGCCTTGTCTTTTGATTTGCCAAACTATCAAAACACGGGACCCCAACACTTCCCAACATCCCGTCGAAGTTTTCATTAAGATGTTTTTGTCCCAACTATATATAGTGAGAATTCGTTTAGCTTAGAGTGCATACAAGGGTCCATCTGACTGATTATCAATAATAATCCATTAACACAATCTAACTTCTATACGAGATGAGTATAATGATACTGCATGCGTAAACCAATCCTATCAGCAAAGAACCATTAACTCATATAATTAATAGGAAAAAAAAATATAAGATGTTCATTAATATAAGACTTGTTTCATTTTATAATCAGGGGACTTCTAATTATCCATTGTAAATAAGTATTATTTGGTAGGATCTCATCAAGTGTCTCTCCCTTTGAATGGGAAGCCTCTTCAATCATCTTCAATCATGACATCAACCTTTCTCTCATATTATCTCTCATATTACTATCATGCATCAATAAAACTGTTAGAGCGCAAATTTAAACTACACACACACACACACACACCAACCTATCTCTCATATTATTTCCATGCATCAAAAAAATTGTTAGAGCACAAAGTAAAACTATACACACGCACGCACACACACATCATAGTCATGAAAAGTCACCATTAATTGTTTCATTGTCACATATTCATCAAAGGTTTCTAGTCACATCATCACTTCTTTATCTCATTATACAAATATTTCATCAGAGTTGTAACATCATTAATTCATGGAATCCATTTTATCACATTGCCAAATTTACCCTATTGTTAGGACATCATAGCAGTTACAAATTATCAAGGCCTTTTCAAGATTAAGAAAAATATTTAGTAGATCAATCTTATAGCCACACTCTTGCCATCAAGGTTACCATACTCATTATAGGCATTGACAATAATTACCGAACATCAAAATCAATGTTTTTGGCCTTATTTGAAAAAATCACATGACAAGTAAATAAATGCCATATATCAAGAAGATCATTTTAACTGTTATTATAAGGTGCATCCATATATCACATGTACCAAAAATCAAACTTTCATATGTATGTGACAGGTATGCATGAATTAAGTAATTACGAAGGGTGACATTCCTATCATACCTCAGGGCTTAACTTGCCATCCATCATTGCAGTTAAATCATATCACCGAAACAATATAATATTCATCCCTTGTAACATTCATATTCCTTTCATAATATATGATTTGTCATCAAGTTATGTAAAGTTTTCATACTGTTCTAGCTTCCCTCCCTCCACCAACTTCTTCCAACATCAACTTTTCTCTTCTTGCACTATTTAGCATCCAAATGATCCTCAAGAAGAATCTGCTTATTATATCTTCATCATGAAGTTAGAAGTGAGTGCTCAAACATTTAGGAAGGGTAAGAAATAATATAAATGATAAGACAAAACAAGAATAATGTCATGACGAGATAATACAGGTTTAGGAAGCACTTATCTTCAAAAAGGATGGAATGAAGTGATTAACTCCTTGATCTAGCTTACAAGTGCTCGCGAAAGTACAACGATGTCCAATTGCTATAGAAAAATAATGGGTGGTTATAGGCCAATCAACATTTTACCAGAAAATAAAATCTTGTATGAGTGCAATTTATTTGTACAGGGACAAAAAGATAGACTGTAAAAGTTTTATGGTTTGTACAACCACCACCATACTTGTGGGAGAGAGAAAATGACCCAGGGAGAAGTATATTCGCTCCAAAAATGAAATAAAAGTTTTATGGGGATTGAAAATAACTCAGGCAAGTGGTAAACAATGCAAGCAAGTGGAAAATCCCCCCAATCAAGTAGAACTCAACCCAAAATCATTGGAAAAACGTTTTAGTTATTTGAACTCAACGTAGGAAAGTGGAAAACGTCTTAGGAAATTTTAACTCAAACCCTGCAAGTGGAAAAACAACTCAATAATTGGAACTTTATCTAGATAACTTAAGTTTAGAATAAAGGAATAAATATACAATACAGAGCAGTGAAATGTTTTTCCCAACAACCATAAAAATTGTAATTAGCAGGTTCCTACACATTGGCAGTAGCTCTGGAATATTCCATATTTGAAATAAATGTATGGACATGATTAAAGAAGTGTTGGTTGGTTTACTTGTTTATGGGTACTGTATCCATGGAAAACAACCTCTAGAACACCTGCAAAAGAATTAATTCTTAGTAAACAACAAACAAGCATCCATTCAACTAAAAAATAACTACATTTCAACACAAATAAAAACACATAATGTTCAATCAATTTCATCGTGGACATATCTAGTAAAAAACATTGTTTGGTTCTCCATGTGTCTACCTCTTAGCAAGAAAAAATACCTTTGGAATTGAAATTATAAGAGAAAATAGAGAGATTGGGTAATGGGAAGTCCAATAACTAAACCTTCATTTTCCCATTCTTCAATCTATTTTTTTATTATTTTTAATCTTTTCATTTAATTTTTTCCCCTTTTATCTTGTATGAATTTCCGATCGCATTGCATTTTACATTACTAACCTACATCAATTATGAATTTATTATTGCAAATACCGAGTCTTGATTGGGATCCAATTCTGATCATACCCCCTCTTAAGAAGAACATGGAAACAACTATTAATAAATTTCCACAAGTTTGTACTCTTATCAAATTGTAAATCTTGGTTTTAATTATGAGAATTCATGTCGTTTAATATGGATTCCCAAAGAGCCCCAAGGGGTTTGGTAAATCCTTGCTTTATTTGTGCTCCATTCTTGGGGGGTGAGCAGTTGCACCTAGAGGTTATAGTGGCAGCCGATGGGTATCGACCCCATGTCACACGAGTATGAGAACCATTGTAGTTACTGATTCCTCCAGATACAAAAAAATAAAAAATAAAAAATAAAATAAAAATAAATGAATAAATAAATAAAAAAAGGGATGCCTAAAGATGTTTGATCTTCTTGCTTAGTAGCTAGGAAGAGGAAGCACTGCACTGCAATGGTAGAACTATTCTATTTTGTACTTTTATTCATCATGCATCATATGAGATTCAATTTTTTCCCTACCAAAAAAACTTACCCTGACATATTTAATGGTTGTAGATCCCACACTAAAGTAATAATTTTTCCCTTACAAAAGAATGATTGCAACATAGTACTTCAAAATTTGCACTAGATGGTATCACATATTTTAAAACTTAATGTGTGTCATATTGTGAAACTATAGGAACTAATTAGCATTTATGTAATCTTTGAGTTAATTTAAGTGCAATTTTAGAAATAATTGTTTGAGGGTTTCTTGTTAAATCCTTAAAAACACCTTAAACTAGGATGATGGTCTTTAATGCTCAATGTTGGGCTACATGTGTATTGAGACTAGTTTTTTCATTTTGTGTGGGGGAGGAGGGGCATTAGTATTTATGGATTATTTAGAATGTTAGTTTATTTTTTTTATTTTTTTCTAGTTAAACCTATGGAGTTTGAATATGCTACCTTCATATAAGGAGTTATTTAACAATACTCTCTATCACATCTATTCTACACTTCATGGAATTAAATATTAGATTATTAAGTTTATTTATTTTTTCATTATTTTGTTTATTTACTAGAGATTAATTGATAAGAAAATAATTAAAAGAGTCATTTTGTATAGAATTAAACTTAATCAATATCTTAGAAAAATAGCCAAACACAGTGATACAACAATTATCCAATCTCTAACTCCTATGGACACATCCTTGGACATTACACTTATTATATGTGGCAAGAAAAATTTTCATTCATTCAAGATATAGAGACAAACTTAGCACTACTTAAAAGTATATTTATTTTCTCATAAACAATTATTGCAATTTATATTTTATGACAACTCATCCCTAACCACAACCTCACACACATATCCAAAGATTAGAACCTAAATTTGGAAAAGTTATCACAATTGACAAAATAGTGGGAAGGTTTCCAGTAGGTGTAGCATATACCTAAGAGCATTAGAGTTAGAATGAAGTTAGAAAATATATAATATGTTTGGATAATACCTCAAGAACAGTATGGATTTTAGAACACATTTTGAGCATGTTAATCAATGATGATGCATGTTGGTTGAAGCCAATAGAGAACTTATGCTAAAACATTAAACTCAAAAAGCTTCATGTAATTTTAAAACATTGATAGGTTATGCACTAGCACCTTTTAAAATTGTTTTAATTTGGAAATACCTTCACAAATAACAACCGAAACAACCCTTGTTACTTACCTATGGTATTACAGGGTTATTTCTCCTTTTTGTAATAACTAGTGATCAAATAGCCATTGAATCTTTCCAATACTAACTAAAAAACAATATACTTCATATAAACACTAACAGAGTCCTCAAAATATGATATACCCAAAAAACTACAAAAAATGTGATACGAGATTAGAACTAAATCTTCAAAGTAGTTCTAAATCTAAATAAACACAATCTAGCAGAAATGTATTACAAAGTTAAAAAAATATCTATGTGAGTTATAAAGCTCTAAAATTTTTCTTGACATTGTTTCTTCTAAGGAACATTTCTAAATATAACTAAACCATAAGGCCACTCTTGCTAATAAAATGAAACCCTTCAAATTTCAAGGTCTAGGGATGGATTGGAGTTTATAAGTGGAATTTTACATAGATGATTAGTCTTTCAAACTTCTCCAATTCATTCAAAACAATTGAGAGATAGTGCTAATAATCTCCTATATAAAATTATATTAGAGTCAAAACTATAATCAATTTGAATCCACAAAGTTAACATAATCTTGGAAAGCTGAAATTTTAGAAAAATATAACCATAAAAAAACACACTAGTGGCATCGATATAGGAAAACAAAGACACAAGCATGGCCTATCTTCCAAACACCTCCCATGTAATCAAGAAAAATACTTAGCCAATCCAATGTGGTAAGAAACCACCATTGGTCCACATGATTATAAATATATGAATTTCAACTAAAAGCTCAAATTTTACAATATTGAGCTACAAACATCAATTAACCTGATTATAAGAAGTCCATAAAAAGTTGCAATATTTTCCATCCTTCATTGTGAAAATACAGTAACAAGAAAGAAAATGAAATATTAAAATCTAGTACCAAGGGTCAGCAATATAAGAGAACACCACAATAAATAATCAGTGACATCTTTCTCTCAAATATAGCCACAATTATTTTGACAAATTAAACGGTTTGTAACAAACCAAGGCTTGGAAAATAATGACAAAACTATTCAATGTTGCTTTCATGAACCATATTGGTTAAGCTTTGCACATATTTTTTCAACTCAACCTTTGATATTCTTTGGGAAAAAGTAATATCTTCTATTAGTTCCATGCTTTGAATAGTAAAGGAGGGACATATGGCCCATCAACTACTTCTCCAACACAACTACTATGCAGAAGTTTAATTCTTGTCCTTGTATTTTCTTGTGGCTACTAGCGTTCTCTTCTTTAGGAAAGTTTTAGTGCCACACTCAACTCTATACTTCAAAAAAAATGGCCTATTATTTGGTGTAACTTACATACACTAAGCTAACAATCCAATAGAAATAGGGCCAATAAAATTCAAAACCATGATCTTATTATGTCCTTACAATTCTTTTGATGGATACAAGACTTGTAAAATGCACTCTATCTATATCATTGTTTTAATGGATATAATAGTTTTAAGATGCCAACCAATGGCCCACTGCTAGCGTGACTTGCACACAACAATTGAATTCTCAAACATGTACATGTATTAGTTTCCACCATTGCTATTTTGTTTCCATTGGTTAAGCTTCAACCCGCCAATTCACTTGATATGCGAAGCCAATACTAACATACATTAGCACTCTCAATTGACATAAAAATTGAACAACTTGAGCTTTTTCCTCTGTTCACTCAAACCCAACATTCATATTCTAATCACTCTTGAATGAGTAACTAAACAAATAAGCCTATTGATCTCAGAAAACTCTAACATTCATAGTTTCAACAATCCATTGAAATAACATTTATGTTGATTTTTCATGATATGACATAAATCAAAATGAGAATTCTCATCATTCCATCTGTATAAAATAAAATGACATCATTGTTTGATAAATATGGAAATTATCATGCACACTCTTAAAAAATTTTGATGGCGAGTTTAAGAAAAAATGACCAACATGATCTAGTATGGAAGAAGCATATCTATTCCAACCACCTGGTAATACAATGAAATGTTGGTGTACCCAATAATCAAATGAGTGAATACATGTATTTCTTTTTTCAAGGATCCTTTTTTCACATTGGTTATAAAAGGAATGAAGTCTTCCACCACATGAACAAAATGAAGTATAAGTAGCATATTGATTCAAAACTTACAATAGTGTGGATTGAGTAGCCAGAAATTGAACTTCACCTTGAATATTTAACATTGCTATCATGAGTTTCTTTGAACTCCAAATTACTAGTGCAATTATCTGAATGAAGAACAAGTAGCATACTAATTTAGAACTTACAATAATGGGGATTGAGAATATAGAAACCAAACTTCATATTGAAGAGTTCACATAGCTGTCATGAGTTGCTTTGAACTCCAAAAAACTCGTGAGATTTTTTAGAGCCAACAAAAGGAAAACAATGGCTAGCTGCTATAGGATGAAAAATTTGTAGTTATAATTCATCTAAATGACAAGCCAACGAACATTTTGAATCAAATATAAAATAAAATCATCTATGAATGTATTTGATTCATTGAGGGAGAGAAAAAGAGCCCACACAAGGTGTACAATTCGTACAACCTATGTGAGATGTGGGAGAGGGAAAATGACTTAGGGAGAAGAGATTCGATCCAAAAATTAAATAAAACATCTAGGGGGATTGGAATTCATATAGGAAATTTCTAAATGATCCAAAAAAGTGGAAAAACACCCTAGGAAATTATAACATTACCTCGGTAAGTGAGAACACATATCAATAATTCAAACTCAACTCAAGCAAGTAGAAAACATCCCAAGCAATTAGAATTCGACATAAGAAAGTGGGGAAACATCCCAACAATTGGAAATCAACCTAGGTAAGTTACATTCCTCTCAAGGAATAAAAATACAATGTGGATGAGTAAAAAATTTCCCAACAAACATAGGAGTAAGAAACTTTCCCAACAACCACAAAAATTGAAATTGAAATTAACATCTTCTGACACGTTATCAACAACTCTGAAACAAAAACCATTGATCGCTCATCTTTGAAATGGAATTTATAGAATGTTGGAATTGTGGGAAATTGTTGGTGTTATGTGTTGGCATTGAATTCAACCTTAGTGCATTGACGTTTAGCTTAGTGATACAGTCATAAGATGATATTTTGTTAAGAGAAGATGGTCAAGTAACAAAAAATATTATGGGGAGTGTTCCACTAGATGGAGCATTTAATTGAGAACCATCATAGTAGTAAGATAAGTGATGCAGTTGAAAAATAATTATAAATATGTTAGTTGGGTGGTACTAGATTTGAATTCATTTTTGTCCAAGAAAATTTTCCTAATTTTTTTATGGAAATGGCATATTTGGATAGGCTTGAGAATATCACACTTGGAAAATATTCTAAAGGATGCAGAGATATTGAAAGTTGAATTTATGTGGCCAAAAATTGTAAAGGAGTTTCGAAAGTTCAGGCTACTCAGGAGGAAATAAGAAATTCACGCTGAAAAATGGTCGAACTTCGCACTTGCTTGGGTCAGTCAGGTAATTTGGGTGATTTGGTTGTTCAGGACGATTTGGTTTTTGAGGGATGCAGATGCAAAACAGTTCATACCTAAACTCAAACACAAATTTCCATGTGGTGGAAACGTTCTGGTGTTTTTTGGGCTTTCGATCTTTAAGGTGAATTCTCAAATGAAATAAGAGAAAATACCTGAACTTGAACTCTTTTCTTTTTGTATCGATTGATGACATGACATTGTGATGTGGCGTTGACTAGGCCAAGATAACGATGTGGCACCATACACAAGTGACAAGTGACATGAATATTTGAAGTGTTTGGATGGCCTAGAGGGACAAATTCATGTGAAATATGGTTCCTCTCAAAGGATGTAATGTGTCAAGGTGACGTCATCACGATGAAGAAAATGTTGTTAGCTAATGATGTGGCATAATATCAGGAGTTGTGCCAAACTGTGGTGTTCAAATATGACTTTGAGTGTTATTAAAGTTTTGGAATTTTAATGAAGTGAGGGAAATGGATACAAATTGTAAGACTTTTCAAGAGCTCGGGTGTTAAAGGCAATTTTCATAAATGCAACCACAAAAAGGGATGAACCCGAAGAGGAGTTAAGGTCCTTCATTCTGAAACCGCTTGGTTGCATCCCGAGGTCCCATTGTATAAGGAGCTCATATTTTCCATGTTGAATTACTAACTATGGTCAATATTCATAATGTACATTTCATCACTTTATGTGATTGTATTTATCATTTTAAAACATATTTATAGATGCTTGAGTAAAATAAAAATTGATTTTGAGTCAAATTCCCATTGAGAATTTTTAAAGATGAAAATTTGAATTTTTGGAATGTAATTTTTAGCTCCAAAAGTGACAAGTCGACTTCCCTCCAATTAAAGTTGGTACTAGCTCCAAAAGAGACCCATTCAACTCATAAAAACCATTATATAGAGATAGCACCTCCTCCTCCACTTAGGCATTCGATCTCTCACACATAAGACAAATTTTGGCAGGTAAGCGAAGGATAAGAAAGATAAATGAGGACAAAGAAGGAGGATGAAATATCTATTTTCTCTCTCTCTAGAAACTTACATGTGTGTACTAGTCTCTCTCTCTTCCCTTCACATTTTTCTAGGGAAATTATTTCAGGGGGCTGAAATTTCTGGGTAATTGCGGCAATTGTTGTAGGGCTGAAATTCCGGGGCAGCTAGTAATTGCAGGAGGGTCGAAATTCCAGGGGGCATAGTGAGTTTCTTCATTTGATTGGGTGAATTTAATTTGAGGATAATACTAGGTTTGAACACAGGTATAGGTATGTCTCTTATTGAACAAGAATAATTTCTCTATTGATTTTTTTTTTGGGTTTTCCCAAGATAAATCTTGTCTTCTTTTGTGCATTGAGATCTCTACTATTCTATTGTTCTTTATGGTTTAATTTGTAATTAGAATTTTTGAATGATATATTGGAATAATTTAAAAGAATATCCATAAAAAAATTAATTATTGGAATTTTAGAAATATTGTGCTAACCCTGATTGCACTAATAAAAATCAACATGGTATGAAAACATTGGTGAAGGAAAAAAGTAACATTGAGATCACCTTGAAAAAAACCTAAAGATAATTTTTGTATATTGGTTTCTATGGATTCTTCTATGAAATATAAAAACAATATTGAGGGAGCATCAAACTTCAGAGCTTGGAAAGTTAGAATATATATTATTTTTTATAAGAACAAGGTTTTGGACATCATAACAAGCAAGGTTACTGAACTAGTTTATGAAGTAGGGAAAGAAAAATTAAAGGGGGATCACATAAATTCTATGAATCTTATAGTGGACTCTATTAGGGATCATTTGGTTCCCTACTTTGGAAAAATTTATACCTTAAATAATATGTAATATTCCCTAATGAATCTCTACACTATTAAGAATGTTGGTCAATCAATGAGCTTAAAGAATGAACTTTACAAGGATGAATAATGACGACACTGTGGCTTCTTAATTTGTAAGGATTTATCAAATAGGAGATTAGATTCAAGAAATTGGTGAATACATTCTCGATCAAGAACCAATTTTTACAACACTAAATGGTATTCCTAGATCATGGGACACTTTTTAAACAAGTATAAGTAGTTGGAATGAAGCTCCTACATTGAACAAATGTAGACATGTTTTTCTCAAGAAGAAGAAAGATTGATGCCTAGAGATCATCAAGATGAGGAAATTCAAGTGCTTGTAACTCATTTTGAGAACAAGGGAAAGAAGAAGTTTGTACCTTGCACAAGAAGTTAGGAAAGGGATCTTATTCCTCTAAGGATAAGAAATATTTATCAAAGATTCAATGTCATGGCTATCAAGAATAAGGAAATTTCAAGAGATATTGTCCTAATATGGGAAATAAAAAGAAGAGAAAAGAGAAACAACATGATTCTGCAACACATATTGAAGATGAAAAACCAAATAAGGCCAAAGGTGATAAGCATTTATTTTACCATTATGATTTGATAGGTTCCCTTATAGATGATGATGACATATGGTTGATAGATAGTGGAGCATCAAGTCACATGACTGAAGAGCACAAGAATATTTCAAGTATGTAAAAAAATATGCTGTCTCAAAGGGTTGAACTAGGAGAAAATAACAAATATGCAGTCAAAAGTGTTGGAAAGGAATCCATAAAGATGGAAACTGGTAACAATGTACATAAAAGTAATATTCTTTATGTACCAGGTTTGAAAAATAATCTTGTCTCTATTTCTTGTTTGGAGGATAAAGGAGACAAAGTAGCTTTTTTGGATGGAAAAATAATTTTTTGGTCCAAGGGCTCTAGTGTAGATGATTCTATGGTTATTAGGATTCATGATGGAAGACTGTATTGACTTGTGAGTAGAACATATCAAGCACTAGTATATGATGATATAAATCCAAGTGAGATATGGCATAAAAGGTATGGACATATTCATTTCAAAGCATTGCTTAAGTTGAGTCAAATAGTGTCAGGGGTTCATGAACCACAGATAAAGAATGATGGTGTGTGTAAAGGTAGTGTTGTTGGGAAGAACATAAAGAAACCCTTTCCAAATAGTGATAACAAATCTAAGGAATATTTGGACTTGATTCATTTTAATGTATTTGGTTTGATGCCTATGAAATCTCTTGGTGGTTCATTGTACTATACGAAATTTATTGATGATTTCTCCCATAAGACATGGACATATTTCTTGAAGACTAAGGATGAAGTATTCAAAAATTTCTAGGAATACAATTCTGAAGTGGAAAAATTGTCAGATAAGAAGATCAAGATACTAAGGTCTGATAATGGAGGATACTACACCTCAAAGGAGCTTGTTTCTTTCTGAAAACATGTTGCGATTAAGAGGGAGATATTTGTCGCCTATAATTCACAATAGAATGGTGTATAAAAATGAAAGAAAAATTCCATTGAAGAATATGCCAAGGCGATGATGCATGGTTTGGGACTGTTTTTGTTCTTATAGGGGGAGGCATCACATTCAACTATGTACATTCAACATAGAATTATTCATAAAGTTATGGAAGGTATAACTCCTGAAGAAGCATTCTCTAAAAGGAAGCCAAAGGTTGGATATATGATAATCTTTGGTTGTCCTATATACATTCATGTTTCTAAGGATAAGAGGAACAAGTTTGAGCCTTTAGGAAGGAAAGGCATATATGTTGGATACAACTAATTATCAAATATCCACAAAATATACATTCCAGAGTAGTGATGGATTGAGGTGAGTTGAGATGTCACCTTCAATGAGATAGTGGCATGTTGGAAGTCTAAATAATTCTCTATAGATTCCTTGGATGAAGTGAAGCAAGATGTCTCAAGGGAGGATCATTCTAGTTCTACAAAAATTACCAGAAGGCTAGAAGGGCCTCAAGATCGATCCAATCCAATCATACTTCCAATGATAAAGAAGAGGCCAACATGGCTTGGATCCACATTAGAAGAGGAATAAGAACATTTAGCTCTTAATGAAACACTAGAGAAGTTAAGAAACCAAGGACGTTTTATAGCTATGCGACTCTCATGACAAAACTCATTGATGCATAACCTTCCACATATGAAGAATAAACTAGCTAGCAAGCATGGAAGCCTAGCAATGAATGAAGAGTACAAACCAATCATGAAGAATGACGTATTAGAGATTTTTCCAAGGCCAAAATGGAAGTCAATGATGAATTCCAAGTGGACCTATAATATTAAGCATGTGGCCTATGGTAGTATTGAAAAATACAAGGCACATTTTGTGGCTAGAGGGTTTCCTTAGAAAGAGGGAGAATACTATGATGAGACCTTTTCTCTAGTTGTGAGGTACACATATATTATATCCATAATTTATATTGTTGCTTCGTTGAGATGGAAATTGCACTAGATGGATGTGAAGACTACTTTACTTAATGGTGTGATTGAGGAAGAGGAATACATAGAGAAATCTCAAGCCTTTGAGGTATATGGAAGGGAATCTTATGTTTGAAGGTTGAAGAAGGTCTTGTATGGAATCAAGAAAGATTCAAAAGCTCGTATGCTCATATTGAAAAATACCTAATGAGATTTGGATTTACCAAGAGTGATGCTGATCCAAACCTTTACTTTAAGGTTGTGAAGAATGCACCTGCAATCTTATTAGTATATGTTGATGACTTGTTTCTCACAGGTGTTGAGCCTCTTATCATTCAATGAAAGAAGTTGTTGGATTTTGAGTTTGATATGAACGATCTTGGGTTGATGAACTATTACTTGGGATTATAAGTATGGAAGAAACCCGAAAAAGTATTCCTTGGTCAAGGAAAGTATGTGTTAGAGATCCTTCAAAGATTTGGTATGATGGACTACAAATCCATGGTGACTCCATGGTGACTAAATTGAAGAAGTTCAGAGGACCTGACTCCATATCAGTAGATCCATCTATGTACTGAAAAATAATTGGTTCGTTGATGTATTTGGTTACATTAGGAAATACATATGTAGTTTTGTGAACACATTGAGCCAATTCTAGTTTGAACCAAGACATGGGCATTGGATTGCATAAAACCAAAATTTGAGATATTTTTGTGGTAAAATGAATTATGACTTAAGATATATTGCAAAAAGGATGTATAGCTTCACAAATGTTGATTGGGAAGGAAGTGTAAAATATAAGAAGAGTACCTCATGAGTATGCTTTAGTTTGGGATCCGTTATGATATCATGGATGAGTAGTAAGTAGAGGTCAATTGCACTCAACATTGCTGAAACATAGTACATTGTACCCAATGAGGCTTGTACTGAAGCAGTATGGCTCCCAAAGTTGTTTACAAGATTGTATGGCCAAGATTTGGAATTGATGGTGATATAATGTGATAATCAAAGTTGTGTGAAGCTTTCATATAATCTCATGTTCCATGATAGGTCGAAGCAGATTGAGATCAAGTACCGCTACATCCATGAAATGGTGTAGAGGAGATAAATAAAGATTTAGTACATCTTCATCGATAAGCATACAATTGATATTAGGATGAAGCCTTTGCCGAGATACAAGTTCATGTACTTAAGAGACAAGATGAGGATTGTGGAGATTATCCTTGTCATTGAGAGGGAGTGTTGATATGTCTGCAACACAAATGGACATTCTCTCGAAAGGGATAATGGGTCCAAGAGACCCAAAGGGATCAATAGGCAGGGTTGAGTGCGTATCTCTTGGAGGAGGACCCCGATCACACACCAAGAATGGTGGAGTGAGGTCTTAGACCCTGATCACACACCAAGCCTAGTGGAGTGAGGTCCTTCAACATATAGACCCTGATTACACACTGAGAAGGGTGGAGTGAAGTACTAGACCCTGATCACACACTAGGTAGGTTGGAGTGAGATCCTATTCAACATCCAGACCCAATCACCAATTAAGAAGGGGTTGAGTGAAGTCTTTTCCCAAAGTGCCTACTGGGAAGGGTGAGTGAGTGCTTTCTAGTTGAGGGTCTCAAAATTTTGGCCTAGGAAGAGGCTATGGGTTTTAAGGACTGATCAATTTGGAGGAGTGAGTCCTGATATGATGATGAAATTTCCATGGGTTTGGTACCACCCTAGATATGGTCACTAGAAGATGCTGATGATAGATGATGATGGATAACATTTTATTTAGAGAAATTTGTCAATTTGAGAACACCTATGACAATGATTATGAATATCTCCCTAGTTAAGAGGGAATGTTGAATTTGTAACTATGGTCGGTCTTCATAATGTACATTTGGTCACTTGATGTAATTATATTTATCATTTTAAAGCATATTTATAAAATGCTTGAGTCAAAGGAAAATTTATTTTGAGTCAAATTCCCATTGAAACTTTTTAAATATGAAAATTTGAATTTTTGAAATGCAAATTTTGGCTCGAAAAGAGATAAATCGACTTCCCTCAAATTCAAGTTAGTTGTGGCTCCAAAAGACACCCATTCAACCTAGACAGATCAATATATAAATGCATCACCTCCTCCTCCACTTGGAGATTTGATATCTCATACAAAATACAAGTTATGACAAGAAAGAGAAGGATAAGAAGGACGAAGTAGGATGAAGGAGGCTGAAATCTCTCTTTCCTCTCTCTCTAACAACTCACACATGTGGACTAGTATCTATCTCTCGCTAGTTTTCATTTTTTTGGGGAAACTGTTTCAAGGGGATGGAATTTTTCGATAATTGGGGCAACTGTTGTAGGGGTTAGATTCTGGGGCAACTATTAATTGCAAAAGGGACGAAATTTTG
The DNA here is from genome assembly GCA_034641835.2 of Pinus albicaulis. NCBI lineage: Eukaryota > Viridiplantae > Streptophyta > Pinopsida > Pinales > Pinaceae > Pinus > Pinus albicaulis. The sequence goes on along the minus strand of CM076577.1, from coordinate 771,735,915 downwards.
TGTTCGGAAGGTAAAGTGATTTGCTGCATCTGATTGGGTGACTTGACTTAGAGAAGAAGATCTACAGAAAAAATAGTTATCAAATTAAAAAAAATATTGTGCTAACCCTAATTACACTAAGAAAAATGAATAATTGAATTGAGAATTTGGCACATAATTCCAATTACAAATAAAAATGATTTCATTGCATTGTTGGAAAATGGAGAACTGTAGATATAAATGATTCGATATTCTAATGATTTTCCATGGATAACTACGTGTAAGCATGAATTTTTTTATGAAGTTTGCATTCAGGAAAGTGGTAGAGTATGAAGACATGAAGCAATCATGTGATATAGTGGTGGGTAAGGACTGTTGATGGATTTGACACTGTAATTGTGAACACAAATCCAAAATTATAGAACCATTAGTAAACAAGCTGGATGTGCGTGAGGTTGGTAATGAAGTACTTTCACTGTCAACTCACTTATTTTTACATGCTAGATTTATGTATTTCTAAATGTAATTTTTCCTCTTGTAGTACATTGGGTCATTTTTAGCATCCTCTGGGTCATTCTAGGAAAATGAATTTGATTCTTCCCCAACAATCTTATAGAGGAAGCAACATTTTCAAAATTGTTTAGATTTTTTCCTCAACCAAGGAAAGATGAGGAGGAGCATCCCAAATGTACTGCAAGGGTGGGATTTTCTATTTCATTGTATTGGACATGTGGGTCTCTATACGACACACGCTTGATGAAACTGCATGTGATAGGTTGCTGTTGAACTTATTTTTAATTCAAGATCATTGATAAATATAACATGATTATCTGGTTGTTATTTGTTATGTTGATAAATATATCATCAAGAATTATTTATTGTGTTGACAATCAAAGAACTTAAAAAAACGTCTCGTTAACCTATATTCCTTTTATTTTTATGCCCTTTTTTGGGAAAGTGTGTGCATTTATGGACATATGTGAATGTACCGAATCCTTTCTAAAAGATACACATATACATATTTTTATTTTGTGTATATGTAGGGAGACATACATATTTTTAGTCCTTGTCGCTTGTGGCATATGACTATTAGTAATCGAAATGGGCCATCTTTAAAAACCTCACATGTAAATAGATAGAGTCTACAACTTGTAAACCATGCTTTGTTACATATTATATCCCCACGACATTTTCTCGACCAATCAAGTATGACAAGTATGAGGTTGAGCTTAACAAAAGTATGGGAAAATGATGAAATTTTCAGGTTCACACGAACTAATGCTAACATAAATTCTGAACATTTTATGTAGTATCACATTATCCATTATGTATAATCCCCTTAATGCCACCTCGAATTCTTCGTTGTATTTTATTTTATTTTATTTTATTTTATCTATTTTCAACTTCTTTAGTATATGTATCTAGGGGAAATTATAAAAAACCTAATGAGAAATCTCACCCAAAATAGAAGGGATATGTACATATTTTGCCCTATGTTTGCTGTTTAAAATCATCTAGCTCATTGATTTCAAATCCCCACATGATTGAAAAAAATTACACACGATACCCGTCGTAGGCGGAACACCAGAAACAAGTTATTATCATATTTTTTTTTTTCAAAAGATGTCACTCAAAAGTAAGCATGCTTAATTTTTATATTTTTGGGAAAATGATGTCAATGTAATAGGGTGGTGTATATGGTGTTATATTGAAGAAAACATTTAATTTTCATAATTTTGGAAAGTAATATCCAATGTAAAAGGAGGGTGTTATATTCAAAAACAATGATCGATTATGTTCAATGGTTAGTTAATTTTTTTTTACTAGATTACATTACAAAATAAATAAACTAAAATGAAATAAATAATTATAATTATAATTAATAATTAATAATTAAATCAACTTAGATTTATCTTAACTCCAGATTTACCAAGCACCGAGAGATCAAATATTTTGAGATACAACCCTCTTTTAGATTAAAATAACATTTGATCCATTTCGATGTTTGGTAGATATTTTTTGTGTTAAAAGTATATATATTGTTAATTTAAAGAATTTGAATTTTTTTATAGAGGTTATACATCTCATAAACATAATTTGTGATCCGATATTTCATAAATCATAATGAAAAGCTACACAATTTTTTTTTTTTTTTTGATTTAAAATTTAATTTTTTATATATAAAGTTATGATTACTTTGATTTTTACATAGTTGTAAGCCATGATATATAATAGAATAAATAATAATGGATATTTGATTAATAGTATTAGAGTAAATGTGATGTTTTTATTTAATGTTTTTGAATACTTAGTATTTAATTATGTTGAAATGTTTTTTTTTTTGGATATTTTATTATTATTCTTTATTCACTTTGCGAGGCAAACCTATTACGGTGGTTTGAATATTGTGGGAACTTGTAAATAATTCTATTTTACATATTTATAAAATAATTAACACTGATTGAGTAGAAGCACCTACAGGGATTATGATACCATAAAATATGAAGGTGAAGGAGGTTGAGAGAATGTTATATGCCTAGTTATCTATATCTCCACTCCACCTTGCCATTAATTTAATCTTCACTCTTTTATAGTGTTGATGTGAGCTTAACCTCTAGTTCATAAAAGGTATAGGAAATGAGTGTAACATTTCATATATCTATTCTTGCAGCTTGCTTCCTATATACTCTTAAGACTAAAAAAATGTTGGTAATAAATTCCGTTGATGGTGCTACAAACCACCAACATATAGGGGGTCTCCTAGATATGAAATCCCATTTAGACCTCACACTGTTTGGTGTAGGAGCTCCATCTAGAATATGGTCCATCTACCACAATCTTAAGTATTTTCCTTGCCTGCAATTGTTAGCACAAGAGAGAAACACACATGTACTTTTGAATGAGAAAGTAAGTAAGCCTTGTGAAATGTTCAATTACAATATACATGAAGGTTCTTTCATGAGAAGGGAAGAGAAAGTGAGTGTTTTAGAAGAAAAATATTAGCTCTATTCTAATAAATACATACCTATGAAAGAATCATTAACCATCTAGAAAAATATTTCACATAGACATAACGATCTATAAAGCGAATACAACATACATCAAACAAGACAAGCACTAAAGCCAATGAAGTAGTTCAATTTATTTAGTATTGTTAGTACCCTATAATCCATAGTATCATGAGGTGACTGATTATTCTTTTCAACTCTTTCATATTGTCAATAATGCTCCATGGATGTCATTTATTTCCAATAATGAAGCTGCTGTCAAAAGGTCAAAGAATGGTTATTCCAAGGTTTTGGAAACCCCATTACAAGATAAAGATGTTCAATGGAATTGAATTACCAAAAATTACCGTAACTATACCTCAAACACGTTTAAACTTACCTTACCGTAGTAAAACTTTATCCCATTGACCCTTTACCTCTTCATCACATCGCATCTTGCACTTTTACTTACCTTTCCCCTTTGCCGTTTCTAACTCCTGATGCAATATCGGTAGGACCCCTTCCTTGCCTTTTCGCATTGGCATATTGCAAGTATTCCATGTCCATTCATTTTCCATTTCACTAATCTCCTGATGTGATATATGCAGGACCCCTTCCTTGTCTTTCGAATCAGCATATCACAAATTTTCTCACTACATCCATTGGTTGTTTCTTCGGATCGCTGATGCGATATAGTGGGACCCTTCCCCACGATGTCACCCTTTCCCACCATCCATCGCATATTGCAGGCGATATGATTAAAAAGTTAATGGCAGAGACTTAAATCTTTGAAATGCTAATTTGCGATGAGCTTTAGGTTGCGATGTTGCGATGTGATATCATCATCACATATCGCAATCGACGATTTATAAGGTTATTGTCAAGGTAAATTATAAAATCTGCGATCTGCGTTATTGTCTGATTGCCGATTGGATCTTTCCACTAGCTAACAAACATGTTATACCCCAGCATCTAATGACTCACGCTCGTTGATCTCTTGCCACCGTCCATTTCACCTCCGACCCCACCACTCATTATACATCCCTTCACATCAAGTTCCACTCACCTTTCTCGAAATACACTGTACCTCGCTCCCATCAGATGCTCCCGCCAACTTTTAGCGCCCCCCCCCCCTTCCCTCGCCCCCAACCTACGAACTTTAACAATGGGGGGGGGGGGGCTCTAAAATAAATGGTTTCGGTCTCCACCCATACACCTACGTGTCATATCCATAGAAGTTCAGACCCCCCCCCCCCGTCTGAAACAACTTATCATCTGCTGGACCCTCCGAAGTCTGGTTTCGGGTTTTGCATGCCAAACTCAGTGGTAAGTGAATTTTGACTTCGGGGTTGAAATGAATTGACCTCCACTTCAGTTATTTCATGTCCACAAGTTTAATGTTGGAAGAGGGACTACGAAAGGAGTGCCTTTAGATGGGATAACTCTCCATGAACAAAAAATAAAAATGTAGGGTTGAACAACTGTTCAAACCTTGAGCTCACCACTTGTAATATTCCCAATTAGTCATAAGCTAGTTGTAATATTCATTTTTGTTTTATTACTTTGTTTAAAGAATAAAAGAGAAAAGAAGGTCCATAATACTCCTTAATAATGAATAAATCAATGCTTAATATGAAAAGGCTAAATCTTGGCTGTTAAATCAAGCACCCTTAGGTGTGAAAGGGGATGGAATATTTTGACTGGATCAACCTTGACCAAATCTACAACATTGTCATGGAGGAGTGGCCATCAATGAGGGACAACGTAGTTTTATATGGAGGTGCCTTATGTAAAAGAAGAGATCTCATTGGAAGTGGTTTAGGGTTTGCAAGCCCTTGACTTATAAAAGGAAGAGGATGGCAGCATTAGGGGGTTGTTGATGTTGATAATATTTTTGAATATACGGTCTGTTTAGACAAATATCTTTCTCTTGTTGTTTAGCTAATATTGAATTCTATTTAGCATTAGGTGTTCCTGATCGGGAATCCCACCTATTCCCATTGATTAGATCTTGGGAGAGTTTGTATTGCATTGTCCACTATCTGGCTTAGGGCCAAGCTTCTTCTTTCAACTACAACGCAGATCCTATTGAGGGTTTGGTTGTTTTTGCAAGCTACATCAAGTGGAGACTAGATCTTTCAGATCTAGGCCATTTCAGTGCTCCTTTTCAGTGGAGGAGATTTCTACTTCATTGGGAGGATAATATTGGAGGGCTTGAGCATCATTTTCAGATCTTGGCATTAGGCCAACCTTATTTTAATCCCTACAACACAGTTTCCTTTCATATATGCGTTATTTATGTAGGTGCAGTTGCAAGGTGGTTCAACACACCATTTGGAGAGCTGATTTTCTAATGTTGGGGATCTGCCCTTCACTTTGGAGATCTATTGGAGGAGGCTATTCTATTTCTCATATCAGTTCAACCACACTTTCCAGATCTGTAATTTTCAGTAGATCTGCAGTCTTAGATCTCAGATCTACAACTTGTACTTGGTGTTTTGCTAAAAAACCCCAAGGGGGTTCTTTAGAGGAGCTTGTATAGTGCATGTATCTGATATAGATCTAAATTTTTATGCACATAGCAGCTCTAGATCTGATGTATAATCTACTGCTGTTGCAAAGGAAATAAAATAATTCTGTAAGGGTTTTCCAACTTTTATATATGGTTGAAACACCTCATATTGAGGGATTTTATTCATTGGAGACTTGCTTTTCTTGTTATGCATCTTATGGGCCACTTCTTAAACATATTTTGCTACTATAATAACAAATGAAAGGTCTCCTTATTGGCCTATTACTGTTTTAAAGATGATATGTGTTATTTTTCCATCATTCTGCATTATATTGATGCTTTTCCCATTTGGGAAAATTACACCACTATCGAAAAGCTCTGGGCCAAGATTGTTAGCCATTATAGGAGACTACGCCCAGCTAGAATGACTTGGGTGCAGGTGTTCACTTGACGTTAATGGAGATCAATCACTGAATGCAAATCATTATTCCTATATGTTGTCCATCTCTCGAATGGCAAAAAAGATCTTGTTAATAAAAACATCCTGAGAAGCAGAAGGAAGTTTTAGCCATGTCACACCTGTTGCAATCACTTCCTTGACGACTGATGATTAGTTATACATGTATCATTAGTTTTATAACAATTTCTCTATTTTTAGAAATAAGATGGGAGCTTCGATAAAATTGAGCGTTTAAAGGGAATCAAAACAACGTCAGATGTCCAGATGTCCTTAATAACTCCAACTAGTTTAGTTTCACCTGTCAAATGATGTTAGTCCTTCTCTGTTATCTAGGCAAAGAAAGTAACTATTAATTATGGAATTGATTGTAATTAGTTAGTAGGATTAGTATATATGCTTCACTGTTTGAAGTATTAAGAGGCGAAAATCTACAATGAGGAACAATCCCATTCTGTAATGTTGTTCACTGAATTTCAAGTAACTATTTGAAGAGTAATACAAGACCAAGTGTTCATGTGGTGTCTGAAATGGTGAAGTATTCTCCTATTTTTATGTGTTTTTCCATTGTTTATCTTTCTATGTATTTTTGCAATCTAAGTGTAAAATATAAAGTGTGAAGAATAGGATTTGTTATCTAGAGCACCCTATTCTGGATATGTTTACAATAGTCTATGTTCTCCACTGATGCCAAATCGAGGAATTATTAATTGCTCCTCGATTTTTGTTGAACTTTACGTTCTAGTCCAATTGAGGAATTATTAACTGCTCCTTAGTCTCTACCTAGCCTTACATTTCTTCTTTTCATAATCCATTTAAAAGTCTGAAAGATCCATGGTAGTGCACCTATCTTGCCCTGTTTCACTCATGCTTGATATTTCTGCAATTTAATCACCTGAGCCTCTTTGAATCCATTTCCCAATGGATTTCCCATGCTCTTCCCACCAAACCAATTCAAAATCCAAACTCTGCAACTAATAGCTAGCCTAAAATTCCCAATTACAAAGCTATATCTAACAGAGAGATCCCTCTTTGGGTCTAGGAGGGCTAGATCCTAGGCCCGAAGCGGTTTTGATGTTGCCTCTGGGATTCTTCCTTTAGCCTCCGAATTACAGAGTGATAAAATAGTGGCGATCATACCAGGGATGAGTTTTGTGTTCCTCAGTAACAATTATCAAGTTCAGATCTGGTTGATGAGGGTGGACAAACAACTAGACACAAGAAGGTTAAAATCATCCACCTGGTGACTCCACAAAATTTCAGTTGATATAAAGACTGCACTGGAAGAAGAATCCAGAAGTGTTGTGAACTTATGGTGACTCCATTCTCTGACTGATTGATTTTCAATATGGATTCAAGAATACACTGCAGGTATTCTCCTATGGACACATCAAAGATTCCAGGTTTTCCAAATCCCATGGCCAGCATTGATTGGTTAAATAATATTCCATTGTTTAAGGATGAAAAAGGAGATGATGTTGCTTTACATTTATTGAGGTTTCATAAGAACATATGTAAGTTTAAGATCAAATTTCATGAATATTGTCTTATGAAAATATTTATGGCAACTTTGGAGGAAAAGGCTAGATCTTGGTATGAAAATATACCAGCTGCCAACATATGTTCTTTAAAAATTTTCATACTGCATTTGTTGACCAATACAAAGTAGATTATCCATCTTTGTTGCTGGTTTTAAACTGTTGTGAAAATTTTGAAAGTTTTATTCAATATTTGGAAGACTACTATGATGATAGTCAGCTCATGGATGATGAAATAATAGAGGCTTTAGAAGAAAGACCTTTTCAAAAAGTAGAAGCCTTGCTTGAATTGTCTTCCCCTCAGGAAGAAAAATATGATGTATGTTGTCCAGATGTTCATGAATATTTACCATAGGAAACAATTATTGCAGCAGCACAACATACTGACCAACAAAAGGTTAATGAAAAAATTCAGGTTCCCGAACTTGATCAAGTAGGGGACAACGATGAGAATCAACAACGGTTCGGTGATCCGGAAAAAGAGGCAGCAGAGCTTAATTTTCTTGATCCACAAGAAGATCTCCAACAAACAATGTTTCCTTCAGAAATTAAAGACCAATCAGATTTGCGCGATGAAGACCATCTCTCAAATTTTCTTTCATGTTGTATCTTATCTCAATTTACAGTCCTTGAAGAAAATAATAAAGGTTCTCAATCATTAATTTATTCCTTAGATGTTAATGAAGTAGTACAACATATTGATACAAGTCATATTCCTCCACCCAAAATTAATGAGTTTGTAGCTGCCTTGCCAGCTTCTGTACGACAAAGAGAATGATAAGGAGCACTCAGAGCACTCGACTACAATGGATAATGAGGAAAAGCAATTTTCTCCCTTGCTTTTTGAAGAGAATCATTTTCAACACATAAGAAAAGTAGAAAAATATCTTATGTTGCATGCTTACCATGATCCTTTGGTCAGTATATGGCAGACATTAGTGAAGGAAGAATTTGCAAAGTTTATCAATAGAACTATTAAATCCAATGCAAAAGTTAAGTTGCAATGTTTTAATTTTTTTTTCTACCTAGAGAGGTGGAATGAAAACTTCGATTAAATATCCATTTGCTTGACTTGTTTCATTGGAAGTTTGTCATTACTTGATATGACAATAATTTATCAGATTATATTAGGAATATGAGTGCGAATAAGCTCAGTACTCTGAGCATCTTTCTAGTGTTAGTTTCAAGTCAATTTTCAGTTGCTAGTTTAGACTTTAGTTACAGTATAGTTCAGTGTTCAAAATTCAGATTTTCTGGTGCAATAGTTATTTTAGTTTGATGGTTTGCAGTGCATAATTTCAGCCGTAGTTTCATTTCACATTGCAGTACACAGATTAGATCCTTGTCTGTGGTTTGGAACAAATGATTAAAATATTTTCGACCACGGAGGTTTTGTAGCAGACCAGGTGGCATATTTGGGATCCACCTAATGGATCAAGCCACTGATCTATGGTGTTATTGCCACCTCCTCCAGAACTGCCATCCCTAGATGAAGCCTCTGTTAGTACCCTATAATCCATAGTATCACGAGGTGACTGATTATTCTTTTCAGCTCTTTCATATTTTCAATAACGCTCCATGGATATCATTTATTTCCAATAACAAAGTTGCTATCAAAAAGGTCAAAGAATGGTTATTCCAAGGTTTTGGAAACCCCATTACAAGATAAATATGTTCAATGGAATTTTATTATCAAAGAGTTTCTACTGCAGCTATACCTCAAACACGATTAAACTTACCTTACTGCAGCAAAAATTTATCCCATTGACCCTTTACCTCTTCACGCATTGCAACTTCATACATTTTCTTACCTTTTCACATTCTCGTTTTCCATTTATAACTCCCAATGTGATATCAGTAGGAACCCTTCCTTACCTTTTCGCATTGGAATATTGCAAGTATTCCATGTCAATTCATTTTCCATTTCATTAATCTCCCAATGTGATATATGTGGGACCCCTTCCTTGATTTTCGCATCGGCATATCACAAATTTTCTCACCGTATCCATTGGTTGTTTCTCCAGACCGCCAATGTGATATAGTGGGACCCTTCCCTACCACGTCACCGATTCCCACCACCCATTGCACATCGTAGGCAATATTATTTAACAGTTAATGGCAGAGACTTAAATTTACGAAACACTGATTTGCGATGAGCTTTGGGTTGCGATGTTGTGATGCGATATCATCATCACATATTGCAATTGACGATTATAATTTTATTGTCAAGGTAAATTATAAAATCTGTGATTTGCGATATTTTCTAATTGTTGATTGGATCTTTCCGCTACTTTAAAAACACGTCATACCCCAACATTTGACGACTCAAGCCTGTTGATCTCTTTCCATCATCCATTTCACCTCTGATCCCACCACCCATCATACATCCCCTTCACATTAAACTCCACTCACCTTTCTCGACATCCACCGTACCTTGCTCCCATCCGACGAACAACACAACATTTCGCCCCCCCCCCAGCCTTCGAACTTTAACAGCGGGGGGTTGGGGGGGGGGGGGTACGAAATAAATGGTTTCGGTCTCTACCGATACACCTACGTGTCATCTCTATATAAGTTTGGACACAACCCCCCCCCATCCGAAACAAATTACCACCCGCTGGACCCTCTGAAATCTGGTTTCGGGTTTTGCATGCCAAACTCAGCGGTAAGCGAATTTTGACTTCGAGGTTGAAACAAATTGACCTCCACTTCAGTTTTTTCATGTCCACAGGTTGAATGATGGAAGAGGGACTATGGCAGGAGTACCTTCACATGGAATAACTATCCATGACCAAAAAATAAAAACGTAGGATTGAACAACTGTTCAAACCCCGAGCTCGCCACTATCGAAATGCTCCAGGCCAATATCATTAGCCGTTAAAGGATGATGCGCCCAACTGGAAGGACATGGGTGCAGGTGTTCACTTGATGTTAACAGAGATCAATAATTGAGTGCAAATCATTATTCCTATATGTTTTCCATATATTGAATGGAAAATAAGATCTTGTTAATAACAACATCCTAAGAAGCAGGAGGAATTTTTACCCATGTCACCCCTGTTTCAATCACTTCCTTGAAGACTGGTGATTATTTATACACATATCATTAGTTTTATAACAGTTTCTCTATTTTTAGAAATAAGGTGAGAGCTTCGATCAAATTGAGCGTTTAAAGGGAATCAAAACAACGCCAAATGTACAGATGTTATTAATAACTCCAACTTCTTTATTTTCACCTGTCAAATGATGTTAGTCCTTCTCTGTTATGTAGGAAAAGAAAGTAACTGTTAGTTACGACATTGATTGTAATCAGTTAGTAGGATTAGCATATTGTAGGTTTTAACCCTTTATAGAAATTAACTGCAAACGAATCTTAAAAACAGAAAATAAACAATAGAGAGGGCATAAAACATAAAACAGATATACACAGAGATTTCCCCTGGATCCCAAATCGGGACGACCAACTTGATTTTTCATTATATTCCTTTTAGTGTTACAACACATATATATACATGCTGAAGCATACATAAACCCAAATCCATTAACCCTGGATTAGAAGATAACCATAGTTCCCTTGAACGGATCTACAAAATACTAGGGGCTGAAAAGCATCATGCCCCAAAACCATGTGCAAACCCATGCACAAAACCATGGGTGGGTCCACCCACCGGAAAATAAGGACCAAAAATTTTTCGGGGTGCTGCCCCGGACCTTGACAGGGGGGGCTACTGCCCCCACTATGACCCCCCCGTACGTTGCGCCAGTGCAACGTACAGGGGGGGCTATCACCCCCCATGTTACTCCCCCGCACGTGACTAGTCGTGGAAAGAATATAACACAAACCCAACATTCTCCCACTTGTTGTTTTCTTTCCGCAGGGGGCCTCAGGAGAGCTGAGTCATTAGCCAAAATTTGCAACACCCATTGTTTCTCTACACCAAGAGAACTTCTGAGTGCTCAAAGACTTTGTCAATGCATCTGCAACATTATTCAAAGTGTCCACCTTTACCAGCAACACCCTTTTAGCTTCAACGATATATCTCACAAATTGATATTGAACATCAATGTGCTTTGTATTTGAATGATAAGCAGGGTTCTTAGCCAAGAAAATTGCACTTTGGATATCACAGTCTATCCTTATAGCTTGCTGCACCAACCCCATACTTGAACACAATCTCTACAACCAAACTGATTCCTTTCTTGCATGAGTCGCTGCCATGTATTCTGCCTCTGTAGTTGAAAGAGCCACTACATACTATCTTTTACTCATCCAACTGATTGCACCTCCAAATAGGCACTAGAAAATTTGGCCCAATTTCTGATGACCACTTCATTGCTATTCTGACACATAGTCGTCGCAAGACTGATTGTCTGAGGCTGGACAAAACATGGTTAGCCATTATGTCACAATTATGACACTTTGTCAAAGTGTCGCAATACTGACACTTTTTCCAACGTTTTTCAAAGTGTCGCTATTCCGTTGTTTTATAAGCGTCGATCTTCCGATGACCCACAACTGTCGGTCTTCCGATGCTTTTCAGGTTTTCATAAAAACGTCTCAATTTCGACATTATGGCTTCCAACGTTTAATTCTGACGTTTTACAAACCGTCGCAATTCCGACGAAATATCATCTGACGTTTATGTAACGTCGCTTTAGCGACGAAAAAGCTAAAAATATTTAAAAAATAAACGTCGCTCTTCCTACAATCGAGGCGTCGATCTTCCGAAATGTAAAAATATTAAAAAAATTGACGTCACTCTTCCGACATTTAAGGCATTGGTCTTCCGAGGAAAAAGTCAAAATATTAAAAAAAATAACGTCGCTCGTCCGACGTCTAAGGCATCGGTCTTCCGATGCTTGGTTAAAAATATTTAAAAAAAAAAATATTGTCTAATGTGGTTCAACAAAAATATAACTTAACTTTGGAAATGATGATATTCATGAAGAAAACTCTGGTGTATTTCTAACTCTTATCAGTCTCTTCAGAATTTGATATGTAACTCACATGCGTCACTACATTCGTTCCCCTCTCGAGAGCTGACCTTGATCCATGAAAATGATACTAGAAATTAGCACCATGCTTGGTTTTCTTAATTAAATAGTGAAAACACAAGATTTACTTACATTTCTGTTCCATTTCATTTATTACACACATAATATTTTTCAAGTAAAATCAAGGAAATTCCTTGATTAACAGAATTTATAACTACATCAAGAGAATACACATAGAGCAAGAAACACTATATTCATTCCTTAATAAATATATATATATACATTAAGCCTTACTAAACTCTTGTTTGAATTATTCTTTAGAAAATTGTCCTAGGGAGTTGTCTTCCTTACCTACACATTACGATATATACACTAACAATGATGAGAAAATATCTTCACAGACAAAGGGAAAAACAGATCAAAACTAACTAACAATTATCTTGACACTTGTTATTTTTACAAGAATGATTAAATAGACTAAAATTTCTCAGGTTAATATTTCTGTTATGGAGAGATGTTTTAAACTATTTCAATTTAATTGATTCTAGTCTGGCATATAAAGTAGGAAATGGACATAATATTAGAATTAGAATCGATCCATGGCCAAGAAGTGGTGAAAAACATTGGATGGCACAACCTATAATTAATTTTCTTCGTGACAATGGGAACACTAAACTATCACATTTCGACAACCCAACTCAATTTACCATTTGGAGGCAAGGATGTAAAATGACATAAGTATTTGAGTTGGATGTAGGATTTCATGAGGAACGGAATATGTATTTGGAAGCATTGACATAGTCTTGTATAAGGCTTACTAACAAAGATGATGAACTAGTTTGGTCACATTCTCCCTATGGGATCTACATGCACAAACTTGGGTACATTCACCTACATTCAGTAGAAAGGAACGTCAAACATAAATGGTGGTGGAAAGTGGTCTATAAATCAAAATTTCCATCACAGTGTTGATTTTTCATGCCTTCAATATCATCGAGCCCTCCACAGTTGAATCTTTAATCCTCCACAAATCTGTCTTACTTGAGCTTCAAATAAACACTGGTATACAGTTCTACAGATGTGTTCTATCTGAACTCCAAGGAAGCACTAATTTACCCTTCAAATATACTCCACATATGTGTTATCACCACTCTACTTCAAAAAAGGTAAGCCTGAGGTGTTCTTGGGCTCAATTCCACAGAACCAAGCTTTACAAGCTAGATTGGTATACGAAACATAAGTCACTGAGTCTTATCACAGTCTTGTAACTTAACACTGAGCTCATAAATAAAAATAGGTGACTTAGCTAATTCGAAAGTTTTGTCCAAGCATCAGTGAATATGAGATAATCTGAGATTTCAATAGATGTTCACCGCATAAAATATGTCAAAATCCTGTAGCTATATCCCTGGCCTGAGACTGCAATGAAGAGGTCCAAAGTATGGCGGCTTCAATAGAACCAAGCCTCAATATAGGGTTGCAATAGGTCCGAGGGTTTAACTGATTCAAGTCTTAATAAAAGGATACAACACAGAACTGAGCTCTTATGGTATATCTCTGTCCTCCAATAATGACAAACATTAAATTCTCTTGAGCATGGTAATAGAACTAAATTTGTTTACAATAGTCCACAAGATATCCATTCATTTCTAGAAATTCTGCAAGAAGTAAATGAAAGTCATACGTAAGAAAGTATTATGAAAAGACTTCAAATTATTGTCATATTGGAGCAACTAGCCTCTCACAGAAAATATAAAAAGAAAAATCAAGACACTGAGTGTGCCCAAAGGATTTTCCTTGGAGTGGAAATTTTTATCTAGATCCCTACTTTTACAAAAATATTTCTTATATATACAGAATTATTTACTCACCAGCAAAAAGAAAAATGAAAATGGAAGGGCATACACAATGAAATTTATATCCTTTTCCTTAAGGAAAATAAAATCAGAATAAGATGTATGGTCTAACAATTTGGCATCCTCAATCAGCAACGTATCTCTCGGTACCTTAGAGTTGTTAACCAGGTGAGAAGCCTCAGATTTTCAATGGTTTATAAATGTCCTACAAAAGTAACAAAAGAAAAATGAAGTAGTGTATGTTGCCATATTCTATTTCAATCTTCAGGATATGGAGGATGATTTCACGAGGAAAAGGCAATGGCCTTGCAATTTAAGTGGGCCATATTACAACAGTGTTTCCCATAAATGAGATAATAGCAATGAGTAACCTCTCTCAATTGAGTCGTGACTTGTTTTTTGTAGGTATGGGCTCCAAACTCCAAACCTTGCAAACAAGGAGAGAATGAATCACCATGGTGTCAAGAAACCAGAACTTAGCTTAAATATCCTAAAACTAAAGTTGGAAACATCGTCTCTCTAAGGTTGTTAATGTTGCAATCCTTTGTTCAACATTGATACAAATTTCAAAAACAAGTTAAAAGATGAACCAAATAATAGCATTCAAAGGAAAGACTAGGATGTCACCATTTCTACCTGCTATCCTTGAAAAGAAGGTGAGATTACTTACATGCTTTTGTGTTTTCAAGGTGGACATGAAGACCATGTTCATCCCAGAATGAGCTCAAAATGTACTTTTGTTTTTGGATTTGTGAAATAGAAGGACAGTGTTGTCAAAAAATAGTGAAATGGAGATCCCATAGAGGGCCTCCACCTTTACCACCCATGGATTTTGAAATGAGAAACTCTCATCCATAAATATTAAGTCCAAAGAATGTGAAGCAGTCGACACCCTTTCTTGAATACTATGTTAATGTATATAATAGACCCCATAGATCATCATTTGAATCTCATATAGGGTCATAATTATAGAGATCGCCAAGCATAGGAGAGGTATACCTTCAGCCTCTGAAATAGAAGGTTTCTTCCAACTATCTGAAAGGCTTAACAAGTGTCCATGGATCAACAATATACTTACTTTTTCTTCCTCAATAGCATTTGGGAGGATTGAAAAATAGTCAAAAGTGCGGTGATTCCATTTGCAATGAATAAACCTTAAACCTGCAATTTCTTCCTCTCTGACCATATGGAGATGAATTTGTCTGCTCTTCTGGGAAAGAGTTTGAACATGGTGTATCCCAGCATGATAGTCTCACAATTAATTGATTCATTTTGATCATCATATTTATAAATATGATTGATTTAAGAAACTTCGTCGGGGGTAAGGCCAGAAGACTATCTAAAGCAAAAGGTCTGCAATATGAATAGGTGAGATGGTCAGAGTATTTTTAAGGAATTTGTCTTTCACGTTTTCTAGCTTCTAAGCCTTATTAGAATGGAATATGAAATTTTTTCTCATGATCATGCAATCAATGTAACAACAACCATATAATCTGGTATTGATGATGAAAGGTGGTTGGTTGCAGATGTCATATAATAAGGTGACATTATTTTGAGCGAGGTGTTAGAATCAGTAATGGTGCAAGTAGGCACTTCAGTAAGAATCTTCTGTACAAGGATTTAGTGTAGACACTAATTTGTTGAAGAATCACTTTTCATTTGTAGAGGAGGTATTACCGTATTAGTGTTTTCCTGAGAAAATCGCCTTTATAAAGAGGCTTTTCAAAGTTCAGAATGCAATCATTAAAGCCAAACATTGATGACGAGGAAAAGTCAGATTCCAGTATCTCTAAAGCAGTTCATACAGACTATTGATAAAAAAATTTATGAGCATATACCTGAGCAATCAATCGTGCAAGCAGTGAACATCGCAAATCCCTGACCCCTGCACCATCAGCTTTCCTGTAGGTTTCAATTATACAAGTGAATGACTCCTTGCTTAATAGAGTTTGTTGTTCCTCGGTCAGTGATACAAACTGTGGCACTATTTTCATGTTTGGGGATTGATCTTCAGCAGATTGAGTCGTTTCTGGATCTGAGGACATGATTGTATCTGGGTCAGAGTTTACTTCCAACTGATTATGTGAAGCAGTTCAACAATTTACTTCATGAACTAAAAAAAAAAGACATAAAGCATGAATGAGATCGTACCTCTACGGCTTGAGATTGGGACTTGCAGAGACATGGATGAAAACACTCTGCGGCTTCAGATTGGGAATTTTTATGAAACCCTGTACAAAAAAAAACCCACACAACAAAAACCCTGTACACAACAAAAACCCACATCATTTTAGCAAATGAAATCCTACATTTCAAAAACACAAGGTCAAGGATTCGAATCTGAAAAAGACATACCTTGCAGGAAATCATAGTTCTCAGTCTCCTTCCTAATGACATCAAGCACAGAATCACTGAGCTCAGCTCCTTTCATGTAATGCCCCTTGGCCCAATTATTTCCAGCCCCAGATTGGCCAAAAACAAATTTATCAGGTCTGAAGACCTGTCCATAACCCTTTCAAGCTATAGATCTGAAGTGCCCTGATATCTCTCAGTAGGATCCATCCCGTGTTCTTCACAGACCACTTCCCAAAACTTGGAGCCGATCTGGTTGCCACATTGGCCCCCCTGAATGTGAAGGATCTCTGGCATTTTTGCTATCGACCCAACTCAGATTTGGATCAGATCCTCCCTCCTTCCCTAGACAAACCATGCAACCAAAGGGAAATGAACGAGGGAAATTAAAACTTTTGATATTTAAAAAAAATTGACATTTTGAAATGAAACACGTGTGTGTTTTTTAAGGCCACTCAAATTAATTTAAAAATAAATATTTTTTGATAATTAAAATCATTTTAAATAATTAAAATAATTTCTAAATAATTAAATATTTGTTTATTTTGATTGTTTAAAAATATTTACAATCAAAAAAATAAAACATATCTTTTTGAGAAGCAATTAAAGTTATATGAGTAAATAATGGAATGATTTTTGCATATAGTAATCCTTCTACCCTACTAAATCATCATGCTTTATTAAAAGGAGTTTTAAACTTTACACTATTAAATTATGTTGTATTTTAAATATTTCTAGTTTTAATCTCTTTTTTTATATATATATTTTTTCTTTATAATTTATGTATTATGTATATAGGGGTTAAATTGGTTAGGCCGGTTGGGAAATAGGGTTTAAGGGGTTAGGGGTTAAGGGTTTAGAGGTTGAGCATTTAGGGGGTTAAATGGGTTAGGTGTTTAGGGGTTTAGGGGGTTAAATGGGTTAGGGGTTAAGGGTTTAAGGGTTAGTGGTTAAGGGTTTATAGGTTTAGGGCTTAGGGGTTTAAAGGTTTATGGTTTAGGGGGTTAAATGAGTTAGGGGTTGGGAATTAGGGTTTAATGGGTTAGGGGTTAAGGGGTTATAGGTTTATGGTTTAGGGGGTTAAATGGGTTAGGGGTTTAGGGGGTTAGTGGATTTAGTAATTAAGGATTTTAGGGGTTAGAAGTTAGGGGCGAATGGGGTTAGGTTTTAGGGGGTTAGATGGGTTAGGGGTCGGGACTTAGGGTTTAAGGGGTTATGGTTAAGGGTTTAATGGTTTAGGGTTTAAGGGGTTAGGGGTTAAGGATCTATAGGTTTAGGGTTTAGAGGGTTAAATGGGTTAGGGGTTTAGTAGGGGTTTAGGGGGTTAAATGGGTTAGGGGTCACAACTTAGCAAAACTGATACGGGCACCTTCGAACGAAATGACCCAACCCGACCTGACCGCGCCCTATCGGGAGACCTCACACAACGCGACATGACGCGCTCGACCAAACGATGCCATAAGGAAGAAAATGACAAACGGGCTGCTCGAATGTGCACAAGGCACCCGAGCAGTGACAACTTATCAAAACTGATACGGGCGGCCTCAAACGAAACAATGCAACTCGAACGCGCTTGGTCAGGCGCCCTCACATGGCACGACAGGGCATGCTTGACCGAATGATGCCACATTAAGGAAGCAAATGAAAAATGGGCCACCCGAACGTGCACAAGGCACCCGGGCGGTCACAACTTAACAAAACTGATACGGGCGCCATAAAATGAAATGGCCCGACCTGAACGTGCTCGGTCAAACGACCTCACACGGCGCGCCCGACCAAACGATGCCACAAGGGAGAAAACGACAAACGGGCCACCCGAATGTGCACAAGGCACCTGGGCTGTCACAACTTAGAAAAACTGATACGAGCACCCTTGAATGAAACAACCATACCTAAACGCGCCCAGTCGGGCGACCTCACACAGTGCGACATGGTGCACCTGACCGAACGATTCTACAAGGGAGAAAATGGAAAACGGGCCGCTTGAACGTGCATAAGGCACCCGGGCGGTCACAACTTAGCATAACTGATACAGGCGCCCTCGAACGAAATGACCCGACCCGACCGCGCTTGTTCGGGCGACCTCACACAGCGTGACACGGCGCGCCTGACCGAACGATGCCACAAGGGATCAAATGGAAAATGGGCCACCCGAATGTGCGCAAGGCACTCAGGCAGTCACAACTTAACAAAACTGATACGAGCGCCCTCGAACAAAATGGCCCGACCCGAACGCACCCGGTCGGGTGACCTCACACAGCGCGACACGACGCGCCTGAACGAACGATGCCACAAGGGAGAAAATGGAAAATGGGCCACCCAAACATGCAAAAGACACCCGAGTGGTCACAACTTAACAAAACTGATATGGGCACCCTTGAACGAAACGACCCGACCCGACCCGAATGCGCCCGGTCGGGCAGCCTCACACGCCGCAACATGGTGCGCCCGACTGAACGATGCCACAAGGGAGAAAACGAAAAATGGGCCACCCGAACCCGAACGTGCACAAGGCACCCAGGCGGTCACAACTTAGCAAAACTGATACAGGTGCTTTCAAACGAAACGGCCCGACCCGACCCGAACGCGCCCGGTCGGGCGACCTCACACGGCGCAACACGGCGCGCCCGATCGAACGATGCCACATGGGAGAAAACGACAAACGGGCCACCCGAACGTGCACAGGGCACCCAGGCGGTCCAAATTAGCAAAAATGATACGAGCGCCCTCAAACAAAATGATCTGACCCGAACGCGCCTGGTCGGGCGACCTCACACAACGTGACATGGTGTGCCCGACCAAACGATGCCACAAAGGAGAAAATGGAAAACAGGCCGCCCGAACGTGCACAAGGCACTCGGGCGGTCACAACTTAGCAAAAATGATATGGGTGCCCTTGAATGAAACGACCTGACTCGACCACGCCTGGTCGGGAAACCTCACACAATGCGACACGGCGCACCTGACTGAACGATGCCACAAGGGAGAAAACGACAAATGGGCCGCCCGAACGTGCACAAGGCACCCAGGTGGTCACAACTTAAATAAACTGATACGAGCGCCCTCGAACAAAATGGCCCGACTCGAACACACCTGGTCAGGCGACCTCACACAGCGCGACATAGCACACCCGATCGAACGATGCCACAAGGGAGAAAACCGCAAATGGGCCGCCTGAATGTGCACAAGGTACTTGGGCGGTCACAACTTAGAAAAACTGATACGGGCACCCTCGAACGAAACAACACCACCCGGACGCACTTGGTTAGGCGCCCTCACACGGCACGACATGACGCGCCCGATCGAACGATGCCACATTAAGGGAGAAAATTGAAAATGGGCCACTCAAACGTGCACAAGGCACCTGGGTGGTCAGAAATTAACAAAACTGATACGGGTGCTCTCGAACGAAACGGCCTGACCCAAACGCGCCCGATCGGACGACCTCACACGGCGCGCCCGACTGAATGATGCCACAAGGGAGCAAACATAAAACGGATCGCCCGAATGTGCACAAGGCACCCGGGCGGTCACAACTTAAAAAAACTGATACGGGCACCCTCAAACGAAACGGCCCGACCCGAACGCACCCGGTTGGGCGACCTCACACAGCATGACATGGTGCACCCGAACGAACGATGCCACAAGGGATAAAATGGAAAATGGGCCACCTGAAGTACCTGGCACCTGGGTAGTCACAACTTAGTAAAACTGATACGGGTGCCCTCGAACGAAACAGCCTGACTCGACCTAAACGCGCCCAGTCGGGCGACCTCACACGGCGCGCCCGACCAAACAAGGCAGCAAACGGAAAACGGGCCGCCCAAACGTGCACAAGGCACTCGGGTGGTCACAACTTAGAAAAACTGATACGGGTGCCCTCGAACGAAACGACCCAACCCGACCTGAATGCGCTCGGTTGGGCGACCTCACATGGCATGACACGACGCACCTGACCGAATGATGCCACATGGGAGAAAATGGAAAATGGGCCGCCTGAATGTGCATAAGGCACCCGGACAGTCACAACTTAAAAAAACTGATACAGGCGCCCTCGAGCGAAACGGTCCGACCCGAACGCACCTGGTCGGTCTACCTCACACGGCGCAACACGGCGCACCTGACCGAATGATGCCACAAACGGGCACGGCAAAAGGGCTGCACGAACGTGCACAAGGCACTTGGGCAGTCACAACTTAGCAAAATTGATACGGGTGCCCTCGAATGAAACGTGGAGCTCTGTCACCTGGAGTTTCAATTCCTCCATTGATTTGATTAATTCTTCAGTGCTTAAATTGGAAGAGTTGCCCTGTGATAATTCTGCTAACTGACCTATTTTTGTTGTACCTATAATCACTTCTGTTGTAGATGCTAGGATGTTTGCCTACTTGTCCTTTAATGCCTTTTCAAATTCTTTTTCAGTCTCAATCAGTTGTTCATTCAGTTTCAAGAGCAAATCCATCTATTATTCATTAGAGTTTTGCTTTATGATTTCTGCAGTTTGTGGATGCCTTGAAGATGGCAACTTCAGCTGTTTCCTTAAGGCCGCAATATCATCATCTTTCTTTTTAATCAAGGTTTCTATACCCTTTACATATTTGGGATTATGACCCAATCCGATAATTATTTCTTCCAAAGTCTTTATCCTATTGTCCTTAGCCTGGGAAGAGGCTTTTTCAAGATACAATTGAGCAGTAGTATTCTCCAAGGAATTCTGTAATCTTTGGGCCACCATTGATTTATCAGTCAAAGTTGAGTAAATCATCTCTCTAGTTTATTAGTGTAGCTCAATTTGATCCAAAGGATGAATATCCTTTGCCATGACTTCAAAATTGGTTCTGACATAGTCTGCAGTTGTTTGAGGTTGCTGCACTTTGGGCTTGAAATGACTCATCACCATTTTACCCTACTGGATGTCATAGGCTGACATCAATCTCAGTTGATTTTTAGGAGCCATCTTCAAATATTGATTATATACTTGAAGTCTTAATGGATCATTTCTAGCCTTTATATTTATAAATGTATTCTTAATATCCCAGGCATTTTTTATTGGTGGTTTGAAGGAAGATACTTCTGCACTTTGCTGCCTTTGTAGCTCTTTTCTCTGTGAATTAGTGGATGTCCCACTGATTGTGCATGTTTTCTGACTATCTAACTCTCCTCTCCTCTTACTATCATGGGTTTCTTGAACAAATTCTACTTCTGAAAGAGGATTTAATCTTTGTTTTTTGATATCAGGTTGTTCTGAAGATCCACTGATAGGGGTAGTTGTTTCTGCATTTCTCTTCTTACCTTTTTCTTCATTGAGGGGAGTTCAAAAAATTGAAATTTCTGCCACATTGATCTGAGGAGGAGAAGTTTGTATTTGAGCCTATTCCTTGGAAGTTTCAGGCTGCTCTGTCATTGTGAATTTTTCTGTGACTTGAGTATCAGTCTCTTTTTCCTTCCCTTTGGATGCTACTGTGGCTAGTGCACTGATTTCCTGCAAATTTTGCTGAGAGTTTCCAGCAGAGGAAGAACCAATTCCTGGTATTTGCACCTGCCCAAAATAATCCAGGTCAAGTATTTTCTCAAGATCTTTCATAACATTTTCAATACTGACCTGTTCACTATCTTGTTCTATTAAGGTCCCTTCCATCCATTCATCCATATTTGCAAATTGTTCAATCTCTGGAATTCTATGGTGAAGGTATGGTGACAATTTGTTTTTCATTCTCCTATCACAAATAAAGTTGTTTGGGTCATAAGGTACCCAATAGAAAATTTTTTGCAATTTGAGCTAATCTTCTAAGATTCTTTCAGCTTCTTTTCCTGCATCTCTAGAATTACAAACAAAAGGACCTAATTGACTCTTAATTCTGAACTGAGCTTTCTTCTTTGCATTGCAAAAATGGACTAAGTATGAATTTATCATATGTCTGAAATATTCTAAGGCAAAAAGCCTCATTGGGACATACTTTGGTAACTTGAAAGGACATAGCTCACACCCATATATTCTAATTTCTGTATGATTCCGGTATAGGTACCAATCACCTATCCTGTATTGCTTGGAAAGTTGGAGAATTTTCTTGATATCATTATTGACCCTAGGAGGGGAGACTCCTGTTAATAAAGTGGTTTCAAGGTGCACAAATAGGTCAATGAACTCATTGTAAGAATAAGGAGAATCAGAGGAATTATGGGAGATTGCAGACAAAAAAATTACAGACCTAGGATTTCCTTTGGTATCAAGTTTCATGACATGGAAAGGGAAACTCTCTGATTGATAGTAAAGCATGAGATGGTATATAACAGTGGAATATTTGAAAACCTTTTCATCTTCCAATCTCATGAACTGGTCATGAATTTTATCGACGATATAGGAAGAAAAATCATATTTGACAGCAGGGGACTGTCCAAGGGTGAAAATTGACAACAATACTAGCGTTAACTGATCAACATACTCACTAGTGTTGAAACCCATTACAAAAGATATCATATTCAAAATGAGTCCACCCATATCTGTGAAAAAAGTGTATCCATAAGGAGGTGGACCTTTGGGTTGATGTTCTTTCAACATGAAATTTTGGCAGAGGCGATTCAGCTCTTCTCGGGATAAATTGGTCGATTTTTCAAGTAAATCTCCCATGGAAAGGAGAGTCAGGGCTTGACTAGACTGAAACTGTAACATTTCGTTGATAGATTGAGCAGTTATTGGGAAAATGACGGTTTGACTCGGGGACATGACTGCTCGTTGATTGGGATCATAATTGGCATGGCAGTGATAGATTATTTCAGGAAAAATGTGGACTGAGGGTAGAAAATACATCAGAAGATTGGATTCCCACAGTCCAAAAATGTCAGATTCGTTCAGGTAACTATCTCTGCAATGGAAAAAAATTCTGAGAGGATTTTCACTAAGGATGACGTATTTAATTTGAAAATCCCTATCTGCTAGAGGCAGATAGTCCAAATCTCTATGAGGGGCATTCAGAGGTGCAACATTCAAATCTACCAGAATTTCCATTTCTGGTTCTTGTGGATTCAGAAAGGAATTCGGGTTTTGATGGAAAAACAAGAAAAGTTACAGGTCTGGGAATACAATTACAGGTCTGGGAATTTTTAGGAGTAGGAAAAAGACCAAATTGAACTGTGCTTTAGTCTTTTCCTGTGGAATTAAAACAAAAACCCAGATTTGCAGAGTTCAATGGGAATTTGGGTAAATCCTGTTTTCCAGGAAATGAACAGTGACAAAAACAGGTGCAGGCAACGGTGGATGAATTCTGGATTGTTCGACTGCAATTTTCTCAGCAAGGTGGTGGTTGACAGTCTTCGACAGTTGGTTTTGGAGTTTTCTCATGGGACACTAGTCGCTGCACGGAATAGTGAAAATGACGCAGGTTTATTCGTTTTATTTACAAAGTCAAAGGTTGGCGGGTTTTTTATTTGTTAAGAGGATGACGTCAGCAAGTACGATTGTTTTGTCATGGGAGGTAAGCGGTAAGTGGTATACATCGTACCGCTTTTGGGGCAGGTGGTTTTCAGCGAAGGGCGAGCGATTCCATAGAACTTACGACAAGATACGTGGCACGGTTCAGAAAATCGCTTGGCCATCGCGCGTTATTGTTCGGACATGGAGGCGCAGCGATATGGATGATAGTCATAGATCATGGATAGGTTGATCGAACGGTCGTCGGGGAGATGAGATAACGAGGAATTAATAGGGCGGGCCCAATGTAATTAAGTATGAATTAATTGCATCAGGGGCATTATCATTGGTCAAGTAGGTTATTAATTAACCATGAGGGTTAATTAATCCCTTTTTAATATGGCGGGGTGTAGGGTTTTTAATTAGTTGGAAATTCAACCAATTAATCACAATTAAAATAGTTATATGGTTATTTTTCAACCAAAGGGGTGGGATAATAATAATTGGGAATTTTATTAAAATAATACGGGAATAGGTGAATTTGTATAGGGATTTTAAATAATAAAGTTAGAAATTAATATGAAAAATGAATGGAAGTTCTAAGTATAAAAACATTAGGTTTATGTAATCAACTTATGCTTGAATTAAAAAGGGTTTCTATAAGATATTGTGAAATTTCCCTAAGTAAAATAGGATTTTACTTAGGAAAATATTTTTTTTTTTTGGAAGTGAACGAATGATTTATGAATGCTTTCAAGTACTTAGGCTTTTTCAATTATTGGGCCGAGGGTCCGGTCCCTCCAAAATCCAAGGAAATGCCTTGAGCCCCTCTAATTTTCAAATGCCTTAGTACTTAGGGGAAATTAGTGAAATTTTTAGGGAAAAATGAGAAGGGAAGTTAATAATTTGACTTTGTTTTGCTTGAAATTATTCCAGTGTAGTGTCTGCCTTTTCACTTGTGATGAAAGTAAAGATTTAACACATCTAGAATCATTATCCATCACATGTAATTTTGCAACAACATCTACCTACCCTACCTACTTTACCCTACCATTTTTTCTTCTTTATTAGGGTGCACTTAGACTGGCAAACCCTTATCACACTTTTTCTTTTACATGTAGAAATCTATCTAATTCTAACCTTATTACATCCAAGGGCTCATATTAAACTGTTGATCTCCTTTTATTTACTCTACCTATCTACTTTTCTGCCAAGATTAAACAGTTTGGTCAAATTTTATTCTCTATCTCTAAAACATAAAATTGAAAGATGAACTAGCCAAGCTTAAACCGTTTGACTGTTCATAAATTGTGGCATAAGATAAAAGTTGCACACAATTTGTTTATTTACATAAGAGAAAAAAGTAGTGGCATTTAGACTTGTGCACTTTCCTTGGCCTTTCTTTTGGTGGGGTTTATTTTCTTTCACTTTTTTGGCCATTTTTTTTTTTTTACCCTTTGATTTTTCTTTTAGGGTATACCCTCTTTACAATTTTTTTTTTTTTTTGACAATATGGAAAACCTTTGCAACAAGAAAATGTATGAACATATTTCATATCCCATCAATTCAATCGTGATATATGACACCTATTGGTATAGGAGTTTAACACTGGCTCCACTTGGGGATGGCTTTTCCTGGTGAAAAGTCAAGAACAGCAGGTCAGTTGTCATCAGAATGATTTTGACTGAACTATGAAATCTTCTTCTGCTTGTTGCTTTATTGTATGTATGACAGTGATACTTCTGAAGCTTAGGGCCTTCTCTTCGGGCTTCAACTCCAGCAAGTTACTATCCACTCAAAATTGTGACATTACAAAGGATATAGTATGTACATGTTAAAAATTAGAATATCCTAATAAATAGGATCATAGTAATGTTTCAACATTTGACCAGTAACTGGCCCATCTTCAGTTTCTATACCATCCAAGTTTTTCAGAAAATATGTATTGTTTCCTTGTAAAGCATGGATAATATAAAGTCCTTTCCACAGGAAGTCAAACTTCCCATGTTTTCCCTTATCCTCTCTTCTGGAATCCCATCTTAAAACTTTGTTTCCAATTTGGAAATCTTCTGCCTTGGTTCTTTTATCAAATATCTTCTTTAGTTTCTCCTGCAATACTTGGGATCTCTGATATACTTCCTCTCTGGTTTGCTGCAAATTGATAGTCTGATTTATTCTCCTTTGAATATCATTAGGTTCAACCTGAGCTTCTTGAAGTAATTTCATTACAGGAACTCCTAAAGATGAAGGAAATACAGCCTCAATGCCATAGACTAACTCATAAGGACTGGTCCCAATGGATTTTTTAGTGGTGAGTCTGTCTGCCCACAATGCATTTGTAAGTTTCTTGTGCCAATTTTTCTTGTTTTCCTCCAATAATTTCTTAATAATATTGATGAGACTCTTGTTGGAAGACTCAGCTAGTCCATTACCTTGAGGGTAATAGGCTATGGAATGGCTCAAGGTGATATGATATTTGTTGCAGAAACTTATTATCTTCTTAGATTTGAAGGCAGCAGCATTATCAGTTATGATTTTATCAGGACAGCCAAATATCGATAATATATTGGTTTCTAGGAATCCTATGATCACAGTGTCATTGGCTTGTCTGGAAGGAATTTCTTCTATCCATTTGGTAAAATAATCCATGGCAGTGAGGATCCATTTGTGCTGGCTAGAAAAAGGAGGATAGATTTCTCCAATGAAATCTAGGCCCCATTGTTGGAAAGGTTTTTCAGTGGAAATTGGTTTCAGGGGTAAGGGTAATAGTTTTCTTTTGCCTTCAAAGATTTGGCATTTATGGCAAGCAGTGACAAATTTCTTTACATCAGAAAACAAAGTTGGCCAATAAAATCCAGCCCTTAGGATCTTATCTGCAGTTGATTTCCAATAAAGGTGTCCACCACAGTCTCCTGCATGAAATTCATGGAGAGCCTTGTCAGTTTCATCTTTTAACAAACAATTCAATAGAATACCTTCATGATTTTTCCAAAAAATAACATTATCTAAAATGAAAAACTTTAAAGATGTCATCTTTAAAAACCTTTTCTTTGTTTTGGATAACTCTGCAAGAGCTTGCAGGTTTAACATTACATAAATTATATCAGCATACCAAGGTAAATCTAAGAAGGCATGGCTGATTTGTGGAGTCACCATCTCCTGCTCGTCATCCAATTGATTAATATCCAGGGCTTGACAATTTGCTTATGTCATGAGTTGAGCCAATCCCTGTCCCTTTATAAGCTTTGTAGGTTTTATTTCAATATCATACTCTAATATGGTAGCAATCCATTTACCTCTTTTGCCCTCAATTCCATCTTGAGTTAAGATGTCTTTTACAACAGCATTTGGTACATAAGCTACCACATGGGAATACAATATGTAGATTCTAAAATCTTTAATGGCTTTTACAAGTGCAAACGCTTGTTTTTCCATGATGTTGTACTTTAATGATGTATCTCTTAGTGCTTTACTAAAAAAGTCTATAGGTTTTTCACATCCTTGATCATCCTTTTGTAATAAAACAACTGCTACAGTGTGTTCTGATGCAAATGAAAATATTATGAAGTCTCTATCAAATTGTGGATTGGTAAGAACTGGTGTTCTGGTCAAAGCCATTTTAATTTCTTCAAATGCTTGTTTGGCTTCTACTGTCCATTTAATACTTGAATGCTTTCTTAACATGTTATTAAGAAATCTAATTAATTCAGCTAAGCTAGATATGAATCTTCTCAAAAAATTGATTTTTCCTAGGAAAGCTTGAAGTTATTTGACATTTCTAGGGTGAGGTATCTGCAATATAGCTTCTATTCTAGCAGGATCAATTCTAATACCATCTTTAGAGATGATATGGCCCAAAAGTTTACCTTCTTCAAGACCAAAAAAGGACTTCTTTGGATTCAAAGAGATACCATATTTTCTGCATTTTATGAATACTTGTCTCAGATGGTCCAAGTGTTGCTGATCTGGTTTAGAGAAAACAGTTAAATCATCCAGATATATGACAATAAAATCATGAATTTCTTTTGCAAATGCGATGTTCATTGCTCTTTGGAAGGTTTCTCCTGCATTTTTAAGTCCAAATGGAATTTTAACGTACTTGAATGTGCCCCATGGTGTTGTAAAAGCTGTTTTTTCCTGGTCTTCAGGATGAGCCAGAATCTGGTTGTATCCTAAGAACCCATCTAGAAGATAAATCCTATAAGAACCTACTACCCTTTGAAAAATGTGATCCATTTTGGGCAAAGGGTAATTATCCTTCAAAGAAACATTATTTACATTTCTTAAATCAACACATAGTCTGATTTCTCCAGTTTTCTTCCTAGTATGTACTAAATTAGACACCCACTCTGAAAACCTAATGGGAGCAATTATCCCTGCTTCATACATTCGTTTGATTTCATTTTCAATTAAAGGCAGCAGTACAGGGTTGATTCTTTTGAGTTTCTGTTTAAATGGTTTCTGATCTTCTTTCAGAGGTATTGTATGCTGAATTATAGAGATGTCATATGATTTCAAGTCTTCATAACTCCAGGCAAAGACATCCTGGAATTCTCTTATTAGTTCAACATATTTTAATTTTTCATCAGGAGACAAAGATTTAGATAACTTTATCATTTTAGGATTCTCTTCAATTCCTAAATTATATTCCTCAATATATGCTTTCAATGGTTCCATATTTGGTTTCTTTGGAATATCATTAGAATCGAAAAGATCTTCTAGAGGAGTTAATCCCTTAGGTAAATGATTATCTTTTAAATTAATGATCTCATATTCTTCTTCTATAATTTCATCAACCTCCATTTGTTTGAGGTCCTGCATTTCTTTTTTGGTGAAATTTGTTGGATGAAGCATGTTAATTTCACTTTCTTGTGAAATGTTTGTTTCTTGTTCATTTATTTGATCAGATTCAATGACTGTATCTTCATCTATGTTACTGTTAGAAAATTCATTTTATAGAGTCAGGAAACTGTTAATCTGCTCATCACTTGCAAACACTTGCCAGTTCTTAAAATTGTCAGGTATGGTTGGTCAGTGTCTAATCTCAGTTGTGAACTGATGATTACATTCGAATGGTAATTTACAAGTGCTGGAAAACATTGCAATACTATGAGCATGTAAGTTTTGTTTTCTTGGGTTTTTAGCAAGTTGAGTTTGTAGAAAAGTATTGATAATTTCTACAACTGTTCCTCTATATTCTCTCAGTCTGGGATCGTTTGTTAGAAAGTGTCCTTTGATATGTTGAATGATTAAATCAGAATCTCCTATGACAAATACTCTAATTGCCCCTAATCTTTTAACAAGTTTAAGACCTAGCAAAAGAGCTTCATACTCTACCATATTATTGGTGCACTTAAAGTTTAATCTGTAGGCATGGCCTTCAGCATGATCATTTTCAAGGTTATGCACCCAAACTCCAGCTCCTGCTCCTAATTTATTAACGGAACCATCAAATTCTAAATGCCAAAGAATTTCATGTTCATAATTGGTATCAGGAGTTTCAGGAACTTTTTTAACAATGAGATCTTGTTTTTTACTTTCTTCTGGTTTTTCTTGGGTATCTGGTGTTTCATTGTCCTCAAATATTTCCTGGATTTGAACACTAGATTTTCATTTGTAATTTCTTTTGGTTCTGCTGCTGGAGCTTCTAATTCAGTGGGAGGATCAATTTCAGCGTTGTAAAGAATAAATGAATCCATATCAGAGTGTAGTGAGTAGATGGGGAAATTTTTAGGTTTCTCCTGACTACTGACCACATATTTCATTAAAGTTTCTCTGTATAGTCTCTTAGGTTGGACGAACACTAAAATAGTAGCATATGACATGTCCAATTGAAGAGATCCTTGAAGCTTTGTGCCCCAAGATCTGGATAACAACATGCCATATTTTGGAGGAATATCTGCTACTACTATGTCCATCAGAATTATTTTTGCAGGGTATTGAACCAGTGAAACACACAAGTCTTTAATTAATCCTAAACATATCACCTGATTTGAATCAAAAGAAAAGAGATCTTTGTAAGGTCTGGTGATATCTAGGTTTCATTTCTCCATTACAGACTTGGGCATTAGATTGTGAGATGCCCAATAATCAAGCATGGCATTATGAAGTATTTTGTCATGTATGTTTAAACTCACATAGAATGGAGGAGTTCCTCCACTTTCTGGTTTTCCATTTACTTCAGGGCCAAAGAGTAATCTAGGTTGGTCATCAAAAACATTTACTGAGTCATCACCTCCAATAATATTAAGTGGTCTATTGATTTGACTTCAGTAGACATCATGTTTAGCTAATTCAGATAATGGAACAGTTATTTTTAATTTTCCTACTTCAGCTTCCAGATTAAAAGGTTTTTCATTCTGAGTTCTTGTATTTCGAAAAGTTGGATTCTCTTTATCTTCTGTGTTTTCAGTATTTTTCTCCTTCTCAGGAGTGGGGTTGTGAGCTGAAGTTGTTTCTGAATCAACTTCTGGAGGTTCCTCTACATTTCCTTTAGAAAGAAGATTATTCGAAGGTTGTTTATTATTCAGTTGACTATCAGATACATCTTCAATTATTGGGTTAGCAGGATTAGAATCTGACCTAGAAAGAATATGTACAAGGGTGGTATTGGTTTTAACTTTGAGGAGTTGTTTTGTAACTTTCTGTTTACTTGTTTTCGGGACATCAATTCTTCTGCTCCTCAGATTATATTTCTTGTGGACTTCATAAATGGCCATATCGTATCCCTCCTTGAAGTCAAATGATTCTCCTGAATGAGTTTGGAATTGTTTAAGAATGTGAGCTTCTTGATCATCTTGGGTCAAGAAAACTTCTGGTTCATTCTTGCATCCAATTAAGTTGTTTATTTGAGCATCTTATGTTGGTTCATCAGAAGTTGAGGCTTCAACATAATTTTCCTGGAATGGAAGCCTAATGTTTTGGTCAGGGCCAGTTTTTCCAGTATTTTGGTTTTGGTTCTTTCTGAAATTTGGATTTCTCCCAGTATTGCTCGGTTGACCATCCCAAGGAGATTTCCTTTCAATTGTTTCTACTCTATCTCCTAGCCTTTCCATCCCTTTAATAATAGCATCCAGTTTCTTTTCAAAAGCTGAGGGTTCTTCGTTTAAAGGCATTCTTCTTTCAGTTCTGACTTTAGCTCGTCTAGCTATCAGGTTAGCTTCAACACTAACAGCTATACTTTGCATATCTTCTAAGGTTTGAGGAGATCTTTCCCTAAGCTGATACGCCATTTCAGAATCAAATCCATCAGGGAATTTCATTAATGTTGAATCCAAAGGAGGTCTAAGGTTTTGGGGAATAGGATTGTAAACATCATTGAACCTGGTGCAGTAATCTTGCACAGTCTCTTGTGGTCCTCTCTTTAGATTTTCATAGTCTGATAATATTTGAAGAGGATCTCTCTTCTTTTCCCATCTTTTTAAAAATGTTCTATAAAGAGCTTGTAAGTCAGTGACACTATTTGCAGGAAGGGCTCTAAACCAGGTTCTAACTTCTCCAGTAAGACTTTGAACAAATATTCTCATTCTCACATCATCAGCATCTATTTCATAAATTTCGAAATAATCAGTCATCTTTTTAGTATGCTGTTGTGCAGTGTAGGTACCAAATCCATCAAAGGGAGTGATTTTACTTTGGTAGTCTTGGGGCATAGCCCCTAGATTAGCTGGTAATGCCAAAAGAGCATATCTATTTTCCATTGCAGGAGGTAGTGATGAAATAACAGGTGAGGTTGGTCTGTGAGTGGTGGATGGAGGAATAGAAGAGGTAGTTTGAGGTTGAGATGTTTGATGAAATGTTGATGAACTTGGAGAGGTTGAAGTGATCACAGAAATATTTGATGTTATTTTAGAGGTAAGGTCAGATTGTATGGAATCTCGCAAATGTTTATCAAGATGTGAAGTAACAAATTCAAATTGTAAATCTTCAATAAATACTGGGTCTGGAACCAAATTGGACAACTCAGATTCAGAAAAATTTACAAATAAAGAGGTTTCAAATTGCTCGTCAAAAGGTTCGTCCTCAAGGTAAATCCACTTAACAGGACAGGATATTGATCTATAGAGAGGTCAAGAACTACCAGAACTTTCTTGGCTTTCCTGTCTCCTAAGAATTCTAGGGATCAGATTAGGATTTTCATACACAGGTGGTGGATTTGGATCAGGATTAGCCCTGGTGTAATGAGTCCTTTCTGAAGCCAGGTTTCTAGATGATTTTATTTTTTTTGGTTTTTTGTCTAAAGGGAATGAACGATACAACTTCGACAATTTCTTCAAGAAGTTTTAGATATTGGATTTAAATTTTCTTAAAGATTTATTTGACTAGAGGAACTGATCAAATGTTTGAAACCAAATGTTCAGTTCATAAACTAGACCGGAGATAGACTAAAGCAGCATTTATTTACTTATGCAATTGCAGAGAAAAAGCAGTTCAAAGGCTACCTGGCTAACTTCAGGCTCCGTCTGTAGTTTATAAAGTAAACAATAGTAACAATAAAATTATTTAGGTCCCCAGTGGATTTGCCACTATGTTATCACTCAGATTTTCCTTGAAGTTGTAGGGAAAAGGAAAGGGGTCCGAGGTAACCACAAACCAACTTTTAGGTACAGAATCTAGCCAATCTGTACCCAGAGAGGGCTCTCTCTTTAATGTTTAGCTTTGTTTTGAAAGACATTAGGCTAGTTATGACAGTCCAAGGATTTTGATTGAGTTTGGGTGATGGGATTCTATAGCAGAGGGTAAGATTAAGTAATTTAGGCCATTGGGCTAATGGAGTAAAAGAAAGATGGCTTAACTGGATTAAGTTTCTTAACAAGAGATAGTTTCACAGGGCAAGGTAATCAAATAGGGAACAATTAAAAGATTTAAGATGAATGGAATGAACTCGAAATGGGTGAAGGTAAATTAAGAATCCTTCAACATATTCAAAAGAGGGAATTTGAATGATTATCAATAAGGAGCAATTAATAATTATTTACTAAATAATCAAAATGAATAAACTAGAAAACAGGAGCAATTAAGAATTCACTGCTTAAACTAGTTCAGAAGAAAACATTAAGAATAACAACAATTGAAAACAGATTGCACTTAAGCACTTTCTGAATTATTCATTTTCGTTTATCATTCAGATATGAAACACAGATGGTATAATAAACAAGTATAAAACTCTAAAACATAAGAGATAGATGACTTATTGATCCGTTATCTGACTCAAGAATCCTGTGAAAAGTCTTTTGCATCAATTCCTTATCCAGCTAGCCATACGAAAATTTTCCAACAACACTTTATTCCAAAATAATCAATGTCACAACAATGTCTCAAAATCCACCTCCCCAATACTCCAATTGAGGGAGTATTTATACAAAAAATTATAAGAAATATCTCATAACAAAGTGAGATATAATTTAGGATGACTCGTGAATATTTTACAACAAAATAGAGACAGATGGTCTCGTAGATAAGAGAAAATATAACCAATGTTGTGTTGTTCCCTTTTTTTATGAATGTGCTGGAGGCAGGCCCTATGATTTGGCTTGTTGTTGTCATCTTTAGTAAATTCTATGCTTGCTGCTCTATTTTACTGATACTCTTTGCCTGTACTGATACACTTTGACCTTTGTTTGATCTTTGTTTATCCTTTTTATCATGACCTACTGTAGTAAATAATCAAAAATTCATGCAAGGATCATTTTTAAAAAAGTCTAACATCTCTTCCCACCATTGTGTTTCTGGTATTCTGGTTCTTTGAAGCTTCCTCAGAGTTTCATCAGTCTCTGTATATCTTAAGAAAGTAGGCTGAATTGGGAATAAGTGTTTTACCTCATGTTCGAGATAAAACAAATTTTCCAGACTATCATGAAGAATTTTTCCTGTAGGCAATGTTTTTGCTACTGATGAACTGGTCGATGAACTGGTCTGGTTGTCAGCATACTTATTCAATTTTTCAACATAGTTTTCCAGACTCATTAGTTTATCATCTGAAACTAAAGGAATTGGTAATCCTTTACTCTACAAAATATCAAATCTCTTTGTAAAGGCATTGATTTCTTCCTGCATATCAGAGCATCTTCTTTCTAGATTCTGCATCAGAGTTCTTTTAGTAAAAACTCTTTTTATCTCCAAAATTGTTCCTGTTCTATCTTGGATGCCTAGTTCTTCAAGTTGATATCTGTTCTTGGTATTCAAAAATTGTATAAGCTCATTGGCTTCCTCAGTCATGTTTCCTAATTCTTCTATTGCCTTTAGAATTTCTTCCAGAGCCAATTTAATTAAATCATTCTGATCATACATTATTTGGATTGATGGCCAGACATCTTTTATTGACTGAATGACGTTGGTCCAAAGAATTTCATTGATTTCTCCCAAAGGTTTCTCCAATGTTAGATCCCTTTCTAATGTTCTCACCAATTTTTCTAATATGTTGATCTCTCTTGTCTTTTCTGCAACACTCATCTTTGAGAGATCATATTTTTGTTCTAAGGTGATAAACTGTACCTTTGTTTTCTAGAGCTCTGTCACCTGGAGTTTCAATTCCTCCATTGATTTGATTAATTCTTCAATGCTTAAATTGGAATCGTTTCCCTGTGATAATTCTGCTAACTGACCTGTTGTTGTTGTACCTGTAATCACTTCTGTTGTAGATGCTGGGATGTTTGCCTGCTTGTCCTTTAATGCCTTTTCAAGTTCTTTTTCAGTCTCATTCAGTTTTTCATTCAGTTTCAAGAGAAAATCCATCAATTCTTCGTCAGAGTTTTGCTTTATGATTTCTGCAGTTTGTGGATGCCTTGAAGATGGCAACTTCAGCTGTTTCCTTAAGGCCGCAATATCATCATCTTTCTTTTTAATCAAGGTTTCTATACCCTTTACATCTTTGAGATTATGACCCAATCCAATAATTATTTCTTCTAAAGTCTTTATCCTATTGTCCTTAGCCTGGGAAGAGGCTTTTTCAAGATGCAATTGAGCAGTAGTATTCTCCAAGGAATTATGTAATTTTTGGGCCACCATTGATTTATCAGTCAAAGTTGAGTAAATCATCTCTCTAGTTTGTTTGTGCAGCTCAATTTGATCCAGAGGATGAATATCCTTTTCCATGACTTCAAAATTGGTTTTGACATAGTCTGCAGCTGTTTGAGGTTGCTGCACTTTGAGCTTGAAATGACTCATCATCATTTTACCCTACTAGATGTCATAGGCTGACATCAATCTCTGTTGATTTTTAGGAGCCATCTTCAAATATTGATTATAGACTTGAAGTCTTAATGGATCATTTCTAGCCTTTATATTTATAAATGTATTCTTAATATCCCAGGAATTTTTTACTGGTGGTTTGAAGGAAGATACTTCTGCACTTTTCTACCTTTGTAGCTCTTTTCTCTGTGAATTAGTGGATGTCCCATTGATTGTGCATGTTTGCTGACTATCTAACTCTTCTCTCCTCTAACTGTCAAGGGTTTCTTGAACAAATTCTACTTCTGAAAGAGGATTTAATCTTTGTTTTTTTATATCAGGTTGTTCTGAAGATCCACTGATAGGGGTAGATGTTTATGCCTTTCTCTTCTTACCTTTACTTCATTGAGAGGAGTTTGCAAAATTGAAATTTCTGCCACATTGATCTGAGTAGGAGAAGTCTGTATTTGAGCCTATTCCTTGGAAGTTTCAGGCTGCTCTGTCATTGTGAATTTTTCTGTGACTTGTGTATCAGTCTCCTTTTCCTTCCCTTTGGATGCTACTATGGCTAGTGCATTGATTTCCTGTAAATTTTGCTGAGAGGTTCCAGCAGAGGAAGAACCAATTCCTGGTCTTTGCACCTGCCCAAAAGAATCCAGGTCAAGTATTTTCTCAAGATCTTTCATAACATTTTCAATACTGACCTGTTCACTATCTTGTTCTATTAAGGTCCCTTCAATCCATTCATCCATATTTGCAAATTGTTCAATCTCTGGAATTCTATGGTGAAGGTATGGTGACAATTTGTTTTTCATTCTCCTATCACAAATAAAGTTGTTTGGGTCATAAGGTACCCAATAGAATTTTTTTTGCAATTTTAGATAATCTTCTAGGATTCTTTCAGCTTCTTTTCCTGCATCTCTAGAATTACAAACAAAAGGACCTAATTGACTCTTAATTCTGAACTGAGCTTTCTTCTTTGCATTGCAAAAATGAACTAAGTATGAATTTATCATATGTCTGAAATATTCTAAGGCAAAAAGCCTCATTGGGACATACTTTGGTAACTTGAAAGGAAATAGCTCACACCCATATATTCTAATTTCTCTATGATTCCAGTATAGGTACCAATCACCTATCCTGTATTGCTTGGAAAGTTGGAGAATTTTCTTGATATCACTATTGACCCTAGGAGGGGAGACTCCTATTAATAAGGTGGTTGCAGGGTGCACAAATAGGTCAATGAACTCATTGTAAGAATAAGGAGAATCAGAGGAATTATGGGAGATTGCGGACCAAAAAATTACAAACCTAGGATTTCCTTTGGTATCAAGTTTCATGACATGGAAAGGGAAACTCTCTGATTGATATTAAAGCATGAGATGGTATATAACAGTGGAATATTTGAAAACCTTTTCATCTTCCAATCTCATGAATTAGTCATGAATTTTATCAGCAATATAGGAAGTAAAATCATATTTGACAGTAAGGGGTTGTCCAGGGGTGAAAATTGACAACAATACTAGGGTTAATTGATCAACATACTCACTAGTGTTGAAACCCATTACAAAATATTTCATATTCAAAATGAGTCTGCCCATATCTATGAAAAAAGTGTATCCATAAGGAGGTGGACCTTTGGGTTGATGTTCTGGCAACATGAAAGTTTGGCAGAGGCAATTCAACTCTTCTCGGGATAAATTGGTCGATTTTTCAAGTAAATCTCCCATGGAAAGGGGAGTTAGGGCTTGACCACGCTGAAACTGTAACATTTCGTTGATATATTGAGCGGTTATTGGGAAAATGACGGTTTGACTCGGGGACATGACTGCTCGTTGATTGGGATCATAATTGGCATGGCAGTGATAGATTGTTTCAAGAAAAATGTGGACTGAGGGTAGAAGATACATCGAAAGATTGGATTCCCACAGTCCAAAAATGTTAGAGCTGTTCAGGTAACTATCTATGCATTGGCAAAAAATTCTGAGAGGATTTTCACTAAGGATGAGGTCTTTAATTTGAAAATCCCTATCAGTTAGAGGCAGATAGTCCAAATCTCTATGAGGGACATTCAGAGGTGCAACATTCAAAGCTACCAGAATTTCCATTTCTGGTTCTTGTGGATTCATAAAGGAATTTAGGTTTTGATGGAAAAACAAGAAAAATTACAGGTCTGGGAATACAATTACAGGTCTGGGAATTTTTAGGAGTAGGAAAAAGACCAAATTGAACTGTGTTTTAGTCTTTTCCTGTGGAATTAAAACAAAAACCCAGATTTTCAGAGTTCAACGGGAATTTGGGTAAATACCTGTTTTACAGGAAATGAACAGTGACGAAAACAGGTGCAGGCAACGGCGGATGAATTCTAGATTGTTTGACTGCAATTTTCTCAGCAAGGTGGCGGTTGACAGTCTTCAACAGTTGGTTTTGGAGTTTTTTCATGGGACACTGGTCGCTGCACGGAATAGTGAAAATGACGCGGGTTTATTCGTTTTATTTACAAAGTCAAAGGTTGGCAGGTTTTTTATTTTTCAAGAGGATGACATCAACAAGTACGGTTGTTTTTTCATGGGAGGTAAGCGGTAAGCGGTATACATCGCACCTCTTTTGGGGACAGGCAGTTTTCAGCGGAGGGCGAGCGATTCCATAGAACTTACAACATGTGACGTGGCACTGTTCAAAAAATCGCTTGGCCATCGCGCGTTATTGTTCGGACGTGGAGGCGCAGGGATATGGATGATAGCCGTAGATCGTGGATAGGTTGATCGAACGACCGTCGGGGAGATGAAATAACGGGGAATTAACAGGGTGGGCCCAATGTAATTAAGTATGAATTAATCGCATCGGGGGAATTATCACTGGTCAAGTAGGTTATTAATTAACCATGAGGGTTAATTAATCCATTTTTAATACGGCGGGGTGTCGGGTTTTTAATTAGTTGGAAATTCAACCAATTAATCACAATTAAAATAGTTATATGGTTATTTTTCAACCAAAGGGGCGGGATAATAATAATTGGAAATTTTATTAAAATAATACGAGAATAGGTGGATTTGTATAGGGATTTTAAATAATAAAGTTAGAAATTAATATGAAAAATGAATAGAAGCGCTAAGTATAAAAACATTAGGGTTATGTAATCAACTTATGCTTGAATGAAAAAGGGTTTTTATAAGATATTGTGAAATTTCCCTAAGCAAATAGGATTTTACTTTGGAAAAGATTTTTTTTTTTTGGAAGTGAACGAATGATTTATGAATGCTTTCAAGTACTTAGGATTTTTCAATTATTGGGCCAAGGGTCCGGTCCCTCCAAAAGTCAAGGAAATGCTTTGAGCCCCTCTAATTTTCAAATGCCTTAGTACTTAGGGGAAATTAGTGAAATTTTTAGGGAAAAATGAGAAGGGAAGTTAATAATTTGACTTTGTTTTGCTTGAAATTCTTCCATAGTGTCCGCTTGTAATTTAAGATGGCAAGATTTAGCCACATTCAGAATCACATGGTCCATCACATGTAATTTTGCAACAACATCTACCTAAATTCTCACAACATCCTTCTAAATCACATCTTTCCTATACACCTTTCTAGACTTTTTCCATTTATTTGGACCTCCTAAGTCATCAACATCATTGCATATTAATCATAAAAGAGCATTTAAAGTGGTTTTTAACTATGTTTTGTGTCTGCTGTTTGAATTAGATTTTTGCTCATTTAGCTGCGAAATCTTGTCACTTTCCGCATCCATTTTGTTAAAGTCTATATTGCAGGTGTCTTTAGGCAAATCAAGCCACATGGGCAAGTTGGAAATGATATGGACATGGACCGAGTCCTACTGGCTCAGTTGAATTCACCAAAGAAGGTCGTGGTCAAAGGTAGTCAAGCGGTGGTCAACCTAAGAGTCCTACGGTGACCGAACTCCGTTTTTCACCACGTGAAGACTTGCGTGGCCGTTCCTAAATCTCAGGGGACATATCAACACCTGTGGACTGCTCCATAAGCCGAATCCAACACCCACCCTCCACAGATTTAATCTTCACTTGTAGCCAGCAATGCTGTAACTGACGGTTGAAAGGAGAGGTTTATCGTAGATTTTAGGAAATTATTTATGTTATCCTCTCGTTATAAATAATGCGTTCTCTCATATGCATAGTGGCTAGCTAGAATGTAATTTTGTTGAAAAGAAAGCCACTGCCGTGACATTATTTCCTTGTTAAGGATCGCATTTTAAATACATGAGAAGACTTCGTTCATAAGTATAGTTCCCCCGGTTGATAAGCTTGTTGCTCCGAGGATTGTGCAGGGCCCCCTCGCACACGCGAGGTTTTGTTTATTGCTATATAGTTTCATGCTTTATTTCCTTACGTTCATTATGCCAGCATCATGGCATTACATCTCTCGTGTATTTAACGTTTTTATCTCGGCCCAGAAATTTTCATGCTTTATACCGTCGTTTGTCGATCGTTGTCTTTGTTCAATATTACAATAGGCAGCTCGAGCATTTTCACATAGTTTTACAATGACTAATGACATGGAATCAGTCTTGTCCTTCTGCTGATTTATTTTTCTTAACTTTTAATTCCAGCACTATTTTATTTATTTCAGTTTTGTACATTTTCTTTATTAGTTAGATTAGATATTAAATTACTCATGTCATTATCAGTTACCTCCGAAAACCATAGCGAGACTAATGGTGAGGGATTGAAGGTAGGAGTGTGTAGTTTGATATTAGTTTACTTTCTGCAAGTTAGATATATTAAATTGCTCATGTCATTTTCAGTTACCTCCGAAAGCCACAGCTGGACTGATGGTGAGGGATCGAAGTATGAGTGTGTAGTTTGATATTAGTTTACTTTCTGCAAGTTAGATATCGATTTCAAGTTGTTTATGATTACCTCCAAAAGCCATAGCGAGACTAATGGTGAGGGGTCAAAATATGAGTTGATGTAATTTGATTTTAGCTTTACTTTGTTTGCAATTCTTGGATTTCTTTGAGTACAGTTTCTTTTGTATTTAGACAATAGCAAGGGTAATGAGTTTCATGATCAATAGTTCATTGTTTGTTTGATTAGTATAGTGGCACATTTTCATTTTCTTTTAAGAATGAATTTTGTCATTTCATGTTTTAAAACCCTTTTAAAGTTTGAAGTTTGGGAATCATTATAAAGGACATTATTGCCTTAAACATTTATATCCATACTTGTCTTTTAGAATTGTCATCTCACATTAGGAAACCAACCAAGATAAAAACCCCTAAGATTTAAAAAAAAAAAAAAAAAAAAAAAAAAAAAACGACAAAAAGTAAGAGATAGGTTATCTGTACATATAGGCAAGCCACACTTCACAGCCATGCGAACCTCGGATTGACAATAATAGCAATTAGGAGCACACTAAATTGACCAAACACCTACCTACTTTACCCTACCATTTTTTCTTCTTTATTAGGGTGCACTTAGATTGGCAAACCCTTATCACACTTTTTCTTTTACATGTAGAAATCTATCTAATTCTAACCTTATTACATCCAAGGGCTTAGATTAAACTGTTGAAATCCTTTTATTTACTCTACCTATCTAATTTTCTGTCAAGATTAAACAGTTTGTTCAGATTTTATTCTCTATCTCTAAAATATAAATTTGAAAGATGAACTAGCCAAGCTTACACTGTTTGATTGTTCATAAATTGTGGCATAAGATACAAGTTGCACAAAATTTGTTTATTTACATAAGAGAAAAAAGTAGTGGCATTTATACTTGTGCACTTTCCTTGGCCTTTCTTTTGGTGGGGTTCATTTTCTTTCACTTTTTTGGCCATTTTTATTTTTTTCACCCTTTGATTTTTCTTTTAGGGTATACCCTCTTTACATTTTTTTTCATTTTTTTTTTGATAATATGGAAAACCTTTGCAACAAGAAAAGGTATGAACATATTACATAGCCCATCAAGTCAATCATGATATATGAAACCTATTGGTATAGGAGTCTAACAGAGGGCAACACTTTTTTGAAGGAGAGGGGCATGTTAGGCCCCTATATTACTAGTATAGTCCCTTATTGTTGTTAGTGTAACCCCCTTATTGTTATTGTTGTGCCCCTGTAACCCCCATATTTTTATTATTGTGCCCTTGCATTAATGTTAGCTCAAGATAGTCAGGCTGCATCCCATGGACTCCTTTATATATAGAAGTGTTGCACTTAAAAACTATCACCTCGATATCTCCGCTCGATCGTATGAGCTCATTAACACTCATACATACCTCCTCTGCAAGTCTTACAACCTTTACTCCTCATGTCAAGCCCTAAAACAGGAGAAAAAACCCTAAAAAGCTCAAAAACCCTGGGTACGCAGGTAATGTGAGGCTTACCTGCGTTCATGGCTAGGGTACGCAGGTAATGTGAAGAGAAACTGCATTCTGGAATGCAATTTTACAGTTTCATGCTTGTGTACCCCCTCCAAAGTCAAAAAGCGATAAAAAAAAGTTAAAACGCTGATTTGAGGTCAATTCTAGAAGGTTCTAGACGAGATTTTTTGGGGATGAGTACGCTCTAATAAGGTTCATGCATTCCACACCTTAAGGAGCTAATCCCTTGATGTGAAGAGCCTATCCCTTTGAAGGAGGATTCTATCCCTTCAAAGGTGGAACCCTAACCTCCTCATTTGCTCTATAAAAAGAGGCATTGGGTAGCCTCAAAGGGAGTTCAAGCTTTATGTGTGATTGAGTTGAAGTGCTGTTGATATTTAGACTTCTTTTTGCTGAGATTTTGAGAGGAAAGATCACATACCTCTATGTGCTCCTGGAGGAAGAGTGCAAGACTTATCAAAGTAGAGGACACTCCTGCTTCGGACCCCGGGAAGGCCTATTCAAACATCAAGGCTAAGGTTGTAAGGTTCTTCTGTTATTTTAAGATTAATACCATCAAGTTTTGTTTTTCTCAATAAATTGTCATTCGATTTTTTATTTCAATAAGTTGTCTTTTGATCATTTATTTCATAGATTCCTTGATCACTATGATAGGTATATTTTATAATTATTTGTTATACAGGTGCTATTTAATATTTGCTTGCTTGTGATTGCAAGTCTTTTCAAGATGACACTTTGTTGCGACGAAAATACGACACTTTGTTGCGACGAAAGAACTGTTGTTGCGACGGAAGAACTCTTGTTGCGACGGAAGGACTATTGTTGCGACGAAAGAACTACTGATGTGACGAAAGCTTTACGACTGCAAATAAGCATTTGGATCTAAGGTAGGATCGACACCTTCATATCATTTATTTTTAAAACGAATATATTTAGAGAAAGATAAACTTAGTTGTTCGTTTGTTGCTAGACTGTCTTCTGACACTAGGGAGATCGATCTTATCCACAAGATCGATTTATCCGACCAACAAATTGGCGACTCCACTGGGGAAACAGAAAACCCGTTTTATTTTCTGGTTTTGATTTAGGAACATTTTTTTCTAATTTTTAATTGATTTATGGCTTGCGTAACTTAGATTTAATTTGCTTGAAAGTTTTAAAGTCTTTTTTGTTTCTCTTGAACTTTCGGGGGACCGACATTGCGTGCATTCTCACAAAAGTCTTGAAAATTGGATTTTTCTTTCGCCGTGTTGAGACGGATTATATTCTAGGTCTCGCCCAACTCCAGATAGTTTCGTCAAACGGGTTGTGAACGCAGTCTCATAGCACTTTTGTTTTGAACGATTTTCTAGAAGTTTTGCATTTTGAGAGTGGTTTTCGCTTTGTCTCTGTAGTGACCCAAAGATTAGAAGCTTAAAAGTACCTTAGATCACCTTGGTATCTTTTATCTTTTTGATGAATCTAACTTGGTTGTGAGATTCATTCTTTTTGAGAAATAGATCTAGTTTTCTCTTTTCAAATATTTGAACAAACTTCGTTATAAGTTCTGAATTTCATTTTTACAAAAGAAAACATATCTGGATGTCTTTTGATTTATTTTTTATTCTGGGAAAATGAATCCTTAGTTTACTGAACAACTAAGCAAAACATTCTAAAAAAAAATTAAAAATTTTATTCAATTAGATTTTCAAAGTTTGTAGATCTCAAAATTAGTTTTTCGTAGTTTTGAGTGCTTTTTAGAACTTGTAAATTTCTTTTGAAAGAAATCTTGTTTTTTGTAGTTTCTAGTTTTGAAAAAGAAAGGGATTTATTGTGAGCATTGATTATTTGTCTCGTTTTGAGTTCTTATTGAAAAAACAAAAATATTTTATTTTCATTTATTCTTCATGTTCAAGGAAAGAATTGTCTCTTAAAGGAATTGCATTCTCGAACTCTTTCTTTAGCTAGAATTTCATTGAAAGAAAAATGAATTTTTTATCATTTTAGGTGCATTTTTTTAGTGTTTTTGGAAGTCGAGTCTTCACACCATCAAAGTTTCATTTCCATACCTATTGACTTAAAGAACAATCCATAAAAACAACGCTTAATTAAAATTGAACTAGTAATCTTTTTGTTTCTAGGGCTCTTATCACCAATATAGCTTAGGCTAGTATCTTGGAGTAGGGAGTAATTAACTCTCCAAGATAGTAAAAAAAAACAGGTAGATAAATCTTGCGGTAGGGAATAAATCCAATTGTAACTGGTACAATCTGGGAAGCTTCTCTTAAAGGATTTAATCACGAGATCATGTCCGAACCTTTGAGACAATCAATTCTGTTTCATTGGGAAAGATAGAAGATCTGCGCGCATTACAAACGGTAAACCTCATATTAACCATTGTCGAGGAGCCTGGGGTCACTTCTCGGTAAACCTCGGATTGACCATGTCGAGGAGCCTTCAAGGGGATTGAGCTCAATTACTCTGCCCTTGCGCGTGGAATCGGATCGTAGATTGTTCCCCCAGTTGTATTTGTTACTGTTGGTAACCTTAGTGTCCATAAGCTTAATATTATTTCCTAAGGTGACGGTGAAGGAAAGATCTCACTATACCTGGAGCAGACATCAACTAGACTCACTTGGACCCTCTGGGGGGTTCTCTTCACTCGAGATGGTTTTGTGAAGAAACTTGTGCGAGTCTGTTTCATTAAGCAGGTTGTCGGGGTAACTGTTCCAACCGCCCTTTCTGTATTAAACTTCTACTAAGTTGGATTTCATCACCAACTAGTGTTTTTAGTATGGGAAGTTACTGTTTGTGTGTGGTTTGAACTCTTAAATTTTTTAGGTGTGTGATTCAGTTGTTTATTTCTTTAGGGACTTTAGGTGTTTTCATTGAAATTTTATTTGTTTGTGTGTGATTGATTAATATTTAATCGTGGCATAATTACCAAGA
Organism: Pinus albicaulis; assembly: GCA_034641835.2. Classification (NCBI taxonomy): domain Eukaryota; kingdom Viridiplantae; phylum Streptophyta; class Pinopsida; order Pinales; family Pinaceae; genus Pinus; species Pinus albicaulis. The sequence continues at coordinate 771,691,378 of CM076577.1, read as the reverse complement.
CAATCCCGGAGACTTCAGGGGAAGCCCCCTGAGTATACACCAAGTCAGCTTGAAGGGATGCATGCTCTAGTATCATCTAGTAGCAGTAGAATTAAATCAACAGAAATTGGAAGTTCATCTATAGTTTTTCATCCTGATCATCAAATACCCACAACAGAACACATTCAAGAATCGATTTCAGTTTCCGAAGTTACTGGCAGTATTTTGCCTTCCAGTGAAGTAGCTGACGAACCTGACATTTCTGATCTTGACACTGAATATTATATTTTGGAAACATCCTCAGGATTTAATACTCCAACTTCTAGCGATCCTGGTTCACCTAGGGTAAGAAGTATTTTTACTAAAGATCTTCCATATGACCTCATTTCCATTGAAGAACTTGCTAGTCCAGACGAAGAGATATCACGACCCTAACCGTCAGTTACCATTTATTGCAACTTTGGATTTACCTGATTTGACACGCCTTACGAATGATCCAATTTTCTATTATCCGTACTGGCTGCCAATGCCGCATAAGTTGCCCAGTGATATACCGAAATTTGAGGGTAAGTCAAGAGAGGATCCGTCAAATCACGTTATGACTTATCACCTCTCGTGTGCGTCTAATTCAATAATTGATGATTCAATTCGCTTACGTCTTTTTCAATGAACTCTTATTGATCTTGCCGCCAAATGGTACATTGAGTTACCACAAGGCTCTTTTAATAATTTTAGTCAGTTAGCAACTGCCTTCTTAACTCATTTTCAGTTGTCTGTCAGATACGACAATGGCATGGAACTATTAAATTTGTTAAAGCAATCCACGTCCACATATATTTCTGATCATATTCACGAATGGCGATGTAGAAGGTGTTTAGTGAAAGTTTACATTCCGGATCAAATTTTGGCGGAATGGTTTGTGGAATCATTATTACCCAAAATCACTGAAGATGTAGCTAAGGCTGGCGTTGTTACTGAGGAGCAAGTCATTTCTCAAGCTCAGTACATTGACCTCGTCTATACACAGTCATGTACTTTACATGAAAAAATCCTCGATCTTCCAAAACAAGGTCAAATAACTGCAGCTCCTTCAGGGTCTCATGCCGCTGATGGTATGATTGGTATAGTTAATACTAAAAGCAAGAAGAAATCTTCAAAGAATTCTTCTCCTATAATAACTTTACCTGATTCCCCGAAAGGAGAGTCTTCCACTGAAATTTCTGCCGACATTCATGTCGTAGAGACATCTACGGCCACATCTAAATCTGGTGGTAAAAAGAAAGGGAAGAATAAAAACAAACAGAATTCAAAAGATAAAACAGATAAAACTGAATCTAATGACGAAAAACGTAAACCTCGTTATCCTTGTCTCATTTGCGACGAGGATCACTTTACTAAAGAATGCCCACATCAAGCAGAGGTTTCGAAATTCGTCAAAGGTTCTCAACAGCCTGTTTTCTTGAAGGATCCTTTTCCAACTCAAGACAATAAGATGATTGGTTCCACCTCGAATGCCTCAGAAGAGCCTATTATGATGATGTCTCATGTCATGATTGCGACGCGATCGCAAGATTATGGTAGTAAAAATCCTATTGGTGGTAAAGAAGCATAATCTTCTAATTCAAACACATCAACTACACCTCCTCCAGTTTCTGATCCACTACAGATAGAGAAACCCAATACAGACTTAGTAATCAAACCACCTGCTAAAGGTGTACTTCATAAATCAACTTTCAATCCACATGTGAGAGCTGCTCAGAATTACAACATTGTTGAGGACTTAGCTATTTCCCCTTTAGCAATGTCAGCTTTGGAAGTGCTGCAATCGTGCCCAGCACAGCGTAAATTACTTTTTTCTACCATAGGAGTTGTCGATATTCAGGATTCGAACCTTATAATCTTCGATATAGAGAATAGTACACCCCGCCTACCTCATCAAATGGCTTTCCAGATTCTAGTTTTAGTAAACAACAGACAGATCTTTCAGACTGTGATTGATGAAGGGGTCGAAGTTCGAAGTTATTTTCAATCTACCTCCTCCTTCGACTCTACGCCAACTCCAAAGTTTGCAGGGGAAAGCAAACTTTTTACGTCGGTTCATTCCTAACTACGTCGAGCTAACAAAGGGTTTTACCAGGTTGTTGAAACAGAACGTTCCATTCTTTTTGGATGAGATTGCTAACCGATCTTTTGATGCACTCAAACACGCGTTGACCCATGCACCGTTATTGCATCCTCCCAACTACAACCGGGACTATTTTTTGTATCTTGCCGCCTCTCATTCCACCATTGGGATGGTTTTAGTTCAGGAAGATGAATTCAGCAATGAACATGTGATTTACTATCTTAGTTGAAATCTACATCCGACTAAGATAAAGTACACACATGTGGAGAAATTGGCCTTGGAAGCTGTTCAAGTTGTCCAAAGATTTCGACACTACATCTTATTACGCAAAACCACAGTAATTTCTGACTGTAACCCTATGATGTACATCTTGACCAAACAATTGCTAAGGGGCAATTATTCCAAATGGATAGTTATCTTGCAGGAATTTGACTTGGAATTTGAAAAATCCAAGGCAAAGAAATCTTTGGTTTTTGTCGAACTGATGTGTGATTTCCCCTCTACTAATACTGAAACTGTGGCGGGATAGCCCATTGCGGACGAATCCTTGTTTCTTATTAGTACTCTTGATCCATGGTATGGGGATATTATTTTTTATCTCCAAACCCAATCTTTTCGGCCTGAAATCTCACAATCTCAGCGACGGAAAATACGTTTCCAATCCCAACAATATAATATTATTGGTGATACACTCTATCGTCGCGAAGCGGATTCTGTTTTCCGACGCTGTCTTACTCATGAAGAAGTTGAAAAGGTTCTAAATGACTGTCATTCTGGAGCATGTGGTGGTCATATTTCTGGGTATTCCACATCCCAAAATATATTGCGCGTTGGTTATTTCTGGCTATCATTATTCAAAGATTGTATCTATGCAGTCCAGAAATGCCACAATTGTCAGGTCTTTGATTGTAAAATGTGTGCACCACCCGCTCCTCTTCACCCTATAATTGTTGCTGGTCCTTTCGCAAAGTGGGGTATTGACTTTATTACATGTAACCCTCACTCGACAGGGGGGCATGCATATATTATCCTAGCAGTAGATTATTTTACTAAGTTTGTCGAGGCGATGCCTACATTTTCGGCAGATGGCAAGACTGCTGCAACTTTCGTGTTCGATCATATAATTGCTAGATTCGGTGTTCCTCAAGCCATAATTACGGATCATGGAAGTCATTTTCGAAATATCATGATGACTGAACTGACAGATCAACTTGGCCTGTGCCACGATAATTCTACTCCATATTACCCGCAGGTTAATGGTCTGGTTGAAGCTATCAATAAATTTTTAGTCACTGTTATTAAACTAATCATTGGTATTCATAAGTCGAATTGCCATTCCATGTTATTTTCAGCACTTTGGGCATATCGGACCTCAGTAAAAACATCAACTGGTTTCACTCCCTTTCAACTGGTTTACGGTTTGGAAGCTGTGTTGCCTATTGAATGCGAAATTCCATCATTAAAATTATCCACAGAATTACTCCTCGCTACTTCTGAAGAAGAGAAATGTTTTTTGTACTTAGCTCAGCTAGATGAGAATCGACGAAATGCTGCTCTAGCAAACGAACCTCATGCGAAACGAATGAAAGCTTTGTATGATAGAAATATTACACCTCGTAATTTTTTAGAAGGAGACCTAGTTCTAGTGTACGATCAAGCCAACGATAAGCTAGGGGCTGGAAAATTTGTGCCTATGTGGCATGGTCCTTTCATTGTTAAGCGAAAGCTGGCAAAAGGGGCCTATGAGCTGATAGATTTCAACAGTGTCCCTTTAGATAAACCCAGAAATGGGCTTTATCTGAAGAGATATTATGCTTAATTTAGATGTGGAAATTTTTTATTAGATTATTTTCTTTACTGTTGGTGTGTTTTAGATTAGAAAAGCGTGCCTAGTTTAGAGTGTGATCTTATCACTATTCCTGCTTATATGAGTTTTACTCTTGATATTTCAGATGTCGACGTCTCTTCAGACATACATTGGTTTTGCTGATGGCGCTTGTCGTAGTATACGGAACATTTCTTCCGCAGCTTGGGTTATCTATTCACCCTCTGACAAGTTAGTGTCTATTCATGGGGTAAGCCTCGGTCAAACAATGAATAATAATGCAGATTATAGTGCAGTGATTGAGTTATTATCTGAATCCATATCATTTGGGATTCGGAGTTTGATTGTTAGGTTGGAATCTGAACTCTTTGTATTACAGCTTAACAAGGTGTATGCCATTAGGAATCCAGTGTTATTAAGGTTATATTTTAGAGTTCGTCTCTTGGAACATGAATTTGATTACATTGAATATCAGCATATTCCAAGACATTTAAATACGTTAGCAGATGTAGTTGCTTCTAGTATGATAAATAGACATTTGTAATGATCAAAACAGTAAATTAAACAACATTCGATAACATGTACACAGATAGTCGGTAATAGTGATATATCATAGCATAGAAGTGTGTTTCGAACTACACATCGTCTTGTCTTCGACAATTTAAAATTTAAAATACAAAAAAAAAAAAAAAAAGATAGGACTTAGAAAGTGTTGAAAATGATTTTTACTTGAATCATCCCATTGCTCTCCTGAGGAAAATCCATGTCTCTGTCACCGCAGTAATTCATCCCAGCGTATGGAAAATACTTAATAACAAAGAGTTGGTTTTTTAACCAACGAAAATATGCCGACGAAATATAACAATCTCAATGCCCTCAGCATGAGATTGGCAACATGTAATGTTGCATTCCTGTACAGTCTAGTAACAGTGAAGACAATAAATTTGAACTCCTCACGGATAATAGTTTTGATATATATCCGTTTATCCTTGGGGTCTACTAAACCATTGCAAAACTCTGCTTTGAGACTAGCAATATACTAGCCACCTCGTCTAGTCCCGAATAGAGATAAGTGTCCGCCCCTCTTGGACAAACCAGTCAAAAAAATATATGTCCTCCAGTTCGACTTCGAGCTGGTGGCCGACAAACAAGAAACACTGGTCCTATGTTTCCTACCTGTTCACTAGCCATATCGAGAGATCAACTTGGGCCCTTATAAGGTCCAGAATTTATACAGGTTACTTGGAGCTAATGGTTTCTGATTCTGACAAACGGATTTTCCAGAATCTTCACAGCAAGTTTTTCTTATCCAAAAGCCCTTACTTTTTCACTCTGAATTAAAATAGTAAAAATGAAGTTATAAAAGTCCTTTTTATAAGTTTTTTTGAATAAATGAATTTTTGATTTGTTTATTTTTCACTTTAAAAAGGTAATTTTTGAAAACATTTTTATTTTAAACATGTATGTGTAATTGTTTCGAGTTTTTGTGCAGAATATTGGATTTTTCGATAAAACTGTTCATTTTTTCAACAAAGAGCATACTTTTATCACTTTTTCGGACTCTTTCAAAAATTTACGAAAAACGAAAACTTGGAGTCCTCTTTTATCTCTTTTCAGACTCTCGAAAATTGAAAATATTGCCGAGCACTTGATTATTCGAACTCGTTAAAGTAAATGAATGATCGTCCTTTCAGTATAAGTTTACCCCTTTTACGGACTGAAATGGAATATTTACGAAAAATGTATATGTTGACTACTTGCAGTCAATAGAGTTCTCTCCCGCATTATTTTATCCTTTTTCGGGCTCGAGAGACTAAATTTACGAAAAAATACACCCACAGAGTATTCTTAAGTTTTTCTTCTGACTCCCTAAAACTGAAAAACACTGAGTTTATCCTATACTGGACTCGTTAAAATTTAATAGTAAAGGACTTTTTCAATTTTTAAGCAGGAACGAACCACTCCTTCTTAGGGTTCGAATCTTAAACTAAGTTGGAATCATCTGAAGGATGAGCTTATAAACAAGCAAATGTTATCCTCCTCAAGATTGTCAAAAATAAAGAGGTACTTGCCAGAAATGGTGGGGGAAAAGAGAGAAAAATGAACCTGTTTGTTGTATTTTGATTATTCAAAAAGTCGTTAACTACTCTTGAACACGACACTTTTGTTCACCTGGGTTGGGAAAATCCTTTACCTAATAGTTAATCAAACCATATTGAAAGTCTTCAGCCGGTTTCTGGGTATTAGCTTTGGGTTAATTGTCACCAAACCATCTGCAGTGTCGTTATGTGTTCAAGAGGACAGTTCAAACAAACCATTCATTTGCAAAATATTTGTCTTCCATTTTGACCATCCCTGAGTCAATCCTTGCCAATATATTTCTTCAAACTTGATCTATGATTTCGTGTTGTGGGCTTCCCTACGACGAATCACTCTATCGACAACAGCTCATTATCTAGGAAGTTGATCCAGAAATCGTCAGTACCTTGAAATCTACATGCCTCAATGAAAGGTTTCTCGCCTTCGACGACAGGTTGCATCATTGACCTTCGATCGAATGATTCCGTGACATGTTCGACTTCAGCTCATTCATTCACATTTCATGGATTGTACTGAGTACTTTGAGAGCCATTGACATTACTGGTGTTTACTCTCACACTTGTTAACAGTTTACATTATTGACTAGTAATCAAGTGGTTTCTACCATGTTCGACTTCGACACATTTATTCACATGGATATAATCATACTGATTCGAGAAATGGAAATCAAGACCCTGGATCTAGTTTCTACCATCCAGGCTGCGAGGAATTTTGTTATTCATTTATACAGTAGACTATTCATAAACATATGGCTGCGTCCATGATGTGTCTACATATGTCTATATTGTTGATGTATTGAAAATCACTCCTGTATCATAACAGTTTAAATCAGTTTTCTAGTTAGTTTTGATCTGAGTATGGGAATGCCTACCTCAGCATGATATGTTTACATATATATATTTTGCATTGAATGTTTTTACAGGTTCCGACCGAGGTGTCCACAGGATGATCCTTGAAATGATAAAGTACTTCACTCTTCATATATAACAGACTTCATCTTCATCTATTCCAGACTTCGCACTTTAGGGGGCAATCTGTTGCACTTAAAAATTGTCACCTTGACATTTTGCTGATTGTATGAGCTCATTAACACTCATACATACCTCCTCTGCAAGTCTTACAACCTTTACTCCTCATGTAAAGCCCTAAAACAGGAGAAAAAACCCTAAAAAGCTCAAAAACCCTGGGTACGTAGGTAATGTGAGGCTTACCTGCGTTCCTAGCTAGGGTACGCAGGTAATGTGAAGAGAAACTGCGTTCTAGAATGCGGTTTCCCAGTGTTATGCCTGTGTACCCCCTCCAAAGTCAAAAAAGCGAGAAACAAAAGTTAAAAAGCTTATTTGAGGTCAATTATAGAAGGTTCTAGATGAGATTTTTTGGGGATGAGTACGCTCTAATAAGGTTCATGCATCCCACACCTTAAGGAGCTAATCCCTTGATGTGAGGAGCCTATCCCGTTGAAGGAGGATTCTATCCCTTCAAAGGTGGAACCCTAACCTCCTCATCTACTCTATAAAAAGAGGCATTGGGTAGCCTCAAAGGGAGTTCAAGCTTTATGTGTGATTGAGTTGAAGTGCTGTTGAGATTTAGACTTCTTTCTGCTGAGCTTTTGAGAGGAAATATCACATACCTCTATGTGCTACTGGAGGAAGAGTGCAAGACTTATCAAAGTAGAGGAGACTCTTGCTTCGGACCCCAGGAAGGCCTATTCAAACATCAAGGCTAAGGTTGTAAGGTTCTTCTGTTATTTTAAGATTAATACAATCAAGTTTTTTTTTTCTCAATAAATTGTCGTTCGATTGTTTATTTCAATAAGCTGTCGTTTGATCATTTATTTCATAGATTCCTTGATCGCTATGATAGGTATGTTTTATAATTATTTTTTATACAGGTGCTATTTAATATTTGCTTGCTTGTGATTGTAGGTCTTTTTAAGATGATACTTTTTTGCGACGAAAAGATGACACTTTGTTGCGACAAAAGACGACACTTTGTTACGACGAAAGAACTATTGTTGCGACGGAAGAACTCTTGTTGCAACGAAAGGACTATTGTTGTGACGGAAGAACTACTGATGCAACGGAAGCTTTACGACTACAAATAAGCATTTGGATCTAAGGTAAGATCAACACCTTCATAGCATTTATTTTTAAAACGAATATATTTAAAGAAAGATAAACTTAGTTGTTCGTTTGTTGCTAGATTGTCTTCTGACACTAGGGAGATCGATCTTGTCCACAAGATAGATTTATCCAGCCAACAAGAAGGAGGTTTTGTCATTTGTATCACCCAATAATTTTTCATTTATGTAATGTGTTGGAGGTTTCCCCCTCAAATTGGTTTATTTCTAAGGCGTTGATCTCTCTTTTCTTCTTATTTTGGAGCTGGTTTCATAGAAAATTGCACAGGGGAAAAAGTCTCAGCAACATGATGAGTAGATATATCTCAATCAATTAAGCGAATCACTTCAGCATCACCAATTAATAAAATGCACATGGGAAAACATCTTAGTGACATGATGAGAAGATATATCTCAATAAATTAAGTGATTCAATTCGACTTCACCAATTAATAAAATGCATAGGGGAAAACATCTCAGTGAATGATGAGCAGACATATCTCAATCAGTTGACACCTATTAATAAAATGCACAGGGGAAAACATCTCAGCGAATGATGAGTAGAGATATCTCAATCAATTAACTGAATCCCTTCGACTTCACCAATTAATACAATGCACAGGGGAAAACACCTCAGCCACATGATGAGGAGAGGAGAGATATCTCAATCAATTCAAGAAAGAGTGAAATGGTCCCAATTGGTACCTGACTTATGCGAGCAAGTGGAAAAACTCTCACAGAACCTCTCACGCAAGTTAAATTTGATAATAATACAGTTGCTTGTGAAAACATCTCAGTAGTTGGAGCTTGACCCACATGAGTAAAAAATGTCTCAATCAAACTCAACTAAAGAAAGTGTGAAATGGCCCCCACAATTGGAACCCTACCCTACCCCACCCTACCTCCTCAAGTATAAATTTGAATAAAAAAATGAAAATATAATTTGTACGAGTGAGAAAATTTCCTAAAATTGAAATTAGCATTTTTTTGCTAAATTGGAATGGATGCACATAAGCTAGTGAAAAGATGTTGAAGTGGTTCATTGGCCTATGAAAAACAACTTTAAACACACTTAGAAAAGAATTCATTATGCTAAATAACATATAAGCAACCATTAAACTACAAAGTAACTCTACTTAGAAAATGAATAAATTCACACACAACAACTCATAATTCTGAGTGAAAACCCAATTAGGAAAACCAACTTGTAATGAGGCTAGGTCTATTTCGTATAGCTGGTCTATGGTACAGAGTAGCTACTCTATGGTACAAAGTAGCTTTTGGTTCTCCATGGACCTTCTTCATCTCTTGGTCAACAAATGCCCTTTAAGAACGAAATCACAAGAGAACATAAAAAGAGTTTGGGTAATGAGAAGGCCAATAGAATGACCTTTATTTTTCATTCCTTGATCTGTGTTCTCCTTTCTCTTTTTCTCCATGCATTTAATTTTATTTATTTTCCCGTCTTACATGGTTTACTCACCTTCCTTAATTTTAGGTATAACCTTGTTGATATTTATTCTCGAATTACTGTGTAGAGTAATTTCTTTATTAAACCACCATCATGGATATAAGTTTTTTTTTTGTCAAAATAAGAGTGCACGGCCAGGTTAAATAGGACTAGGGTTAAGTGTTAAAAATAAAAGAAATTCATTGTTAAAATTTTTAATTGAGAAAAGAGGAAAATTGGGCTTTATTGCAAAGATAAATGTTTAAATTGAAAATTAAATAGGGATTCTACTTTGATTCTAATAAAGGTGTAAATTTAATGTTAATGTTAATAATATTATTATAATACCAATCTAGATACTTCTTAATTCCAAATCTACCAAGGGCCTAGAGAGATCCAATCTATTTTCAATCTAAAATAGGTTTGCATCTCAAGAGATTCAATCCCCCTATAAACTTGGTGAAGATTGATTATGCTCGATGGTTATGGACAACATGTAGGTTGCCTTTTTTGGGATTATGACATCTAGGAGGGTACACTACTTAATTCTAATTCTAATTATAATTATTAATTTTATATATTTTATATATTTTATTTTATTTTGACCTAGTCAAAACGTTAAATAAGACATTACAACATCTTATATTTTTAGTTTTATTTTATTTTATTTTGAGTGAGTCAAAATGTTAAGCATTACAACATCTCTATCATATTGGGTTCAAGTATACCTCTAAGCACAATGGTTAGTAATTAATTAATTAGTTCAAAGTTATTAATTATATCATTGTTTTGTAGGAGATTTTATTTTTTAACATAAATGAGTAAATTTTATATTAAGTTTGTGCTTTGTCCTAAAAATATACATGAGGAATTCATTACATTTGCACCACCTTTAAATGGAAGGGTCCTTCACTGAGGAATGCATTATTAGAACAAAAGATATGAATGAATAGGACTATGATAACATGCATACATACATATATTCGACAAAAATGAAACAACAAAGAGTAAATTTGCATAAACAGTCCATTAAAGAATAAAGTAAACAACTTCCCTTGTGGTCGTATTCCAATCAAGATGCAGGTTGTTAGAGACATGGTTTGGAGCAGAGCTAGCTGAGACTCGGTTTCCTAAGGCATTTCCACTTAGCTTGAGTTAATTTGTCCTCAAATGGCATTGAGCTTGTCCTTTAGGCAGGACAAATTGATTTTGAGAGATTGAAGTCGATGATAAAATTTAGAAAGTTATATTATTGGTGAATTTTCCATTTCAAACCCATATTTTCCACCTACTAGGCCTCCAGATGCTTGCTACATGCATTACAAGCGAAGCTTCTAGAAGTGGCATAACTATTTAGACTTGAATACATAGTTGACACAATAGTGGGTAGGGTCCGAGAGGCATCAGAGATAGTGTGCACAGAGAATAGGTAGAGGGTGAAAACATGAAGTTGGGAAACACTTTTTGCCCTTTTTTTACGTTGAAAAATGTAATTTTCTATGTTTTTTCAACTTCAACTCCACTAAACTCATATTTTTAATGCAAATTATGCTTTGACACAAAAACAAGATTTGTAGAGAATTTTATTACCTCCATACTCTTCTTTTTTTTAAATATTGATATATAGAGGGGTAAATTTGTTGTTTACTAACTGCATATACTTGAAATTTTCAGGCAAACATAAATAGTCACTTTTTGAACCCTAACTTTTTTAGGGAAGGTTATTCATTTTTTGGAAATAAACCATATCATCATAATCTACATATATTGCACGAGTGCACTGACTATTTTTCGGTAATTTTCAGATTAAATCACTATTTTTTATTATTTTTTGAAATGGATGAAGACAAAAAAACGGTGATGTTTCAGTACATTTTATGGGCCCTAGATTTTCTTTTCAATGTGATCGTCAATAATAAAAATGAGAGTACCATTTTGAAAAAGACAGGGAGAGGAATTGCAATATGATTTTTCTGAATTTTTTGGTATTTCCATTTTTAAAGTTATTGAATTTTCATTCAGTGCAATTTTCCGAAAAATGAAATTCCACAGTGACACAGTTTAGTATAAAATTAATAACAAATTGAAATTTTTAATGAAACTCCACAAATATTACATCATCAAAAACTAGATTCAGAGATGAATCTAATGGTACCTAGTCCGAAATATAACATTTTGTTTTTGTAGGTGTTCCGCCCCTCCAAAGTTGCAGGTTCCTGAAAACTGCAGAATTTTCTGGGTTTTTCATTGACCAGAAACTCTTGGCCGAGATAATTTCTCAGGAAAGATATTTATTAAACTCTCAACCAAGATTTTAAACCACCACAGGTTACATTTAACCGTGCGGCTAAACCCTCGTCCAAGAGTTTGCGCCCGAGATTTTACCCAAGCTAACTCTCGGCCAAGAGTTTAGCCAAAGCCAACTCTTGGTCGAGAGTTTAATAAACTCTCGGACGAGAGTTTATTATATTCTCGGAAGAGAATGTTTTAATCTCTCTGATGAGAGTTTATTAAATGTTAATCCAAAGCGGATGCAATCTTTCAGGACTTTCGGGCAAGAGTTGTATATAAATACTCTCCTTCGAAAGATTAATTCCACACACCATTCTAAACCAACAAAAATTGCGAAGGTCCGAGGGTCCGAAAATTGCGAAGGTCCGAGGGTCCGAATTCTTTTTCTGTCAAGGTGCGAATATTTTCTAGGTGCAAAATTATTTCTGGCAAAAAAAAAAATTTAAGTTTTTTTGCGTGCGAAATATTTTTGGCGAAAATTTTTTTGAAAGTTTTTCTGGGTGCAAAATTTTTTTTTGAAGCTTTTTTGGGTGCATGGATGCATGAAGTATTTTTGAAAAATGTCTCTATGAAGACATGGAGTATTTTTGCAAAATGTCTCTATGAAGGCATGAAGTATTTTTGCAAAATATCTTTATGAATTTAATTATTTATTTTTAATTTTCTCTCTTATTGAAAGCATGAAGTACTTATTCTGAAGTCTTTATGTTTTTTTGGGTATTTGGTCCAAATAGAATTGGATTTTAGGTTTCTGATTTTGTGAACATGGGAAACAAAAGGAATTTCCTATCAAGGCACGATCAAAAAAGAACTGATTCAGTGGATAAAAATGAAGATTACAAAAAAAAAGGCGAGAGGAAAGGGAAAGATTAAGACATGAAATAAATGTGGAGGTAAAGAATCGTGAAAGAGATGTAGAGGTGCATGAAAATGACGAGGAAATGAGAAATGTTGAGGAACTTGTCAACGAGAATATTGAAAACACAAATGTCCAAGAGAATATTGATATCGATCTCACTGGTGAGTCAATAGTTTCTTCAATTTGAATTTTGTATTTTTTTTTAAAAACATTGTAGTTCGAGATAGTTTTAAAATTAAAAATATGTATATGTCAATTTCAAATTAGAATTTAATATTGTTTTTTATGCAAGGACAACATCAGAACCACAAGAAGATACTACCACACCTTGAATTTCACTGCAATTAATTGGAAGTTCCAAGAATGTTGTATACAACTACAAGTTTCTAGAAAATATGGATCCAGCTAAAATTGAAGAATTGGGACCACCAATGGCTGAAAGGACAATTCGAGATAAAGTAAATTTTGGATTGAAACATATTTTTGAAGGTAAATCTATCATAGCACAAGTTCAGATGTTACATGGATTTTTAAAGCACAAATCTCTCAAAAATGTTGTGGAATTATTGGGCATTAAAAGTGAGAAAGAGGTTTTAGCAAATGAAATGGTATCAAAAAATGTGACGTCGGCACTTGCCACACTAGCCAAAAAGCGATCTCAATTTGAAAAGAATGCTCATAGAGCACTTTTAACAGGTGTAGTCGCGAAACAAACTTCATCAAGTCGTTTGATGTCAGCAACTTCAAAATTGTTTAAAACATCAAGAAAAAGTTCATGGAGGCATACAAAATTTAGAATTCAATTAGATGGGAATGATGAACTTGCATGTTGGGCTAATATCTGCAGGCGTCCATATCATGATAGATTTCCTGATGGTGTGAGGGATAGGGTAAAAGAGTTTGGGGATTTGAATTCACGTGTGTCGCCAAATGAAAAGGATTTTTTGTGACGCCATATATCTAAGGGAAATTATGAATCTCATTCCAAACATATGACACAGGTCAGTCAAGTAGAATTATTCCATAACTTTATGGAGAGTAATACTAATGTGAAGGTTTCCCTTAGCACATTTGTGAAGATTAAACCATGGTATGTCAGGCCTATCACTGTTTGAGACACATGTTGTTGTCGATACCATGTAGACTTCCAATTATTTTATGAGACATTTGTAAATTTTGGCATAAAATATTGGTCAAATGACCCCCCTCCTTCAAGTGTTCGTGAATTTTTATCGAAGATGTTATGTGCATGAGAGAATAATGAATTATTTTATAAAAAATAATGTGTTGGTGGAAGAAAATGCCCAGAATTTTCTCATTTGGCACTCTACGATGCAAAGTATCCCATTGATCCCAATGATCCCAGACTGTCAAATCTCAGTCTAAATTGGAAGTGATATGAAAATGTTACTTACACTCCTGTTGTAGATTCAAGCACAACATCAAAAAATATCACTTTACTTGACGACGACATTCCAGTGACATCTTTTATGGAGAAGTTCAGGGTGCAAATATACAAATATATTAAGCAGTGTCATATATCATGATGGCAGGATTTACAGTTCAAGCAATCACGTGATGTGTTCCCAAAAGGAACAATATTATCAATGGTTGATTTCATTGAGAATTACACATTTAGTCCACAAAAGGAGATACAAAGTGATCATTATCATTCAGACCAAGTATCTATATTTGTGCATATTTTGTATAGACATGCAAAGCTTGCTATTGATGGTATTGATAGCGATGCAAATAATCGTGAGGTGATTAAGGAGTACCATTTCTACATCAGTGATGATCGAACACATGATACATGTTTTGTTCAGCATTGCTTTAATGTTATTTATAATGAATTGTTGAAATGAAGGGTCATTTTTAAAGAACATTGGGTATGCTCACATGGTTGTGCTAGTCAATTTAAAGCAGCAAGATCGTTCTTTTGGTTGTCTCATCTTCATAAGAGAACCAACATTCGACATACATGGAATTTCTTTGAGACGGGGCATGGAAAAGGAGAGCACGATGGTGCTGGGGCATGCATAAAACATGCACTTAGGAGGTATCAATTGAATCACTCAGCTTCCCGACTTGCAAATTATTTAGATGTTGTTAATTGGTGCAAAGACAATTTAAGTCATCTATTGAACCCAAGGATGGCTGATGTGCACAGGTAATTGTACACATTTAAATAAAAATATATTATACATGTATAGAGATATATATGTGTGTATTTTGTTAACAAAAAAATATTAAATATTGTTCAAAATTTGACTCATACATGTGTGTGTTTTTCTCTAGCATGTAATTTTGGAATATTGCAATGGGTGATGTTGATAGATCGTTTCCATTTAATTGCCTTGGAATCCCTCAAATAAGAAGTTTACACTCAATTATGAGTAAGAACATGACAAATATACATTGCATTGAGAAACGAAAGTGCTCTTGCTTTTTTTCTGCATGTATTGATCAGACAGAGTCCATCGATGACTATGAAAAACAAATTAAGAAATTTTTAAACCATGGAAATACGAAGAATTGACACCATTGCCCCCATTTGGAAATGTAACTGACAAGGAAATGGACAATGAAGTGGTTTTGATTGACAGTGATTATGATCGTGTTTCTGATATGGTTAGAGAAGGTGATGTCTTCGTTGTCATTGCACCAGAAAATAATCAAGAAAAAGTGCATTATTATTTATTACGATGCACTATGTCTAAATCCACGTTGCTGTAAGAGTATAATGATCCATCAAATTATACATACCCAATCGGTTCAATGGTGTTAATGGGACATTTCTTTGAAGAAGTAAAGAAATGTAAAGATCATATTATTTTTCAAGATTACTAGCCAGAGGTTATTTATGCCCAATATAGTCACTTGGTCATAGCAACTCGACTGCAGTTGAAGCAAGTGAAGAGTAGAAAAAAAAAACGACAATGGAGGTTATCGATAGATGATCATGATGCCATTCTAGAAAATTTGCCACTAGCACATTTCATATGAGTGGAACACATTGTTCAAGATGAAAAATGAACTTTGATTCTAGGGTTAGAACATATAATTGCTACAATGCATTGGAATTTATATAGTTTAAGACTATATTGTGGATTGCTTTCAAATAAATGGACATGTGGATATTTGCATCTCTTCATTAGTTTAGATTATTTTATATTTGATGTGGCTAATCTCTTCATTATTGTCTCTTCTCATGATGGAGGTCTCCTACTTTTATTTTCTATTGACATGCTTCTATTTTCCATGTTCTTGGAAAATATTGTTCACAGCATGGAATAGATCCTACAAATCAACATTCAAGAATACAAAACTATTCATAAAGGTGTGTTTAAAGCTATGAATTAATTCTTATGCTAGAAAGTTTCACTATTAATGGATTTCACACTTTTATATTAAGAGATAGGTATCCCACCCCTTGTAGCAATAATCCAAAAGTCTTTAGATGTTCAATTATTATTTCCAAAGGAAAACAACTCAACTCTCATCAATGTTTCAATATAGATGAAGAGAAATAGTTTGGTAAATTTCAAATTTAAGGAGAAAATTTATTCAAACTAGTTTATAGCTCTCATATTGATAGCTTCAACAAAGTATCCTACAAACGTCAAATGTCAATTGTTTCTATGTTCATTTGACATGTTTCTATTTTACATGTGCTTGGAAAATATTGTTCACAACATGGAATATATCCTACAAAGGAACATTCAATATCTTGTAATCGAGATTTAGTTATTTCTCCAAAATTCTATCTTTAATCGTTTACATATTGTACACATCCCCTTGTAATCTATATTGTGTTTTCTCAATATTTTGAAAGTTTCAACATGTAGTATGGAAAACATTCTTATACCCTATTTTGTAAGCCAAATCCCTTTACTTGGAAGTCACTAAATTTTAATTTCTTTTGGAAACATTCTTATGACTCTTTTCAAGTATCATGAATTTTCTTATTCTTAATTGTATTTCTAAATAGTATAATATATAAATCTAACACATGAATAATGTATGTTATTACTTGTAATAATGGTTTCCTCATCAATCATCATGGAAGTATCAAATATAGTTTAAATATTTTTTCTCTATTATTATTATAATCCAGCCTCATGGGCATGGGTCGATTAAACTAGAAAGTGTTCTCTTCCATGTGTTGTACAACTTGTCATTGTCATCCTTAAAACTCTTTTTTATTGAGATATAACCACACCATATAACCAAATTTTCATTATTGGGTTGTTTTATGTTGATCATGGTCCTCCATATAACAATTTTAAGTTATGTGTAGGTTCTTGCACTTCCAATGGATTTCTCAAATCTTGATTGTGACCAAGTAACAATTTTTGCCTTCATAATTACCATTTGTAAATGGGTTTTTAGCAAATAAACAACAACCAATTAAAAAGAATTTTGTTTATGATCCTTTTCAAGTGTCATGAATTTTTATATGCAATATTGTATTTTAAAATAGCGTAACCTATGCATCTAACACCAAGCATGATACTACTCATAATAATGGATTTTCAAGATAATCATCAATCATCATGTAAATCTTAAAAGTTTTACCCTTCTTTCTTTCCGTTGATAATGTCAAAACTATTCATAAAGGTGTGTTTAGCTATGAATTATTTCGTATGTCAAAAAGTTTCACTAGGAATGGATTTCACACTTATATTATTTCAATAAATCCAAAAATATTTTAAATTAGATGAAATTATTATTTCCAAAGGAAAACAACTCAACTCTCATCAATGTTTCAATATAGATGAAGAGAAATGGTTTGGTAAATTTCAAATATAAGGAGAAAATTTACTCAAACTAGTTTATAGAGCATATATTGATAGCTTCAACAAAATACTCCTACTTTTTAAAATTGGAAGAAGGATTAGCTTTATTATTTTATATTTTATTGATGGAGCATAAAATTGGAATGCTAGGAGCATAAAATTGGAATCATAACAAATAGAGGCATATGCACTTTGAAAAGGGTTTAAAATCACTAAAGGAATAAGAATGAATTCAATCATTATCATTCATATGATTAAACAACCATTATGAAAATTGATGTTCGGGGTTCATTTGTAGGCATCAATCATAAGATAACCCTTCAAGGATTCTTCAAGGGTGTCTTAAATAAGCCTTTCCCAAGTAAGATATATCTCCACAGACTTCTTAATAAGTGCTTCCAAAACTTTCGTTGATTTTTCATTGTCCAATGCCTCACTTGTCCAAAATAAGTCTCCAACAATGGTCTTGATGTTGGACAAATCCAACACTTCAACAATATTTGTTGTGTTCCAAGAGTGATGATACACAGTCAAGGTAATTACAGCAACCTAGGTCTTCACCATTCCGAGAGGTAGTATTATTGTGTTGTGACTGTCTAGCAAGGAAATCTGACCCAAGAATGATGATGCACAGTCAAGAAAATTACAACAACAAAGGTCTTCACCGTTCTGAGAGGTAGTATTATTGTGTTGTGACTATCCAGCAAGGAAGTTTGAGCAAATAATGATGATACACATTTAGGTCAATTACAGCAATCAAGGTCTCCACCATTCTGAGAGTTAGTATCACTATGTTGAGACTGTCCAACAAGGAAATGAGTCGAAAATCTATACACCTTCCAATACAGTTGTAGTTACTACACAGGAATCATTGTAATCTTCCACAATTTGTGCTAAGGAGTCCACCACATCTTGAGCAAGGAGTTCACCACAATCTTAAGGATTCCACCACAATCTAAGGTCAGATTTTTGATGACACTGTCTGAAATTAAGAAGTCTGAATTTATGTTGTCATTGTCCTAAGCTATAGCAAGGGACACATAAATACATGTTGATAGCAGAAAGGGCCAATACTCTACAACATGTTGTAATTGTTACTAAATACTTGGTAAAATTTAATAACTGTTTCAAAACATAAATTAATGTTCAAGAAGAATTAAAAGTTAAAATTTAATTTAAATAAAATTATCAACAACCAAGGATATTGATAAGCAACAAAACATTTAAACCAACATTTTCTAGAACAGATCACTTGCCTCTTATGAAATATTAGATCATTGATTGGAATATATATAGCTTGGTGGAGAAATATTATAAAATTAAATTTCATTAGTGCTAGAATAACACTTGAAATTATTCTCTTGATGACAAACATAAGGCTCATATTTTGAAATTTCTTTCAACTCGGGAAACTAGACTCCATCCGAGCTTCCACAAAAATAGTAAATAATTGTAAGTTTGATTGCAAGGTCAAATAAAGTACTCATGTTGAACCTAAAATATGTTTGATAGCATGTGGACATAGAGTATACACAATGCACGCAAGAATACTTGACTATGTAAATCTCTCTGACTATAGGAAAATGAAGTGTTCCCTCCATCGGCGGCATATCATAGGTTGCTTAAAATGTTAAATATGAGAGGTAAAAATTGATTTTTTGGTCATCTTCATCATCTTCTAGCCAATAAGTTTTAAGAATATTTACTGCCTTCTCATAAATTTCATTATTGTCATGACTTTTTAGGTTCTCAATCTTCTCAAGTCCTTTAACATCATCAATATATTGTGCATAGATATTTACACATCCAGTGTTGCCCAGAACCTTCTCTACTTCCCCAACTTTCAAAATATTCTCTAGCCCTTCAAGACAAACAGTTATAATTATTGGGTCTGGAAAGACTAGAAGATCACATAGAGGCCTAATGCATCCTTGATTCACAATATATCTACAACCAAAAGCAAAAATCAGTAGTTTGTCTAGGATGAGATTACCCAATGTTATCCTTGTAACTGTTATGATAAATGACTTTTTATATTGACCATTTATTGACATAATACTCTGTTGATACTATTGGCCAAATGAGGAAATATGAAATGTGAATAGACGATGACTTATAAGAGAATTGACAAACCTTTCGCATCTATTCAATTTGTTCTTTGCAACCTCCAACATCATTGTAAGTAGCATCTGGCTTTTCTTCAACAGTCATCATTGTCACACTGGGATCGATCTTAGGAGGCAAAGGGATCTGAATCTGATACTTATTGCGATCAACCCCTACATAAAGGAAGAAGACCATCAATCATTACATTCCTAACAAAACCCACAAGGTGTGACCTGAAGCAATCTATAAGAGAATAAAGACTAATCATTGCAGCTATAGTTTTAGTGTAAGAGTAAAGTAGCAGTTTTGATTCTTGCTGCACCTCTAAGAGAATAATGACTTTACTGTATGATCACAACACAACCTGGATAAATAGGCATACCTTGGCAATTTGTTTAACATTTATGACATACTTGGAATCATCAGTTTTTGGATTAATGATCTTCGTGCACCTCGCTACCTGGATGAAGAAACAAAACATATTCAGATCAATTAGATGTGACGAAGACTGATATGCTTGACTGTTTTTACAAAAAAAACATTCTGATTGATCAAACATAACGAAAACTGATTTTTTTAACATTATTTTGGGTAAATAAAAATCAATTAACACAAAAATGATATGCATCAAAGATTGCCACATATATTGCTTGGGAAAATCCAATCCTGGGTCTAATGTTCAATAGTTGACCCCCAGACTAAGCTACTCTGAAGCAGGTCTGATATTTCAATGTTCGACACCTTAGTTGGATCTAATGAAAAATGTAAACTATAAGAGAATTGACAAACCTTTGGTAGATTATTATGTACCATTCCAGCTAGCCTTCAAAGGCTTACTCAGATTGTTGGGATTAAGAAGCGAAATAAAGTCCACTCCACAGATATTACCACGGTGATTGCGATGGCCAACCCAGTGGAAAACCAACAGCTCATTAATTAGAAATTTGCAGTTCACCACAATTTAATTTCGTTTTTGTTCCATTTTCAAGAATCAATACCAAAAGGAAAAGGATTGTAAAACCTAAAAACTAGTGACCAACATACAGCTAAATGATTGGAAAACCTTATGATAATTGGCATCACTGTCTGTGTAGTGGTGAGTAGTATCATAGGAAGAAAAAAAACCTTGAGACCACAGGAATTTGTAAACATGCCCCCGTTTGCTTCTGTTCCAATCCCTGCATGGTACTACTACTTTAGAAACTGTAACCAAAACAAATACTGTTAAAAGGAATAAAGCATAGACCTTACCCACAGAGAATAATAGGGACAGAAGGAAGATTATAGTCTTTGAGGTTTCCAAATACTCTAGGATTTTGTATACCTGTTACAGGTAAATTAATCATATTAATACAAAAGTAAACTAATCATATTAATACAAAAGTAAATTAATCATAATAATATCAAATGGATAGGATACTAATCTAACATAGTTGTTTCACGTTGAACCAAAATTCATTAAATGAATATGAGGAAACCCATACACGTTTTATTGAGGTCAAATATATAGGATAGAAGGAAAAATTAGTACTCATATCAACATTTTCTTCATAAGAGCTTGGAGGCTTTCCAAAGGAGGTGGCATGCTCTGCCCCACAATCTGAAAATCACAAAATATCACTCCCTTGAATGGTTGAAGAATGCCTTGGAGTAGAGGACTACAAGAAACAAGAGATCAAGTAGAGGAACAAAGGGAGTGTGTAGCCATATATGAAATTTAAATATTTTATCCATAGGAGGGCACACCATCTGAGATTCGTTAGCATGTTAGAGAGGCCACCAAGGCCATGCATGAACTACACATTACTGATTAAATTCCTTATAGGATGAGCAACACATTTAGTATGGGGGTGATGATGTGTCACATCAATATGTAGATTTGAAGGCCCATTTTTTACCCTCCAGCCTATAAAAATATTCTTTCCTCACATTAATTTACATTTTTTTGGCTATGATGTAGGAATACTAAATGGTTCTCGTCATAATTTTTGGCCTAATGAGGTTAATGTACAAGAAAAGAGAATTTTTTAGTACTTTTATGATGCAAAGGCATGTTGGAGAAAGCTAGATGAAGTGTAGGAGGCTTGTATCCAAAATAAATAGGATAACATAAAAGAATTTGTACAAATAAACAATGTACTAAATATAGAATATGAGCATTGATTGCAACAGCACATGAAATTATCCATACAATTGACATGTGATCTTTGGTTATTTAATATTGTTTATTCTGATTATTCTGATTATGAAAAAATCTTGCAGTTATTGGCCAATTTGGACCCATACATCCGTTGTCAGATGAGAATAAGGTGATATTTTATAGTGAGATCAACAATTGTTACCTCTTTCACTTTTTTCCTCAGGTGACAATCTTTGAGGAAAATTGCAATAAGTCAATAAAAAATTCAGCCGCTATGAGGTCTCTCAGGAAATTATCCTTTTTACATTTTATTTTTTGGTGTCACAACTGGAAAAAATATTGGATGTTATCTGGTCACTACAGGACAGTAACGTGTCCTTTTTACATTTTACATTTTTTTTACTATTCTTGAAACCATAAAAAAAGTAATAGTTGATCGTCAGTTAGTTGATAAATTGCCTTTGAGAGAAATAAATGACCACCTCTGTAGTAATACACTTATATTATCAATTGAATGTAGCTCAAGCAACTGATAAGAAAATTTGTTTCCTTCCCCGACTAGGTTCAAATCCCACTTTGTGACATTTTTTCTCTTCATGAGCCGAATGTTGTTGAGATGTTATCTGGCCTTGAGCCCTGAAGAATCCAATTTACCTTATATACCAAGATGAGGGGAAATTCCATGTGAGTTTCCCCAAAAGATGCATTACAGTGAATAAAAGTACCATATTTAGATCTATACTCCACAAATCTAAAACAATTCCAAGACAAATGAGGAGATGCCACCTGTTATTGTACTTATATACCAGATAAATGTACAAATGCTTCCCAAATCCCAAGGGGTTAGCTCAAACTTTTGTCATTGATGTTGCTGAGCATTTTTCCAATTCAGTGCCAGTAGATGCCTGCTTTGCATCCTCTAGGGTGAGGCACACTAGTCTACACTGACAAGTTTATTAGGGATGTCATCCATGATTGTGAAGAAGCTTCCCTTTGGTTTCCCACAAGGTTTTCCTTGGAAAAAAGAAGTACAATGCCTAAAATGGCTCCTAAATCTATCTATTTATGTGGGACTTTAAGGTTGGCTAGATTCTAAAGACAATGTATTCAGTAAAAGGTGGTGAAATGGGCGTATATTTATTATTTGAGCATGATTACAAAATCATAACAACTGAGAGCCAAAAAACTATAGGTAGAAGTACAAATAATCCTTCTATAAAACAACATAAAACATGAAGTTATATATATTATGATAAAAAATTAAATAAAATGCAGTTAGAGAGTAGCATTACACTTGGAATCTACCATTGATTTTCATACATAAAATAGAATTCATAGATTGACAAGAGTAGAAAAATGCACCTTCCGATCTTGTTCCTTGGCAAAATACTCTCTATTAGCATCACTCCTTGGAATAGCCTCATTGGAGTTAATGGCCAAGGTTGTATCTCGAACTTGGACTGGCAATCCATATTCAAGATCAAGCAGACACACCTTACAAACTTTTTTGAGTTTACAACATGTTTGGAAAACCTCTATTTTCTTGTACCTTGCATCACAGCCTGGTCTCCACCTGAAAACTATAAATGGTCTAGTGTAAATTTTACACTCTTTGCTAAAATTTGCTTTCATCTACACCCAAAAAAAAAATTCATTTAAACTCAATTCGACCACATATGTCAGTGCTTTTATAAGCCATATATAAATATACATTCCATATAGTACACAAGCGCTAAAATTTGAAATAAGAAAATTCATGCATAAGAAATAAGTAATGATACAATAAAATAACTAAGAAATTTAAAATTTGATCTCTTTTATGTTTTAAGTAATGATACAATAAAATAACTACAGAAATAAGATAGGATACTACCTCTCAAAGTCTATCTCTCTACTATTTCAAACTTGCCTACTGTGTTGTTCCTACAGAGAGTACATCATAGATTTGTAAACAACGGCACCTTCCAAAATTTTAAAAAATTTAGATCATCCTTCTTGACCACGTTCTCATGTTTTGATTTGAACATTAAAGTGAGCTAGCAGCCTAGAAGAGTAACTAGCATGGTCAATGATCTCAACTCAACTAAGATATTGTGCACCACATGCTGGAATACAATCATACCCTAACATTAATGCAAACCACATAAAACATTAGAGTTGTAAACATAGTAATGCTTCACTAAGAAGTAATGTGATATCTCACATGTCAACGACACTTAGAATTGATGGATAATATCACACTCAACTCTAAAGGAAACAAACTCTTTAGAAGACAAAGTGAACATAAAATTATGGTTTTGAAAGGGGGGTTTTTTAATAACTGACCCGACACGCATGCCTTCTTCAATATCAGTAGGGGAGACTTTATCACCCAGTCCAACCACAAATTGCATTCCCAAGAGAAAGATATTTAATAACACCAATTATAATTAGTTGACAAATACCTCTTGGTATAATAACCAAGTATAATTGACATAGGGATGGTCAACATAAAAGGTCAATAAAAACTATAGATCACCAAATGATGTTTAAACATTCCTTCAACAATGTTTGACATCACGCAAACATGAGTTGGAAACATTGACTAATGAGCACCGTGTGATATCAATCAACAATGATAAATACATTGATGTACATTACATAGTGACTATCAGAGTATCCATATGGAGGACTAGAATGACTTATATGTATCGTACAACTCCTACGAAAACTAAAACCCAATTGTAAGGTATTGATGCAAATAGGCGAAACATTAAGGGTGATGTGATCAATATTGCCATTTTTATTGATAGAGTGATCAAAGAAATTACCCTCCCCTCCATTTTTAGTTTTGGGTATCTCCTTCATGGTTTATAAAACACAAAATAGAATAAAAGTAAGATTTACAGTTTATTTTTTGTTTACATTAATGAACCCCCACAAAAAAAAGGATACTCGATTTGAGTGTCTTCTTCTTTGTTTAATGATGTGAAAGGAGAGATAATGGTATGCTTGGTACGAGGTGTTTTCTTCATGAGTTTTTAATGAGCCTAAAAAATATAAAAGTATGCTTAGAACCCTTCACATATTAATGAGCATGAGAATAATAGAAAGTGATATTCCTTGAAGAAATAACTAATATAAAGGGTAACAACTTATTTCAAACTAAAAAAACCATTGTAAGTAAATACAAGTAGATATGTTATTAGGATTTTGTATAATTGTTACAGGCTTTTGCTTACACAGTCAGATACTTGGGTCCCCCTTGCACTTTGGGAAGCCTTTATGAGCCATAGTATTATTCCTACCCCCTTCGGTGGTTCCCACAACCCTACACCTTCTCCTCTCCAACTTTAAATTCATTTACGCTCAACCTTACCTGGTGTTTACACCATTGAAGCTCCTTCCTGTTGGACATGGCTATATCCATTTGAAGTCTTCACCTTTGTGCATACCCATACTCGATTACTCCCCTGCTTGAAAACTCCAATGCCACAAAAAAGAGCCGAATCCTTTTGAGGGTCCTCTTCTCAAGTAGAAGGGAGTGCTCAAGGCACACTTCAAGCTTATAAGGAATCACAGAGATATCATTCCCAAACCCCTGCTCCTATACAACAGGAAATCAACTATGTTGATATTGAATTTCATGTTCAACATGATGAGCAAGTTGTTAAGGAGGTCTTCGCCTCTATGGTTGAGTGGGTGATTGATTCAGGCCATACTTTAGGGCGCCAAAACTAATATCTATGTATAATCGAGCTATACTATAACATGAAATCGCTCCCCAAAAATGTCTTACTAGAGCATAATGAAGCTCGCAGGGAGATATTATTATAGATTGATGAACTACAAATGGAGCACAAGGATCCAAGTTTGCAACATTGTGACATCTCTACCAAGTTGGCCCTTCAAATTTAATAGATGGGACAGAGAACAAGCGAGAACTAAATATCAATATTCCCGGGGATTGCATGGTAATAGAATGGGCTGCCATTGTTCATGCCATGGACAATGAAACTAAGAACTTGTTGTGAAAAATTGTGCCCAGATTGAACATACAATTTTTAAGTATTGGCATGAAGGATTGAGTCCTTAATGAGATCCAAGATTTTTCATTATGAATAAACCTTCAAAACATAACACAAGACATTAAAGCCTATGATTCTAAGAATTGAAGATTGCTGCTCAAAAGAGCTTATTCTACTATAAACTACTGCTCAATAGAGCTTATTCATTTCCTATCCTGCTGTAGCATGTACCAAAATAAGGCTGCCAGTTGAAATTAGTGAATTAACGTAGCCACCTCATGGATACAATGGTCCTTCCCTCTGTGCTTAGTCATCATGCAAAACTAGGAAACCTCGAAACCAAAATGTTTGCAGGATGGAATATTGTCATCGCTGGGCTACAATAGAACCTGGGTACTTGCAAATGAAAAATGTCATCAATTTTGATGCAACAGTGGACGTGATCTGCCACGAGATATGTGTAGTTGTCCTGAAGAGGATTGTCGTGAACTCTGTCAAACCACATACTTCCCCCTTTTCTTGAAACTCCCATTTTTACATCACATGAGAGCACATAATATTGTCCAAATGATTGTTGTTAAAGGTCTGTATTAGATAGATGAAAACTTGTCACATGGGAAGCATGATCTGCAATTCTGTATTTTAAGGAATATTAATTCCATAGTCTTCCATAACCATTATTAGGCCACCACAAGTGCTAGTAATGCAACCCATTTGGAATTTCTGCACCTAAGGCTCTAAGTGATAGGCCTATAAATAGTTGGGGAATGCAGTCCACTATCATAGCTACAGAGTTTCCCCTGAGAGATCACATCCACATTATTACATGCAAACAGTTCTGAAGCAGTAATATGTAGTGTAGAGCACTCATTGCTGGTTATTATGGAGTAGCAAGGCCACCAGACCAAATTCTTCCAACCCTAGGTCACTAACTCTACTAGTTCTTATGTTTCAGTAGGGGTAGTGTCTTCCTGGTGTTCTAGGATTTCTTCTACCCTTACTTGTTTTTTTGGAGTAGCAGGGGTTCGGGTGGTGGTAGGAATGTATCATGTCCTCTTCTTTCCTGGAACACGGGGGGACCTATTTTGATGCCCTCTCATTCTCTCAGTGGTTGGTTTGCTACTAATTATCTGAACTTTAATATCACTATACTTCTATGGTGTAATAGAATTTGTCTCTTCTTCCTTAATATGAATTAGTAGGTACTTTGTAGACAAGGGATTCATGACAATATATTCTTCCTCCTTCGCAATTGCAATGGGTGGAGTCACACAACATTGGGCTCATTTAGTGAAGTTGCAACCATTGGAGTTGCAATGACTTCTTCCCAGGATTTTCTTGCTTTGTTTAGAGCTTGTACCATGAGTAACATGATAAGGCCATGGTGAGAGATGAAATATCTTGGTATGTTTGCTTTTTGTGCATGGGCTTCCTTATTTTGTAGGGACTTGAGTAGGAAGTATGACATATTGACATTGTGACAGTTTCTGAGATGGTCAAGGAAACAAATTTTCATATTCCTCTAAGCCAAATGAAGCACCTATACTGTCAGTAACCTAGTGAATTGACTATGGCTCAAAGTTTTTACTGAAAATTAAATATTAGCTTTAGCATTCACTAGATACATAAAGGAACCTCTCAACTATATATAAATTCACTATATAGTTTGTTTATAATGTGGCAATGATACCAACGAAGAAATGGTAAGAGGTTACCATGGTTTAATGTAGACTCTCTAACCCAAAGCCTACACGATCTCCTTGAGGCTCAGTTTGCATCATGTCAATATTATATGTAGCCTGAAAAGTAGAAACCAAATTTAATAGAAAATTTTGCGAAAATAAATATAATAAACATTATAAATATGCTTAACGAAAAGTATCGATACCTGTGTCACAACTGGAACCTGAGAAGTAATAATCTCTTCAGGTAGCACTTGATGTGTAGCGCTAACCTAAAAATTCCATAATGTTAAGACTCATAGCATATAAAATTATGTGACATAAATTCAATTTCAATTTGACGTACAAAAATATAGATAGATAGTAATGAATGTGGCACATGTACATGATCATGTCCATGATCTACAGAATGAGGATCAGGGGCAAGGCAATGTTTTTCTAATAATTTTGTAAATTGCATAAGTTAAATAAATATATTGGTGTAATTTTTTGGAGACTAAATGTATATAGACCCCAAAAACATGTTACATGCACTCTTGCTCATCTTATAAATGTGTATTTTAAAATAAATCAAAACATGCTTATACATACCTCGCCCATGGTGTGCATTTTTCGTGTAATGGATCGCTCATAGAGGTCTCTACATGAGGATTCATACTCCATAAGGTCATCTTGCTCCATCTCCCTCAACACGTCATCTGGAATACTCACAAATGAACGAACTCCTGCACTAGATGAAGGTTGGCTTGTCCCTAAGCCGACTTCCACCCCTCCTAAAGTAGCTGCAATATGTTGTTGTATCTTCTCCCTCATTTGTGATGCAGCACTAGAGATAAGGGCTAACTCCTCTGGAAGTGTAACTACCCTAGGTGGTCGAGGTGCTAAATGAGGTGTTGGAGGCCTAAACCCAACATCTCGCATAGTATCAAGTCGTTCATATGTACGACCTTTTCCAGCTCCATAGAATTTGGACCCAGTATCTGTATAGTTAGGGTCCATGTGATCTCGGAATTGAGAAAACAACATCCTAAAAAAATATATTGCACCTAATCATTATTTGGGAACTTCCCGTATGCATACAGGAACTTCTCATAAATATAAGGTGGAATATTGGGATCATTAGATCTTGCAATCTTCAGACGTTTTTTGACTTCAAGCCGCAAGTCAAATAGTGACAAGGCCATTTCTTTAGTGACCCTACTTTTAACTTCATTTTAGGAATGGATACCAATCACTAACTCTCTCCTCCTATGCATCATGTCAAAAAAAACTTGGGTTGATGGTCCAAACCCATGATAAGTCTCTATCAAACTCTCCAAATTGTGTAAAACAATTTGGAGACAATTTTGACTAGGGGCAGAGAGATTGCAACTTTGCAATTCATTGCGCAATCTCGTGGAATTCTCTCTCATCCCATCAACATTAAGTAAGGAGATGGTATCTTCCCAAGGCATTTGCTCAGGAATATCACTGAGATGGGTGTAAAGGGGATCATAGCTCGGATTTCGAGCAAACTCATGAACCCTACGACCTCTCCCCCTAGGAGGGCGACCACCACCACCTGTAACATGTTAAATTGTTGCACATATTAAAGATTAAATAATTTATGAGGAAATTTTGTATTTAAAAAACTTGTCTGGTCATTTGAAAATACCTGGTGGAAAAACTATCTCTTCCTCTTCGCTCATACTAGGATGGTTCCCTTCCGAGGAATGAACGTCTCTAACACCCACTGTAAAAAATATTAAATTGTTTTATAGCACAATTACATGAGACACACAATAAGTTTCACATTAAAAATACATCAAACAATAAATTTTCCTTTAGATTTTACCTGGAGGAGAAGTATCCAAGTGTGGGATGGATGCCACAAGTTGATACATTGTTCTCCTTTGCCCCTCACCAGCAATAGGGCCAACCCCAACTCCTACATTTTCACCTATGGAGCGTAATGTTTTCACATTAAACACATTTCATTTGAAAAAAAAAATTCACCTATTCAACATTGAATATAACGTAAAATTGATCATTTTAACTAGCAATTGATCTAATGTGTACCTATACCTTGTATAATATAATCCTTAGAATGGGCTCTATGAAATTGGGGGTGAATGGGAACAGGTCTGTGGAGCTCCTCTTGTTCGATTTCCTCTTTGGGCGCACGAGTCATATGAGTGCGTACACCTATGCAGGACAAACAAATTTCACATTAATCAATTTTTCACAACGAACAATAAATATAACCTACTTGAAAACATGACATAACTAAACAACCAATGTACCTGATAATCCTACTCTCATGGAGGGGTCTCTGTAGGGCTCGTCTGCTGTCATAGTTTCTATAGTATCAAATCAAATTTTTGCCCCTCATAATCAAATTAGAAAACAAATTATCAATCGATAGTCATGTCATCAACCAATGGATAACATGTACTATAGCTCCAACATTTGAAGCCAACAACAATATTAGTTATATGGTATAAAAATTATGTTAAGCATTTTTCAATGTCTGGAATTTTGTTAGAAATCTCATATAAAAATTTAATGTTAATACTTTTTTATATCTATTCCCTGTATCCTAAATTTTTAGTTATTAACCTCAAAATTTCCAAATTTGATTTACAATCCCAATTAAAACCTCTCCTATTTTCCTTTTCAATAATTTAAATTGTCTCTTTGACGACATGGTTTGTGTCAAAGCGCAAGGTTACAAGGTTGAAGTTACAGGGACGCAAGGACATAAAGGAACACGCGCTTAGGTTACGATGACAAGGGTCAAAGGTTACAATTATGCGACGTTGAGGTGGAGCAAGCTATGGACATTAGCATACGAATGCCATCCAAGTTTACAAAAACATACATGGACACGGTTCAAGGCTACAGTGACTCACCAAGTTATGGGACTAAGGTTACATGCCATATAAGGATGTAACCAACGTTCCTCTGCTCAACATGGCTTCTCTCTAACTATGGATGATTAAACTAGATTTTCATGTATGCTCATTGATAAAAATGCTTGTTCATATGTTTTTATTGATATTGATCTTATCATTTTATGTTTTCTGTGTTATATTATGTATGTGTGAATGCAATGGCATGTTGAAAAGTATAACTAGGTCGGTCTTCATGTTGACTATGTAATTATATTCTTATGTAAAGAAGAAGTCAAAATAATAAGATGTATTTAAGAATCATGATCATGAAGGATCTAGTCAACAAATATACTCCAAGATATTGGCAAAATACCGTGAATAGGTGACTCCCAAAATATGCACAAATATAATCTTATAAACACTAAAATATCTATTCTTTATGTCGGCCTATAATTAACCATAAATTCGGCTCCCTATTGTGCTAACTGGTTCACCTAAAATATAATTAGATTTTCTATATAAATAACCTCTCTACGGCTCATTTGAGGAGGAAGTTTTTCGGTCAACCAAGATAGAGTTTGCTGATTTATCTGAGATGGTAAAGCAGCTAAAAGGGATGCGGATTCACCTGAAATAGAAGTAACGGAAAGCGTAGACTGAAGTGTAAACTGAAGGTATAGACTGCAGATTGATGAAGCTAGTTTGATAAGAATTCAGTGTGGATACTTACAAGGTTACAATGCAGATATCACAAGGGTTGTGATGAATTCTGAAGTGTAATTAAAGGAAGGTAAATCTGTGATTTGCCTTCCTATAATAAAAGTATTACTTCTGCTTAAATAATTTGTGGCCTGTACACTTTGGTAATTGACTTGATGAAGGATTAATGAAGAAGAATACATAAGCAAACAAGCTCACAAGTAATTATCAGGAAGAGAATTTATAACCCCTCCATATTCTCAACATGGTTTCAAAGCTATGGCAAAATATGATCACCTTATAGGCAAGAATATTTTGAAATTAGAGAAAAGTTACTATTTGGGATCAAATTCAGAGAGAAGAAGTTTTGTGCTTTCACAAAGAAAAATTTCGATACAAATTCAGTGATACAAATTCTCAACAGAAATAACCCACTAGATTGTGCAGAAAAGACATGGACAGAGTTCAGCTTGGTCTAAGATTTTCGAACTGAATTACAGTGAATCAAGTTCAGATCTTCCTTTGAGATTTTCGGATTATCTTCTGGGTTCAGGTCAAAATTTCAGGAGGTTGAGAAAGGATCATATTACAGGTTCGGAGAAAATCTCAGGGACATAGTGGTTCGGTGCTAGTTTATAGTGCTACTCAATAATAAGTTTACAATGATACAGTGGCTCAGTTCAAGTACCAATTATAGTAGATGCAATTTGGATGATGCCACAGTTCAGTGTTTCGGTGTTTTAAGAGATAATGTCTCGATTTAAATGTATGGTGCCATTCTCCGTAATCATCAGCATCAAATGGAAGATCACAGGAAGGTCAAGGGACTACATTTTGGTGTTATATATAGGTCACAGTACAGTGATGTATCACTGTGGTCTTGATGTTGCTACAATGATAACCTTACATGAACATGTTCTTGTGTGAAATTGCAGCATGCTGCAATCAAGGATTCTTTGGGTTCAATCTACCACGTCATGTCCTAGTGCAAAGTAGTGCAGAAAATAGAAGATCATCATAAGGTGGATAAAAGAGCAGCATCACTATACAAGATCTCAGACTTGGTCAAGGAAGGATATTATCTAAAGACTAGGAACCGAGCTTTCCTAGGACTGGTACAGAAAAGTGCAGAAAATAAGGCTTTATCATCATTACAACAAAGATCTAATCCTTACCCTTGAAGAATATCATTCGAAGAGAAAGCACTAACACATATTTTCTCCACCATCAAAGAAATCAAGATGAAGACTTTATCTTCACTTATCAAGTAAGTATCTTTCATTCTATAATCAAATTTTGTTTAAATGACTTTGCTTTTGCAAGAGAGATATATAATCTGGTTGGGTTACCAAGATTCCTTGCATGAGGAGAATAGTCACAGTCCTTGAAGAAAGTAAGGTTATGTCACTTAGACCAGATTTATACAAAATTGAGGTATCAAAGAATGAAGGGATATCTTCATAAGATCTTAACTGTGAGATATGGAAAAGATGATAAGATGGAAAACGTAAAAAATAGACAAGAAAAAATACCTCATTCAACTATTGGTCTCTATACTAGGTGGAAAAAGACAAATCAAGGGCAAAAATGTTGAAGGATAAAAGACTCAGACATTTGCAGAAGGAAAAAGGGAAGTTGAGGAAATTACAAGAAATATGGTCCTAAAGGGACAATCTCAATAGGAGTAAGAAAAGAAGATTAAAGAAAAAAATCACGCAAAATTATGAATAAGGAATTAATTTCTGTTGGAAACAATGTAGCATCTTGATCTAAACATGGCAAGAACTCCTAGTTTTTTATTCTAGTTTCGTTAGACCCTCACTTGGTTGATTCTGGTTCTAGTTTTCAAAACAGGGTATCAACATACCAAATGTTGAAAATACTCTTGAACCTAATAATAATGGATGAAATCCTATATTTATTAATATTAAACTTGGCATGGATGGTTGGGGCCTAACCCCAAAGGACTAGGATGACCCACCACCCAATGCTAGGATTTTTAGTCTGGAATAACACTTAGTTAGTATTCGAGGGAAAATTAAACCATGATGAGGTTTAATATGGAGGATCTAGAAATTATAAAGGAAATGAAAACCCTTATTAAGAAATATAAATCAGAAAAAGGTCAGCCAGAAAGAGATGCAAGCTAAGATAGAGAAAAGGAGAGAGATTCTATAGAAATGTAGCCATAATTTTCAAGGTTCCTCCTCTAACTCTATAATTGTTAGGGAACACTTTAGACATGTTTCTCCCATTCATGAAAATCATCCCACAGTTTCACTTTCAATTCCACAAATGAGAGAGTATTGTTGGTTTTCTTCCACCTTCCTCCACCACTACTAGATGCACTCAGCGCACCATTGAAACCATTGGAATAAGTACAAGGAATATGTTATTGAGTACATGCCCAAATTGTGGTATGATGAAGATATCCTTGTTGAAAATGCAGCAAGATGATGGAGCTTAGTGAAATGAAGTCGCCTTCACTAAGTGGGCCCGCAGGCGAATTCTGGTGCAAAGTCTATTTTTAGACTATGTCTATTTTTAGACATATGGAGCATGGTCCAGGGGTTGCAGTATGTTATTCTTGGAGTATTGGTAATGTTGGTAAAAATAGATGGACCTCTATTTTTAGACATATAGGTCGAAGTCTATTTTTAGACTGCCTATCCTAAAAATAGGGAAGTCAAATATTATTTACCTTAATAATATTTGGACTCTAAACTTCAGTTTACTCTCTTGGAGCACTTCAGTTCGAGCTACAGAAGTGGCTCATGCATCTGACAGAGGAATTACGCTATTCCTAGGGGTTTGGTGAGCTCATGCATGGTTGAATTCAGTTAGGACTTCAGTGGCAGAAGTTTGGTGGAGTTAATGGGACAGCTAGTGGAGTTGTGTTCAGTTTAACTTAGTTGAACTGGTTGAGATTAGTTTAACTAGCTAATCAACTAGTTATGAGTGGAGTGAATTAAATATTATTTAATTCATTAATTAGTAACTCATTATTCAGCTCAAGAACACATCAGTTCACTACAGTGCATGATCAGTTCAGTGGAGACCAGTGAAAGAGGTAGATGAAAGGGTGGAGTTAGCTATCAGTGGCGACATCAGTTGTGCATGAGATTTGCACCACACTTAGAGGAATTGCCCATGATGATTGCGCTGTCAAGCCAAGGACATTCGAACCTTGGATCTCTATATAGACAGGCCTGGATTGCGCAATAGAGGCAAGGCAATTGGCGGTGAGTTTTGAACCAGTAACCTGTTCAAAACTGAGCTAGTTTGTGTGTAACTTCATGAGAAAGTACTGAGTACTTGTGAGGAGTATTGTACTGATTTTGTTACATGTTTTTCTCAATTATAATATACACAATAGCTGCGGGGTTTTCAGCTATAAGCTTTCTCCATACATACTGTGTTAATGTGTATGATGATTTGATGTGCTATCGCTTGATTTTATTTCCGCATGTGTGATGATCTGAGTGGAAGAGATTATGTGTTGCATATAAATTCGAATTGTATGTGATCAGGATAGTCTCGGTGGATAATTAATCATTATTCAGCAAATTTCTACATGGTATCGGAGCTATTGAAGCAGAGATTGATCATCACGGTGATTACAAACTTATTTCGGTAGACAGAGTCTGCATGCGGGCCAGGTAGCCTCCGGATTCATCTTTCTTCGGAAAGTGAAAGGTCTGGTAAACACCACTTGCAGTCAATCTCTGTGCTAGAAATAATTTGTTCTCACAGATCTAGAGCGGTTGAGCTTTGAGGTGGAATTCGAAATTTTGTAGCAGTTTTGTTTTCTTGGTGCCAGTGTTGAAAATGTCTTTCAACGGTTTGCGACTCGAATATGCTCTTGAAGGCAATTCGAATTATGTTGCATGGAAGGATCGCATGGAAGCAGTATTAGA
The DNA here is from genome assembly GCA_034641835.2 of Pinus albicaulis. Classification (NCBI taxonomy): domain Eukaryota; kingdom Viridiplantae; phylum Streptophyta; class Pinopsida; order Pinales; family Pinaceae; genus Pinus; species Pinus albicaulis. Next base: position 771,656,406 of record CM076577.1, on the reverse strand, counting down.
AGATAATGGTCTGAAGGAGTTCGTAGATACGGATGTCCAAAAGCCCACTGATGCAGCTGAAGTCGAAGCATGGCAAAGGAAGATGGCGAAATGTCGAAGGATCCTGTTGGAGGGCGTCAAGGATCATATTGTATCCAGCCTGCATGGAAAGGCTACTCCATATTTAATGTGGAAATATTTGACGGATCTATTCCAGAGTAAGAGCGACCAAAGGAAGCTGGCGCTCAAAGATAAGCTCAGGAACATCAAGATGGAGAAGGGCGACAGTATCGCCAAATACCTCACGAAGTTCACTCAATGCAGAGATGAGATGGGAAGTGTGGGGGTGACTGTCGAAGACGAGGACATGGTCGACCTGGATCTCCTTGGTCTTTCGAAGGCTTGGCACTCATATCAAGATAGTTTCAATGGTCGGGAGAAGCTGCTGGGATGGGAGCGCCTTTGGGCGGATCTCATGCAGGAGGAGATAAGGAGGACTACTCGAGATGGATCTTCATCAAAGGGAGCTGATGAAGAAAATTGCGCTTTGGTTGCCAAAGCAAAGAAGGGGAAGGGTAAGAAAGCCTCTCATTCTGGTGCAAAGGGAAAGAAGCAGGATATGGCGAAAGTGAAGTGTTTTCACGGCCATGATCACGGACATTATGCTACCAATTGTCCAAAGAAGAAGAAGAACAAGCAAGCGGGAAGATCTGCAGATGGAGAAGCTTTGGCTTCACAGTTAGAGCTTGACTTTTCACTGATCGCATGCTTGGTTTCAAGTGTGTTGGGATCGGTGTGGTTCTTGGACAGCGGTGCGTCATTTCATATGACGGGATATCGGGATTTGTTCTCAGATTTGGAGGACAAAGATTTGGGTGTGCACATCGAGATGGGCGATGATGGTAGATACAGTGCGACTGGTATCGGTACCATATCCTTTCAGAGGGAGTCTGGTAAACCCTTTGTATTGAAGGATGTCATGCATGTACCTGGATTGAAGAAGAACTTGATCTATGTGGCGATGTTGGAGGATAAGGGGTATGATGTGGTCTTCAGCGAAGGAAAAGCCTTCCTGCACAGTAAGACTACTGGAGAGACCCGGAAGATAGGGGTTCGAACCAAGAACCTTTATCAGTTGCAGGTAGATGGTTACGCAGCAATGGCATGCAAGGCGGAAGAAGTGGTGAGCCGGGATGATGAGGGCGAACTATGGCACAGGAGATTGGGCCACCTTCACCATGGAGCTTTGAAGATCCTGCAGCAGATTTCTATTGGGCTTCCTAAGGGCACTCTTGCGCAGTCAGATCAGTGCAAGGGGTGTACCTTGGGGAAGTATGTGAAAGCCACCTTTCACGAGAAGGATAGTCGCGCCACGACGATCCTTGAGAAAGTTCACACAGACGTGTGTGGTCCTTTCTCAGTTGCTTCGACAGCAAAGCACAAGTATTATGTGATCTTTGTTGATGATTTCTCTCGAAAGTGCTGGATCTTCTTCATGCAGAAGAGGAGCGATACATTCGCGAAGTTCTGTGAGTTTAAAGCACTGGTCGAGAAGGATTCGGGGAAGAAGGTGATTTCTCTAAGGAGTGATAACGGTGGTGAATTCATCTCGGCTGAATTCAAGGATTTCTGCAGTGCAGAAGGGATTCGGAGAGAGCTCATCGCACCCCATAACCCACAACAGAACGGGGTGGCTGAGCGGAAGAAAAGAACGATCGTGGGTGCTGCACGGGCGATGTTGCATGATCAGGGCCTACTTCTTCACTTGTGGGCTGAGACATGCAATACAGCAGTGTATGTGCAGAACCGTTGTCCTCACAAGGTTCTCGGCATAAGTACACCGGAGGAGGCTTATTCTGGCAAGAGGCCTGATATTTCCCATTTGCGGATTTTTGGTTCTTCTGTCTACATGCATGTGACGAAGGATGCGAGAAGGAAGCTGGATCCAACCGCTGAGGTTGGAATATTTTTGGGGTACACTGATACACCTCACAACTATCGGGTGTATTTGTCAGACATTCGAAAGACTATTGTGCGACGGGATATAAAATTTCAGGAGGAGAAAGCCATGCAGTGTTCGCTTGAGAGGGAGCTACACTTGCATGCAGATGAGGAGCTGTTAGTTCCTAAGGAGGAGCTTCCGGATGTGGATCGGCCACAAGAGGAAGTTCAGGAGGTGGAAGAAACCACCCATGCAGCGCCAACCATCAGAGGGCGCATGCGCACTACAGAAGCTGAGCGACTGGCTCGAGATGCAGAGAAGGTTGTAGGACCACCTACGGCACAGCGCAGACAGAGGCAGTCACCGGATCGGTACACTGGATACATGGCTCTTGTGAGTCAATGTGTCGTGACGGAGCCATCCTCTTTTGAGGAAGCTGTGGAGGAACCCGCATGGGTTGATGCCATGATCGAAGAATATGATTCGATCGTCAGAAACAGTGCATGGGAGATTGTCCCAAGACCGGTAGGGAAATCAGTGGTGGGTTCGCGATGGATCTACAAAGTGAAGCAGGCGGCTGACGGGAGTGTGGAGAAGTACAAGGCGAGATTTGTCGCCCGTGGCTTTTCACAGATCGAGGGGATCGATTATGAGGAGACTTTTGCACCTGTCGCAAGGTACTCTTCCATACGGACGATCCTTGCTCTCTCAGCGCAGATGGGGTGGCACATTCATCAGATGGATGTGAAGACTGCGTTCCTCAATGGAGTTATTGAGGAGGAGGTGTACATAGAGCAGCATGAAGGTTTCGAGATCTTCAGCAGTGAGTCGCATGTGTGCCGACTCAAGAGAGCACTGTACGGGCTGAAGCAAGCACCTCGTGCTTGGTACACTCGGATCGACAGCTACTTCACCGGGCTTGGATTCTCCAAGAGTGAGGCGGATCCAAACCTGTACCAGATTGTGGTGGAGGGGAAGCTGTTGATCATCGTACTGTATGTAGATGATCTGATTTTTACTGGCGATGAGCAGTTGATACTTTCATGCAAGGAGGATCTTGCACGAGAGTTTGAGATGAAGGACTTGGGCATCCTTCATTATTTCCTGGGATTGGAGGACTGTTTGTTTCTCAGGGCAAGTATGCCCGGGAGATTTTGGAGAGGTTCAACATGCAAGGCTGCAAGCCTGTTGACACTCCTCTTCCTGGTGGTTGGAGGAAGGAGGATGCTACTTCGACGGAGGTAGTGGATGCCACTGTCTATCGACAGTTGGTGGGGTCGCTTATGTATCTGGTCAATACACGACCCGATATATGCTATGCTGTTAACCAGCTTTCGCAAGCTATGGTTAAGCCTACCAAGCTCTTTTGGAAGGCAGGAAAGCATGTATTGCGCTATATTAGAGGCACATCGAGATATGGTCTATGGTACAGACAGGAGGATGGAGCGAAGCTTTCTGGCTTCACTGATGCAGATTGGGCAGGGAGCCCAATGGACCGGAAGAGCACATCCGGAGGAGTTTTCAGCATTGGGTCGACAGCAGTTTCCTGGTATAGCAGGAAGCAGAGATCCGTGGCACTCAGTTCAGCAGAGGCCGAGTACATGGCAGCTAGCTTTGCTGCATGTGAGGCTATTTGGATGAGGAAGATCCTCGCAGGTTTGTTCAGGTTGCATTTGGAGCCTACAGTGATCTACTGTGATAACCAGAGCTGCATCAAGCTCTCGGCTAATCCAGTATTTCATGATAGGTCCAAACACATCGACATCAGGTACCATCATATCAGAGATTGTGTTTAGCGGAGAATCATGATGCTTTCATATCTTCCCACGGAGGATCAGGATGCCGACATCTTGACGAAGGCGCTCACCAGGAGCAAGTTCGAATTCCACAGAGGCAGGATAGGGGTTGCAGATAATCCATATCTTGCTGAGAGGGAGTGTTGAAAATGCAACAAGATGATGGAGCTTCGTGAAATGAAGTCGCCTTCACTAAGTGGGCCCGCAAGCAAATTCTGGCGCAAAGTCTATTTTTAGACTATGTCTATTTTTAGACATATGGAGCATGGTCCAGGGGTTGCAGTATGTTATTCTTGGAGTATTGGTCATGTTGGTAAAAATAGATGGACCTCTATTTTTAGACCTATAGGTCGAAGTCTATTTTTAGACTACCTATCCTAAAAATAGGGAAGTCAAATATTATTTACCCTTAATAATATTTGGACTCTAAACTTCAGTTTACTCTCTTGGAGCACTTCAGTTCGAGCCTTGGAAGTGGCTCATGCATATGATAGAGGAATTACGCTATTCCAAAGGGTTTGGTGAGCACATGCATGGTTGACTTCAGTTAGGACTTCAGTGGCAGAAGTTTGGTGGAGTTAATGAGACAGCTAGTGGAGTTGTGTTCGGTTTAATTTAGTTGAACTGGTTGAGATTAGTTGAACTAGCTAATCAACTAGTTATGAGTGGAGTGAATTAAATATTATTTAATTCATTAATTAGTAACTCATTATTCAACTCAAGAAAACATCAGTTCACTACAGTGCATGGACAGTTCAGTGGAGACCAGTGAAAGAGGTAGATGAAAGGGTGGAGTTAGCTATCAGTGGCGACATCAGTTGTGCATGAGATTTGCACCACACTTAGAGGAATTTCCCATGATGATTGCGCTGTCAAGCCAAGGAGATTCGAACCTTGTATCTCTATATAGACAGGCCTGGATTGCGCAATAGAGGCAAGGCAATTGGCGGTGAGTTTTGAACCAGTAACCTGTTCAAAACTGAGCTAGTTTGTGTGTAACTTCATGAGAAAGTACTGAGTACTTGTGAGGAGTATTGTACTGAGTTTGTTACATGTTTTTCTCCATTATAATATACACAATAGCTGCGGGGTTTTCAGCTATAAGCTTTCCCCATACACACTGTGTTAATGTGTATGATGATTTGATGTGCTATCGCTTGATTTTATTTCTGCATGTGTGATGATCTGAGTGGAAGAGATTATGTGTTGCATATAAATTCGAATTGTATTTGATCAGGATATTCTCGGTGAATAATTAATCATTATTCAGCAAATTTCTACAATCCCCTTCAATAGTTCCTACTCAACTTGTTATCAATCTACTCTACAGTTCATAGTTGTTGTTAGTAAGAGCTTCAAAGGCCATTTTTATAGATTAAAAAAAAAGAAATGTTTAATCCATAAATGACTAGTTTATAGAGATTGAAAAATCATGGGGAAAAAAGGGAGGTTTTTTCTCAAATTCATGGAATGATGGAAAGTCTCTTACCATGATTAATTTCCTCTTTTATTTTCACACAAGGATCCTTGTTTTTGATATCAACAAATGCATCTAACTGGGATTAATATGCAAACTTGTTATTTCAGCTATGAAATGTGATTGTCCTCAAGCTGGGTGTGGAGAATGTTGTTTAGGTTATCATCGATAATGCTTCTAACTATGTTGTTGTTGGTAAGAAGTTGGGTGGAAAAAAACCCAACCACACTACAAACTCCATGCATTGCAACTACCTAAACTTTGCATATTTGGTGTCTAATTACTTGGATTTACATTGAAGTCCATGAATATGTATTTTTTAATTATTTTTTTAATATTTTATGTTGTTTTTAGTAAATTTGTTCAAAAACTAGTCTATATGGACCACTTTCTTGTTTTGGTTTGGTAGAACCCTTAAATAGTTGATTTTGGTTGTGGTTTTCAAAAAATTGGTCTCACCATATCAAAAGCCAATAAGCCTATTAGACCTACCAATCATGGATGGGAACCAATTATTGTTAACCCTAAAATTGTTGTGGATGATTGGGGCCTAACCCCCAAGGGCCATGGTGATCCACCACCCAATGTTGCTTTATGTTTATCCCAAACCTTGAGCCATTATACTTTCACATACTATAGGTTTTGAAGGATTTGGTAAATATTGTTATTGTTTAAGGGGTGTTGGATAGCCATTTGTGGGAACTTTTCTTTAAGCCCAATCAATTTTCAGAGGGTGTGTTGAAATTTGGAGTAGCTTTGGGATGAACTCCCCCAAGAGAAGCCGAACTACCCCAAGGAGAAACAATCTTGACCCAAAGAGAATTTATTTGGATAAAGGAAAATAATTATTAATAATGTGTTCAAATCGACTTGGTATTCCTCCTATCATTTAATGTAGCATAAAATTTATTTGGGTGAGCAATCATCAAGGTGAATATATTTAAATATTCTCGGGGGAAAATTAAAAGAAGCTTTTCGTAAAATTCAACCTCACAAATGAAGGGTCACATTGACACCAAAAGGCACCCCTTGATTCCTCCATCTATTTTTATATATAGAAGGCCTTGGAGCTCATTTAAATCATATTAACTGCATCAAACAAAAGTTAAAAAGGGCTTCTGAGGTAGCCGCAGGATTGAGAGCCCTAGCCGAAGTGGAAAAAGGAGAGTTTTTGTGTCTATGGTGTATGATCTGATTGGTCGAGTAAGGAAGGAGGCTAGCCAATATTGTTTCGAGTATTTCTGGGCATATTTGGCGACACAATCTCTGTGAATAGGATGCATACTTTATGTGTCTTCAAGGTAATGATGAGCCCCTATGGTAACCTATTTGGAGGGTTGTAAGGCATGTCTTGGAGCACCAAATCAAGGCAAGCAACAAGATGAGTTTGTGGATGATTATGTCCATGCACGAGGGTTGATTTTTATTGGTAATAGGGCTGCATATTCTGAGTTGGTTGCCAGAGGGTCGAGCCCTAAATTGGATCAGATCTGAGGTCATTCAATGTTGGAACAAACCTATGTCTAAGGGCCAAATTTTCTAGTGAAACAACGTTGAAGATAAGGTCTGTTTGCAAGAGGTATGTAAGCTAGAATTGGCATTTTAGCATTAGCTACAAGAAGCCCTAACCAAGGCTGAATCTTTAGAGATTAAAAGTGTGCACAAAGCCAAGCTTTCGTGAGCAAAAGTTAATGTCCTCAAGGGTAAGTAATTGTATTCTATTTCGATTATTTGCTAGAAGATATGGTCTTCCCTTGTATATGTTTGAACAATAATGTTAAGTGACCTAATTATAGTGAATTTGGAGGCTTTTTAGAGGTTTCTTGGTGTGCCCTAGTACTGTGAACTAGGGAAAACTCGATACAATTAAGTGGACAAAGTATTAATACAATTAAGTGGAAAAAGTATTGCACAAAGTATTGCACGAAAAGGGTTGGTTGTCAAGCCCTTATTCAATGGCTAGATGAATAACGATGGCTCGAATGCTCAGCGGCGACAACTCCAGTCCAAAACGACAGCTCTAGTCTGCGAAAACGCGAAAACGACAGCGCCAAAATGAAAACGACAATGCAAAATTTCGGGCGAGTTAAGAATTTTGGGGTTTTATTATAAGAATAAAACTCTCGGACGAGAGTTAAAAAAACTCTCGTCTTAGAGTCTTCCCGAGAGTTTATGTCAATACAACTCTCGAATGAGAAAATACTTAACTCTCGTTCGAGAGAATTTTAACTCCGGTCAAGCCCAATCAAAATCTCGAGCGAAACATTAAAAATCACTTGGACGAGATTTTTAAAAACTCTCGGTCGAGAAATGGAGTTGATTATTTTCTCGGATAAGAAATTAAAAATTTCACCCAAATTCTAGCCATCCGCCAAAAAGTGTTTCCCAACTTCGATATTTCACCCTAGATGCCTTTGCAAGGGATTCTTGATATGACAATGGGATGAAGGGTGTCCAAGGAAAAGAGTATAGCACCAGGGGATAAGATCAAGGCAAATTCATCGAAAAATTTCTAAGAATTCAGGTCTAGGGAGATGGGAATAATGAGGGAAGCACTAGATGAGTCTAAAGTTGAGAAGCAAGGACCATCTTCAACCGCAGAGAGGAGGGAAATGGAATGGATGGGCCAGGACAACGCAATTGGCCATAGGTGATTCTAAAACAACCCAGATTTACAATGAATATCAAGAATAAATAAAATCCAAACAAAAGGAAGGAGGGGCCTATTAAAAACAGAGCACAAGGAAAACCCATAGATGCTTAATACAATTGAAACCCAAGTTGCAAAGGCTATCCTGAACTCAATTTTTGTTGACATCAAGAAGGGTCCCCGAGAGCGAGTTCCACTAGTTGACCAAGATGCAAGGGTGGGGGATCCAAGGCCTCATCCCACATATGTTAAGAGTTTTATAAGTCACTTGGGACTCATTATAGAGCCTCTTAGTGCTCAGGCTTACATAAGCCACTACGAACTCAAGGGGAAGAGACCAAGACCAGATTTTCAATGGGGGCGAGAAGGAAATAATCTCTACCAAAAAACTATGTTAATGATGGTGAGAGGGGGCCCGAACCAACCCTGATATTTAACCTTGGAGAGATGTCCCTCCCACATGGTACCCATCTAATTACAATTAAGATTATGCATGCTTAAGCTTGCCAAATTCATCACAGTGAAAAGTGGTGGAGCAAAACAAGACAAGTTCCTTTGTACTAGGTGGGGAGGAGTGTGGGGAGTTAATATAATCTCCCATGCATGCATCACACTTTTAGCATGCACCATGATGCTAACCAACATAGTTCCTAAAACTTTGATTTTATTTTTTCTCATGTTCCTTGGCTTATTCACATGAGGGCGATGTAAGAAGGGTAGCATGGGATAAGAAGATGATATAGGGGAACTAAGGGATTGTGTGCAAATCCTTGAGACCATTAACATCCTTTTGACGCACTTCTTAGAGGCAGGCTAGATTGGCTTAATAGTCGGCCTCTGATTTTTAGGTTTTAAGGATATAAGAGAGATATTTTGAAGAAAAGAGGCTCAAAACACAATTTATCCTTTGGAGAAGTTTAAGGATATTTTCCTTTGGGTAGGAACCATTAGTCAAGTGTTGAACCAAAGAGTCGCCCATGATTGTTAGATCTAATATTCACATGTCATAGGCCAAAGATAGACCCAATAGAAGACCATATATTTGTGCTTGATTGTTGGTTTTCCTACCAAGCCCCCAAGAGTATTTGGCAATAATTTTTCCTTTGAGATTAGAAATAATCCCTCCCCCTCTTGCCACCCCTTGTTTTGTAGGTGTTATTAATATTAATAAGTAATTATATAAATATTTTGTAAGTAGTAGTAGTAATAATAATAATAAGAGATATGGTATATTAATTAGTTTTATTAATTATTTAATATGAAAATATATTTTTTATGTTTATTATTATTATTATTTATGTTGGCGAAATTGGCAACTGGGTGGTCCTCGTACTTGTGTGACACTGGGTCGATTCCTGTTTGCTACCATTATAACCTCCAACTGCAACCTTACAGCCCCCTGCACTACACATAGCTAAATTGAGGTTTGAAGTTGTGAAATGCACAATGGCACAAATGCTTTAACGACACGTTCGTTGGCGAACATGTCACACCCTTGGGGACTCTTCATTTGTATTATTATAATATGATAAAAATGATAATATCAAAATTAGTGTTATAACTAACAAAAATAATTAGGGGGATAATTATATTAGTATAATATTATTAATTTGGTTAGTTTAATTATAATATTTATTAAATGTCCACTGGGTCTTGGATAGACGGTGATCGGGTGATCTATCAAGGCACTCCTTGATGTCAAGCCATCAATTCAACTCACCTCGATCAACTCGCCTCGATCGGAGTAATATATTAGACATGATGATGAAAATGTAGTCCTACCTAGCATAAAAAAAAATTATAATATTTATTAAAAAATCATGATTATTAATATGTTAAATTTTTTATTAATATTTATAATTATTAATTAGTTAACGCTATTAAAAATATTAGTGTTAATAATTATAATAAAAACAATATTATTAATATTAATCTTAATTTTACTACCATTAATATTATTGATATTAATTTTTAATATAATAAGATAACTAACACATAAATTAATATTGAATATTAAAATAAAAAAAATTGACAATCATTATATTAATCTTCATTTTTCTAAAAAAGTCTTGATTAATAAATAATAACTTTCAAAATTTACCATATAATAATAATTTTAACTATTAAAATATGGGTATATTTTAATTTAATAAAACCAAGTCATTTTTCATTACGTTGAAGGCATTATGAGAGTTTGAGTTCGGGACACTGTTCAACAGTGTAAAAGTGGGTACTTCACCTTCTACTATTTTTCATTATTTTAATAATATTTTTTTCCCTGCCTATCACGGTATTTGTGGACCTACTCAGTCATCACAAAACATTCGCAAGTATTTGTGGACCTGCTCCGTCGTTGCAAAACATTCAATGAGCGCGAGAAATATTCAATATGAAACTGTCTGAGCGCAAGCAATATTAGATATGAAGAATCTCAGTCGGATATTTGTACAATGCTCGACGAGATTGCGTTGTGTATATACCCAATTTGTTGGATTCTGGCATCGAGGCCCTCTTGGCTTCTGTGATATACCTAATTTGCTGGATTCTGGCATCAAGGCCATTACCAGGATTTGTAAGAGGATTAAATCTCTTAGCCTCGGGTATTGCATGAATTTGTCTGATGTTGCCCTGGATTCACTGAAAAATTGCAAGAATATCCAAAATTTGTGTTTAAATGGCCTTTTCAAAAATTGAGTTTTTCACTCAGTCTGGTTTGTCAAGAATAGGCGAGAATTGTCGAACGCTTCGGAAGGTCTCATTCGTCTTTGATGATTCCATCGAAATTACCTTGGTCCTTAGGTCTCTGGCTATATATTGCCTCCATCTGCAGGAATTGCCTTTGAACTTCGGACATGGGGACCTAAGGGAGTTATCGAGGTTATCAAATCTGATTACGGTGTGTATTACTGTAAATAATGTGCAAGAATCGTGTTCTCCTGATTCGTTGGCAAGCATTGCTGCTGCAAACAGGGCTTGTAGGGGTCTGAAATAATTTCTATATTTTAATTCTGCTTTTCCTTTAAACGATTATGCTCTTACTAGGATTTTACAGAATTGTAAAAGCCTCTAGAAACTGTGCTTGCTAGTTCAGAGTTTGACAGAGGTATCTCTGCTGTGTATAATGGAATGCAAGGGTTGAGATACATGAAATTTCAAAGGCTATGGGTTCTACATTTATCTAGATCCAGTTGTTACAGATATTGTATGGGTAGCTGTATATAATCTAATCTTTTTTAATGTGTTCACATGTACAACTTAAACAATATGAAACAAAGTACCAATCGCCCATCTGTTGTCCAAGTGTCGAACTTAGGTGAAAGCGCTCAGCCAAATGTCTGAGAATGTCATCAAGCAAATGCCTAGGTGTTGAAAAAAAAATTATGAGAGACAAATCATAAACAGATGTATAATTTAAACAATATGAAACAAATTACCACACGCCCAACTATTGTCCAAGTGTAGAAGTTAAGTGAAAGCGCTCAGCCAAATGTCCGAGAATGTCATCAAGCAATTGCCTAGGTGTTGAAAAAAAAATTATGAATGCAGATCTTATGCGTATGCAGTCATATTGCTGATTGAGTATGGGCATTTTTATTTTAAGTTCAGCTGATTGAGAGACAGAAGTTCTGAGCCATTATAGATCGACTGTGGTTGTCTTAGATGCAAATGTTTCATCTTATGTCAACACCCAACAATATGTTATAGAATTATCATTGTAATTGGTTTATGGTCTAAAAGAAATATGTAGGCATCTGAGTTGTATAAGAATGAAGTGGACAAATTTCGCAGCAGATATAGGAAATGAATTTCGGGCTCAGATTCTCGGCAATTAGAGTTGAATCTCAAAAATCCAAAGCATGGGTTTTCCGCAGAACGGCCTCAATTAGATCACAAACAGGAATTTCTGCAAAATCAATTAGATCACACGCAGGAATTTCTGCAAAATCATGAATGGTTCAGATATTTCGTCGGTTTCTAAAAGATATACACCTATATTTTGTGTGTGGTCGAATGGGCAAGAAGCAAAAGCATTTTAAAGTTGTCTGCATTTCCTGGAAACATGGTTGAATGCTTTTCTTCATATCCTTTTGAATCTGAGAGTTTTATAGTTGAAAGAGACTCTTGCTTGTGGTGATCATGATTGAAATAGCTTTTGTAATCATGATTGAAATCTATCGGGACCTTTAATGGGATGAAAATGAGAATCAATACAAATCTCGAAAGGTCAATCAGGAAGGCATTTTGGAAAGGATTCAAAGGTATTTTGAGTGAGGAGAATGCTAAAGGTTATATTTTGATTCACCTTCCGTATAAATTAATAGTTTTTGCTTACCGAGAGGTTGTAGTTAGTAAGGTTCATGCGTACTATGTGAGTTAGGTTGTGAATAGAAACCAAGTGAGAGCAATTTTTGTTAGTTACGTTGCAAATGTCAAGCTACACCATTTGAATTCAGGGACATACAAATACAAACCTTCCACTCTGATAAAATTTCTTCGGCGTTCCTTTACACTGAAAGGTGCAAATGCTAGTTATAGATCTGTTATGTTTTCCTTACTAGGCGGACGATTTTCATAATTAAAGACGACAAACAATGGCTATGTCATTCATTATTTCACCAAAGTTTTACAATCATCTGCTTAATCTCGTACTCTGCTATCAGGGCTATATGAGAGTGAGAAAGAGCATAGGTGGAAGCAGGGATGGAATTTGACGTCCATTTTTCCGGTCATAAGGCATTTTGCACTTATTTGACGACTAGAATTCGTGTATTCCCGTTTTCCCTGACGTGCTAGGAAGGATGCAAGACGTAATTTCGACGTTTGAAATTTTTTCAAAAACGTTCTTACACCCTTTATTTTCCACTTACCAGTGTTTTTGCAACACGAATCCTCTGCGCAACTGCAAGGCTGGACTCAAATGGTAAGGGAAAGTTACTTTGTTGGCTCACTCAAAATTAGTAGTTTAATAAAGAAACCACCACTGATCATTATTGATATTTTAAAATTGGAATTAATCTCGTTTTCCCTTTCCTATTACATAAAGTTCACCAAACCTTCCTTTTACATAAGACACCAAAGAAATAATAAAGTCTGCGGCCCTGCGAACTTCCAATGTTGTGATTAGTGAAGCAATGAAAAAGTACCAATGTAGCACTAAAAAATTAGAATGCCAATCTGAGCCAATATGAAGCGGTGTTAATAGAGTTGGTGGCTTGGCTTCATGGTCAAACAGTGAATTGCACACGCACATGATAGAAGCTTTAGGCACTCGCACTCTCAAAGCATTCAGACTTATGCTAAGTTCAAGATTGGCTCCAAGCAAAACCAGCTCCAGATTTTAATTTCATAAGGTATGTCAAAGTTTGAACTGCTAGGGTAATTTATTTCTGTGAAATTATAGTTCCAAATTAACTCCTATTCCGTGAGCAATGTAATGTATTAATTGTAAGCAGATTTATTAAGAAAATTCAAACTGCTTTTGGCATGAATGATGACCATTTGTATATTAATTGATTTTCAAGAGTATTTGTATTATGTAGGCAACATTGGAAAGAAAAATCAAGACTTCATTTTATGTTTCCCTTATTTCCTTGGGACAAACATTAACCACCGTGGGGAAGTATAAAATCATGGATATTCATGTAAGTATAGTTATTAATGTAAGATCAAATTTAATTCTTAGCTTCACTAAAGAAATAGAAGACAAAGATCTAGCATTAACCATGACTCAGGTGAAAAAGTAGATGAAAAATATACAATCATCCAATGGAGAGGTAATCTAGAATTATCGAGTAAGATTGTTGGCTATGCCTTGAGACTAAACTAACTCTTAATACTTTTGAATAATCATCCATTGGAATTTAGTAGGAAAACCATAGTAAATCATTGTTCAATGGCCATGCAAAAATATATAAAAAATCATATTTGTTGGTTGTTTTTCATATGGTGGACCATGATGGGACCACTGAGAAGATGGGGCACTTTTTTATCATGGCAGTGAGATTTAGTAGAGTGATAGTCAACTTACCATTCCCTATAAATTTTCTAGTTCTTATTCATTCATTGAACTCTGATTCATTCCTACTGTTTTGATACACAATCCAATCCAATTGAGTCTTGCATTGAGGATGCCATTAGTAGGTTGTCAAGAAGGGGGGTTATCATGCACATGCACTCCTCTCTTCTTGGTATCTTTGTAACTCTGTTCAGCCTCGGTTCTATATTTTTCAATGATCATAATAGTTCGTGATTATTAAGTTTCCATTCCGTCTCTCAAGAATTTTAATTCAATTATTATTAATTATTAAATTTTCAAAAAAATAATTTTAGTTATTATTAATTATTAAATTTTCAAAAAAAATAATTTTAGTTATTATAGTTATTAAAATTTCAATAGAATTATTAAACTTTCAATGGTACATCAACTTTCATACATGAGAAAATAGATACTAATAAATGGTACATCATGGCCTGATTAATTTCGCTCGACAATTTCAACTGCTTGCCACAACTGTTATAGCATTTAGTCAATACTAATCATAATTTCTGCACACAAAGACTATTGCTCTGGAAGCGTGAGATTTCTTTGGCTTGTTATTCTTATAACGACATAGACATAATTAATAGAGAGATCCACGACAAAAGAGGATCTATCACTTAGTCTCTACTACTCAGCGTGATTTTGTGAGAAATAATACAGAGGCTGATTGCTCTGCGTGCCTTAGCTTTCTTTGGCTCGTTATTTTAATCACAACAAGAAAAAAGCGCACTGAGGATCTATTCTCAGTCCAATTATGCAATTTTTATAAGAAACATATTATGCAATATTAATAAGAAACATAAATTTGTTGCAATTTAGCGAAAGCTCATTCATGTTTTTTTCTTTGTATTGGAAGGTTCCTTTCTTGTTGAAGTAATCTTCAGTGGATCATAGTATATATTGAGGAAATATGAGTTTGACAAGAATTAGTTATTCCTCCAAAGTCCTTCACACAGATATATCACACTCCAAAATTCAAAAAAAATGAAGGAAAGCGTTTAAATTTTTTAATCAAACCTTTATTGCTGAAGGGTTAATTTATTAGGAGAACATCATTAATGAAAAGCAAAATTTTAAATGTAACGTTTCTTGACGAGAAGCATAATGATCAAAACTTCAAAAAAAAATTATGTTACGAGTAAAGAGAAATCCAAATTCCAACCCGGGTGGGAAGAGTCATGTTGCACATCACGAATTACAATGTATTATGCAATAACATTGCTAAATTCTCAATCAATAAGATGAAAGATAAATATTAATAAAAATATTTGTAAAAAACAAAAAAACAAGTTAAACTTTATTTAATTAAAAAAGAAAATTATATATTTGATTTAATTAATAAGCAGTCACGGCAATATCAATTCTGTCAGCTACAGGATAATAATAATAAAAATTATACCATTAATATCATTATTTGTAATAATATTATTATTATTAATTTATTAATATAAATTAGATATTTACATTCTAAATATGGTTATAATATTATTAAAATGTTAATAGTATTATTTTTTTATTATTAATAGACAAGGTAAGGCTATACTAATAATTAAGTCAATAATAACATTGTCAATAATAATACTAATACCATTATTATTAATAATATTGTTATTGGTATAAATTAGAATTTAATATTATTTGGTATTAGTATTAATAATATTGGTATTATTAATAATATTGTTAGTGATATAAATTAGAATTTAATATTATTTGGTATTAGTATTAATAATATTATTATTGATATAAATTAGAATTTAATATTCTTATTTTTTATTTTTTTTTGTAAGTTGGACTATGATTTATTGATTGTACATAAATACTATATAAGAAGTTGTGGGTTGGGATGGCTAAAGGAGCTTACTTGATCCATGCTCTAATCTGTCTCCAAAATGTCAAACATAGGGGCTGCCCCTGACGGGTAAACCAACCCTTAAAAAGTCTGAGATAGTCATATTTAGCTAGATAATCTAAAACACTAATGTAAGCTAGAAAGACAGCATAAAGCATATAAATCCAAAAAAGGACCAGGAACCTTGAGAAGGAACTGTCAAGTCTTGTTAAAAACTTCATTCTCAGCAGGGTCTTCGTCCATAATCTGGTAGCCATACACGCGGATGATATCTTCTTCTTCTGCAGAAAGGATGTGCGGGGCCCTCGAAGGAGGAGGAGGAGGGGAGGTCACAACCGGGACCTCTGCGTCTTCATCCTTGCATCATATGCCATTGTCAGACATAATCCAGATACCCGTCTCTTCCGATGTAGGCATCTTCACAAGGAGATTGTTGGTCTTCCGTAGTAGAGGTGGTGTGGAGCGTGGAATGGTGGATTTCCTATATCTTCTATTGCCCGTGGTCGGACTAGGAGAAAAAGGTGAAAATCTCAGACCAAGGGATTCATCAGAGCCAGGGTTGTTGAAAGGGTGAGTCGGGGCAAAAGAGAAGGAGTCCGCAAAGGACTCAGGAGCCACCCCCAAGGAGCGATGGTCATTGCCTTGGTGCGTGCGAGCAAGGTGAACGCACGCACATGACCTTGAATGGGCTTCTGACGCTGGTGGGGGGGGCATAATGCAGCAGACGAGAGAGGAGAAGGGTGGCTCAGCTAAAGCACAGAGGGGGTGGAGGCAATGGCAGGGAGCTTAGGCTCTGAGAGCATACAAGATGTAGAGGGTGCCGATAGGAGCAAAAGGAGCCAAGACAGAGTGGTTAACGAGGCAAAGGGAGTGGTGATTAAAGCTCTAAGGAACATTAAAGGCGAACGATAAGTGCTCTAGATGGCGTCGGGAGGATTTGATGCCAACCACCTTATGGTCATTAATGATGGATGTCATAGTCTGTCATTGATTTGAAACATGCCAAGGATACTTGCCCATCCTGGAGAGTGTCGACATAGAGGACAAAATGAGTGTAATTTTCCAACTACGACGGTGTGGAAGAGTCTTCCACCTGAAGCCAAGCAAGGGCGAGTAAAGAGCTTTCACCATTGTCTGTGTGGCTATTAATACAGGAGTTCGGCCTTCCACTCATCATGCCCGCAACATTGGCGTGTGGAGGCCTCGTGTCAGACTTACGGCTCATAACACCCGTATCCGGTGAATTAACATTAAAAATATTGTTAAAAACAATATTACTAATATGAATACTAATATTATTAATACGAATATTGAAAATATTATTAATAGCTCCCCAAATCTCGTTCTCTAATTGTATACAAGAAAACAAGATAATCTTTCAAAATACAACATGCATTGATACAAACGAAATTTTGTAAATCATCATTAGAATAAATTATATATGAAAAGATGCCTATTCCAAGAACCTTATCTACTTCATCACAAGCTTTACATCATTTGAAAGATAGCCTCACAATTTTTCTCCTCAATTCTAAATTCCATAACATTGATACATATTTTAACTTTTGTTTTCCCTAATTCTCTTAGCAACAACCAGGTGAGTAGTAACTACTAGTTATAATAATCATTGATAAAAACCCAAACCAATAAAACAACTCTTATATCCACATAATCCAAATATGTGAGTAGATAACTAGTTATAATAAAACAATGATAAAATCCAAAACCAATAAAACAACTTTCCATCCCCATAATCCAAAGAACAATTTATCAAATTCTAGTAGAGGGAAGAACCCTTAGATTTGACAATCTCGATCTTCTCTAAGTAAATCTTTCATTTTGCCAATATATTCCTTGTTAAGAAGGCTCTTGCATTGAAACTACGCCATCTATAGTAGAAATCCATAATCTTTCATTATGTATAGACACTTAAAGTATTTAATTAACTTACCCTATAATGTCATATCCTTATAGTTGTATGTTGCCAATGGCTTAAAGCAAGTCACACGTGGGAAAGCCAATGAAAAATGAAAAATTTTAATTTTCTAGTGAAAAAAATGGTGTTCCCTATTACCTCTCTTTTAGTAGGGATATCCATTTTTTTTTACCACACCACTTGCAAACCTAAATGTGTGTGATTTATATCCCTATAAGGTCATGTGGGACAAAGTGTAAAAGTGTATCCTAATTCCCCTAGGTAGATAACCAATCTTCTTAGTTTCATCTTCATGGTGATTGGTTGTATGGCATTGCCAATAGTCATGGTAGGAAGTAACTCCCTGCATCTATGGACATTTGATTCATAAATTGTCATGGATATTCAAGTCAATAGTTTGTTACAACATATCTAATTCGAGTGACATGGCCTTGTCACTTAGTTAGATCAACAAATTCGAGTTTGTAGGCTTGGAGTACAGTGTGCATGTAGTGATTTATAAAATATAGTAATCTATTTCAATTATTTTCAGTTGAACTCAATTAACTAAGCTCTAGTCACTAATTGAGTTAGTTAAAGGTCAGTTGAGTAGTAGAGTTGATGTTAACTTATTGATCTCTCAGTTAAACTAGTCAATCAGCTAAAAATAGTCCATACATGCATGGAATTCGAGTTTCCTAGCTAGTGTGGAGGAAAAGGCACGTTGTAATTATCAACTGTATATTAGTTGAGTGTACAAGCTTGGTAATTAAGCAGGTGATCAATTCCTAGGGAATTGCGTAAGGAAATAGGGAATTCCCCTATTATTTAGGAGATCAATTTCTCCTAAATTGCGCAAGGAAATAGGAGGAAGATGGAGGCTTGAATTGGCTAAGCGTTGGCCAAAGCAAGACATTCATTAGGAGAACAATTTTACAGTGTAAGGTGTGCTTTAGAGTTGAAGACATTGTAATAGTTTCTCATTCTCATCTGGTTAATGAAAAGCAACAGAGGGGTTTTTCCCAGTTGGGTTCCCCTGTAAAGTATTGTGTTCTTGTGGTTTTGATGGTTACATGTCATTGCATGTGTTCCTAAATTCTTATGTCCATTCCGCAAAATTGTAGAGGAAATTTGAAATCTCTTGTTTTTAGTTCGAATTCATCAATAATAGAAAAATTCTATTAATTTCTACAGATTAAGTCCTCTAGGCCAAGCTCGTCTATTGACTTCAAACCCTGGCGCAAAATGGTTGACTTGTCTAGGTTTTCTAGGTGGGAAATCTTTGAAATACCTTTGTCTCTAAGAAATTCAATGAGTGGTTGAGGAAAAATGTGTCTCTCCCCACTTCCAGGCCAAGTATCCTTACATGTCCTCACCGTGCTACCATTGCCAATGTGCCAACCAAGACTCAATCTAATAAGCTCAAAAAAATTCAGAATGACCCTCTAGTTAACGAAAAAGTTTGATCGAGGCTTGTCCTCCCTTCTTATCAAACCTTCAAGAGTGCAGGGAGAAATATTTCAAGACTTTTCTTATAACTAGCATGAATCCATTTTAAATGTAAGTTTATTAGGCATTAATATGGATAAAATTTCTTAAGGCTTAATTTTTTAAAATCGTTTAATTTCATGCCATGTATATACTCCTTCATATTAAATGATAAAAAAATATGGCGTAAGAAATTTGATCCGTTTCGACACTTGAGAAATTTGACTTTAAGATTGTTCTATGGTTGTTATATTTTTGTTGTTTTTGTCATTTAACACTACATATGAACATCTCCATGATATTGGGTTGTAGAGCACCTCACTACTCTTGATGAAATAATTTGGAAGTTCTTTTCAATAATCAAATGGTTGATTATAAATTATTATGCTATATATAGAATTTCCTTAAAGCCATCACTTCTACAATGTTTTTGGTGGTTTCCCTTATGTAATTGTCACATATCTTCACTGGTTCCTCCATCATGTCTTGAAGGAATCATGTACTACCTACTTTTCTTTGGTTATGCTTTTTATTTTGTTAAAATAAAATTAATTTGTATATTATTTAGTTTCGATGTTTGATACTGAAATGAAAGCACACATGATATTACATAAATCAATATAAAATAAATTGAAAACCAAATTATATTAAGGATTTAATTGTGAAAATATTGCAATGTACATATCAATACACAATGGCTAGAAAGGTAGAGTCTAATTTAAACATTTTACAAACTTTCCATATAATTTGCAAGAGTCATTTATTTATTTATTTGTGGAATTAAAGATATCCAATGTTAACATTGCATGATCTAGTTGAAATGGGGGTATTTGAGGGTGTTAATCCCCCTATGGATTAAAAACAACAATTTTATCAATCCAAATTTGTAATTTGACACAGATTACATCGTAGGATTCTAGTGATGACAAACTAGGAAAACTCATTTATAAAAATTATAGCTTTATTTGAAAGGTTATAGCTTATTTATGAAGAAAGATGTGATAGCTACACTCATTTATAAAAATACCATAACCTAGAGTTGGAGACTCATTTTAATACAATATTGAGGAATCCTAGACCGTAAAATATTTAAAACATATACCCTCAATCTATAAGTTGAGGTGGAAGAGGTGGACCCTAAGAAACAATATTTAGTGATAAGAAAGTATTTGGTGGTGCTATAATCAAACATCACAAATAATCATTAATGGTGAGGAGTGTTGACAATCCATCCCTTAATTAGTTCACAAGTAGTATACGTAACATCCATCTAATAGGGAAAATGGCCTATTACATGATCCAGAAAACAGACAAAGTGAGGAAATGTGAGAAGAGACCCTCCTTTCATAACACACAATTGACCTCCTCTCATAAGATTACATCATTAGATTCTAGTGATGACAAAATAAGAAAACACAAATTTATGAAAATTATAGCTTTATTTGAAAGGTTATAACTTATTTATGAAGAGAGATGTGATAGCTACGCTCATTAATAAAATCCCTTAACATAGAGTTGGACATTAATTTTAATACAATATCTAGGAATTCTAAAGCGTAAACTATTTAAAACATATACCTTGAACCTAGAAGTTGAGGTGGAAAAGGTGGACCCTAAGAAACAATATTTAGTGATAAGAAATTATTTGGTGGTCTCATAATCAAAGATCACAAATAACCATTAATGGCAAGGAGTGTTGACAATCCATCCCTTAATTAGTTCACAAGTACCCTATGTAACATCCATCTAATAGGGAAAATGGCCTATTACATGATCCATAAAATAGATAAAGTGAGGAAATGTGAGAAGAGACCCTCCTTTCATAACACACAATTGACCTCCTTTCATAAGATTACATCGTTGGATTCTAGTGATGACAAAATAGGAAAACTCAAATTTATAAAAATTATAGCTTTATTTGAAAGGTTGTAACTTATTTATGAAGAGATATGTGATAGCTACACTCATTAATAAAAATCCCTTAACATAGAGTTGGACACTAATTTTAATACAATATCAAGGAATTCTAGAGCGTAAAATATTTAAAGCATATACCCTGAACCTAGAAGTTGAGGTGGAAAAGGTGGACCCTAAGAAACAATATTTAGTGATAAGAAAGTATTTGGTGGTCTCATAATCAAAGATCACAAATAACGATTAATGGCGAGGAGTGTTGACAATCCATCCCTTAATTAGTTCACAAGTACTCTATGTAACATCCATCTAATAGGGAAAATGTCTTATTGCATGTTCCACAAAACAAATGAAGTGAGGAAATGTGAGAAGAGACCCTCCTCTTATAACACATGATTGACCTTGCCATGAGTTAATACTTTATTTGGGTTTGGTACAAGCATGATGGGATATGTCGACACTGTGTCTAGCTTTCCTTAGGTATTGGCATTGGATTTTGTTGTTTGGTTGGGTGTATGTTTGTCTAATTTAGTACATGGTGACTCTAGTGCTCCTTAGTCTTGTTTCTTCATGGCATTTAACCACCACCTCAGAAGAATTTTGATGTCCTTCTTTTGAATTTCCTAGTTCAAGGCTCTTGGATTTTTTCTCTAAGTTTGGTTTCACAACATCTATTAGTTCCATGGTAGGGTTCCTGCCTATTTGGTGCTTTGGTTGTCTGTTATTTTCATTACTGTTAGTGTTAGGGGATTTATTCTAGTTTACTTTGTGTGTTTAAGTTTAACAATGTATTGGTACCAGCCCTTATTCACTATCATTTTTATATTGGAAGCTTAATAGTCATGAAATTGGAGGACTCCCCCTTCTACCCTATGACTTGGTTTATAATGATCGATTGGTGGAATACAAGGAATTAAGTGATACTAGGAGGGCTCTTTGATGCCACAAGGAAGAAATTAATGGTCATGATAACATCATATATTAAACGTAGAGAAAGTTACGATTTAGGAAAATACTACTAGCTCCTAAAAAAGCTACTTGTGTAGATTCTTACAAATAAACTTTGCAGTAATTTGACTTTACAAAACATTTGAGAAACATGTTAGCATTATAAATGTAAATCCACCAAGTGATGACTTCCTTTGACTTGCTCTTGAGTCGTGATATCTTGTCTATGATTCCTTTTATCTTGATTGAATCGTGATTCTTCCATTGAAACAAAGGAAGTCATATAAGAGTGGTCTCGAATGACAAACAACAAGATCAACTATGCCAAATTTTCCTTTATTTTTTAATTTAAAAAGGCCCATAAAAATTTAATGTCCCCTTCTTACTAAGGCCTTCGAAATGTAATTTAAAAAACTCAAATTAATTATAAAAATTAAAGTCATTTAAAAAATATATTTCTAATAAGGCCTTCAAAATGTAATTTAAAAAACTCAAATTAATTAAAAAAATTAAATTCATTTAAAATATGTATTTCTAATAATTCGATACAGGTAAGATATAAAAACTAAATTAGCTCAACATCAATTTCAAATCTCTTATGTTTTTAGGTTTACTAGCTTTGATAGTTTCACCCATTATTTGATAGTTTTACCCATTATCTTCGTGAAACAAAATGAGGCACATAGACTAAAGCTCACCTAAACACCTAGGTATAGGCTCCACCTTTTAGGAAAACTTTATACAACCTCTTTGAAATGTCCTAAACATTATCCTACTTTTTTATTTTAAAAAAAATGTTTGAATATAATGGGATAGTACTTGAATTTATGCATAAAATTAAGCCACATATTATTAAAAGTGTATTATTCTATTTTACATTATTGATATTATTTTGAACATGGGAAAGTATTTAGATTTATATGTTGAATTAAAGTTAGATGTTAATAATAAGTATAGGATTTTATTAGAGATATATTTAATGGTAATAATAAAAGATATTGGCTTTCTTGCCATACTAATTTTTCTTTACTCTTGAACTAAAACCTAAATTATTTTTTATTGATTAAGAGTTTGTCATTGTATGTTGTCAATTCAATGTTTATGAGTATCTCGTAAGAGTGAAAGTCAGAGTGAAAGTCTACCCTATTATAGACATTCAACATCTTATTGTACCTGCCGCTGGCAGGATACTACGCATCAAGTTTTGCTTGATAGTGACATTAATTCTGTTTGATTAGACATATCTCTTGAATTTTTGTATAGTTTGGCTATAGTTAAGTTTTAATAATTTTTTAATTTATTTTTTTTGCATCTGATTGGTGGATAGTTTCAACATGTTATTGCAAAATGCATAGATCTTAGTGTCAATTTCTATTGTTTATTGTTTAAAATTATTTTTCCTTGCTTTTTATTGGTTGAAATTATTCAGTTGTTATTGCCATTCGTCCTGCAATGCCGTCATTTCTACATGTTTCCTGTCGTATTTATAAATACATCTGTCCTGTCGTATTTATAAATACATTCGGTCTGATTATCACTCCTTCGTAATGTCTGACAGAGTGCATTCCCTAGACCATAGGTTAATTCGGAGTTGGTGCTAACTCAATTGTTAACATAATGGTTCGGGCCCACAGCATTCAAACGCTCGACCAATACAACGCTTGCTTTTAATCTTCGCACTTCAATGTTTTAACCAATAAATTTCTTAATTGTGGCAAACTCTACACTACGTGGAAGATAATCATAATCAAGGTTTCAAAACCCACAAAGCATATAGTAAGCTCTACTAATAAAACCCCACAAAGGTTTTATTTCAATTCGGAACCATATTGTAACAATTTTCTCCTCTTTTTATGGCTTCCTTTACTGATTGTAGTGGTATTGGTACCAAGTCGATTTAATGTCAGGAAATATCCGCAGCACGGCGCAGGCAGACACGTGCAGGTGTAGGATTGGCTCGCATTATTTGTTGGGCCGTCCGCGGATTGAAGTTCCGGACGCAAAATGTTATATGGCGCAATTCATAAACATTTTTGCATCACAAAAGCCGCTGACGTCAGCAGGCCCAAACCGGACCCGATATGGTTTATAGGGCATATTTAATTTCTCATCGCACGCACAAAAATTTCTGTGACATCAGCAAGTTTGCAACGCGATTTCGCGTTGTGGTTTGGTTTAATGTTCATTGAGTTCCGGCGGGCTCCACCAGGTCAAATGTTAAGGTTTGATAAGGTTTCGTTTGATATGTTTTAACAACACACTATGAATGGGTTTTAAGTTAAATATGTTTTATTATATAAACATATGTTTTAGCATATGTTATATGAACATATGCGAATGTAAAGTGGGCCCGACAGGTCTTAACATTAGTTTTAGTTTTAGTTTTTTTTTTATTATATAGTTTTGGTTCATATGTGTTGCGACACATTTAATAGTTTTTTTTTCATTTTGAAAAGATTTTATATACCTTAATATAAGTCCAACGCCAATATACAATATTCGGGCCCACATATAAAATAAACATATGTCAACGTAACAATGTTGACCATATGTTTGTTAAACTTGCGCGCCCATCCAATGGCTGGGACGACGTCGGATCGGTTTCGATGATCCGACGAAGAAAATTCAATATCGCGTGATTTAGCTGCACGAACGTTAATTCACAAAGGTTGCGCGATGAGAGTGGTTTTTCGAGACTGCTCATGGACACGTGTCACCCAGTTTATGAGATCGCGTTCTTTTCTTAAATACTACTTACTGCCCTTCTTGTTGCGCGATACTACCGGACTTAGACTCTAAACCGCGTTCACTTACTTCTTTGTTCTGCTACCTCAATTAACTCCGCATGCGGAGATTTAACTCAATTGTCATTGTTATGGTACCAACCAATTATCAGGTTCTTTACTATTCGACCTCAACCTGGAAATCTTGGTAAGGCAGAGGTTCATCTCTTGTCTACAGCTCAAACCATACCTATCAGCATTGTATAACGAATATGGGGTAACTCCATAGTATAAAACACGCCATATGAAACCCTCACGGCTTAATTAAAGAGACACCACACATGAATGTTGCCATACATAAACTCCGAGCTTAATTAAACAAAACCAACGCATCGTATTGACAATGCATATGGGCCCCAGCATGTCCCTAACTTACCTTTGGATTTAACACTTCGGTGTATCATAGCTTAAACATATATCAACTGCAAATCTGCAACCATATATGAAAGTTGGGACCCACAACATGCACGAATAACAATGTTACCGATGAAATAGGTAACCTGACCTCAAAACGGGAACTCTAGCCCAAAAACGCTCAAAAAACATGAAAAAACACCCCCCAAAAAAAAAATGTGTCTTCCAGAATGCACTTGTTTTTTTTCGAAGGTCAAATTTCAACATTTTCTAAAATTATGCTAAAAACAAAATTGTTTGTTGAAAAAATGATTGAAAAAACACCCCCAAAAAAAAAAGTGTGTCTTCCAGAACGCACTTGTTTTTTTTTTAAGGTCAAATTTCAACATTTTCTAAAATTATGCTAAAAACAAAATTGTTTGTTGCAAAAAGATTGAAAAAACACCCTCAAAACAAAACCAGTTGATGCTGGAATAACAAAAAAAAAAATTTGTGTCATAATTTTGACACTTGTGACAATGGAATTAAAGACAACATATTAGGACATTTTTTAAAATCGTAAATTCCTAAAAATTTTGATAGATGATGTTAAAGATAAACAAATACATGTCTGGAGGGCTTATAATTTTGAACAATTTTCATCCATGTTGTTAAACATAAAATATCTTGACTTTAAACAACCCCAAATTTGTAATTATTTTCAACCATAACCTTAAAAATAAAGGTAAATCTTAAGTGTTCAACATACTTGAACAATGAAATTATGGAGAAAATATAAGACTTAACAATTTAAAACAGAAACAAGTAAGAATAATTTTAATTTTAAAGAATAAAAACTTATCTTTTTTCAAATCTTAGAATAAGACAAATTTAAATATAATTTCAACCAAAACATAAAAATCAAGCATCAAAACAAAGTGTTATGTTTCAATGACGCATATAATTATTAAAACTTTTAAAAGTATCTTATACCAAATGGTAACAATACATAATATCATGGTAATATCACTGCATAATCTAAAAATTCAACATTAGTTTTTATTTTCTATTTTACTTATAATTAAAATATCAACATTGGTACATTGAATATAACATAAATTATTTTTGTAATTCATTGTTACATTGTCGATATTCTAAAAAAATGAATTCTTCATAATTAAAACGTATAATCCAACAAACATAGAAATGTCTCAGAACTTCATGAAAAATGAGATGGAAGTCAAAAAATTTATTTCAAGTTACCATGCAAACATCAATTACATAAAAGTGTCTTAGATAGTTATTCAAAATCAGCCATAGGTTCTGGCACACCATCATAATCTACATCTTCGGATGAATGGCTCGATGCAGATGAAGATGATCCATATTCTTCTCTTTCATCAACTATTGCTCCATCTGAGTCAACATGCATGCCCACCATTTCAGAGTTCAAAAGTCTTGTAGATCTACGTCTACATTCTGCAGAGTCCCATTTCAACAGTAATTGTTCTGGTAGCAATTTCTTCAAAATATTTATGGTCTGCAACCGAAGAGTTCCTCTTTTTGTCAAATTGAAGTCATACACAAGTATGTCAACATCCTCCAATTTTAAGACATCTGTGCGGCGACGATTTATATTTGCGCCCTTTCTTTTTCTCTTTCTGCTAATTCTTTTTTCCACTACCATCTCTGGCTTGTACACACCATTGAAAGGGTGGGTACTTGTGGCATACCAATGTACATCAACAGTTGTAATCTCTTCATTTTCATTAATGACCTTTATAACCTTGGCAATCCAGAATGGATAGCCAAGTGGATCTTCATCTGCTAACATTGCTATCATGCAACCCTCCTTAAGATCCTGCACAGAACCCCTGTAAAGGTCTTCCATGGCTTCACGTTGTGCACGTGATCTTCTAGAACCAATATAGATTTCTCTTTCCTCTACCTATGGGAAATTAATAATATCTTGAGGCTATTGTTGTTCAACATTGTGTGTTTCTTGATGTTCATGTTCATTTGGCATATTTTGTGGCCAAAAAAAAGGAGTCTTCAAAAGCGTATCCTCATTTACTGATCTTGAAATCATATCACTTTGATTGCTGAAAAAAGACTCCCACCAAACTGAATCAGCAACATCGAAGTATTCATATGTATCTCTAATACATCTTTTAATTTCCTCTAGACATTCAAAATAATTTATCTCTCTCTTCTGCCTTCGTGCATTATGGAGTTCGGAAACTGACTGTAATAACAATATCTTTGATGAAAACATTGGACGCTCTGGAATGAACTTCAAAATGCTAAACTTGATGATGGTCCCCATTCTTCAATAGTTGAATACTTCTTGCCCCATATAAGTGTTATCCCATCAATTTTTTTGATACGAAATTGATGCTGGAAGCTAATGTCGTTAAGTTTTTCAATGCATTTCTCCTCACCATGCGATCCAAAAATAAACCTTCGCATGTCAATAGTTTCTTCCAACACATGAAAAAAAGGCTCTGGAATGTACGATTTCTTAATACATTCAATTAATGATGGCAGGCTCCCAACACCTTTCCTCCTCAATGTTACTGAAAAACGATTGAACATTTGATCAATATGATCATGAGTATGCCCAACAAGAAGGAAACCAACCTTTATCTTTTTAAAAATCCCCAATTCAACAAGCATGTTTAGATACCCAAAAAGAACTTGATTTTTGTTCTCACAACTTGTGTTGTCTAATTGTAAATACAAAACTTCAGGAAGAATCCCAGACCAATGAGTAACCACATCATGGATTATAGTTATGGTCAGATTTGCATCATTGTGAATATTTGGAGTTGTAAAGAAAACTCTTGGAAACATCTTCTCATTAAATACCATACAACCAACCAAGTGAAACTGAATGAAATTTTCCTCCTGTAATTTTTTTGGCGTGCGGACAAAATGTGGAAGAAGTGTTTTCTTTTGGTCCATACCATCAATTATCAATCCCGGATATTTATTTGGATGATCATAACACTTCTTTCGATGTTTATACAACTTTTGTCTTTCACTTGTTTGCTGATTGCGATGGTCTTGAAGTTCTTTGACAACGGAATCTGTACATAAAATAAAAGAAACATATGAATAAATATATTTTCATAGTTGTTAAGTATCAAATTTTAAAAAACAATGTTTTGAACACATACCTCTTTCCGCCCCTTGACATTTATCTCTTTTTGCTTTAAGAGAAGCACATGTGCTGCAAATCCCCATCCTTGTCTTCTTAGGAATATGAACATTGTTGAATTCAGTTTTCCATATCCTTGTAAAATAAGAATATGTAATAAAATTACCAATTCCTTCAACAGCTTCTGCATAATCTTTGTATAACATGAATATTTCTTGTCTCGAGAAATTATCTGGAATATGTATTGTGTCTTTATTTGGCATACACTCTCCATGATTTGAAAAGAAGTCTTTCATCCATGTCTTAGTAGTATTTGCAAACGGCCCCACCTCCCGTTTATAACGTGCTTCTGAATAATATGTGGGATCCCTTTCCAATCTATCCTGGATTCTTGACAAACGACAATTACCAATTGAATACAACATTTTGAACGCCTTTCTGCAAAGCAATACATTCCCAATATGATAATCATAACCTGATAGTGTAGATTGCATGCAACCCACTAAATATGAATTTTGCATGCTTTTATTCATTGACATATATGTTTCCCTTTTCTACAAAGCGAAGTTGAAATCCATATTTTTCAAGCAATCCCTTCGACAACATGCACTTGAAATCAAATGAACGACAGAACTTTTTGTCGTGAGATATTTTGTCCTCGCCCTTGTATAACTGGAATGCCTTGGATTGATATGAAAAGGTCTACTCCTACTCCTAGTTGCAATATTTGCTTGCAACGGCTTCATCATTCCATCATCCTTTGTAAAAGTAGTTTCATCACCATTAGAAGGAATATTATCTCCACTATCATCATCCTCAACATAGTTAAGAAATTCATCAACATCATTGCATGGAAAATTTTCTTCACCATCATCAGTTGAAGAAAACATTTCACAAGAATCATCGGCACTTTTGTAACCCTGACTCAAAAGAAATTCTTCACCATCTTGACCCATGCTTTCAAATTCTTCCCTAGGAGGATTCAATTCTTCATCACCATGAGTGTCTTTGAAATGGTCACTTGGAGAAAATGCAATATTCAGATCTGTGTCTTTAAAATTATCATTTGCAAGAAACTCTTCATCCTCCCCTTCCTTAGTGGCGCTCTCATAATCCTTGGCATTAGGCATAACTGGAAGCTTTGAATTTGTATTCACTAGAATTTCTTCACCCTGCCCCTCCCCTTCCTCACTAAAGCTCTCATAGTCCTTAGGATTGGGAATAAGTGAATGCCTTGAATCTATATTTATTGGAAATTCTTCATCCCCCCCTTCATCGGTGGTTAAATTATAATCGTTATGATTAGGATGAAGTGAAAATTTTAGCTTTGGAAATTCATCCCCGTCTTCATCAGTGGTGCTGGCATAATCCTTAGGATTAGGACGAAGTGGATATTTTGACGTTGCAAATTCTTCATTCCCCTCTTCCTCAGTGGTGCTGACATAATCCTTAGGATTAGGACGAAGTGCATATTTTGACTTTGCAAATTCTTCATTCCCCTCTTCATCTGTGGTGCTGACATAAACCTTAGGATTAAGACAAAGTGGAAATTCTGACTCTGGAATTTTTTCGTCCCCCTCTTCATCAGTGGTGCTTGCATAATCCTTAGGATTAGGACAGAGTGGAAATTTTGACGCTGTAAATTTTTCATTTCCTTCTTCATCAGTGGTGTTGGCATAATCCTTAGGATTGGGACGAAGTGGATGTTTTGACTCTGAAACATTATCATTCCCCTCTTCATCAGTGGTGCTCGCATAATCCTTACGATTAGGACAAATTTGATATTTTGACTCTGGAAATTTTACATCCCCCTTTTCATCAGTGCTGCTGGCATACTCCTTAGGATTACGACGGAGTGGATATTTTGACTCTACAGATTCTTCATTCCCCTCTTCATTTGTTGTTCTCATATAATCCTTAGGATTAAGCTGAAGTGGATATTCTTCATCTCCCTCTTCATCAATGGTGTCCTCATAATCCTTGGGATTAGGACGAAGTGAAACTTTTGACTCTGCAATTTCTTCATCATGCCCTTCATCACTGTTTCTTTCATAATCCTTAGGATTAAGAGTAAGTGGTATAACTGGCGCTCAATTTTTTGACTCTCTATTCATGGTGAATGAACTCTCGTTATATTCATCACTCTGAATAGAGTTGTTGCGTGACGAAGATGTTGATGTTCTAGAAAGAAAAACTTCGTTATCAGAAGAAACCATGGCTTCCAACAAGAATAGGTTGAATGATACAAATTCCTCTCCCACTTACAATATATAGCTTAAAGACTGAAAATTTCCCTCCAAATTTTCCCTCCAAAAAAATTCGCGAAAAATTTTCCCTCCAAAATTTCCCTCCAAAAAAATTCACGAAAAACTTTAACTATTTTAACTATAATGACTACATGTAAATATTTTAAATTTTTTATTTTAAACTTACGTTATATTCATCTAAAATATATTTCAATTTTTTTTTTAAATATTCCTTTCATGCATGTCTTCGAAACTAAAATAATTTTCTTATTTGAATAGTTTAATATTGACTACATGTAAATATTTATAAAAATAACATGATGTAAATATTAACTATTTAAACTATAATTAACTACATGTACATATTTTAGATTTTAAAATTTAATCGCATGATTTTAAACATTGATTACATATAAATATTAACTATGATGACTAAATACAAATATTAACTATTTTATCTATAATATTAAATATAATTAACTACATGTAAGTATTTCATATTTTAATTTTTAATCTGAGATTATATTTGAATTATTCAACATTTAGTACATGTAAATATTAAATAAAATATTAATTATGATAACTACATGCAAATAATAAGTAGTTTAACTATAGTATGAACTATAATAAATTAAATGTAACATTCAATACATGTAAATATTAATTATGATAACCACATGCAAATAATAAGTAGTTTAACTATAGTATGAACTATAATAAATTAAATGTAAATATTTTAAATTTGAAATTTTAATCCCACATTCATTAAACAGTAAATCAATCAGACAATATACGATATTTAAAAGGAATAATTGTTTCTATTCATCACATCACATCAAGTTTTCTGGTATTTGTTAGAGAAAATTTCTGGAGGTGTTGCGTTGGCATTGGTAACTTCGTGGAGGCATTGCATTGGCATTGGAAGCTTTGTGTCGCTATTGGTAATTTTGTGGAGGTGTTGCATTGGCATTGGTACCTTCGTGAAGGCATTGCATTGGCATTGGAGGCATTGTGTTGCTATTCGTAATTGTGTGGAGGTGTTGTGTTGACATTGGTGACAGCAACTTCTTGCATTTCAAAGGTTAGTTTTCCTTCTATTCTGACAATTTAGAGATGATTTTGGGAAAAATCTGGTTTTCTATAGTTTTTTTGTGTTCAAAAACTACTTTTTTAAGGTTTTTGGGTTCAAAAACTTTGATTTTTTAATATTTTTTTAGTGAAGAAAATGCAAAAAAAACTGAATTTTTTAGGGTTTTAACAACAAAAATTTAGATTTTTTTTGTTTTTTAAGACTTGTAGGTTCATTTACACATAAAAATCCATAAAACGACCATGCACATAAAAAAAAAAGTGGCCTTATAACATTTTTTATTTGTATTTTTTTTTTATCATAAATATATGAGTGATTTCATTATTTAAATTTTTTTTTATGTGAGAACTTTTTATTTTATATTTTATTTTATTTTATTTTATTAATTTTAGATCTTTGTTTTATTTTTTTAATTTTAAATCTTTAATTTTTTTTTTCCTTTATTGTTTTGTTATATATAAACATATATATTTTTAATTGTATTGTGATATATATATATATTTTTAATTATATTATAAACTTAAAACAAATATTTATTGTTATAGTTTATTATATTGTTTTGTTTTTTTATATTTACTGTTATATTTTATTATATAGTTTATAAACAAATTTATTTATTATTATAGTTTATTATATTATTTATTGTTTTGTTTTTTAAATTGCAAAAATTTTAAAAAAAATTTTAAAAAAAATATGCATTTTATTGTTTTGGTGGTGCCGGCCACCCGGGCGGTGCCACGGCGGTGGCCCACCCGCCTCCCGGTGCCCGATGGCCCAACGGGCAGAGCTCGCACTGGGATCCCCGCCCGTTGGGTGCCATGGCCGCCCGGGCGGCGCCACGGGGGCGGCCCACCCGCCTCCCGGTGCCCTCATCGGCCGAGGGCCGATTCCCGGAATCGGCCCTCGACCGTTGGGGGCACCGGGAGGTGGGCTGGGCTGCCCCCGTGACGCCGCCTGGGCGGCCCCGATGGGGGCCCAGGAGGCGGGCTGGGCCGCCCCGCCAAAACACATTTTAATATTTAAATTTTTTTTTTTTTTAAATTTTATATGTTTTGTTTTTAATTGTTTTGTTTTTAATTTTTTTTTTTTAATTTTATAATTTTGTTTTTTTAATTGTTTTTGTTTAATTGTTTGTTTTTAATTTTGGTTTTTTTTTTTATAATTTGGATTTTTAATTTTTTTGTTTTTTTTTAATAATTTTTTTTAAGAACACATTTTATAATTTTGATTTTTTTTAATTTTATTTGGTTCTTTAAATTTTTTTTTTTAAACAATTTATTTTAATAAACAATCATAGAAACATTGTTATATATAAATATAAATAAAAAATTGTTATATAATGTAATAAAAACATTATTAAATAATAAATGTTAAAAATTTCAAAATATATCAAATATATATATATACAATGTAATAAATTTACAAAAAAAAAATATTTGTTTTAATATAACAATAAAAATTAATTAAAAATATATATATAACAATACAATTAAAAAAATAAAAAATTATATAACATTATAATATTTGTTATAAATAGTTAATAACTTTTTTGTTTTTTTTTTTAATATTAAACACAAACTGAAGTTTCAAAATACTAGTTTATTTTTTAAGTTTAATTTTAATGCTTTAATTTCAAACTATTTAGTTTTAGAAATACATTTTGTTTATTAAATTTATTTTAGTCGCAATATTTTTCCATTAACTAATATATATATATATATATATATATTATCAGGAAAATGGCATCAAAAAAGATTTCTGTGAATGTTTCTGCACCTAGGGCAGCAGCTCCCAAATCTACAGCTGCAGCTCGACGCACTATGGATACAACTCCCAAATCTAAAGTTGCAGCTGAACGCACTATGGACACTATTGGACGCAATAAGGATATTGTTGCACACACTAATAAAAGTCAAGCAAGTGGGGCACCAGGTTCATTAAAGGTTATTTCTGATTGGAAAAACGCCAAGGAAATAGATAATACCAATTTCTCATGGTATCTTGAAGACACTGAAACGGAGGTTGATAGACACATCTATCTTATTTGTGGTATGATTGACTTAAATGAGAAATATGAGGTGAGGGGCAGAGTACGAGACATATGTAAGGTCCCGAATACAAACACTATTTATGTTCTTGTAAGGGAGGCTCAGAAACGTGAGAAGGTTAGATATCGTTTATCAATCGTCAAGTACGACACAGATGAAACAACTTCAAAATTTTATGAAGAAATAGCAAACAACATTGCAAATAACATTGTAAGTATGCTTATTTTTATTTCCTCTATGCATTATTGTAAGGATGATTCAATTTTTTATAAATTATTGATCATTGACATGTTTTATTTTGTTTCACGGGATTTTGTTCCGAGTCTTTCAAACATGTTTGATGGTATTTATATGTTGGTGCCAAATGTTATGGATGTGATCAAAACTTTCCATAAAGACAACGCAGAGGATAGGAGATTGAAGCAAAGAGCAATAGCTCGTGACACTGCAACCGTACAAAGAGGGGATCAACCAAGTGTCACTAAGGTGGGTCAATCTAATAAACTTAAACATGTTTCTTTTGAAGGTGTCGATCATGAAACAGAAAGTTATGATAGAATTAGTGAGGAGGAGATGAGAACTATTGTGCAAAAGAAGAAAACAGATCAGACACCAAAAAGAAAAATTGCCAAAGATCTCTCTCTTGTACCTCATGAAGGAGAGCTTGTTTATAAAGAAACTGATATGTTATCCAATAAGACTAGGAAATCAAATATTGGTGAACCTGTAAAGGTCGTGAGCAGCAGTGAAGAAAAAATTGAAAGCTCTTACGGAAGCAGAGAAATCATAACACCAGGTGCTGAGTTAGAGGATGGCATTATTAAAACAAAACAAAATTCTATTCGACAAGAGTTGAGGAAGAATAAATTAATTCTTGGTGGCCAAACATTTGAACTTAATGTTAACCAATTTTATGGCTCGGATGAAGGGCAATCTCAATATCAAATTAGAAAGGCCCATCACCTACATGTACATAATGTGAAAACATTGTTCAGGTTCAATCCATATGCGCATGTGGTGGATTATGTGGTTCTTGTCGATCCATGTCAGGTTCCCAACAAACAAGCATTTGACAAGGCAAAATGTTTTGATTATAAATATTATGTAATTGGAGGAAACCATTCAATAGAGGCTAAACGACAATTGATTGCAGAATATCCCAATAACTATCTTTTTCAAACAGTGAAATGCATCATTTACGCTGGCTTAACAGAAATGGAATCAAAGTTATTGACATGGGATCATAATGCAGATAATGAGTACAGAATGAAAATGACTTTCATCCAAAGGGTCAGATTTATTCATAATGAATTCATAGAAAAATGTCGTGGGGATAAGGCAGAAGTTAGTGTAGCATTTCGAAAGGAATGTTTAATGGAAACAGGTTATCAAATTGATGAAAAAAAAGCAAAAGATGGAAAATTGAATACAAATTTCTTCAGAGGTACAGATAACATTTTTCAGTTGGCATTTAGAACTGGGGAGGTATGGGATTTGATTGATGACATTTTTGATCGATGGGAGAATATTTCCATAAAAAATCAGAAAGTTAAAAAGAGTAAACCCATAATATGTACCAACAGTAAGGGGGGTCCTGAAATGAAGCAACTTCCAGAGGATATGACTATTACACCTTGGAGAAAAATGCAAGGTGTGAAGGATGATAAATTAGTCAAATCAGTATTAGCCCGTGTGAAGTCGGGTGAATTATCAATGGAAGAAATGTGTGCAGAATTTCAAAAGTAAGTTTCTTGAATTATTTCTTTCATTATAATTTTATTTTAAATAAAACATAATGATGTTGGTAAAATTTGTTATACATGTCAATATATTAACGTTTTTAACTTGATTTATTCAGTCAGAAAATTTTTATGAAAATACAAGAACACATGGTTAAAATGTTGAATGAAGACAGTTGGGATGATGTTGTACGCAACTACCCAGAAGCAAGTTCTACATCAACACTAAAAGATTTTTATATTGCATTCAATAAGGTATGTTGATTTATAAATTTATTTTATTCATATTTTAACTATTTTTATTTTATTACTTATACATATCTATATATATATATTTATGTCATTAAAGATGTCGAAGAAGGATGGAAATGGAGTACCAGATACTTTCAAAATCTTTATTGAAAAAATTAAGATGGAGAACATGAGAAGGAAGCGTCTTTTGAATGTTGAACTAGATCCTACTCTTAATCATTACATTTGGAATGGACTCGACAGTGTCCAATATCAAATAATACAAGGTGACTGTGAAGACATTGCAACACTAATACCTAAAAGGGAGTATGGCCTAGTTATTGCAGATATTCCTCATGGTTTCAATTTTCCAGACATTGAATATGATAGAGAACCATATACTTATCAAGCTTTTAATAAAGTGGTTACGGGTTTTCAAGAAGTGACAACATCACCACTTTGGCGATTTGTGACATTTCATTCAGACACACAGTTTCCAATGTTATTAACAAGCTTCAAGTGTAAAGCAAACTCAAGGATGCAACTTACATGGTAAGATTTTGAAATTGTATGTTTGATTCTTCCTAAAAAAAATTATTCATGTAAAATTTAATTGAACTTTTACTATGTTATGTAACATGCAAAAGTCAAATATTGTTTCTTCCGAAGATCAACCTATTATAAATGATTGTGAGTTCATCCATGTTGAATGTTGGACAAAAGAGGATAGCTATAAGCATATTATTATGAATCAAGTAGATGGGAAAAGTCATAGTCAAGTATTGGTTTATGATGTAGTGGTAAGAAAACTAACATATGAGGATAAAGATGCAAAAGGAGATATAGTTAACATTTATCAAAAACCACAAGCATTGATTAACTATCTTATATATCTATGTTCAAATGAAGGAGAATGGGTTTTGGATTTATTCTCAGGTTCAGGTAAGTTTTAATATACAAATTTAAATTTAAATATTGTCTTTTTTACTTTTTATGTCTCCATAGTAATTTTCTTACTTATTTTTTGTGTGCTTGATGATTAGGTACAACACTAGCATGTTGCCTACAAAAAGGAAGAAATTGCATTGCCATTGAGAAAGATCCAGTTCAATGCAAATTTATTCAACAAAGAATTAACGCTCTTAAATTCCTTCCAGATGCGAAGCAAGAAGTTGGTTTGAGGAAATGAGATTTTAATGAATCACGTGTGGCAAAAAAGCAAAGGAACCTCAACCACCATTATATGGAATGATTGGAAAGGGACACTTTGGAAGATTTGCTGACATGAAAGATCCATTAGAAGACGGCGATGATCAAAATGAAGAAGCAAATGCTGCAGAAGAAGCCATCAATGCTGTTCTAGATGATGTTGAAGATGTATTAGTTGATATTGTTGATGATGTTTAAGTTATGCTTGCAAACAAAGCTTATTTTTCAGAACTACTAATCAGCTTTACTTGTAATGTTTAAACTTTGATATTTTATGAGAACAACCCCTTTTTTTTGCAAAAAACATGTGATTGCTATTATTTTTTGACATAAAATTGAATAAAAATGTTGTTTTCTTAAGTTTTTTTACTAAAATTCTCCCAAAAAATTAGTTTATTTAATATGTTTTTTTCAACAAAAACTCTGTAAAAGTGTATTTTTTGCATTGTATTTATATTGAAAAATTGTATTTTTTGTCATATGGTTCAAAATATTGGTTTTTTAGCGATAATTTTTTTGATGTGCATTGAAAAATTATTTAACAATACATAAACATGTGGAAAATATAAACTTTAGAATATTGACCTTTTTTCTATCTTTTATGTATGTGAAAAAGTGAAGATATCATTACAAGTTTTTATTTTTAAAAAAAATATTTTTTTATTTTTAAAACACAAATACATAAATGCACTTAAAAATAAACATCTCACAGAAGAAGAAGACATTAAAAAATTATAGTGTCAAAATCAATGCTATAAAAAAAACGTTGGTGATGATACACCACCACTATTCAAAATCGACATAAAAAACACCACTTTAAAAAAAAAAAAATGTATTAAAAAAAAAAAACAAGATGAAAAAAAATTAAAGTGCCAAAAACATGCTCAAATTTTTTTTTCGTGATTCTGCATCGCCACCTTTTCAAAATCAGGTGTTTTTCTTGATATTTGAAAAAGTAGGTAACATTGAGGTTACCTATTTCATCGGTAACATTGTTGAATCACCTTACCATTAATCTTTGACCATCTACCAACGCGATTGTCGTTGATTTCCCAATACTCCAGATCGGACGACTATGACGCTTATCGCATTTTTTCAACCCCCGAACTTTAATGCTCAGAAGTTGCGTGAAACTCGTGGTTTTACAATACCACCCCTGGCTTACGTGTCAACCGTCTAATGGAATCGTGTTTTTTCGCTTTTCCACTTACCGCTTTACAATCACGCGATAACCATAAATGGTTTCTCACTCCGGCTTTACTGTACATCAAGGTTCCACTTCTGTTCACGGTGCCATTCTACGCCTTTCTTATATATGAATGCTTCCCTCACTCATGTAAGTGGGCCACCCTACCTATCTAAATTACCTATAGTACTTCTACAAAGTTAGGATTTTCAATTTATTAAAAAAAAAAAAAAAAATTGTAAAAAATTATTAGGATCAGGATCATGCAATAATGCCTACTCTGTATGGTGAAAACTGATCATCAACGTTCAAATTGGCGTTTTTAATCCTTTCGACCAATACATATATGTGTTTCTATGGAACTAAGCCTTGCCTTTGTTTTAACACTGCAACATTGGATATCGACCAACGATACCATGGACACTTAGATATTCGGGCCCACACATAAAATAAACATATGTCAATGTAACAATGCTGACCATATCTTTGTTAAACCTGCTCACCCATCCAACGGCTGGGACGACGTCAGATCAGTTTGGATGATCTGACGAATAAAGTCCAATATCACGTGATTTAGTTGCACGAACGTTAAGTGACAAAAGTTGCGCGATGAGAGTAGTTTTTTGAAACTGCTAATGGACACGCGTCGCTGAGTTTATGAGATCGCGTTCTTTTCTTAAATACTACTTACTGCCCTTCTTGCTGTGCGATACTACCGGACTTAGACTCTAAACCGCATTCACTGTTCACAAGGGGTTTTGCCTTCGTTCACGGTTCCATTCCCGCGTGGTTAGCTACGAATTGATAGATTTGTTTTATGTTTTAAATGTACTGTGACACATATTATAATAAAAAATGAAAAATCCCATGAGGCTATGATATAACATTACAAAACAGCAGTGTATAAAAGCAAAAACAGAGAATGTAATTATAAAAAATTAAAATTTAAATTAAATTATGTTCTAAATAAACTTTATCATCTTTGTATTATTATTTATTTTAATTATAAAAACTTTAAAAATTTATTTTAAAAAAATTAATTGTAAAAAATTATTAGGCTTGAAATTTGTTGAAATGTTAAATAAATCTAATACAAATAATAATACTTAAAATTGTGATTTTTTAAAAATAATTTTAGTAATTGTGATTATGTTAAATAGTTATAGTGAATAATTATTATTTTTCTAATTCAGATTCAAATTTTCACCAATTACATGATAAAAATTAATGTGTTGATGATTATTACTTAAATTAGTTATATTTGAACTAAGCTATACCATTTTTGTATATATGTAGATTAACTTCATGGTTTGACAGTTTTCGAACTCCACACCTCTGAGATATTTCAGCCGTGAGTATTAATTGTACTGTGGGTAATTATATCAATTTAATGGTTTTGATATTTCTCGGGATCTTATCTCATTAAGTGTTTTGTGCCGATTTTTTCTGTTTCCTGTGCATATAAATGCATGAGAGTCTGGGCAGTTCACTCTATTAGTGTTGTGCAGAAGCTTGTGCATTGAAGGTTATAAACCTTTTCAATTAATATGAGATAAACAACGTTCAAGTCTCACCACATTAACTTTACCCTTCAAATATGCTCTGTTCTGAATGTAATATGGTTGAGACCATAGGTAATAAAGGTAAGGTTATAAGGCCATGGGTAATTATATAAAGACTTTTATCGTAAGTCGATACGAATAAATTAAGTTATGTTTGTGCCATATATTTTACAGTGACGAAGGAACCTAACGCCCGATGTACTTGACATCAGTGGTTAACTTCTCTAGACTAACCCGCAGTCATATATAGCATTACCAAGTACACATCAGCCACATGCTAATCAGAACATCATAAATAAAATTGTGATGCATGAAGCTTTTATACATAGAATCGTTATCAACAATAAGGTTTTCGGCATCGAATATGTAATTTATGATATTCATTATGGAAGTACAGAACTAAGTTGGAAGATCTAGTCGATGTCACAGACACCCCATGTAGATCTCTTGATATTAACAACCATTAACTCAAAATTAAATAGCATAAAATTATGGCACTTGTGCGAGTTTCTACTTTGCAGTTGTTATTTTGCTTGAAGCTCTGTCAATTTTATTTCTGCTCTTTAGATTTTATGTTCTTGACCGTCGAAATCGTTGTATTATGCTCAACACATCTGCAAGTAGATTTATCGTGCGACTCGACACTCTGCAAGGAAGCTTTTGCAAGTCAGGCTGGAACTGTGCGTCTGCGGTTGGAAGGTCTGCTAAGCATAATTTCTCTTACTCTTTCACGTAATTCCACATATTAAATTCCCTTTCTTGCTTTTATTCTGAGTGCAAAGTGGAAGATATTCTACCTGCAATTTACATATTATGGACTCTGTTTTTAAATGATAGCCGATGAAACATTGATGATCGCAATTCCATTCGAATATGATAAAGTTGTTGTGTTCTACAATTCTCGTTTCTTTTTAACAAATTCACAAAGTTCCTAGAAGTAATTCTCAAGATTATATCATTCATAGAAAACATAGAAAGCAGAATTTTGTTAAGTGTTGTTGTAATTCCTAGAGACAGTCTAGAGTTGCCATAGAGCAGTGCCTAGGACATCTTAGCATAGCAAGGAGCATATAGTAATGTATGAAGTTGTCAGCTTCAGCTCACTTGCTATCTTTTTGTAAAACAAGGGAAATGATTCAGAATGGGACCAAAATCACTCTCAGCAGCTACTACAGAGGGGAGAATAATGTATGAATAGCACGCAAAACTCCAGCATAAAAGAACAGACAGTTCAGAGACAGCTTACCGTGAAGAGGGCCGATTCAGAAATACTCCACAGACATGGATTATCGAAGGTGTATGTGATGAGGGAAATATTGAAGAGATATTAGTTAACTTTGAGCTAATACCCAGATATACAATACCACCAAGCATGGGCTTATTGCTCTAAGAATCCATACAAGATGATAGCATTTTAAAAGCATCCACCCAAAGTAACTAATATGGCAGAAATATGAATGACAGGAACATGAAATAGTATATCATGCATGAGCCATATTTAAAGCGCTCAGCTAATCCAAACATGGGCATCAACTAGGATGAATCCATACTTAAAATTAGCAAGCCACTCGCATTCCAAAACATGATACAAGAAGAACAGATGAAATAAAATGTTATATTGCATTAACACATATGAAAGAAAGTACAGACTATGAAATCTTTAAGACCAGAATCCTCTTCAGCAGAAATTACTCCTCCTCACTGAGACCCGATGGGCTCTGAACCTTCACACAGAAATTTTACAAAATGTATACAAAATACTTCTCACTGCAAAGCTCGCTAATAGAAGTCTGGAACCTCCTAAATGTCTTGCTTACGGGTTATTATAGGAGAAGAAGCAGAACAACCGATAAAATAAGTCGATGAAAACATTTAATGATTTCATTAAAACAAAATGGTAAACAAGTGCTCGCCCATGTCCCTTGACGGCGCTGTACTTCTGAAAGTACTATGTGACCGCTCCATGAATTTAATGCTGCAGGTGCCAACTTCTCTAGGGGTAAAGCATGAAGAACAAAATATGTAACATTCTGTACTCTCTGCCTTTTGAATGCTGAGTTGCGATTTAAAATCTTCGGCGCCTGACATAGCATCCTTGGATTTTCAATTGATATCCTTTGTTGTGACATTAATGTCCCTATCTGAAGAAATCCACCTTTGAAATTATTTTGAGGAGCTTGACAGATCTGCATTCCGCTTTATTTAATGAAGGTCATGTCTCAACAACCACCCATGACCTTTCTTCATAAATTCTGCTTCTGAAAGATGGTCCCTTGATGTGTCTTTGATTTCTGTGACAGAGGTGGAGATCAATGGCGGTTTACCTCCTTTTTCATCCCGCAAAATACACAAATTTATTAGAAAAACAAATGCATGGAGGGAGCGATTATGGGGAGCGGGAGAACAATGGCGCGGTGGTGATGGAACAGTGCTTTATGCGTAATAACAGTGACAAATGCAATGACACGGTGGATCATGGGGCCTGAGGGAAAAATGCATCGCTGGCCGCTTGATTGTGATCCACATACATAGATCAACAGTGGAGATCGGACGGTGGAACAATACACGAGATGAGTGAAACATATGTGGAACATTTACACTTTAATGTAGCAGGCGACACCTTGGTTACACACGGGGATACAACAGAATGCAGTAGACTGTGATGACACGACCACATGAGGTAAGACCCATTATAAAATCGCAATCGCAATCGGAGACGGGAGTATGGTGGAATAACTCATTATAAAACTTCGGATGCGATTGAGGGAGCATAAGCATAGGAAACCTTTGAAAGATGAAGATATAACAAAATTTGAGTTAACAAAGGGAAAGCCCGTCATTTTTATGATTGGTCGAAAGGGCTGAGTGGTGGGACCCAAGGGAAATGAAAATCGCAATCGGAAATCGGGGCGAAGGGTAAGCACAGTCACGATAAGGAATGTGCGATGCGATCGGAAGGGAAGGCGATCGCATCGCAAGTGCTTGCAATAATGAATCGGGAGACTGCATAAGAATTCAGCGACTGCGATGGTGCAATTGGCGCGTTATAGGTCAGCACTTGGTTTCATGCTAAGAGCATATGTGGGGAAGTGGCGAAGGGGTTGGGCCTTTTGTGATTTTGAATATGCAATTATGGTCTTTTCCAACACTTTTTAAGGGACGGGAAAGATAACAATAGGCGTGATGATCAATTTTCAAAACTAAAGAGGGGCTAGGGATTTATCGAACAGTTTTATTGCTCTGAATTTAATCGGGAGGCCGACGTGATCAACAGGTGCCTAGCATGAGAATACCATTTGTATTAGCCTCAGAGGAATCAAATTCATTTCCCTTGGAATGACTTTGTTTACTAAATCCTCCGTTCATTAAAAAATGTAGATTATTATCATCATCATTTTCTGAATCAAATTCCACTTGATTTGTAGCTTCGGCATTAGCAGATCAAAAGTTATGCTCTTGTTCATAGAACAACATATTAGCACGATTATTAGCATTTCTATCTGAAAGCACTTTGACCTTCACTTTATGATGCAAAATTTGAAGGTCTCTATTGCATCGTTTCCTGCTTTTTGCATTCCATTGCCAATGACGGAGTTGCTAGATGTTAAATAACATCCTAAGACGTGCAAAGTATAAACAAATATTAAATGTGATAACAACGGGAGAGAGAAAGGAAATACTTCTATTCCTTAATAATAAAAACTATTGTTACAATGTATTCCTCTCACAGAGGGATTTACAAAATAGTGACTGCTGCAAGACACAGTGCACAAAACTTGATTCTCTGTCTCTCAGTTCAAAAAATAATAATACTGCTATGTAAAACTATTCTATTTCGCACTCTGCTCTGCTTTTTAAAATAAAAACATAGGACTCTGTTACAAAGACTCTCGGGCCTTTTATATGTGGCAGCACATATTACATTAAAAATAAAACTAAAGCAATACGCCCTTTCGGGGCCACCCAAAATGAAGGCTCATATTAAAAACATTGAAATGTTTTAACATTAGCTCTTATAACAAAGGACTTTATTAAAAGTTCGTCATGCATATAAAACATATTAAAACCTTTTACATAAAACCTTTGCATCGCGCGATGAATGAAAACAAAACTCCGGCGGATTTCAAAAGACGATGAAGCAAATTGCATTAACGAATTTCGCGTTACAAATATCTCCCTGCTGACATCACTATCTATGCACGCGATGGATTATTAAATCCATCGAATAAAACCACTCCGCGTCCGCCAAGGGCCTGATGACGTAGACATGAAATGTAACGCGAAAATATCTTATCAATTCCGCTGAATAAAATGCCTCGGCTCCGGTTTAACACAACACAAACAGGCCATTCGAAAATTCTGATTCCGATAGAGGAATGGACCTGCGATCAAAACATAAACTGCGTTGTATAAAAGTGGATCAAGTCCGCGATTTCACACTGTTGAATCAGACCATAAACAAAAACATTCCCGATGCGATTCAACTTGCAATTGACTATTCTGATGCCACGTGGTCT
This sequence comes from Pinus albicaulis, assembly GCA_034641835.2. NCBI lineage: Eukaryota > Viridiplantae > Streptophyta > Pinopsida > Pinales > Pinaceae > Pinus > Pinus albicaulis. The sequence continues at coordinate 771,612,304 of CM076577.1, read as the reverse complement.
TGTGGACCCGCGGACCTTGGCTTAGGGCAGAGAGTGATTTATATGATTGCGATGAACACATCGCATGGGGCCATAGAAAAAGGTTGTGGTATATATGAAATGTTCTGATTGCGATGAACGCATTCGAACTCGCCACATCAACAAGACACTGTGGGGACCACCGGGGTTTAAAAATAAAAACGCCTGCGTTCATATAAAAATCAAAATGATTATGTTGACTGTGTTTAAAATAAAAAGTAAACAATTACTTCTAGAATACAAGACACGTAACAAGAGTCATCAGTTTAATTGATTGAGTAAAAGCAAGACTAGGAGCAGTCAAAACAGAAGTAGCAAATAAAACAAATGCAAAGGCAAGGGTAGTTTATAGGTTATGTAGTTATAGCTTACTGAGAATAGTACTTGTTACACTATAGCCTAGAGATTTATATCCAAATAGTCACATTAGTCTTATTGTTATGGACCTATGGTGGTGGTAGTCTTAGTCCCATGCCCTAAGTTATTATTATAGGATCTTAAAGATTTCATATAGTCTAAATCAGGATTGTTCTATGTCATCTATTATTCACATTATCCTCCACAGGCTACTATGTCTCAACTTCTAGTATTGGTCTTATTCTTCAGTCAGTTGATTCCTTTGGATAGTTAATTTGTTGTTTTTTCTTGATGTTTTAACAAAGTTAGGTGCCACTTGCTGCATTGAATGGAATCTATGAATTTGGAACGATGGAATGTAGTGACATGCAACTTTAAAAGATGCTACAAGAACTAATAGGAGAAACAGACACCGCTAATATCAAAATAGACTGTAGAAACAAAGCAATGGAGAAAACAAGTGCTGGATACTTTGCATGTAGACCTTGTAAAAAGTGGTTTAGCTGCAGCTTCAAATGGTGCAAATGTTGTTGTTGTATGCAGTACATTTGTTAATATGCAAAAAATAATAGGTGATTGTCAAAGATCAACATGAAGGAAAGCAAAGAAGAAAACAAATAATCAATACTTTAAATCTAGATGTGGTACTAGATCGTATAGATACGAATTCAGATGATCCAAATTTTGTTGTTGTATACATCATCATTGTTAATGTCCATAGAACAATGACTGGTTGTTAGCAATCATCATAGAATACATTTATTCGTGATTCAAATGAATATTTTGTCTTATCACAAAAGGTGGTGTAACCACCAAATTTTCAAAATATAATGATAGAGTTAGTCCATATTATGTTGACCTATCTTGTCCAATATTTGCTACATCGACTTGCAAGTACATTCTTTGGTGCAATAAAGTTGGGGCTTGCATAAGAGATGAATGCTTTGTACTAACTAAGTCGATTCTCACGTTTAGCTTTTTGTATGGAGCATATTGTTGCCTTGAAGATGCTATTATGATACAGTGCATATCTGACTGTACATACATATTCGTGATTACAAGTATGTTGTTTACAACAAGCAAGATTAGTTTTACTAATCAAGACACATACAGTCTGTATTTCATGCTTTCTATTGTATACAAAAGTCAATTATTTCTAGAATACATAGCTTGTATGTGAGATTCATGTTTTCAGAGACAATAATCAACGTTGCATGTTGTTTGTTTTGCAGTGATACTTTTGAAATATAGAGAGATGCAAAATAGGAGCTAGTTACTTACAACTTTGCTTCTCTTATTTTACTGTTTTGAAATCAAAGATACAGTATAACAGTAAAATTAGTATTTTGTGCTAGTAAACATTATCATAGAGATATATTCAATAAAGCAAAAAATATTACAGAACCTTTTCTCATCTTTGAGGAAGAAAAAATCTAAGATACATAGTACTTAGTAAACAAATCACCATACGAATTTGAAGAATAAATACATAGAAAAAATGGTTGAAATCATAGACATTGAAAACTACCATCCAGCAAAAAAACATCGCATAGATGCTAATATTTATATCGTTTTAATAAACCATAGTCTCTTTAGACTAGAGAAATTTGCATATACTCCTGGAGATTGTTTGTTCAATGCATTTGAAGTGCTTTTGCACTTTCGTTACTCGTCTATTGAACTACGCAATGGAATAATAGACCATTTTGTCAATTGTCTACAACGCAATGACACAGAGGCAAAAGAATCATACCAATATGAACTAGATCCTGTCATGTTATATCAACTTCATCGATGTTGACACATACCTTCGTAGAATGCGTTTTTCTAAATCTAATAGCAATTTCCAATCTGAAAGAGGCCTATGGGGAGACACATTTTGCATACGATGGCTATCAAAGTGGTTGAACATACCAATTGGAATCTGGTCACTAACAATGAAAACAAGGTATTTTTTCTTCAACCATGATCTAGATACAATTCCACTAAACATTTTGTTTCATGATACAGATCCTATTAGTGGACATTTTGAACCCCTATTATACAAAATATTATGCAGATGCAACTTTGTACCAAATTATTCCTTGTCACTGATCCGGATTTATGCACGAACGCAACAGAATAAACATATAACCATAAATACAGAGATGCAACGGAAATAAGGCTTCATTTCATTAATATCAAATCACAGAAATATGCTTACAAACATGATGGAAATAAAATAGCTAGGGTGCTGGTAGCGAATCTCTGAGAAGAGATGTGGCGGTTACAGACCTCTGAACTGTGTTACAATGAGGCTCGAGGGCCTATTTATTATGGAGAAACAATGGAGAACTCTAAACGTCCAAAAACCTAACCCTAGGAGATGAAGCGCCAAAACTATGGGCCCCGTTTGGGTAAATTGGTGTTTCAACTTCCCAGGGACATAACTTTGGCATACTATCTCCGTTTGACGCACATGATACATCATTAGAAAGCTCTATCCGAGGACTACAACTTTTACCATGAATATCATTCTAGAACGGAATGATATTCGCTGGAGGCGCAATGCCCAAAAAACGTCGTTTAGGGCCTCAAAACAGCTCCAGAAGTTCAGGACCCGAAAAACTGCTAAAAATAGTAAATTCTGCCGAAACTGAAAAACTGAAAGAGACAATGGTGGGGGCCCAAGTGGAATAGGCGGGTGGCCACCAATATCCACCTGGATCATTCCTCCCCCCTTAGGAAGCAATAGTCCCCATTGCGTTAAGTTCCTCCATGAGATGAGGAAATTTCTGCTGAACTTGGTCCCTGGTGAACCACTTTCCTTGGTGCAGGAGTTGGCCAGCTTTGACAACCCGATATAGTTGGATCTTCTGCTGGCGAGTGTTCTTGATTTGCATGTTCATGATGCAATCTGTGGTGGCCTGTTCCATGCAGTCTGGATTTAACTCAGTTGGTGTGAGTTGTTCTGCAATGTCTGAGGTGTCCAGTAGAGGTGGGAAGTAAGGACGAAGGCGATCCACATTGAAGACTGGGTGCAGACCAAGGAATGGTGGAATACTGAGCTCGAAGGCATTGTTCCCTACAGCCTTGGTGATGGTGTACAGCTCGTATCGGAGCGGGCGAAGCTTGCGGTGGGGTCCAGTGAGGCGCTCCTTCTGCAAATGTAGCCATACTTTGTCGCCCACCTGGAAGTTGTGTGGCACCTAGTGTTGATCATGGCGCTGCTTGTACTTCGCATTGGCTCTGTCCAATATATCATGAACCTGTTGGCGGATGTGTTGAATGCGCTCGATGAAGCTACTTGCTTTGTCAACTTCAGACTGGACATGAGCTAAATCGGCCTGAGCAGCTGCAAATGGCATGGCTATGTCAATGGGACATAGTGGCTGGAATCCCAAGCCCACCTGAAAGGGGCTATGGCCAATTGAACTGTGGAGAGCCCGGTTATAACTGTGTTGTACATAGGGGAGGCTCTCGTCCCATGTGCGTGGATGCTTCGAGTTGTACATGCGCAGAATGTGTACAATCATTCTGTTGACTACCTCTGTCTGGCCATCTGTTTGGGGATGGAAAGCTGTGGACTTGGCGAGCTTTGTGTCCAACATTGACCAGAGGCTGGACCAAAATGTGCTGAGGAACCTGCTATCTCGATCTGATATGATAGACTGTGGGATCCCAAAGTGCACCCACACTCGTTCAAAGAGGAGTTTAGCAGTGGCTTCTGCTGTGATATTCTTCTTACAGGCCGCCATGATGGCCATCTTCGAGAATCTGTCAACGACCACGAAAACACAGTCATTTCCATTCTTAGTAGAAACGGGCCGAAACGACATGTAATCCATGGAGATGGATTCCCAAGGTCGACTAGGGTAGTTAGTGGAGTATATAGGCCTTGCTTCTTGATGGTCGGTTTGGCAACGGTACACGCAAAGCAAGGTGATCCGATGTGCTTCTTGACATCCTTTCGAAGGTTCGACGACTAGAAATACTTTTTCGTAGTATTGCTACTATTTTCTCGACGAAAATGCCCAGCGACTCGACCGTAGTGTGCTTCCCATATCATCTTGGCACGCTCGCTTGAAGGAACACATAGGTGTCCCATGTGACATGAAAGTGCACCTTGGAGGTGAAAATTTGGAACTTGCGTACAAGAGTGCCTTGTAAGTGTGGCCAAATTATGGGTCAATCTCTACAGAGAAGCGTCAATCGAAGTCTCATGCCCATAAGAGTTGAGCATCGTGGTGAGCGCCACACCGGTGGCTCCGTTGAGGCGAAACGCCTTAACATTATTGGTGCTACCCTTCTTGTACTTGATGTTCAAATAAAAAGTCGTTGCAGAGCATGTGGACCACTTTACGATGGCGATCATTCCGCAACTTCCCTGTGTGTGCGTATGAACTGCAGTGGGCTCGTGGTCCGTGTGGATGATTGTTTCCTTCCCCAAAATGTAATGCTTCCATTGTCGATAGGCTTGCACAATGGAATACATTTTTGTCATAGGGTGGGATACTTGCGAATCGTCTCGTACAATGTCTCACCGTGATATGCCACCGGATGTCTTCGTTGAGTAAGAACGCCCCAATAGCATAGCCGCGAGGCATCTGTCTCGATCTCAAATGGTCGTTGCAAGTTTGGTAATGTGAGAACTCGGGGCGAGCTCGCAGGCGATTTTTTCAATTTTCGTGAACGCCTTCGTTGAGGTTCTCGACCAAAAGAATTTTTCTCTCGCTCCTCCCTTGGTGACTTGACTCAAGGGGCCAAGTGATATGAGAGAATCCCAACACGAATCTACTGGGTAGAAACAGAAAGCATCCCGAGAAAGTTACGAAGCTCTCATATAGAGGTTGGGGCTAGCCAATCCCGAATGACTTGGATCTGGTCGGATCCACATGCACCCCCCTTTCATCAATAATGTATCCTAGATACCGAACTCGGTTCATGCCAAACGTGCACTTTCTCAAATTGGCACACAACTTGTGTTGCCGCAGGTGTTTGGAGGACCTGGTTTGATGTGGTGAAGGTGCTCTTCCCAAGTCTTGCTAAAGATCGAATGTCATCCAAGTACACCACTACAAATGAGTTGGTGAATGGCCGCAAGATGTCGTCCATCATCTTCATGAAGGTTGCGGGAGCATTCGTCAACCCGAAAGGCATGACTAGCCATTCAAAAAGGCCTTCCTTGGCTTTGAAGCGCTCTTCCACACATTAGAGGGTTCAATTGGTACTCGGTGATACCCGTACTTCGTGTCAATCTTGCCGAAATATTTTTTCACCTTTAGAGTTGGTCCGAAGGTCATCAATCCGTGGGATTGGGTACCTATTCCTGGGACAAAGTGATCTTGTTCGTCAGCCCGATAGTCAACACGGAGTCTCCACGTCCCATCCTGCTTCCCGTACCAACACGATCGGGCCCGTAGGGCGATGAACTTGGTCTCGATGTGACCTTCTACATAGCAAACTCTCCGAATCGCCTCTTGATTTCATCATTCTCCGGCACGCAGCACTCAGATAGATTGGTCCATTGGGTACGAGGCGCACTCGGGGGTCGATCAATCGTGTGCTTGACTCGACGTGCGTGCAGGAACCCCGTGGGTGAGGTGAAGATGTCCGTACTGCGGTGGAACGGAGTCCATTTATCCATTTTGTTGTCGTGCGCAGGAGCCCCCGTCCGGAGGTCGTGGCCACGGTCTTCTTCTTGCCCCGGGGGCGGATCATCGGAAAACGGAATTGCTCGGTTTGGGAAATGAGCTTATCGCATTGTTTTGCGGTAACCAAAGAGATAGCCACAGGGAGGCGGTACCGGGTATCTTGTAGCAACTTATTTCCCAAAGTAACAATGACAGCCCGAGGTCGAGACTCAAACACGCATGGCGCTTCCACAAGTATGGTTGTCTTAATAATACATCGTGAACATCAATAGGAGAAACATCACATAATACCTCATCCGTGAAGGGCTTGATGCTATAGGGAAGGCGACGACGCTTCGTCGACGCTGAGATCTCGTCCTCGGTGAAGCCACCCGATGGTGTATGGATGTGGGTGAGATGTGGCTCGAAAGCCCAAACCGCTTCATGGCGTCCATCGAAATGAGGTTCTTTGGCTCCCATCGTCGTCAATGAACCGTACAAGGGAGCCCCTTTACCCACATCCGGAGTGGAAGAGACGTTCCTCCTCCGGATCTTCCGAGTTCCTCCTTTCCGGATCTTTGTAGTGGCAATAGTGGCATTGGGCTCCGCATCACAATATGTTTCCTTTTTCATTCCCCTTTTCAGAGCTCTTGATCGGAGTCGGAGCACGCATCTCGACTCGAAGCCCTCATCTTGGCCACTAGCGACCGCTTGGCCCGACACTCACTTATGTTGTGAGTGGAGCTTTCAGTGGAACTCACACCACTTTCCGTGTCCTTCTTTGGCTTTCGCGGTGTCGTTCTTTTCTTATGGCTTTGACGGGTTGTCTTTATCCGCCATGCCTTGGCTCCGTCCTTTGTCTCCGCCGGTTTGAAGCACCTTTCCCTTGCTTTTGATTCGCATCCAAAGTCTCGCTTCTTCGTTTGAATTTCCTGCTCAATCTTGGCCGGCATACCGATGCGTCGTACCAAGCGAGGAGATGTCGAGGAACCTCCTATTTCCTCCCGAATGTATCCGTGCGTCATACCGCGATACTTTAGCACAAAATGTTTCTCCGAATCTTTGATACCCAACTTTGTGCGCAGGTATGGAACAGTTCGCGGCTCATGCACATCCGCGATCCCTTTGTTGTCGCAGCGTGGTCCATCAGATATACTTGTCCTCATAGCTCCTCACCTCGGATAGTGCGTTCCTTGACGCGTGTCTCGAAAGAATTCTGGTTGGTATGGCCAAGAACGAGAGGGTTCGTCCGGTCCTTGTTCTCATGATGGGTTTCCCACCAAAGTCCTTAACATGGGGGGGGTAGCTTTGAGGAGTGCAAAAAATAATCTTCTCCCTATTCGAAAAAGTCATGAACAGAGAAATATCCTTCTAATAGATTCAGCCATCTATCTACGGCATCCGCATCTATTTGACCTCAAATATGGGAATGTCAAAATTTACTTGTACCTTAAAAGGAGTCGCACCTCCGAGTGGCTCGGATGCGGTATGCGCCACTGTGCGCCCGTTGAAGGATCCGAACAAAGTTATCCATCATCGCGTTCCTTTGTTTTTCGAGGGCCTCCTCGAGCAATATTTTGATAGGATCTCCTCGCTCCCTCATCCTTCTTTTTCATCCCCCCATGGGCGTCCGTCGAGGTTTGCGAAGCCCGATCTTGCAAAGGTTCCACCCGAGATCAAGCCCTGGCTCCTTATACCCGACCTCGTTGGGGACATGCGAAAGAAGGATCGAGAAAAAAGCAGTATCGATCGCTCCGATACCACCGATCCCGATTTATGCAAACGCATGACAGAATAAACATATAACCATAAATACAGAGATGCAGCGGAAATAAAACTTCATTTCATTAATATCAAAGAACGAAATTTGCTTGCTGACAATAATGGAAATAAGACTCAGCTAGGGCGTTGGTAGCTATCTCTGAGAAGAGATGTGGTGGCTACGGAGCCTCGAAGTCGAGTTATAATGAGGCTCGAGGGCCTATTTATTATTGAGAAACAATGGAGAATCCTAAACATCCAAAAACCTAACCCTAGGAGATGAAGCGCGAAAACTATGGGCCCCGTTTGGGTAAATTGGTGTTTCAACTTCCCGTGGACGTAACTTGGCATACATCTCCGTTTGATGACATGATACATCATTAGAAAGCTCTATCCGAGGAATACAACTTTCGCCACAAATATCGTGTCGGAAAGGAATGATATTCACTGGAGGCGCCGATGCCCAAAAAATGTCGTTTAGGGCCTCAAAATGGTCTCAAAGTTCAGACCCGGAAAACTCAAAAATAGTATCGCCAAAATCGAAAAATTGAAAGAGAAAATGGTGGGGAGCCCAGTGGAATAGGCAGTGGCCACCAATATCCACTGTATTGCATCACCTCTTTGCAAATATCTTGAAAAACCATTATGAATTTGTTGTTCATGAAATGCAAATTCATGGATTGCATATAGAAAAAACAACTATGTCGAAATGTGCCAATAGAATGTTCATTACAATTTTTCATTTAATAGCGCCTAAAATTTGATGAACGAGTCTCTCGTGACTCTACATTGTCCAATCTTTTTGCAAATGTACTAATGGCTAGGAGTAATGATGCATTAAATTGTATAGAAAAAACACTTAACAAATGAAACTATACAAAGTCAAACAATGGTTGCAGTCAGAAACAATATTTAATTAATATGGCAATGCCATATGAAAAAGGAGGAGTTGAGGGAACATCATTTTGCTTCCAATGGACATCGATCATATTCGTGTAGTAAACATACAAATATGGTCATTTATCAATAAAACCATTGTGAATTACTACCAATCAAAACAAATTTCGACTCGAACGTCATAACATATTATCATTTGAAACAAGTACATCGTACATTCATTATGAACCATTACTATCAAATCAAAATACAAATCGGTGCAATCTCAGACATAGAATATGTACAAATGCACGAAAACACCAACGATAGAATAAACTTCGTAAATTGAAACAAATGATACATACAAATGACCCAAATAAAATAGCAAATAAAAATTGTTCATCACGAAAAAGTACTCCCATAGTAATTTACAAACGACAAATTGAATACACACCAAAAAACCAAATGTCCAATATGTAAGACATTGCAATTTCAAAAGAACATGTCAAGCATTGGACTTGAATTAGGAAAAAAATGTACATAAACATATCTGGAAAAACAAAAGACATTGCGTTTAAATATCATTTGTAGATCTTGCAAAAAACGACAGCACTTGCAATGCAAATTTGCCTCGCTTTGCAACACCTGAACAAATAAGACGTAAAGCCATTGCATACCGTAACAAGACTTTTAGAGCTTGAGGAAAGACTTGTTGCATTGAGAATTCCCTTTGCACAAATAAGACAATGTGGCAAGAAGAGATCACAAATGGGCTTAATTTGTTCAATAATCAATGTACTTGTCCATATGGACATTGTCCCAAAAAGCATCACACAATCCATAAACAATACAATGACAATTGCTATTGCATTAAAACGGCGACTAGAATACAAGAATGCATATCAAACAAAAAAAGTGCGTGTGCATATTGTCATGAGAGCACTTAAAGAACTATGTTCTCGAAATTTGTATAAAACGAAAACATTTCCATTAATAGCAATTGGAATCATATACTTGAATTAGACAATAAAGGTAATAAATCCGAGGATGACAACATTGATAGAAAAAGTGAAACCGATAGCATTTCGGAAAAGTGAAAGGCCAATCGAAACCTTGGTACATGGATTCATAGTCACAACGAATTCATGATTTACAAGACAACATTATTGAAATAGCACAATGAGAAACGACCACTTGGGATATTCAAAGACAAACATGCGTAAGAAATGATTTTCCCAACACTATTCTTTGGAAATCCACGTGACGATGATATACTACAAAGATTTCATTACCAAGAAATAGTAAAATGGGAACTAATGCATTACGAGGCTGGTCACTTTTCCTATCACTCACAAATTTTTTTCTTCAAGACGATGCGAATAATCATTGAAAAGGTCATTTCATGCATCTCGGTGACAAATAAGGAAAGGAAAATTAGAAGGAAGAAAGTTGTCGCAAAAGATGTTAAGTACAAGCTGAACTTAGAAAAGTTACTAAAAAGTCACACATTGGATACATAGATTTCAAACACATAAGAATTTCTCCTAATTACCACTAACAAATGCAAAAAACGTATTTTTGCAATGATACGACAATTAGGTCCTCCAACTTTCTTTGTTACATTTACAAGTGCAAAGCATCTTTGGACACCACTAGTAGAAACTCTTACTAAATTACATAGCAATAGAAATAAAAAGAAACATATTGAAACAATTAAAGGGAATACAACATTGATTATCTTGTCGGAAAGGACCCAGAGTAACATGTACACGTTACTATAGACATAAGACAAATGCATTGAAGCAACTTATCCATCGAGATAGTACATTTTAGCAAAATACTAGATTACTACTTTAAGAATCGAGTTCCAAAATAGAGGTAGTGCACATGAACATGCTCTTATATGGATAGAAAATGCTCCAAAGATATGGAATTAATACTAACTTAGAAATTGAAAACTTCTTGAATAACTATATAACTTGTAGCACAAATCACCTTGATCCTAATCGCAAAGATACATGGAAACATCAACGATACCAAAAGCTATAAAAAGAAAAGCATCACATGCAGATACAAATTTCCAATGCTACCAATGAAAAGAACAAGGATTCTTGAACGCAATTACTTTACATACATGGCTCAATAAATGAAAAAGCTTTTGTCCTTGCAAAGCACCTTAGAGCAAAAACACTATGACAAATCAACTAGTCATAAAAATTTCTTAGATGAATTCCAGTTTGAATGAAAAATGATTACATCGAATTAATACAAAGTACATTAACCCAACCAATGGTATTCTTGCGACGAAAACAATCGAAATATGGAATAATAGCTTTGAGGGCACAATATACCACACCTATGGAATGCAAATACGAGATGCCCAATATTTTCTAAATGCATATGTGTAACGATTCATATTGCACTTCATATATGACCAAAGTTGACAAATCTATGACAAATGCATTCAAAAGGATACGAAAAGAACTTGAAAAGAGAAAAACTTGATGTTATTCAAATGATACGTGTCTCTAGCAATGCTTTGCTTAACCTTCAACAAATTTCATCTCAACAAGCAAATCTCATATAGCTCTCTACTACCATTGAATCATAGTTCAAGAGAATTCAACTTTATAAACACAAAGACAACAGCAGTGAACGCACATTTATACTTAAACCAACTACTCTTCGAAACAAATTCCCGACAACTCGAAGATGTTATGTGCGATTTCTATAATTGATTACTATATCAATAGGCCTAATTCTATTAAGCATGTATGTTTAGCCGTAATTTGTATCAAAGTATAGGAAAGATGACAGACCAATATCAAAAAGAAAAAAAAGAAAAAAGTAATTCGATTCATTAAATACAAAAAACACATTAACTATGAAAAATATTATAGAGAAAAACTTTTGCTATATGTGTCATTCGAAGACAATGAAAATGCACTCAAAAGCAAGACTTCTTTACATGGAAGAATGCATACATGTTGCATAAGAACACAATAAATAACAATGAAACTAAGTTCACATATAACATGAACAAGAAATGGGGTGATTTGGAAGAAGCAATTCAAAAAATTGATAACAAGACTCGCAACTTCTAACCATATCAATACTTGAAATATCTAATGATGTTACCTGAGAAGTATGACTTGGCTAAAGATTTGCAATTTCCCCAATGCAATGACAAAAAAAGACATCTTAACATTGGTTTTCAATTTATAGAACATCCACTTTATGCTTGTTAGCAACGAAGAATACTACAATATTAGGGAGAATGCTTAATAGAGAACAACAAGCAATACTCAAAGACATTGCAATGAAAAAAACGAAAGAACATAGACAAACCATTCTACTTATTTTTTACTCGAGGAGCCGTGCATCGGAAAAACATTCACAAGCAAAAAGCAATATTTCAAATGCTCATGCGCATCTACAATGAACATTACAATACGTGACCCTTTGAAACCAAAAAGGTTTGATATTAGCATATACAAGTAAAGTTGCATATAATGCGTGTGGAGTTACAATTCATTCCCGCATTGCTAATGTCTTTCAACAAATCTAGTTTTATTCCACTTAGCAACGATGTATTAGACAACTTAACACAACCGTACGAAGAATTAAGGGTTGTTCTCATCGATGAAGTATCTCTAATTGGAAGTTTTTTTCTATATCAAATTGATGATCGAGTAAGAAACATTAAGCATAATCAAACAAAATACTTTGGAAACATTGATATCATATTTTGTGGCGACTGCGTGCCAAGCACAACCTATACAAGATTCACTAATATTTGAACAACCTACAATAAGAAGGCAACCAATAACATATGACTTTTGGAAAGAACATGTAAAGCTACTATGAATTGCACATTGCAAAGCGTCAAACAAATGAAATATTCATTAGCATTTTGAATAGGATGTGTATAATAATCAAACAGTAAGATGATTTGAATTACCTAAATAGAAATTGTATTCGAAATGCTCCTAATGATCCTACTTTCCCCTATCTATTTTTTAGGAATGAAGATGTAGCATTACATAACAAGAAAATGTTGTCTATTGTTCCTAGTGATGAAATTTTAATTGATGAAATTTATTACGAAGAAGAAAACCATGGACACATACCATCTCATGCACAAATAGCAACATTGCCTTCACAAATTTTCCTAAAACTTAACATGCTAGTCGAAATATATGCAGAAACTATGACTTACAAGACGGTCTAGTCAACGATGCGTATGGTATCATTAAAGCATATGTAAAATTAGACAACTTTGATGTAATATGGATCAAATTCTATGATGAGCGTGTGTGGCTATCGACAAGCACATAAATTTGCTTTTCTATATAGCAAAGAAATTTCTAGCGATTGGACTCATACCGCTGAACAACAAAGCCAATTTTACGTATTAGCAAAAAACAGGAAACTTGAAAATCGTAAAACAATTCCCAATCCAACTAGCATGTGCACATACAATACCTGATCACAAGGCTTGACACAAGACAATCTTGTATTTGATCCTTTAGGAATACGACGCCATGGATTAGTATATACAACTCTTTCTCGTGTGAGAAACATAGAATCATTGTATTTGCTTACGTCCACTTAAGAAACAAAACTTCGAATTCAACACAAAATTTATGTCGAAATGGAACGTTTACAAAGAAACGCAAAGTGGCAACTAGACTACAACTATTCGTTATTAGAAACAAAAGCATACATTTCAATTCTTTCTCTAAACACTTGCTAGCGCTTACAAATACATATTGATGATTTGTTAAATGACTATGATCTAATGCAATCTCGACATCCTATGTTTACAAGAAACACATTTGAAAGATTCAATGCTTCTAAAAAAGACTTGAAACATTCAATTGCATATCAAATCATAGTAAACATGGTTTGCTAATTTGTATGAAAAACCATATAAAGATCTTGAAACATATTCATTTTGAAGAAAAAAACGTTGAAACTACGCTAGCAAATATGCTTCTTCATGACATGGATATTGTAGTTGTGAATGTCTATGTTGCACCATATGCAACATTGAACGATACATTGGATCTTTCTTTCAAAAGCATTATGCAAAATTCATTCAAATCAAACAATAGAAATTGTCGGCGATTTCAACATCAATATGCTTGAAAGCAACAACAAAACAAACTAACTAAGATCGTATATGCACAATTACAACCTTCATTTTCTTTTAGAGACAAATAACAATCAACAATTATCAATCATTGATCACATATGGTCAAACATAACTTGTAGCTATAAGACATTCGAGTTAGATACATATTGGACCGACCATGATACTATTTGTCTCATCATTGAAGACAAAAAATGCAACACAAACATAGTGCAAATGAAAGCATGTCTAATGCTTTTTTCTAGTCAATAGCGTCGTACTTGCATACTCATGTCCTTATTATACAAACGAAATCAATAGTGAGTATTATTACGAAACATAACTTTAATTTGTTTCTAAAAAAGTCTTTGAAAGCCGCATTATAGCCTTTTAACTACTATGACTTTGACTTCTAATCGTATGTCTTGCGATTACTATAGCTTTTTACAATGAGTCAAATAGGCAAAGACAAGTCACAAAAGAAATAAACACATCCAAGTTTACTTCTGCATGGAACTTACTTACCCTTGAATGCATATGTATAGAGATATCTCTATGTTTAACTGTTTATTTCTTTCTACAAAACTATTGCAAGACCTATTTTTATATTACTAGTACCGACTTCTATAGCATTGTTCTTCATATAGAATTATACTATGCATCGATGATTTATTTCTCAAGCATCAGCTGAATTCATTTTAATTCTTGAAATTGTCTTCCAACCCATTGTAATATTTTCATGCACACATGAGACACGCTCCATTACAAATTGGAAAACTATATATAACCACTTTGGAGTTATCTAACGTAGAACACTACGGAATACTCGAACCTTATTCTCTATAGTATTTTAGCACTACCATACAATTTTTTTCCCTTTTCATCATCTCAATAATGTTACGTGCTTAAACTTGACAATCATCACCAACCGCTTATTTACATCAAACTACGTTACATGCATAATTCTATCAACCCCAGCCTTCTTGTTCTTCTTTTCTTGTCAACCTTTAATTCCTTTTCCTCACCCTTCCTCTAGAAACTTGTCAAGCTTCCTCTTCACTTTACATTTGAACCCTTTTTTCACTAAGATCTCCTCCAATTTCCCATTTTGCTTGTTGTCAACCTCTAAATTGCAATAAAAGATAATATCAAATACATATTAAATTGCTTCCAAAATTATAACTCTATGATTCACTTACATCAAACTTAATTATTTCATAATCCATATGCATCTTAATTCACATTATGCAATTTGAAGAAAATGTTTCCAATGTCATCATTATTTCTTTTAATATCCCTAGTTATCTTTTGGAAATTTTATCTATACCTTTTTTTTTGTTTCTTTTTGTCCTATGGTGTTTCTATGTTATTTTTCGTTTGGGTGGTAGTAAACAAGCTCAAATGACATATATCTTGATCGACATATTTATTATGTAAACTTCCAACCACCCATAATAATTAACAGCATTGGAAAGTGAGCTTGATCAAGAAACACATCCATGTTTGCTTATTACGCCCAACTTACTTAGTCTTTGATGTATATGTATATACACATCTCTATGTTTAATTGTTTATTTCTTTCTATCAAAACTATTGGTCATTGAATTCTTGATTACTTGTTCAATTGATTCCTGATTAGTATCACCGAGTCAATATTTATCAATGTTTTCATGCGAATCAAGTACTACCCGAACTTTCATACATCCGTACTAGATGCATTTACACATTTCTATAGTACTCAGAATTGAATCATTTTTTCTATCAACCAAAAAAACTTTTAATATTTGCAACTCGGATCGATGATATATCTTTGTTGCACTAATAGAATTTTTTGAATTTAATATTGTATAATTTTATAAGTATTCCATTATCGAAGTTTTTAAATGCAATTAATATTTCTTTTAGTAACTAATATTCAGTTCCGGTACACTTTTTTCGCGCTCTCGCTCCCTCCTTGCGTCTGCGAGCATTAGGGCAGGGCTGGGTGACATCCTCGCATGCCGATGTGGGTCGTTGCACCGCGCACAGCTCTTCGCTCATCCCCACTCGCTCATGGAGCCCGGCTGGGGCTCGGTCTCCCAATCCCGCCCCGGAGGTCTTAGCTTTCAAATCTTTGATTGCAGCTAGGCCGGAAAGCGCCCTCCCTCCGCGATTCAGCGAAATTCATCAAGAAAATGGATTCGATTCCATCCGTTGCTCGCCGAGAGGAAGAAACGTGTACGCCGACCTTGAACTCTGGTTGAGAGAGGCTCGATAGGCCAGTTCACTGGCCCTATGTCCATCCCCCCAAGTCGGTGGATGAATGGACCCAAAGGAACCGGAAACCTCTCGACCAAAGAGGGAGTCAAAAGCTATTTTGTTGGCAAAGGATTCTTCGTTTTCGTGTTCGAAACCCGGAAGACAAGTTTAATATTCGTAAATGGCCCTTACTTCATGGGACCGCAGGGATTGTATCTAAATAAATGGTCTCCCAGTACTTTGATCCAACTCGTGATGTCCCATCTCGTTGTGTCGGTTTGGGTGAGACTCCCCCATCTTCCCCTCCATTATCGGAACCAAAAATCCCTTCGGATCATCGGGAACGTGCTAGGAAAATACATAGACCAAGCGGTAAGAAAGGATCGAGTATTCATGTGCACACATCTCGCGTAGAATTGGACCTAGAAGAGGGGCCGCCGGAAGCAATCAAGCTTCATGTTGCTGGATGGACGCATGTCCGTGAATTGGACTACGAACAGCTCTCCTTCAAATGCGTACATTGTCACAGTCATGGACACTTTACAAAGCATTGTAAGAAAAAAGGCAAAGGAGAAAATAGATAAACAAAGTGGGGATCAATGGACTCTAGTCCAGAATCGCACATCCAAAAAAATGTGTTGGTAAAGGCAACATGATAGGAACCTCAAGCAACTCCAAGTCCAATCTGGAAAAGGAAGTAACCCAAATGGAACGGAAAGTGCCCGTAACAATCCAACAAACTCAACCTAGAGAAAACTTGGAACGTAGGTAAACCACCCCTCCAAGCAAAGAGGGAGGGAAATCTACCCGTATGTAAGCTACCCAAGGCGCTCCTCCAACCCCCACATACGCCGAAGTCACAAAGAAAAATCAGCGGAAAGCTCAGGGCTCTCGTGAGGACGAAGCCTATGAGCGCCCCTCAAAAGAGCCGGAAGGAAATCCCGTAAAGAAATGAGGGAAGAAGAGCGTCGAAAGGCTTAAAAATTCAAGGGAGCCACTCCACAATAGAAATGTCTATTGGACGAAATACCATACCAAGGCTTCCCAAGGGAGGCCCCAACCAAGTAAATAATGAAGCTCGTCTCTTGGAATTGCGGAGGACCTGGGGAATCCCTCTAAAATAGATGCGGTTAAGGACCTCTTGAATACAAATCCCTCGCGACATTCTCATGCTCCAATAGACTAAGATAGAAGGGCAAGCCCTCCTAGACATCACGCAAGTCAAAATGGAAAAAAAGTTCGTGCAAAGCAGATCGGCGCAGAGGGGCTCTTACCGGGAGGGTCGGCAACTCTCCGGACGAGATGCCAAATACCCGACTCGAATAAATCTCATGAAACTCAACATTGGATCTTCACGTAACTAACTCATTGCGCAAGTAAGTTGACTATCTCTCTTTTTCAATCTTTATGTTCCCGTCAATTACTCTGAAAAAACGAGAATCGTCGGAATTCTCTCTCGACTTTTTTTAGAGCAGATTTTCCCCCAACAACATCGTCATAGCCGGGGATCTTAATATTGTTCTAAAAAGCAAAAGAGAATGAGGGGAGGCTCCGATGGCAGAGATCCCTTGGCGGCCACAATGGAAGAGCTCACCCAGACTTTGGGATCTATTAGATTTCAGCCCTGTTCGAGGTCTCTTTACTTGGTCCAACAACCGGGTTGGGCCGCATCATATTTACTCGCCCTCGCTTGGACCGATTCCCGGTGCAACGTTCCCTTATGATGAACAAAAATATCATCATCTCAAAAATTCTTCCCAAATTGACCTCTCGATCACAAGCCAATTCAGGCTTCTATCGGAAGATGAAGAGGATATCGGGCCCCATTCCTTTTCGATTCTCGCCCTCTTTGGATCGAGAGAGAGGGCTTCTCGTAGACCGTGAAAGCGACGATGGGCCAAATCCTTCACGTATTCCTCATGTTATGTTTGGGAGAAAAAGTTGAAGGCCACAAAACACGCGTTGAAGGATTGGATAAAGAAACCCAGCCCCTACTCCTACCCGACCAAAGAAAAGATGCAGGTATCAGCATTGCGATCCCCGGTAACGAGACATGGAAAGTAAAAGACATTAATGCAGAGATTTGTTGGGAAAAGGAAATAAAATCTCAACGAACGGCATACCAATCCTTACGATTTGAAGAAGAATACTGGAGATTAAAATCCGTAAGTCCGTGGCTAAAGGGCCAGGGGGACCCGAACACCTCCTTCTTCCACCAGAGACGATATAGAGCTAGATTGTCCAGAATCATATAGCGTAAATCAAAAATGTGGAGGGTCAAGTACGCAAAGGGTTCAATCGAAAGTTAAAGATGTTTCGTTGAAATTCATTTCAGAACCTATACGGTGAGGGAACACAAGGCGATGATGAGGAAGCGCTGACCTTCTTTCTCATATCCCTTTACTCATCAACCACCGATGACAATATAGACCTCCGTAGACCTATAACAGAGGAGGAAATTATCAAGGTAATATGGTCCATGGATGCGGATAAGGCCCTAGGGCCAAATGGATTTACAATCCATTTCTTCAAGTCCCGTTGGGAAATCATCAAACTCGACCTCCAAAAAATGATAAGAGGCTTCTATGAAAAAAGCTAAAATAGGTGGAGGAACCAACTCCACCTACTTAGCCTTAATTCCCAAAGACACCAATCCGGAAACCTTTGCAAGATTTAGTCCCATATCGCCGTGTAACGCTTCTTATAAAATTATCGCCAAACCCTTAGCAAATCGAATCAAGCCTCTCGCTCAAAAGACTGATTTCTAGTTCTCAAGGCGGATTCGTGGAAGGCAAGCACATTACGGACAACGTTATTCAAGTACGGGGAGATAATCCACTCAAGCAAGCGACGAAAAGAGAAAGGTATGTTGATAAAATTAGATATGGAAAATGTCTTCGATAGAGTCAATCGCTCAATTTTCCTAAGCAAAGTTCTTCTCTCCTTTAGCTTTTCTTCTCACTTTGTTCAACTTATAAAAAGCCTCGCATTGACAATCCGTGGATTTCCCCTCTTATCAATGGATGCCCAACATTTCCAAGCTCGGAGAGGCATCAGCGGGGATGCCCTCTCTCCCCCTTCCCCGTACATCTTAATGGCAGATTCCCTCGCCGAAAACTCGCAGTAGAAAGAATTGCGGGTACCCTCCCGGGACTCAAACCCTCCAATGGTGTCGATCCTCCGAATCACGCTCTCTTTGCTGATGACTCCCTTCTTCTTGGAGGTGCTTCTATCGAATAGCAAAGCCCTTCGACATCGTCCTTAGAAGCTATTGCGAGTTTCCGGGAGCTTTAGTCAATGAGAGCAAAAGTGAAGTCTTCGACTGGAACATAGACCAACAAGATCTCAACACCGTAGAAAATCTTCTTGGCTTCAAAGGAAATTCTCAATGGGACGAGATCAAGTATCTTGGTCTCCCCCATCACTTATGGTGTGAATAAGAGGTCGCTTTGGAGCGAAATCATCAGCAGAAATTAAAGCTAAAATCATTGCTTGGGGAGGCTACCTGGTTAACTAAAGGAGGTAAAGTCATCCTAATAAAGTCTCAGCTATCCGCTGCGCCAATCTATCAAGCCGCATTTCACGCTTGCTCCTAGAAACATGATGGAGCGTATCTCTAATATTCTTAGAGATTTCTTATGGAAAGGAGGGAAGGGCAATGAAAAAAAAATGCATTTAGTTAACTAGGGATTTGGTCAAAAAACCGATTGCGGAGGGCGGACTACAAATTCGAGATCCCACTCTTGTCAACATTGTGCCGGGAGGTAAAATTTTGTGGAAGATGATCCACGTAGCCCTCTCACCCTCGTTAGTGTAACTTTGCGGACAAAATACACAAACAATCTATCACTCAGAAATCCGCAATTGGCCAACACAACTAATAGCACGCAGAATATGGAGACTCTCACTGCAAAAGCGACATTTTCTTCAAAAAATTCCATGTACGAGGATTCAAGTAATGGCAAACGAACACACTCGTGGCTAGATCGCATCATGGGGCGCGATCCCTTGTCCGAAAATGAGGATATTCTCCCCGATCCGAGAAACTCGGCTGGAAAGAGTAGGCATATACAGCATATATGAGCTTTCGATTTGGGATCACCGTGGAGACCGGGCCTGGCTGGGATTTCCATGGTGTCCCTCGCCTGACTTATTCCTCAACAAAAACTCGCTTGTCGATACTGTAGAGGAGGAAGTTTCCGGTCAATCGAACCATGAAAGATCGTTTGCGGATGGGGCCGGACGAGGGGATTACTCTACCGCGTAAGGATACAGAGTGCTACAAGCACCAAGGAGCAACGATCAACTCCCTCGCCTTTTGGAAGCATGTTCGGGAGCTCTTAGCCTTACCAAAAGTGAATTTGTTTTTCTGGACTCGGTCCATAATAAGCTCCTAACGAGAGATAACCTTGTGAAAAGAAAAATTGTAGGGCCTCATAGATGTGTTTTATGCGGGGAGCAATCTAGAAACATCAACACTTATTCGTGGATTGTCTATACGCCAAGGAGGTTTGGGACCTCATCCTACGGGATTTTCGCATTATTTCTCCCTCTCGCGATTTCGTCATGGATCTCTTTGCTTCTTGGAGCCTCCTCTACCCTTATCAAATCCCATACAAGTCATTTTGGCGTAAAGTTTGGTACGTCTTCCCAAATTCGTCTGTTGAGCAACTCGGGTTGGCCTCGCAACCGGATGATTTTCAAAAACTTGAATCACACCGCACTGCATGTTGTCGCAAAATCCAAGTCCTTCCTCTTGGAAGCGACATGTCGAGCAGCTTTTTTAAAGAAGATCCCCCTCATCGCACGCCCGAGGAAAAGCGGTGGCTTGGCCCCCTTGTGCCTCATTCATAAAAGTATCTCCTCATCCCCCAATCACAAATCCGGATCGGCGAAAGAGAGATCCTAATGATATTTTTCCCAAAATTGGTGGCGGTCCCAAAATTCAACCACAATATTTTTCGATGGGGCGTCCAAAGGGAACCCCGGTGCTTCGGTGTTGGTGGGTTCATCTACTCCCGGATGGGTCTTCAAGAGATTCCTTCAGCTGGGGTCTAGGCCGTAAAAACAATAATCAAGCCGAGATATTCGGGCTCCTCAAAGCTTGTCATATAGCAAGAGACAAAGGGGTCAAAGATCTCCAAGTATTTGGCGACTATCGAAATATTAATTAAAAAAATTAAACTCGTAAGATCTTTTTCGCAATGTTGGCCTCAACAGAATCTTGGGCGATTGAAAAGAGTCCTATTAGACTTTGCATCCCTACAAGTTTTATCACATCCTCAAAAATTCAAATAGTGGAAGCGAGATCTGATGGCGAACAAAGGGTGCTCACTTACAAAAGGGGTCGCTAATATTAAACGAGGAAGAAGTTCCCTTGAAACTCCTTGATATTTTAAAAATCCAAAAACAACATTTGATGGACAACAGACTATGTAATAGGGGTCGCTTTAGCAAAGACCCATTCGCTTTTCTTCTTATAAATAAAATTCATACACGTTTCGGCTTAAAAAAATATATATTCAGTTTCCAAGTACAATATACAATAAGCTTATAGTTTTATTTTTATTTTTTAGTTATTAAAATTTACCAAACACTTCATCGTGGCGTTCAAGTGCACCATTCAATGACATTTCATCTTTTTTCATCTCACAGTTCTGGACAAAAAGCTACAATAGACAAAGGACAACAAATATCGAGATGCAATTGAATCGACAAGTAAATTTGAAACAAATTCTTATACGTACCATTGACATAGCATTTATATTTATCACCAATATATTTTACTTCTAACTCATTTCTTTTGCCACATCAACATCATCAATACACGAGCTTTGAATGCAACATATTTAGTCCCAGCTACCATTGAAGAACTAAACATTCGCAAAATTGGAAAAAATGTTCAATGGAGATGTTATGGTTATCTATAGCACATACCTTGATAAAGTCCACAAAGCACGACAAATACTACGTGCGCATTTCGACGGGTATGCTCGAAGGAATCATGACAATCACATTGTCCATACCAACCGAGCTTATTGAACAACATGGACAAAAAAATATCACCAGGAAAATCAATATCTATTACAAAGTTTAAAGTTCTTCCCAAAACAAATTATGAACGCGGTGATTGTGATTGGATTCTGCTACTAACCGAACTAAGCACCATACGAAACATACCAACAATTTGCAAAGAATACAAATTCATTCCAGTACATGACAGAGTAAAACAACTTACAACAAATACGGAAAACATATCCAATTGGAACAATTGCAGCAATTGTCACAAATTTGCATCGGAAAGTTGGTTTCCAATATACATTGCAAATTAAAGATGGAAATTTCGATGACAATAGAGCAACCAGAACATAAATTAATTTGCAATGTTTTTATATTGCTAGTTCCATCCTACATTTCAATTTAGCTTGATTTAACTTCGTGTTCTATTAGCGATGTAGCGATTATTTGAGACATTTGCACCGCTCTACGATGAAATTGAGCAAGAATTGCAAAAAGGCCATTTTCCAATTATGTTATTCAAAAACATAACAAATAGGAAATAAACTGAAGGACGAGAACACTTCGAACAACGCAAGCTACATTCATCAAAAAAATTGAATGCAGAAGCGACAGAAGAACTCGGAAAATTGAACCCTCCAACATTCTCTGTAAGTACAAATGAAACAGTACCTCTACTTGTCAATATGAAATTGTTTTCTTCATGCGTTTCTATTTTGACATATACTACTTGTCCTCCTCTATGAACAGTATAAAAGGAGCATTGACAATTGCAAGCATTTACTCTATGCCATTTGAACCATTTCTTTAGTGTTGAATGCAATTCACCAATACCAACCTCTACAAATGATAGAGGAGACAACGATTTAATTGCCCTAAAGTGCAATAAAAATTCGTCCTTTTCCTATTCATAGTGTCTTAATTGCATAATCAAGTCCAACAACACCAATACTGCAATGTTGCATCCGAAACAAATTGCTCTTGAAACGATTAGCATTCTCAACCTAGCGCATATGTCTTTTCAAGACTATGTTCAAAGGAAACAAGCAACAATGTATATGCTACGTGATTTCAAAATAAATGGTACATTTACTAATCAACGAAGACAACGAGATCCAATTTGTTGACGGCAACGGAAGCCCTACCAAGGCTAGGTATACTTATAATTATTCTTCATCTTTCAACAAAAAAATCGGATATATGCGACTTAAATTATGTTATCCAAAATAGCAAGATTTGTACTAATTTTTTCCCTTTTCTTTGCTAAGCACCAAAGACTTCTACAAACATTGGCTACAATAGAAACACATAGTAATCTATAAATCGATGCAAAGTTCTTCTCAATTATTGTACGAGATTTTACTGCTCAAATCTACCTTTCTCAAAGTGTAGTATGTCTGCAACATTTTTCCCCGAGAACAAGATGTTTTCATAGAACAATTAGGAACAAAAATCACTAGTTATACTTATAGTGTTTCTTCTACCTATTCACGGATACTTTCGTATTTAATATATGTATATTTAAGAAATATAGCTTTTCCATTAGGCCTTTGCAAATGTTTTCGCATTTCATACATATATGTTTAATGAATAGAACCTATCTTTACAATCCGACATTATATATATAAATGTTATAAATCTATTTAAAAAATCTCTCACAGATTATTATTTAGTATCATTTGTGCAGACTTGATGCCGTAGGCTACTTCTAGTCTCTCTGTCTTGTTGTTTATTGGTTTTGCAAAAATCATAATTGACATCGGAAACATTAATTGATCTCTTTAAAAGATGGAGAGGCATTAAGATTATTTGTCCATGCGGTGTGCGGTACAAGTACGCGCGTCCGCAAACGAAGCAGGGGACATTAATTTTTTTCATATATTCTTATGTATCAACTTTGATCAACATCTCTCAATTTGGGCAATATTGTTACGGCTGATGTAAATAGTAAATCGCCATTTCTAAGTTTATGCTTCTTTAGCTTGTAAGTTCATATTTTTTTTGCGTATTCCTATATTCACTCGTTAATAGTAATGCACCAAATTCTATGTCTAAACACCGTACTAAGACTAAAGTTAGTCTTATGTTCCCCGCTCTTCACCTTTGTTATAATTTCCTCCACAATGTGATTCTTATTCACCTACAATTTACGACCGAAAGGTTATATATTAAGCATTATTGGGTGATTGATATTTACTTTGTTAAGTTCTTTTTCTACTTTAATATTCAAATACTCCGAGCCTTAGCTTTTGATAAGTATTTGTTTAAGAATTTTCAATCAATCTTCGATTCTATGAGATAATATATATAATCAATAAATTGTACACATACGGTGCGGATGCCACAAATGGTTTGAACAATATTTCAAGCCAAGAATACAAGTCTCTTTAAATGGTAGAATTCTCGGTTTTTTGTTTTTTGTTGTATTTAATTGTTTTGTATTTTTTAAAATTTTATTTGCCTATTTTGCATTTTTAAAAATTTATATTTAACTTCAATTTCTAAAGTACTACAATAATAAAATTTTCATATATACTATCAAATAACATATTGCATTATATAAAATAACAAATTACATCAAATAAGCCAAGCCTATGTCTTTAAGTCCTTGGTTCCCACACAAAGTCACCATTGCGATTAATATTCGCCTTATAATCAAACCGACTATAAATATGCCATTATTCGAATGTTCCTCTGTCGCCATCTCTCAATGAAATTGAAACAACTCTATTTAATTCAATAAAAGATTATATGTGTCAAACGCATGCATAACCACCATTAACCCAGTCATGTCCAGCATTACGATTTAACCTCTTTACGCAAAGCCTTTGTAATTTAATTCGATCTATGGTCCTACCTTGATTACTTTGCCCTCGATAATTATTCCTTCCATCTCTAAACCAAATTTCTGATTTGTTTTCTCAAACACGAAAGTTTTTGTTTCATGAATCAAAAAGCCGAAATTAAGAATTATTTAAATTTATATAACAGAGGATTTGTTTGAACGTGACTGGAGTCGGGCTTTTAAGTGAAGACCAGTCGTCCCCACAAAGTGTCTTGTTGATGTTGGAGCTTGCGATGCGATCGCAATCGCAATCGCATCTTATATTATGTTACAATCGCAAATGGTTCTAACATGGCCCGATTGTTATGTGAAGTCTGGACCCGATACCGTTTATGGACTGGATTTAATTCCTTTATCGCGCGTCTATTGTCAATCGGAATCGTAAACATTCAAAATGGCCCATTTGTATTCTCAAATTTTGGATCCGATGCATATTATAGGCCGGATTTCATTTGTTCATCGCACGTCCAAGTCCGTTGTACACCAAAACTTGTTTGCGGACGCGATGAGCTATTATGAAATCGATTTAATGACTGATCGTGCGTCCAAATGGCCATGTGATGTCGACCGATTGTAATGCGATATGTGAATGTATTTTGGTTGAATCGACTTTCAAGTCCAGAGCTTTATCGGCGATGGAGGTTTGAAGTTTTACAAAGGTTTTAAGTTTTATTAACGTTTTTGTTTTATGTTTTAAACATTGCGCGATGGAGTTTTTATACTATGGTTTGTTTTTGTTATCGCACGAAAGAAAAAGTTTTATAACCTTTGAATTATATGTTTTAACATTAAACGTGTGCTCATTGTAAGGTGCACCCGAAAGGGCAATGCATAGGTTTTAAGTTTAGCTTTATTTAACATTTTTTTCGACTACGCACCGTTTTGGATGTTATTTAACATCTACCAAATGCTCGAAATAGTGGTACAGCCCTATGCATCTTAGCGCCATCTTGCTTTTTTTAAGTAGTGACTCCACCGTATATCCAAATCAATTGATATATATTCCTATGTATATATTGTTGGCTAATTTGGATTATTTAGTTATTATTCTTTTAATTCTTGAATATTTATTATTATTTTTTATTCGGATCAATTGGTGATTGGATTAAGTTAATTTTCATTATAATTTTTAAGTATTTATATACATCTTTTCTCTACATAATTTAATTGGAAATTTGAACTTAATCCTTTTCATACATAAAAGTTTTATTTATACATAAAGCTTTATTTAAAAATCCCAAATTAAACAACCCCCGCAACTATAGTTATTTTAATTTTAATTTTTTATTTTCCAAGATGATGATTGCAAATTAAACGACCTTGCAATTCGATTTGTTGCAATTTACAATTTTTATTTCCCAAGCTTGTAGTTCCATACCGTTTTTTTCGTTCTCTTTCACAAGTTGCATTAATCAACTCCAACCTACAATATTCCACATTAATATATATAATTAATTAATATATATATATATATATATATATATATATATATATATATATATATATATATATATATATATATATATATATATATATATATATCAATTTTTTAAGCTTAAATTTGACTTATATACTTTTTCTATAGATCAATATTTAGTTAAATCACTACAATATATTTTTAAAAATATATTATATTATTATACATTTCCATTACTATAAAATATATTTTTTTAGATTTTATTATTACATATTTATAATTTAAAGTAGGCCCAAAGTTTACAAATTATATATTTAATAAAGTAATCCACACACATATATATAATATTTATTTATTTTTACTAATTTTTTAAACTTAAACTTGATTTATATATTCAAATTGTTGCTTCTTTTCTAATTCATTTGGACAAATATAACATTTATATATATATATATATATATCAATGTATTTAGCTCCTTAAAGTTAGTAAACCTATATTTAATAAATTAATCCATACATATATTAATAATGGAATACTTTTTATGTAGATCAATACTTAGTTAAATAATTACTTCAATATATTTTTAAAAATATATTATATTATTATACATTTCCATTACTATAAAATATTTCTTTTACATTTTATTATTACATATTTATAAGTTAAAGTAGACCCAAAGTTTATAAATTATATATTTAAACAAAATATCACAGTTTATATATAAATTGATATCGATTATACAATGTTTATAAAATTATCTAGTATGAGAGGCATCGCCATATTATTTCTTTCTAAACTAACAACTAAAATCACAACACTAAATTCAATTTTATAAGTTTACTTTAATTTAGCTATATCTAATTGTATTATAAAACAAGTGTAACTATATTATATAAAAAAAACATTAGAAATTGAAAAATATAATTAATCAAAAAACACATCGCTAAATGAATAGAATATCAAATCTATCCAATATCTAAAAAAATCAAATTAGTTAACTAAATTATATTATTAAATTTTAGAATATATAATGAATACATCAAATATATAACTATACAAAATATTAAACAATTTTAATCGCTATATACTACGCCATATAATTATATTACACCCATTATAAATTGAAAAATGTAATTACAAAACAACATTCCTAATGAGTAAAATATTGAATCTATCCAATATCTAAAAACTCAAATTGGTTAACTAAATTACATTATTAAATTTTGAAATATACATTAAATATATCAAATATATAACTATACAAAATATTAAACAATTTTAATTGCTATATATCATGTCATCTAATTTTAAGTAAAAATAACATGCAACTTCTCGAATAATAACTATATATATATATATATATATATATATATATATATATATATAGCAAGTCCTCATAGCCATGTTGAAACTCAAATTAACACCTAAAATCACAAAGGACTAAATTCAATTTTATAAATTTGCTTTAATTTAGCCATATCTAATTCTATTATAAAACACGTGTAACTATATTATATAAAATAAAAGAAACATTACTAATTAAAAAATATAATTAATAAAAAAAACACATCCTTGATCAATAGAATATCAAATCTATCCAATATCTAAAAAAATTCAAATTACTTAACCAAATTATATTATTAAATTTTAGAACATGTAATGAATATATGAAATATATAACTATACAAAATATTAAAACAATTTTAATCGCTACATAATATGCCATATAATTATATTTATACACATTAGAAAGTAGAAAAAATGTAATTAAAAAAACCAAATTCCTCAATGACTAAAATATTGAATCTATTCAATATCTAAAAACTCAAATTGGCTAACTAAATTACATTATTAAATTTTGGAATATACATTAAATATATCAAATATATAACTATACAAAATATTAAACAATTTAATTGCTATATATCATGTCATGTAATTTTAAGTAAAAATAACATGCAACTTGATTCCGTGCTCTCGTGGGACACCTTACATTGGCGAAACGAGTCGATCTATTAATCAAAGAATTCATGAGCATGTCGACGACCTTGAGCATAATCGCATCGCGCTCCCTCGGCCCTGAGCAGAGCATGTCGAGAAGACTAATCATCACATTTGCATTGAAGATGTTAAGGTGATTGCGAAAATTGACCATTTCCACCACCGCAAGTTGAGAGAAGCCTTGGAAATCGAAAAAAGGGCAATTAACCTCAACAGAGAATGATGGGTGGATGGTTAACAGTTGTTGGATTCCTGCTCTTCATTCCTTTTTTTTTATTAATTATTTGTTTTTATTTATTAAATTATTTTTATAAATGATTATTAATTTTATTTTATTTTATTTTATTTTATTTTATTTTTAATTAATTAAAATAGATTTATTAAATTCATTTTTTAATAAAAAAAATTATTTAATTTTAAATAATTTTATTTTATTTTATTTTTAATTAATTAAAATAGATTTATTAAATTCATTTTATAAATATTTATTTATTTTTAAATTAATGGTTTTTTTTTTAAGCATTTAATCTTTTATGAAAATAAATAAAAATAAAACAAAATATATTTTTTAATTATTAATCTATAAATAGAAATAATTCAATATTTATTTAATCTTCTAGAATATATGGAATAAGATATTCTTATTGTATAAAATTTAAAAATATAAATTTAAAATAAATAATATTCAAATTATAAACTTTAATAATTTAATAAAAGAATTTATTATTTTATATTATTTTTTTTATCTTTTTATTTTATGACCTAGATTTAGTCAAACTAGTCGTTATTTTACAACGGCTAGTTGGATCTTCTCGTATCTGTTTAATTGGGTTTCCTGATCAGATTTTTTTCATCAAGTTCCGATGATGAACCACACTGGTCGGTTCGAAACGCGTCATATTCATATATATATACTTTAGGAAAATGTAAAAGTTTTCGCATCTAAAAAAATCAAATTAGTTAACTAAATTATATTATTATATGCAATTAATACTAACATAAATTCTTATTTTTTTTATTTTAATTTAGCTATATTTAAACTAAACTAAGCGACAACTTTATTACAAAGAAAAATCCTCATAGACATCCTTAAATTCAAATGGAAACATTTAGAAAATCCTCATAGACATGCTCAAACTCAAATTCCAACAATTATTTCTAATTTAATTTAACTATACTTTATTACAAAACAAATCTTCATAAACATCCTCAAATACTATTATCTTTTTCAATAAATGGCAAATAGAAAGTTAAAAAGCAATGAATCAATAAAATATTCGATATACTTTTGAATTGCAATTGCAAATTGTATTAAAATTAAGTGTCTTGTTGATGTGGAACATTGTGATGCGATCGCAACCGCAATCACAAGTTACATGATACAACCGCATATGTTTTTCTTGCCACCGTTGAATGATGCGATGCGATTGGCACATCGCAATCGCAAATCGCAAGTTCAAGTTCTTTTGTTATGGTCCAATTGCAATGGTATGAATCAATAAAACATTTGACATACTTTTGAATTGCAACTCGCAAATTGTATCAAAATTAAGTGTCTTGTTGATGTGGAAGATTGCAATGCGATCGCCGCATCCATATTTGTTTTGCCATCGTTGAGTGATGTGATTGGCGCAATCGCAATCGCAAATCACAAGTTCTTTCGCTTTGTACTCATTGCAATCGTAAGTCTCTCGACTCGATGAGTTTTATAAATATGCCATTATTCGAATGTTCCTCTACGCTCATCTCTCAATAGAAATTAAATCAACTCTATTTAATTCAATAAAGGATTATATGCTTCAAATGCGTGCATAACCAACATTAACCCAGCTCATGTCCAACATTACGATTTAACCTCTTTACACGAGCCTTCCGTAATTTAATTCAATCTATGGTCCTACCTTGATGACTTTGCCCTCGATAATTATTCCTTCCATCTCTAAACCAAATTTCCGATTTGTTTCTCAAACACGGAGTTTTTGTTTCATGAATCCAAAAGCCGAAAATTAAG
The DNA here is from genome assembly GCA_034641835.2 of Pinus albicaulis. Taxonomy (NCBI): domain Eukaryota; kingdom Viridiplantae; phylum Streptophyta; class Pinopsida; order Pinales; family Pinaceae; genus Pinus; species Pinus albicaulis. The sequence goes on along the minus strand of CM076577.1, from coordinate 771,582,015 downwards.
AATTATTTAAATTTATATAACTATGGATTTGTTTGAATGCGACTGAGTCGATTTTAAGTGATGACTCAGCCATCCCCACAAAGTGTCTTGTTGATGTTGGAGCTAGCGTATGCGATCGCAATCGCAATCGCATCTTATATTATGTTACAATCGCAAATGGTTCTAACATGGCCCGATTGTTATGTGAAGTCCGAACTCGATACTCGTTTATGGACTGGATTTAATTCCTTTATCGCGCGTCCGTTGTCAATCGGAATCGAAACATTCAAAATGGCCCATTTGTATTCTCAAATTCGGGATCCGATGCATATTATAGGCCAGATTTCATTTGTTCATTGCACTTCCAAATCCGTTGTACACCAAAAACTTGTTTGCGAACGTGATGAGCTATTATGAACTTGATTTAATGACTCATCGCACGTCCAAATGGCCATGTGATGTCAGCCAGATTGTAACGTGATATTTCAATGTATTTTGGTTGGATCGACTTTCAAGTCCGGAGCTTTATCATGCGACGGAGGTTTGAAGTTTTACAAAGGTTTGAAGTTTTATTAACGTTTTTGTTTTATGTTTTAAACATCGTGCGATGGAGTTTTTATACTATGGTTTGTTTTTGTTATCGCACAGCAAAAAGGTTTATAACCTTTGAATTATATGTTTTAACATTAAACATGTGCTCATTGTAAGGTGGACCTCGAAAGGGACGATGCATAGGTTTTAAGTTTAGCTTTATTTAACATTTGTTTCGACTCTGCATTGTTTTGGATGTTATTTAACATCTACCAAATATTTGCAAACGATGGTATAGCTATGCATCTTACCGCCATCTTGCTTTTTTTTAAGTAGTGACTCCACCGTATATCCAAATCAATTGATATATATTCATATGTATATAATGTTGGCTAATTTGGATTATTTAGTTATTATTCTTTTAATTATGGAATATTTTTTTATTATTTTTTTATTCAAATCAATTGGCGATTGGATTAAGTTAATTTTCAAAAAAATTATTATAATTTTTAAGTATTTATATACATCTTCTTCTACATAATTTAATTGGAAATTTGAACTTAATCCTTTTTCATACATAAAGTTTTATTTATACATAAAAGCTTTATTTAAAGATCCCAAATTAAACAACCCCTGCAACTATAGTTATTTTAATTTTTTAATTTTTTATTTTCCAAAGATGATGATTGCAAATTAAACGACCTTGCAATTCCATATATTGCAATTTACAATTTTTTATTTCCCAAGCTTGCAGCTCCATCTATTTTTTCGTTCTCTTTCACAAGTTGCATTAATCAACTCCAACCCTACAATATTCCACATTATATATATATATATATATATATATATATATATATGTATATATATATATATATATATATATATATATATATATATATATATATATATATATATATATATATATATGTTTATTTTTATCAATTTTTTAAGCTTAAATTTGACTTGTATGCTTTTTCTATAGATCAATATTTAGTTAAATAATCACTTCAATATATTTTTTAAAATATATTATATTATTATACAAATTCCATTACTATAAAATATTTTTTTTAGATTTTATTAATACATATTTATAATTTAAAGTAGGCCCAAAGTTTACAAATTATATATTTAATAAATTAAAATATATATATATATATATATATATATATATATATATATATATATATATATATACTAATTTTTAAACTTAAACTTGATTTTATATATTCAAATGGTGGCTTCTTTTATAATTTATTTTGACAAATATAACATTTTTTATATATATCAATGTATTTAGCTCCTTAAAATTAGTTAAACCTATATTTAATAAATTAATCCATACATATATTAATAATGGAATACTTTTTCTAGATCAATACTTAGTTAAATAATTACTTCAATATATTTTTTAAAAAATATATTATATTATTATACATTTTCATTACTATATAAATTACATTTTATTATTACATATTTATAAGTTAAAGTAGACCCAAAATTTATAAATTATATATTTAAACAAAATATCACAGTTTATATATAAATTGATATCGATTAGCAATGTTTATAAAATATCTAATATGAGATGCATCGCCATATTATTTCTATCTAAACTAACAACTAAAATCACAACACTAAATTCAATTTTATAAGTTTACTTTAATTTAGCTATATCTAATTGTATTATAAAACAAGTGTAACTATATTATTTACAACAACAACATTAGAAATTGAAAAATATAATTAATCAAAAAACACATCGCTAATGAATAGAATATCAAATCTATCCAATATCTAAAAAAAATCAAATTAGTTAACTAAATTATATTATTAAATTTTAAAATATATAATGAATACATCAAATATATAACTATACAAAATATTAAACAATTTTAATCGCTATATACTACGCCATACAATTATATTTATATTAAAAAAAAAAAAAAAAAAAAAAAGAAGAAACCATTAGAAATTGAAAAATGTAATTACAAAACAACATTCCTAATGAGTAAAATATTGAATCTATCCAATATCTAAAAACTCAAATTGGTTAACTAAATTACATTATTAAATTTTTAAATATACATTAAATATATCAAATATATAACTACACAAAATATTAAACAATTTTAATTTCTATATATCATGTCATCTACTTTTAAGTAAAAATAACATGCAACTTCTTGAACAATATATATATATATATATATATATATATATATATATATATATATATATATATATATATATATAAACCAAGTCCTCATAGCCATGTTTGAAACTCAAATTAACACCTAAAATCACAACGCTAAATTCAATTTTATAAATTTGCTTTAATTTAGCCATATCTAATTCTATTATAAAACATGTGTAACTATATTATATAAAAAAACATTATGAATTGAAAAATATAATTAATAAAAAACACATCCCTAATCAATAGAATATCAAATCTATCCAATATCTAAAAAAGTCAAATTACTTAACTAAATTATATTATTAAATTTTTAGAACATATAATGAATATATGAAATATATAACTATACAAAATATTAAACAATTTTAATCACTATATACTATGCCATATAATTATATTTATACAAAAAAAAACATTAGAAAGTGAAAAATGTAATTAAAAAACCAGATTCTAATGACTAAAATATTGAATCTATCCAATATCTAAAAACTCAAAATTGGCCAACTAAATTACATTATTAAATTTTGAAATATACATTAAATATATCAAATATATAACTATACAAAATATTAAACAATTTTAATTGCTATATATCATGTAATGTAATTTTAAGTAAAAATAGCATGCAACTTGATTCTGTGTTCTTAAGGGACACCTTACATTGGTGAAACGGGTCGGTCTATTAATCAAAGAATTCATGAGCATGTCGCTGACCTTAAGCATAATAGATCGCGCTCCTCGGCCATAGCAGAGCATGTCGAGAAGACTAATCATCACATTTGCATTGAAGATGCTAAGGTGATTGCGAAGATTGACCATTTCCACCACCGCAAGTTGAGAGAAGCCTTGGAAATCGAAAAGAGGCTAGTTAACCTCAACAGGGACGATGCGTGGATGGTTAGCAGGTGTTGGATTCCTGCTCTTCATTCCTAAATTTTTTTATTTTTTTTATCTTTATTAAATTCTTTTTATAAATGAATATTAATTTTTCTTTTATTTTATTTGATTTGATTTTATTTTATTTTTAATTAATTAAAATAGATTTATTAAATTCATTTTAAAATAAAAAAAAATTATTTAATTTTAAATAATTTTTATTTTATTTTATTTTATCTTATTTTATTTTTAATTAATTAAAATAGATTTATTAAATTCATTTTATAAATATTTATTTATTTTTAAATTAATATTTTTTATTTTTATTTTTTATATTTAAGCATTTAATCCTTTATGAAAATAAATAAAAATAAATAAAAATATATATTTTAATTATTATTCTATAAATACAATATTTATTTAATCTTCTAGAATATATGGAATAATTCTTATTGTATAAAATTTAAAAATATAAATTAAAAATAAATAATATTCAAATTATAAACTTTAATAATTTAATAAAACAATTTATTATTTTATATTATTTTTTTTGACTTTTTTTATTTTATGACTTAGATTTAGTCAAACTAGTCGTCATTTTACAACGGCTAGTTGGAGCTTCTCGTATCTATTTAATTGGGTTTCACGATCAGATTTTTTTCATCAAGTCCCGATGATGAACCACACTGGCCGGTTCGAAACGCGTCATATTCATATATATACTTTAGGAAAATGTAAAAAGTTTTCGAGATCTAAAAAAAATCAAATTAGTTAACTAAATTATATTATTATATGCAATTAATACTAACATAACTTCTTATTTTTTTATTTTAATTTAGCTATATTTAAACTAAACTAAGCTGACAACTTTATTACAAAGAAAATCCTCATAGACATCCTTAAATTCAAATGGAAACATTTAGCAAATCCTCATAGACATGCTCAAACTCAAATTCCAACAATTATTTCTAATTTAATTTAACTATACTTTATTACAAAACAAATATTCATAAACATCCTCAAATACTATTATCTTTTTTCAATAAATGGCAAATAGAAAGTTAAAAAGCAATGAATCAATAAAATATTCGATATACTTTTGAATTACAATTGCAAATTGTATTAAAATTAAGTGTCTTGTTGATGTGGAACATTGTGATGTGATCGCAACCGCAATCACTAGTTATATGATACAACCGCATATGTTTTTTCTTGCCACCGTTGAATGATGCGATGCGATTGGCACAATCGCAATCGTAAATCGCAAGTTCAAGTTTCTTTTTCGTTATGGTCCAATTTCAATGGTATGAATTAATAAAACATTTGATATACTTTTGAATTGCAATCACAAATTGTATTTAAATTAAGTGTCTTGTTGATGTGGAAGATTGCAATGCGATCGCCACATCCATTTGTTTTGCCACCATTGAATGATGTGATTGGCACAATCGCAATCGCAAATCACAAGTTCTTTTTCTTTGCACTCATTGCAATCGTAAGTCTTCGACCCAATGAGTTTTATAAGGCGGATCTGATTTCCACATCGCATAACAATTTGGGCATATGTTTTCTTTGCTACTATTGAATGATGCGATGTGATTCACCCAATCGCAATTGCAAATCGCAAGTTCTTTTGTCTTCACCCGATTGCAATGGCAAGTCTTGGACCCGATAAGTTTTATAAGGCAAATTTATTTTCCATATTTGGTTTAAGTTTTTCACGTTCGGCGAGGTCCACAATGTTGCAAAAGGTTCATTTGATACGTTGTACTTTATCACACAGATGGATATAAATTGTTGTTGTAATAAACCCAATCAATGTGTTAAATTAATTTTCTGGAGCTATATTACGACCTACTTCGTATATATTCGAATTTCCTAATTCGAATTACATTTGCCCCAAATCAAAGTTATGAAACATTTAATGAGCTTTGAACTTTATTAATATTCCCGACAGAATATTAAGGTTCGCTTGGGACTTTGACTTTTACTATTTCAACACCCCAAAGCTTTTCACCTCCAAAAGAAATAATACACTCCAATAGTATATATACGTCCCTCAATTCATACGAGAGTACAACTCCATCTTATTGCCTCGAGCTAATTAAAATCGGTGTGGAACTTTAATATCTCCCTATTTCCTCAAAAGTCATAAACCCCTCATTTCATATAATATGCCTTTTTTATCAACCCCAACACTAAGTCTTCATACAATTTTCAAACAAAGAGCTTTCATTTTTTATCCTATGGTTCAACCTAAAACAAGATTACTTACGTATATAATATGCTCTCATATTCTAACCCCAACGCTAACCTTTGAAGGCTTCGGACGCCACAGCTTTATAAACCTTTCTTTTCTATTTGCCAATGCAATTAATCGCAACTCAATGCTTCCCATTGCGATTAATGCATTTGCCAATGTTCTGATGCAATGCCCTTACTCCGATGCGATTGAAGCATTCGCAAACGTTCCGATGCGATTAACGCCTTTTAAGCTGGAACTTCAAATACATATAAATCACGACTCATAAACACATCGACTCTGCAATTGCCATCGGGACTTTTATTAACATGTTCGACCATTATGATTTTCTCACGATGCGATTCGTGAGGGTCCCACAAAGTTAATAAATTCTTCTATCCATTCGATTTATTATAATCTATGCATTTTTCCAATGGTTTAAAAACCAACACCACTCATCGGGTCCACGATGCATTATACCCTACCTTTATATATCGCGCACCAACTATGATATATCAGATATACATTACGTACCTCGGATATAACTCAACCTTTGAATGTATTTCTCAAACGCAACATTACCACGCCACACACTTACATTGAAACTTAAACAAATAATTAACCATAATACCTGCGCCAATAACACTTGGGATAAGGTTAAAATATCAACCACTGATATATTTTAAGGTCTGGGCCCATCAGCGAATTAACTCGCCTATGTTAAAACGTAACAAAACCTATTACAAAGCCTCTCGAGCGATTTATAAATTGCGCATAAACATTGCAAAAATTGCATATAACATATATGACCAAACGTTAAAAACCCAAAAACATGCTTATCAAATGCGTTGAATAATATGCATCGGGCCCGCTTTAAAACAATGCAAACCGCCCATTACAAAAATCTCCGATGCCGATTGAAAAACGAACGCGATGACAAATTTAACTCCGCCATAGTAGCAGGATCGAGTCCGGAGTTCATACTCTTCCGATGCCATGAAAGCATCGGGCCATTGCTATGGTGACTTATGTCGGTCTCCCATTGCGATGATCGCATCGAACATCCCCACATGAACAAGACATTGTGGGGACGACATAGTTTTAACTAAAAACTCTCCCGCGCATTAAAAACAAAATATATCTCTCGTTTCATATTAAAATACTGTGTTTTACCAAATACAAAATGCTGCTCCCCCAACACACACACACACACACACACACACAAACTATGTTTTTCAATTTATTTTATACAAAAAAACAAACAAAAAACAAAACAAAACAAAACAAAAAACACATTTGAAATTGAAAAATGTAATAAAAAAAACCACATTCCTAATTAGTAAAATATTGAATCTACCAAATATCTAAAAACTCAAATTGGATAATTAAATTACGTTATTAAATTTTGGAATATACATTAAATATATCAAATATATAAATATACAAAATATTAAACAATTTTAATTGCTATATATCATCCCATGTAATTTTAAATAAAAAACAACATGCAACTTTTTTGAATAATAACAATAAATTCTATATATATATATATATATATATATATATATATATATATATATATATATATATATATATATATATATATATATATATATATTTCTTTATTATAAATTCTTATAACAATTTTTATTTTATTTTTAGCATTATAAATTTTCATATTCATATATATACTTTACGAAAAATGTAAAAGTCTTCAGATTGTAGACAATATGGCATTGCAATTGTAGTTGGGTCAAATTGGATTAACAAAATATTAGTAAAAAAAGATTCTAAACCTTTCAAATGGCAACATCTAGCAAATCCCCATAGACACGCTCAAACTCAAATTGCAACAATTATTTCTAATTTAATGTAACTATACTAAACAAAACAAAGAACTTTATTAGAAAAGCAAATTTTCATAAACATGTTGAAACTCAAATTGCAACATTTCCGTATTTACATTAAGCGGCAAGTAGTAGCTACTTCCGCCATACTCATATTGATTCCAAAAATAACCTACGCATATGTAGCAAATCTAATCTACACATCAAATGCATATGCTCATGGGTCAACACAAAAGTTGTTTCACTATAATTTAGATAGATTTAAACTACTACTAAACTCAAATTGCAACAATTATTTCTAATTTAGTTTAACCATACTTTATTACTAAGTAGCGAGGTAGTCGCTACTTGTAGCCTTGTTTCAGGTGGTGTTAGTTCTTTTGAATAATGGTCATGGGTGAATTTGTTTTTTGTGGATAATAGTGAATCATGATTGAAAACTATCTATGACATGTTTTCCTAACCTTGGAAAAAGAACCATAAATTCATAAATAGTTGTAAGATAATAAAGCAATTTGCTTTTGATCTAGAGGAATTAGGAACTCACTGGGATAACCTAGATGAGGCCTAGGTTCAAAGTTGGTTGATTGCCAAAATTGATTGTTGGTATAACTTGATGGGCCTAATTGTTAAGAACGTGTATTTTTTTGTAAAGAGGTCACATGTTCAAATCTAGAAAAAGATAGATTTAGATTTATGAATTTAAAACACATTCTTACAAATGAATTTAGAACCTTAATACTCAACTCTATGTAATCATCAAAAGAATTAAATTGCACCTAACCAAAATACATATATACAAATTCACTTATTAAATATATCATCCACATTCTTATAAACGAATTTAGAACCTTAATACTCAAATTTTTGCCTAATTTAAAATACATTGGCTTTTAAATAATTATTCCAAACTACATATAATTTACTTATAAGTTTACATGTGGGTAAATTAAGCAACTGAAACAGATTTGAGAGGCCTCTTATATTTGAAAAAAAAATATCATTATTGATTTATTATTTAATTAAATTATGTTTTGTAGTTTTTTGGTTAAGAAAAACAATTAAACAATTTTATGTTAGATTGTGTGTTTTTGTTGTTTAAAATGTGTTTTTTGAATATATATAAATGAGTTTCAACATCCTAAAAAACCATGAAAAACCATGAGATACTCAAATTGTAGAGAGTTCACAACTCAACCTTGCGATTCTAACAAATCCTTGCCAAAGTTTAGGTGAATTCCACTTAAAAATACACCCAAAAGAATTCGAGAAAAACAAAACAAATAAAATACGTCACTTAATTGTTTTAATAATTATTTATGTAATTTATTCTAAGGATATAATCAATTACTTTCGCTCTGAATAACTAATTCATAAATTTATTTTAAATCTAAATTTATTAAATATTCAATTAATTATTTTGAATCTAAATTTATTAAATATTTAATTAATTATTTTGGATTTTTTTCCACTAAATTATAATAAATAAATAATTATTGGTTTTATAAAATTACTATACATTTATTTTAAATTATAAATTTATTTCAAATATAATTTTCTTAAACCTTAAAAAAAATACAAAATAATTAAAAACAAAAAACTATATTGTAGTCAATAATGCTTAGTTTATATGTAGTTAAATTAAAGTAAAAGATTTATCTCTATGATGATAATCAATTGATAATAATGTGAATAATAATTAATTTTAAAATTTCCATAAAAACACATTATATTAAATGTTAGTTCAACAAGGCCTCATAGCTAGTGTTTCCTCGTAGCATAGTTCAAATATTGAACCTTGAAAAATATGAACTAACTATTGCATTTGAACAATAGTAACATTGTAGATACTCTTGACTAGTTTAAGTATCATTAAATTAGAGTAAGAAATAATGAAGACATACATGAATGAATGAACACAATTTTTTTTAGTAGCTAGAGGTTGGAACCAAAATCTTAAAACCATACTTCCAAAACAAAAAAATGTTTCTACTAAAAGTGGTAAAAAAATATTGTTATCTTGCATTGGAAATCGCATAACTATTAACTCGCATACACACACATAACCTCTCATCAAATTCTATTTTTATACAATATTACATTTGTACAAATACATATAAATATGTCCAAGATAAACATCACAAATATATCCGAATATACTCAACATGAACAAAAAATATATATGTTCTACACAAGTGAAAAGAACACAGAAGAAAATATTTTTATTAAACACAATAAATAAACTAATAAATTAAGAAAATGTTGATACTAGTGTTTTATGTAATAAAGGCACAATTACAATATTAATTTTAGGTGATATAAATTTTAACAAAATTATGATTTTTTACGCCGAGAGGCGTTTTCACTGCGGGCTTGGGGTGAGCAAACACATCGTTCACCCCAGCCCTAATAAGAAACGTTTTTCATCGCGCATGGAGCCGCTTAAATCTTCACATTTGGCGAAAAAGTATTGGATGCGGGTGAGTTAAAGTCTTGCCACGTGTTTGATCGTACATTCAAAGAAGGCATGTTTGCCCCATCAATTTTAAGCGGAGATGAATCCTTCCATAAGCGTTGTGCTCGCAGGGCCATCTACTCCTTGCACAGCATCGCTTCTTACCTTGAATCGTCCGATCCGCGTGAGAATTTCTTCCGTTACTTCGAAAGCGTGGATGCCCTTTTCCTTCTTTCGTATTAACATTCACTCTTCTTGTATCGAGCCGCTATCGCGATGACGATGTAATCTTGTGCCATGATCAAAGCAATATCCGCCATTAATCCGTTGTTAACCCTCCGTACACAATACGTAATGAAACCGTAGCAAAGCGGAAGAATAACAATAACTTACAATTTCCCCAAATATTATGCGGATTAATGCCGCTATGGTGAGGTCGTATTGGATTTATAGGATGAAGGGGCGTGGATGAGAGGAGAAGGAGGGTTCGAAGAAGTCGCATTTCCGACTCGTGCGGCCCAAAGGTTTAAATGGCAACGCCTCCAAAGCGACCGCTTAAGGCCGACATGCGAGAAGACTAATAAGCAAATCTCGCAATAAGTTAAGCAAAATTGTAACACATTCTCGACATTGAAGTCGAACGGACCATCAATAATCCACAATCGGATGTATGAAAAATGCAACCCATTCAATATTACCGACTTGGGGTTTAAGAAATTGAAGTACTTTACTTGGCTTTAGGAGGCGGCAGTTGCGGTCATGGAAACCCCTGCGAACGTAAAAATCTACGAGGTAGAACTTGGCTTTAGGGAGGCGCATTGCGGTCATGGAAACCCGTGCGATCCGACAAAATCTACAAGTAGTGTGGTAGCTTGAGCTTGACGCGATGAAAGAACGGCGAAGGCGCGAGAGCAACCAACTGACGAAATGAGGTGCCATATTTGTGAATTCCAATGGGTTGTACCAACACAAGCAAGTGATCGCCACCTCTTAAGTTCGCGGGCTTTGAGGTCCACTTGGCCGATTGCATGCTAAATGGAGAACACATATCATAGTCATGTTTCGCTCAAAACTTTGAAAGGGTCGCATCCAAATCAACCAACTATTGGTGTTTATTCATGCCTCACTTTTTAGCTTTGTTAAAATTCTCATTTTTATGGGTTTGACTGTAGAAAGTTCATTAATAATTAATTATCCACAGAGAACTATCCCAGCCACATACTATTTGAGCTTTCACATACACACATAATCTTTCCACCTCAACTTTCAACTCTGATCATCACACATGAAATAAAATCAAGTGACATAACACATCGTGAAATCATGTACACATTAACACAATATGTATGGGGAAAGCTTATAATCTGAAAACACTAGACTCTTGTGTATATTATAATGGAGAAATCATGTAACTAAATCGCATGATACTCACTCACAAGTACTCGGATTATCTCATGAAGTTACACACAGAACTAGCTCGCATGCTGGTGTTACATGTTCAAAAACTCGCCACAATTGCCTTGCCTCTATTACAGTGTTTCAATGCTAAGGGATGGCCTTGAGCATAGACAAACCACCGCTGAACCGGCGCGATCCTCATGGGCTTTACTCCACCTATCTCGTGTGTGCAAATAGCAACGATAGTCATGCAACCGATAGCTAACTCCACCCTTTCATCTACCTCTTTCATCGGTCTCCACCGAACTAATCATGCACCGTAGTGAACTGATGTGTTCTTGAGTTGAATAATGAGTTACTAATTAATGAATTAAATAATATTTAATTCACTCCACTCATAACTCATTGATTAGCTAGTTAAACTAATCTCAACTAGTTCAACTAAAATAAACGAACACAACTCCACTATCCGTCTCATTAACTCCACCAAACTTCGCCACCGAAGTCCTAACCGAAGTCAACCATGCATGAGCTCAATACCCCATAAGAAAAGCGTATTTCCTTCTACAGCTTGCATGTGCCACATCCGTAGCTCAAACCGAAGTGCTCCAAGAGAGTAAACGAGATGTTTAGAGTCCAAATATTATTAAGGGTAAATAATATTTGACTTCCCTATTTTTAGGAGAGGCGAGCTGCAAAAATAGCCTTCGAAACTCTTCGACCTAAAAATAGAGTCTCATCTATTTTTACCAACATGACCAATGCTCCAAGAATCTCAAACTGGAATCCCCGAACCATGCTCCATATGTCTAAAAATAGACTTTGCGGGCCCACTTGGTGAAGGCGACTTCATTTCACCAAGCTCCATCATCTTGCTGCATTCTCAACACTCCCTCTCAGCAAGATATGGATTATCTGCAACCCCCTATCCCCGCCTCTCGTGGAATTCGAACTTGCCCCTCGGTGAGCGCCGTCGGGATGCTCGGCATCCCGATCCTCCGTGGGAACATATGAAAGCATCATGATTCTCACGCCGAACACAATCTCCGATATGATGGTACCGATGTCGATGTGTTTGGACCTATCATGAAATACCGGATTAGCCGAGAGTTTAATGCAACTCTGGTTATCACGTAGATCATTGTAGGGCTCCAAATGCAACTCGAACAAAACCTCGCGAGGATCTTCCTTCTTCCAAATAGCCTCGCATGCGCCAAACTAGCCGCCATGTACTCGGCCTGCTCGAACGAGTGCCACGTATCTGCGCTTCGGCTGTACCGCGTGAAACTATTGTCGACCCAATGCTGCGAAAACTCTCCCGAAGTGCTTCTTCCAATCCGTTGGACTCCTTGCCCAATCGTACCGGTGAAGCGTAAAGCTTCGCTCCATCCTCTTGTCCGTACCATAGACCATATCCCTAATGTGCCTCGATATAGCGTGTAGATACATGCTTGCCTACCTTCCAAAAGAGCTTGGTAGGCTTAACCATAGCTGCGAAAGTCGTTAACCGCATAGCATACGTCGGGTCGTGTATTCGACCCAGATACATAAGCGACCCCACCAATCGTCGATATACGTGGCATCCACTACCTCCGCTCGAAGTAGCATCCTCCTTCCTCCAACCACCAGAAGAGGAGTGTCAACGAGCCGGCGCCTTGCATATTGAACCTCTCCGCGAATGTCCCGGCATACTTGCCCCCGAGACTACAAATGTCCTCGGCTCACGACGCAAATATCCAATCCCGCGAAATAATGAAGGATGCCCAAGTCCTTCATCTCAAACTCTCGTGCAAGATCCTCCTCGCATGAAAGTATCAATCGCTCATCGCCGTCAAAATCGGATCATCTACATACAGCGACGATGATCACAGACTTTCCTCCACCACAACTGGTACAGAGTTTGGATCCGCCTCACTCTTGGAGAATCCAAGCCGTGGAAGTAGTCTCATCCGAAAGGTGTACCAAGCACGAGGTGCTTCGCTTCAGCCCGTACGGTGCTCCCTCGAGTCGACACATATGCGACCCACCGCCGAAGATCTCAAAACCTTCGAGCTACTCTATGTACACCTCCTCCTCAATGACTTCGTTGAGGAACGCGATCTTTCACATCCATCCGATGAATGTGCCACCCCATCCGCGCCGAGAGAGCAAGGATCGTCCGTATGGAAGAGTACCTGGCGACAGTGCAAAGGTCTCCCCATAGTCAATCGATCCGTGAGAAAGCCGCGGGGCGAAAAATCTCGCCTTGTACTTCTCCACACTCCCCGCTCACCGCCCGCTTCACCTTGTAGATCCATCGCGAACCCACCACCGATTTCCCCACGGTCTTGGGACAATCTCCCATGCATCGTTCCCGACGATCGAATCATATTCTTCGATCATGGCATCAACCCATGCGGGTTCCTCCCGTGCTTCCTCAAAAGAGGATGGCTCGCGCACAACACATTGACTCACAAGAGCCATGTATCCAGGTGTACCGATCCGTGATCGCGTCGCTCCGCGCCGTGCTGCATGGTGGTCCTACAACCTTCTTCGCATCCCGAGCCGCCGTCGCCGCTTCACGCAGCGCGGTGCGCCCTCCGATGGTTGGCACTACGGGTGGTTTTCCTTCCACCTCCCGAACCTCCTCTTGTGGCTGATTCACATCCCAAGCTCCTCCTTAGGAACTAACGACTCCTCATCTGATGTAGCGTGGCCTCTCAAGCGAACACCGCATGGCTTTCTCCTCTCGAAATTTTATATCTCGTCGCACAACAAGTCTTGCGGCCCCGTACGAAATATGCCGTAGTTGTGAGGTGTATCACTGTACCCCACAAATATTCCAACCTCAAGCAGTTGGATCCGGCTTTCCTTCTCGCATCCTTCGTCACATGCATGTAGACAAAGGAGAACCAAAAAAATCCGCAATGGGAAATATCGGGCCTCTTGCCCGAATAATCCTCCTCCGGTGTACTCATGCCAAGAACCTTGTGAGGACAACGGCTGCCGCACCCGCACATTTGCTGTATTGCATGCCTCAACCACAAGTGAAGGGGTAGGCCCCGATCATGCAACATCGCCCGTGCGCACCCACGATCGTTCTGTTTCTTCCGCTCAACCACCCGTTCGCGTTTGTGGGTTATGGGGTGCGATGAGCTCTCCGAATCCTTCGCGCCGCAGAGCTCCCGAATTCAGCCGAGATGAATTCACCACCGTTATCACTCCTTAGAGCAATCACCTTCTTCCCCGACTCCTTCTCGACCGCGTCTTTTAAACTCACGTAACTTCGCGAATGTATCGCTCTTCTTCGCATGAAGAAGATCCAAAGACTTTCGAGAGAAATCATCAACAAAGATCACATAATACCCGTGCTTTGCTTTCGTCGCCGCCGAGAAAGGACCACACACGTCCGTGTGAACTCTCTCAAGGATCGTCGTGGCGCGACTATCCTTCTCGTGAAAGGTGGCTTTCACATACTTCCCTAAAGTACACCCCTTGCACCGATCGTCGCGCAAGAGTGCCCTTAGGAAGCCCGGTAGAAATCTGCTCGAGAATCTTCAAAGCTCCATGGTGAAGGTGGCCCAATCTCCCGTGCCACATTTCGCCCTCATCATCCCGGCTCACCACTTCTCCCGCCTTGCATGCCATAGCGCTAACGATGGATCTACTGCAAATCGATAAAGGTTCTCGAGTTCGAACCCCTATCTTCGGGTCTTTCCGTAGTCTTACCGCGCAGAAGGCTTTTCCTTCGCTGAAGACCACATCATACCCCTTATCCTCCAACATCGCCACTCGAGAAACTAGGTTCTTCTTCAATCCGGTACATGCATGACATCCTTCAATACAAAGGGTTTACCGCGACTCCCCTGCGAAAGGATATGGCACGATACCGCCGCACCGTATCTACCATCATCGCCCATCTCGATGTGCACACCCAAATCTTTGTCCTCCGTATCCGAGAACAAATCCCGATCTCCCGTCATATGAAATGACGCACCGCTGTCCAAGAACCACACCGATCCCGGCACACACTTGAAACCAAGCATGCAATCGATGAAAAGTCAAGCTCGAACCGTGAAGCCAAAGCTGCTCCATCTGCAGATCTTCCCGCTTGCTTGTTCTTCTTCTTCTTTGGACAATTGGTAGCATAATGTCCGTGATCATGGCAGTGAAAACACTTCACTTTCGCCATATCCTACTTCTTGCCCTTTGCTGCACGAATGAGAGGTTTTCTTGCTTTCCCCCTTCTTTGCTTTGGCCACCAAAGCGCAGCTTTTCTTCATCAACTCCCTTTGATGAAGATCCATCTCGAGTAGTCCTCCTTATCTCCTCCTCGCGCATGAGATCCGCCCAAAGGCGATCCCATCTCGGTAGCTTCTCCCGACCATTGACACTATCTTGATATGAGTGCTGAGCCTTCGAAGACCAAGGAGAGCCAGTCGACCATGTCCTCGTCTCCTCGATGAGTACCCCCACACTTCCTGCCTCATCTACCGCACCTGAGTGAACTTCGGAGGTATTTGGCGATACGTTGCCCTTCTCCATCTTGATGTTCCCCGAGCTTATCTTTGAGCGCCAGCTTCCTTGGTCGCTCTTACTTCCGGAATAGATCCGTCAAAGCTTTCCACATTAAATATAGGAGTAGCCTTTCCATGCGGTGGATACAATATGATCCTCGACGCCCTCCAACGCAGATCCCTTCGACACTTCGCCATCTTCTTTTGCCATGCATCGACTCTAGCCGCATCGGTGGGCTTTTGGACATCCGTATCTACGAACTCCTTCGCGACCATTATCTTCTAATACCACCTCCATGCGATCCTTCCATGCAACATAATTCTGAACCGCCTTCAAGAGAAATATTCGGTATGCAAACCGTTGAAAGACATTTTCAACACCGGCACCAAGAAAACAAAAGCCGTGCAAAATTTCGAATTCCACCTCAAAGCTCAACCCGCTCTAGATTCGCGAGAACAAATTATTTTCTTAGCACGGAGATCGACCGCAAGGACGTTTACCGTACCTTTCACTTTCCGAAGAAAGATGAATCTGAGGCTACCCGGCCCGCATGCGTACCCGTCTCTACCGAAATAAGTTTGTAATCACGTGATGAACAATCCGAACTTCAATAGCCCGATACCATGCAGAAATTTGCCGAATAATACTAATTATCCACCGAGACTATCATGGTCACATACTATTTGAGCTTCATACATAACACATAATCTCTTCCACTCAACTCAACTCATATCATCACACATGCGAAGATAAAATCAAGCGATAACACATCAAATCATCATACACATTAACACAAGATGTATGGGGAAAGATTATAGCTGAAAACCCCGCAACTATTGTGTATATTATAATGGAGAAATCATGTAACTAACTCAAGACAATACTCACAAGTACTCGCGCACTATCTCATGAAGTTACACACAACTAGCTCGCGCTTGAACAGTTGCGGTTCAAAAACTCACCGCACTCTGCCTTGCCTCTATTGCGTGTTTCAATGCTATGGGATGGCCTCTTTATATAGATAAACCACCATCCCGAACTGTGCAATCCTCATGGGCTTACTCCACCTATACGTGTGTTGCAGAATAGCAACAGATAGTCACAAACTCGATAGCTAACTCCACCTCTTTCATCTACCTCTTTCACTGGTCTCCACCGAACTCGATCATACATCGTAGTGAATCGATGTGTCTTGAGTTGAATAATGAGTTACTAATTAATGAATTAAATAATATTTAATTCACTCCACTCATAAATAATTGATTAGCTAGTTAAACTAATCTCAACTAGTTCAACTAAAATAAAATGTAACACAACTCCACTATCTGTCTCTTTAACTCCACCAAACTTCGCTAATCGAAGTCCTGACTCCGAAGTCAACCATGCATGAGCTCAATACCCCATAAGAAAAGCGTATTTCCTTCTGGGCGCTTGCATGTGCCACATCTCGTGAGCTCAAACCGAAGTGCTCCAAGAGAGTAAAGCGACATGCTGAGAGTCCAAATATTATTAAGGGTAACAATATTTGACTTCCTATTTTTAGGAGAGGCGATCTAAAAATAGCCTTCGACCTCTTCGACCTAAAAAATAGAGTCTCATCTATTTTTACCAACATGACCAATGCTCCAAGAATCTCAAACCCGGAATCCCCGAACCATGCTCCATATGTCTAAAAATAGACATAGTCTAAAAATAGACTTTGCGCCAGAATTCGCCTGCGGGCCCACTTGGTGAAGGCGACTTCATTTCACCAAGCTCCATCATCTTGCTGCATTCTCAACATTAATATCATTATTATAAATTCTCATTTTTTAAGGGTTTAATATCATTATTATACAAAAACTTGTCGCCCGATATTTCATTCAATTCATCGCATCGAGTAGCTTTTGGGACCTTTGAGTACCGAGCGCAAAACCCATGCGGAGGCCATGCACAGAGAGAATAGATCACATGTTGTTGGAGTTTGATGATATTCTCAAATCTATAGTGAATTGTTTTTTATGCTTATGTATGTCTACTCACCGCTTTGTAAGGTTCTTTGCTCGCATGCAAGCCAATGTTGTCTTACAAACGATAACAAACATGTTGGTTGCGAGTTTGCTTTGAAAATTTGGAACATGAAACAAAATACACAAGAGTTTTAGGGGTATTGAATTGCCAGGGGAGCTCGCTTGGAGCAATATAGACAAGAAAAATGTATTTCATGACAAAAACCCGTACATTAACCGGAAGTGTTCGAGCTCAAGATGTACATTTGTTGGCGAGAGGCCGCAGAAGACGATTGGGATGGTGATTCCGCAATATTTTCTCATTACGGTATAAATAGCTTCTCAAATTGCCCGCATACTCGCGTTTGTTTCTATAACAATCCTACTGCGTATAGCTTCTCCAATTATTTTCCGAGATCATTTGGCTTGCAGGGGTGAACTTGTGCGTCTTCTAAAACATGCACTTTTACCGTCACACTCAAAGTTCTAGAGAAAGAAATTTACACAAGCCTCACCAACAAAGGTTAGCATCCCGCATACTTTGCATAGTAATGATGTACTCAATATTGAATATATTGGTTTACAACTTACAATTTATTGAATCACGCTCTTCTTTCTTTTGCGGGTGGTTTAGGAACGAGGGTTTCCTTTCGTCGCGTTGGGTCTTTTTGATATGTTCAATGCCGGAGGTGCTATCCATAATTTGCAATACCGAAATCACCAAGATTCCCCGCTTTTCTCGAGGCAACCGAGATTCTTGGAATGTCAAGAAGCCCTTCTAAACAGTGACGAAAATAAAAACAGAATATGGGAGTTGACCGTCCATGGTCGTGGACGGTTTGGAGCATACTCATCAATCGCACCACGAAAATGCTCAATTGAATCTTCGACTTGTGACTTTAGTTATGATCCCGACTCGGGGCTTATGGCGCCGTTTTGGAGACACCGGTTGAGGGACAACTATGGAACGTGACAATTGAGCTTTAAGCAAAAATGACTTTCTACCCAACAACGTAGCCTACCTAGGTCCCAGTGCACAAAGCCTTAAATGTAGGATTTTCACTTGTAAACCTTTGATTGATGGTGATCGAGCCCTCCAATCGCACCTTCGTGTTCCCTATGTCACTTTTGATTTGTGTAAATGCTTTGTGCACACGTTATGTCTTTGATTCAAAATGTAGTAAAACTAGCATTTGCCCCTAAGGGTGCAAAAGGTACATCGAAGGAGTAGACTTTGTATTAACTCTTGTGCCTATGAAAGAGTTTGGCCTCGGTCGTGCGTGTTTTTGATTGACATTAACAATTGACATTTTCGAATAAATTAAATGTTAAGAATAATGAAATACTATTTATAGTTTAAATATATAAAGAATTATTTTATTTTTAATAATTATATGTTAGTTGATTCAAAACTCATAACATCATTATTTAAGCTTAAAAAAAATAAAAATAAGAATTAAAAAAATATATAAATAAATAAAAATTAAATAAATTAGAAATAAAAATATAAAACATATAAAATATAAATATAAATAAAATAAATAGATAAATAAATAAAAATAAAAATAGAAAATAAAAATGAATAAAATGAAAAATATAAAAATAAACGAATAAAAAATAAAATCAAAATCAAAATCAATAATATAATAATCATATTTAAAAAATTATGATAGTCTAAGTGATAGTGATATATTACGTTTTATTAAAAATTAAATAAATATTTGTTAAAAAAATTATGTAATTAAGAATTAAAACAAAAGAAGAAGTGCATCTCTGTATTGTTTTATTGATTCTTTGACAGACGAGAACCATGCCACCAGGATCTTATTGAAAATAGAAATTTATTTATTTATTTAGTAATAATTAATAGTGAAGGGTTATTACTAATAATATTTATTCATCCTTCACCAAACTGTTGTTGCGCTTATGAAAGCATTCAGAGTAATCACGAAGGAGAAACGAGGTGGCAATGACATTTCTACAACCGATGAAGAATTGTAAGAATAAATTAACCCACAAGTCTGCAATTAGCGCTCTTAGAGCATTTGTCCCCCACGACACGTGTCCGCGGATGGACGCCATTGAAGACATTGTAACACTCGTGTAAACTCGCCAGACCTGTAGAAGCTCTCTCGCATTCTTTCGCCTCATGGATTTTCAAGGCATTATTCCTCTAAGCTCCTCGCTTATGCTTCTTTGTTGCAGTGTCCGACGCGATAAGAAATCCCCGCTGTAAGCAAAAGTGGTCCATGCTCACATCGTTCTAACGTGATTCAAATATCATGACATCTATTTCGATAACAAACTTGTAAACATGTATGTCAAGTGCGGGAGCCCCTTGAATGCGCGCGGTGTTTTCGACCAAATGTCCGAGAGAAATGTGGTGTCGTGGACCACTATGATTGTAGCTTATACCAAGCATAGGGATTGTCGAAGAGCCCCGGAATTATATTTTCAAATGAAGCAAATAGGTATGGAGGCGAACGAGTTTACTAACGCCACCATTGCTTCAAGAGATATAGAACGCGTGAATCCCAAATCAACCTTGCAAGGGAAAATTAAGATTACTCTTCCCACGACTAAATTACCATACGAAATTAAGATTTCTCTTCTCTCAAAATTGCGCCAAGGCTATGTCGAGGGATTGTGGGGGATTTATTTCATGGGTTCCGGGGTTCACCTCATTTTCACAAGTGAGGTTCGGAGAAATTCAGTCTCAGTTGTACCGGAAAAGTCAACGGAGACAGAGACGCCTAGCCGACACTCGTAGAGATTTGGTCGCGCTTTTGTCGTTCTACGACGAATCTCTACGTTGTCGCTACGAAAAGCTCCACAATAGATAACAAAGCTTCGGTGTAAATAATAATAATAAACGCGTTCATTTCAATTTGGTCATCCATTCAAAAAGAAACCCTACCTTTAGACTTGGAATAAGCTAGCATGCATATTGTTGTCTCCCTATCCCTATTTAGTTTTATTCCCTTTTGTGTGTTTTTTGTGTGTGTTAAAAACTTAGTGGTTTACTTGCGATACAACAATTGGCACTCGGGATTGTTTTAACTACCTATTTTTAACTATTTTGTTTTACCAAAATAGTGAAGCTCAGTTGAGCTAGAGCCTTTAGAATCGTAAATGTAAAGCCAGCTAGGTTTAATGTGCTTAATTGAACTACAACTTCTTGGTAAGATTGGAGAGTTTTCACTACCCAAATCTGTTTACTGCAATGTGGATAAGGATGTTGAGTGGCTTCTCTATTCCAAAAGTGTGGATTTTTGCGGCATTTCAATCATGCCATTGCTTACTTTTTTGTGCTAGATTGTAGCTCTCATAGTGTGAGTAATCTGTCACACTAATGTGCTTGACATTCTCTCCTAGGCCCAAGTAACAATATACCGCATCCCAAATAACAATATACCCGATATACATTGAAATTGTCCTTTTGACTCATCTCCAAGGGAATGACGAATTAGCAATAGTACTAAATTTGTTGCAAGGTCATAAGAGTCTTCATCCAAAGTTAATATACAATAATGATAAAAAATGAAATAGAGGCATATCATCATGACAATGGTAATTCCACGGATGAGGGAAGATGTTAACGTGTGGGTTTGGTTTATGATGCCTCAAACTTGAGTGACTTTATTCAACACGAGCTTCGGCTTCGGCAACCAATATCAATTCGATTTCTCGCGATTTTGACAAGGATTGACAACCATTTCTGTCTCCTTCTACTCAAATAGGTCATGAGCCTCCTCACTAATGTGAGCTCAAGTAATGTTTGCTCAAGAAACTATCAAAGCTATGTTTCTCATAATCTTTCTACACCTCCTCCTTTCAGCGTTCCCTCGCACCTCCCGGTCACATTGCTAGTTTTTTTAATAATGAATGCATAATAATTTGAAGATATTTCAATTAATTTTTATTTCGATTTTAAATAAAATTCACTAGTGACAATTTGACCATGACTTACATAATTAGATTCCAATGTATTGTCAACAAAACACAAAAAAAGTTACATTTGCATTAATTATCTTATGACTTTTCAAAACAAATAAAGTATTTGGCAAGACTAATATTAAAAATGTCATTTAAACAATATAAAATTGTTGGACACCTAACTCCTCATGGGTAGGTGTGGAAACTAAACCGTCACAAAAAGAGTCCAAGTGACCTTGGAATGTGGAATCCAAGGGTCACCTCATTGTATTATAAATGTACATCATATCAATGGTAATAGGCAACTAATTCTTATCTTTCCCTTTGTGTGTGTTTACTTCTCACCCACCATGTGTGTGTTTAACATGGTATCGTAGCCAAGATGAGTGGCCTTATTCTTCATCATTATGTGCTTATGTGTTAGGTTTTCCTCGCCTTTCCATTCCCTGCTCCAAGTTGAGCCATTGTTTTGTGACCGCTCTACGTAAGTCATGTGGAAACACCATAGCTCATTGTTGCGTAGTATTCTACATTGATTTAAATCCGGTTGTTTCAAGATCGTGGTGCATCTATCTATACATTAATAACCTCTCAAATATCACATCGAAGAGCTTGCCATTGTCGAATTGTCGAATTTATTCCTTGTGAAGAAACTCATATTTCTCTGCGCATGTGTTACCTCTCTAACCTACTTTCGTCTCCAATATAGACCTATCACCATGCCAATCACTTCATTTTGCGATACAATAATTGTCCCAGCTATTAAAATTATGAAACAAACCTAATGCACACGTTATTTTCAATAAATTACCTAACGCTCCCGATATTTCCTTTGTGATTAAGGGGGTCCGGTTATATGTTTATCCCTGTTGAACGTAATCTCTTCAAAAGGATCGAGTTACTTCTAATAGAAGTCCGAGTTTGTTCAATTATCAAAGCAGCCGAGTTTTCCATTGTTCGTGGGTCGAAATCCTTAACGAACGAAACGTATCCGTACTTAGAAAGACTACGTGGAAGGAGAAAGTGACGCCCACCAAGCTCATCTCGACGCCACTTCCAAAGCGGGCTTGGGGTTGATAGAGCTCGAGCAAATTGAAGTCGCCGCAGAAATCGTCGATACCCATAAGGGCTGACCCGTCGAGCTCCTCGGCGAGCGATTGGTGTGAAAGGAAGCTAGCTGTGGCAAGGGAAGAGACCTGGGCCGTCATCGCACCAGTCCAGGGCCAGGAAGCCCACCCGTCTTGCCCGAGGTCACGCATGCTACACGACTTCTCACACGGTCACAACACTCCTCCCTTAGCATTCCCTTGGCACATCGAATAGGCGAGCGGCATCGACTCCCTCATAAATTTTGTTGTTTGTCTTTCTACGATTAATAAATAATTGTGCTACTCCTCTCCTTGAACATCATCACAATCATATAACGCGTAGGTCACTTGATTTGCAGGTGCACAGAGTTTCTCGCTTGTAAAATTCTGCAGAAGTTTCTATCCTTAAAAGTCAAAGCCATTGTCAATAGGAAAATAGATATGATGCTTCCTTCGAAAAAAATTTGTAAGAGATGTACCTTTAGAAACTCGTGCAAACGCATTTATCTCGTTGGGAATCGAAGAGCACCTCTAATAATTGTTCCCTATCTCATACTATATTCCCTCTCCCGTTGATCTAATACCACTCCGGCCCCTCACCACCCTCCTTATTTGTGGCATCAGTCGGTTTGGATCCCGGGATAGTAATTCATTAACATTATGAAAGGAAACAAACAAGGGGACGAATTCTTGACACTGGTAGCACGATTTTCATTTTTTATGAAGACTCGAAATAGCATTATGTTGTTGGTCTAACTATTTGGAATTTCATAAATGTGACTTACAATTGAGAAAGAAGTCGATTTTCCTTGTTGAGTGCTAGGGATCCCACATCACGATTACGGGATTTCACTTGGTCACGTACTTTAGACTTTGAAAATACTGCGTTACTCGCCCGTAGGCATTGGCATCAAACGAGACATCTTCTGAATTCTTGCACTCTATTTCTATCCCAACAGAAAAGAGACACTCGCAAAACGAAAGATAAAAGTTGGAAATCCTTTGTTCCGCTCTCCTATGGGAGGACATTGAGTCCTCTAGCTCGTACGAAGAAGAATGCAATTCGGATGAGGAGATTGATACTCGTAGCAACCGCTCTCCCCGATCGTCCCGCAGAGGCCCCTCGCCTCCTCGCCTCTCTCGAAACGTTCGCACGAGTCCAACACCTCCGATTCTGGACAAAGAATCTCTTTCGTTGACCTACAACAATATTCGGGCGGTTTCTAATCCACCCACCCCCCTCGAAGGTCAGGTTAAAGTCACAAAAAAGAAAGGGAAGAAACTTTGTATCGCAGACTCTAACCCTCTCGCGGCTAGAGCCTTTTCTGTCTTCTTAGCTTCTCTTGTTCCTCCTCTGCTTCTCTTGACAGCAACGTGAAACCGTGATAGTTCGCTAATTCCTTCATGCTCTCCCATTTTCCTGCTTCTCATGATTGTAACTCCATTTGTACTATGAGCTTTTTAATAGAACAATCCCACTCAATTTATAATTTATATATATATATATATATATATATATATATATATGACCATGATTTTAATTCTTTAAACATATATAATAATTTCAAATAAATTTATTTTCATGATTTTCTAATTTCTATTTAATATAAGGTACTTTTTCGTTAAAATATATTTTAATATTTTTATTTATACGAGGAAAAACTAACATTGTGAATATGAAAGCCTATTATTATTATTATTAAATAAATAAATAAATAATCCATTTCCAACTTGGCATCATTGGGCAAATAATTATATTAAAAAGGGGACAAGATACTGTCTTAAAATTAAATAAATCAACATAAAAAGTTCTAGAAGAGGGCTTTTGGCCATTTGCAAGATTCAATGTATTCGTTGAATACCCACATTTACTCACCATCATGGCGTGGCGGCGATAGGCATGCATCATGGACATGGATGCATACCATAACAACCATGACCCATGCGATGCGCTCCTCATGAATCAAAGTCACGTGCCTTGAGTCATTAACTGCCGATATATCAACATCACCCAGCGCACTACGAATGTCAGGCGTGTCAGCGCAACCGGAAATTGGCAGCGGGACTATAATTAGGATTGTCGTAGTTTAATTACACTGCTTTTTCACTTTGAAAATTAAGAAAATTTCAATAAGATTTTAAGAAAATTTCGCAGGGATTTTTGTAAATTTGTTATAACTATCAAACTCTAATATTTTGGGTATCTCAGAGGTTTTTGATCGTGCTGAATCCATTTCCACCATCAAAATCATGATTCAAACATTGTTATTATAATATTTCTTAAATTTGTTTGGCCCCGGCAAATTTTTGGTTATTCGGACAATTCCTCCAATCCATTTACACCATCAAAATCCCTATTCAAACATTGTTACTATAATATTTCTTAAAAAAAATTTGCTCGAATTCCGGCAAATTTTTGGCTGACTGGCAATTCCTCCGTCTAGTTAGACAACTCCATTAGCATTTGCATCTAGAGGTGCGTGGCGATACATATTCCATATTAGATTATTTTTCTTTTGTAGATACCTTTATTTGTTAATGTAATCAAATATTCTGGTTGCTTACTAGCTTTCCCTAATTTATGATGAATGATTATCAAAATTCTACAACAATTAGCTTGCATTCCAGCGAAATGATGAATAGGCGTTGATGTGGCACTCTATTAAATTATAGTGGTCAATCATGATATGTCAACTTTCAAGAGCATAACTTTCTCATACATGCTTTGATTTAAGTGATTCTTGCGTCATTAGAAAGGTATCAATGTGTAGATTATGGAATCTATTTCCACAATAAATTCAAGACCACAAGAAGGGGTCATTTAAGACCTTCAAATGGTTCTCGAAAGTTTTCACCCAAAATTGCATGGTCACGTAACCTTGATATTTTAAAATTGTCAATTAAATTTATGAGAAAATGTTTTTATCCTCCCCACCATATTCAGTTTTAGTCAAATTCTTGCATGTGACATGTTGAACTCATAATAAATATTATTTCCCATAATAAGTTCGAGACTACTTGTTTTAACATACTAAATTAAGAATTGAAAACCATTTAACTTATGCCCATTTTTTTGTTGTTGGAACTTTCATTAAAATATACAATTTGAAAATAGTATTTTACATTAACCTAAACAAACTATCTTGATCTATCAATAAGTTTGATTATATAACTCATTTTACATCATTTATTTTAACCAACAGATCGAAATATCTAACCAAACAAAGGTAATCAAATAATTATTACCCTTTAATACTTTCCTAAATTTCCTTCAATTCATAAAATAACATTCCTTTACATATCCTCTTCTTTCCACCTTATAAAAATCTAGTGTAAAAATCTAATAATGTTCAATTATCTTTATAAAATCAAATAAACTTCACATTAAATCTCAAATAGCTCAATATTACATGTAAATAGAACTAGTAGCAGTAAAACAAAAGAATCTTTGTATCCATAGTAAAACTGGAATGTTTTTCAAGTATCGATTTTTTTCATAAATTTTTTGAAAGACGTCCCAAATTCCTAGGGAAAGTTCCAAGTATGACACAAGTTTATACATGTTTTAAAAACAAAATTTTCTATGCATATTTTAAAAACAAATTCAGAGAAAGCAATTCATATTCCATAAAAACCATATAATCGTATATTAAATTGTAGATAGTAGGGCAAACTCTACAATCTACTAAGTATTCAACTCATTTCTGCATTAGAACATGGTTAACTTCATAAATATAAACATATAGTGTGCTCATCTTAAAAAAATTAGATTCACATCATTGTACACATCATAAATGAAATATACAGCCTAGCCAATTACACAAAAACAAAACATTCCTACTAAGAATTAGGCTAGACAATACTATTACTTATTCTATATACAGCTATATTAGAAGTGGACATTAAGTAAATATGAGTTTGTAACATCTTCCTTATTCTTTCTTAAAGAGAAATTCACTACCGTAAAAATAAGGTTGATTTCAGAGCATTTGGTTAAAACGATAAAAAAACAAAAATAGTCAAAATAAACACCGGCAGTTTCGAAGGTTTCTGTCTCACATATTTCTCTAAGTAGTAATCTGATTTTGCGCCATAATTTGGGGGCTTTTATTGAGGCCTTTTAGTTCAAATCGACACTGTATTGCAATGTCTCGGTTCTCCCCGCACTCATTTTACTCTGCTGCAAACATGATCAGACATGATCAGGCCCTACAACATTGCTTTTTCTGCCGGCCGTGGAGTAATTTCTCGAAATCGGCCTCTAATTTGATTCGGTCAGGCCTACAACATTGCTTTTTCTGCCGGCTGTGGAGTAATTTCTCGAAATCGGCCTCTGATTTGATTCGGTCAGGCCCTACAACATTGCTTTTTCTGCCGGCCGTGGAGTAATTTCTCGAAATCGGCCTCTGATTTGATTCGGATTTTCGATTTTTTGTCTGTGGCCGACTGTGTTTCCAATCTCTGGTTTGTTTTTGGTAGAGCGAGTGCCGCAGATGTCTAATACTCAACATTACTCAACATGTGTCGCCCAAGCGAAGGAGCAGACGCGAAGGAGCAGGGAGATCGCTTCTTGAAGTATGGAGAAGTCTCAGAATTATGTGGTGAAGATCGAAGAGGGAAAACAAGCGCAGATCGGAGGGCCTTCAGTCGGCCCTGTTTACCGAAACGTTTTAACGAAGGATGGCTTCGCACCTCTGCCGCAAGGGATCGAGTCCTGCTGGGACATTTTCAGGTGCTTCTCATTTCTCACCTGACATATTGTTTAGAAGTTAAATTCTGGGCGTTTAAGCCCGTCATCGACTTGATATGCCGATTCTCTATTTAGTTGATTCAGTTCTCTGAGATAAATTATAACAAAATGTAGGTGTCCATGGAAGTTTTCCTTGTAAACCAATTCTTCGCTCCAGGTACATGCACCTATCTGCTCAATCTCCTCCTCTACTTTCGACACTAACCTCACTCTTTTCATTGCTTTTCCAAACTCCCAAACCCTCATTCGCAGTCCAGGAAAATGGGAAGCACCGACGCCAAGAAGCCTCTCAAGATCATTGCAGGAGCTGATGAATTCGGCTGCGCGCTCAAACCCGCCTGCAAATTATGTTTGAAATTCCATGTGAATGTCCATAATTTTATGTGAAATTTTGAAAAGATGTAAAGAACTTTAACGGGCGAGTGAGTGAATGCATACCTGAAACCTTGATTACACCGCTGGGAAAGAATGTCTTTAGAGACGACATTTCCAAAAACCAATTTATACAGCTGGTCTGCTTCTTGAGCAGAAAGACTCTGCCCTTCAACATCCATGGTCCTTTTCCCGCTGGATACTTGCTGAGGCGGCGACAGTGGCTTCTTGGGAGATATCGATTTTTTCTTTAATGTCAGAGGAACCGAAACCCTGCTGCAGGGGGAGGGTTACTGACAGCGGTGTTTTGCGCTTTCGCTGCGTTCTGTGCGAGCATTCTCTTCTCGGCAGCAGCTGCGAGAAGTTCGCGCTGCAAATGCCTGTTGATGGCTTCGGGAGGCCTCAGACGAAGAAACGTCTGCATTTGCATCTGTATTTACATTTGCATTCGCGTTCGCATTTGCATTTGCATTTTCCCTCGGCTTGCTCCGCTTTGGCTCCGGAGCTGGCTGCTGCAAGCTCATCCGCGAAGCTTCACTCTCTGAATTGGGGTTTGAGGCATATTGTTTTTATATTATGTTTTCTTAACTCACGCACCGGTGTTTTGATTCTTTCTGTAGCATGTGAAATTTAATCTATAATTTCACGTATTGAGGGTTTTGTTATTTCTGTAGAATGTGAAATTTGAAATTCAAATTTAGGTTTCGGGGGGTTTTGATCTTTCTGCAGAGTGTGAATTCATTCTGGTATAAACAGTAAATTTAGAGGATTCGGTTTTATGTTTCCTTTCAATATTTGGGAATGCCGAGTGGTTTAGTATTCGTTTTTTTTTGATGTTTCGGGGGATCGTTTTGGATAATGTGTAGTTTAACGGTTTAGGTTTCTAATAAGCAAGCTGCGGTGGCAGGTGGTATGCTTGGGCTTGTTATTTTCAATAACGGTGAAGTTTTTGTTTTATTGATATCATTTTCCCAGGACTTGTATCCGGAGTCATCCGTTAAGAGATGCGTTGTTTGCAAATTATCTAGAATGTTTTCAGAAAATGAGGCTGTTTTAGATGACCAATACCTTTGTTGATAGAATGGATTCCCCTGGACTCATCCGTTAAGAGATGCGTTGTTTGCAAATTATGTAGAATGTTTTCAGAAAATTAGGTTGTTTTAGATGACTGAGCACCTTTGTTGATAGAATGGACTCTACCTTACACACGTTAGACTCAGAAGTGGGATCTATTCAACCTAATTTAACCAGGCCTTGCACCTTGTTAGACTCGTGGAAGTGGGATCTATTCAACCTAATTTAACCAGGCCTTGCACCTTGTATCATCTATTGAGATATGCACATCACTCCGTACAAATTTTGTATACGCTGGTTTTAGAAAACTTGTTTAGTGATATGACTTTCAAATAAGCGAGCATGTCGTGGGTTTTAATTTTTCAATTTCGATTTTATCGACATAATACCCTCTTTATCCTCTTTTGGTGGGGCAGAAAATTTGGACATGGTGTTATTATTTTTTCAATTTCATTGATGACGATATATATTTAGATTTTATATCATGGTATTGGTTTGTTTTCAATCCGGTAAATGACTTTATATTGGCAAAGTAAACTCTACATTTGGCTCGGATGCCATTCCTGGACTATCCGTTCGCCAATTTCACGCAGGACTCATACGTAGTCTTGTCCGTTGAGATGTGCCTTATTTTCGAGATGTCCACTTGTCTCTCGATGCAGTGGTTAATGCCGTTTTTGCTTTAACGTGCGCATGGCTTCTAGAACTTTGAACTTGAGTCTGAGCACTAAAAGTGATTTGATTTAACCACCTAAACACAACATGCTTGATTCGATGTCACGGAATCTTGTTTATTCTTCTTGCAATTTATATATTCTAACGATCATGTGCCTTTTTTCTGGGCTTATGCTTTGTCTTAATTCCCTATCATGGGTATTTTTATGATACCTCCCGCCAGAATTTCAAGCTTTTATCTTATTAGTAAATGATAAAGCTCCCGATTTTCGACTCTGGCTTCTTTTCATTCAAGGAAATTGGATTTTTGAGATGTGATAGCAAATGGTGAAATTTTTATGTTTTTTTTTTCTGATTCCAGAATATAATCTCTGGATATTTTTTGTAGGGTGCAGGGACTCAGAATTTGGGGAACACTTGCTTCCTAAATGCAGTTTTAGCAGTAGTTTTTACTCACAACCCAACACCACACAATTGGAATATGTATGCACTCCCAATCCGGTGTAGTCGGGTTGAGACCGACAATAGATAATGGATAAGATTTGCTCGAGTTTCAAGAAGTTCTTGCACGACTTTGTAGGATGTTTGTCCCCAACTTCTCATGGATATTTTCGTTTTCATTTAACACTAAGTTCCAATGAGCAAAGATATGGCAGAAAATAACCGGCATGCTCATTTTTGGATTTAAGTAAATACATTATTTAATGGTAAGTATATATCGCTTCGAGATTAATCTGTCCAATGGTAAATCGATTATTTGTTACGGAAAGATATATTTATAAGATTTATCCGAAGGCTCCACAATATCAACTTTTTCTCAAGGGACGAAATGAGTATTATCTCTTTAAAAAAACAATTTATGTTTTTGAAAAATAATAAAATGTCATATTTTATTTAAATTTAAATTAATTGATTATTATATTATAAATTTTAATTATAAAAAAGAATAATTTGTATAATTTAAAATATTTTTTAAATAATAATTTAATTTAAAATATAAATTAAAACAAAAAGTTAGATCCGAGATCAATGGAGATCGCGCTCTTTGATCTGCACAAGAGTTAACACACAGTCCGCTCCTTCGGTGTACCTTTGAAACCTTAGGGGCAAATGCTAGTCTTTATAGTGGCCAGAAAATCGTAGAAACTTTTGAATTATATCAATAGATCATAACCCGTGTACGCCTTTTCAAGATGGCAATTGTGCACTTCACTATGGAATAACTCACGAGTTATTTTTCTAATAACTTGACATTTTTTTAACTCGACGAATTTTCTCTTTTTCAAGAATGTGCGATTCACTATGGAATAAATCACAAGCTATTTTTCTAATATCTCAGACATTTTTTTAACTTGAGATGATATATTACTCTCCTATTAAATTTTATGGGAAAGAACGAAACCTCGCAGAAATTGATTTTGACATGCTCGTCGATAATTTCACAACATTTATTTCATCGTGAAAACAAAATACTAAGCAAGAAAGAAAAAAAAATAATTGAATGAGATTGAAACTCATTGGAGAAGGAAACTTACTAGGCATTGCAAACTCGTAAATATTGCTGATTTTTAAGTAAATGACGAGGGTAACTTGAGTAGAAAGCTCTTTAACACTTTTTTTCTAGCGACCCATCCTTGGGTTTCAAAACAATAGCATGGCATAGCGCTACATCGTTTAGAATGTTGCATGTTCGCTTGGGAAGGTGAGTAGCAATAGCGGACCCCTATTTCCCGAGAGATCATGAAGTTGAATAATAGTCCTCTTCATCGCACGTTGAAATTCCCCGTTTGATATTTGGCCTCAAAAAGTTAGTCTAATGTAATCTACAACTCTTTCCACATCTCGGCTGACTCAACTTTCTACTGACAGAGCTCTCCAGCTGCCATGGCCTTGCTCCAATATGTAAGTAACAAGCTTATGATCTTCTTCAATCATCCAGGGCCCTTCATGAGGCCAATTTTTTTCGCAGTAGAGCCTTACCCATTATTTTCGATTTGGTTTGGCTTATGATAAGCCTCTTGCCCCTTTCTAACAGGAAAAGATGTTGTCTAATTAAACACTGCAACAACCCTTCACGTCATGAGTTGTTCCTCGACTTTTATTTATGTTTCTCGATCTCACTTCTTCGTCAATGTTGGAAGATGGTGCAAATCAAATAAGAGGAAGAGTGTAGAACGCGATGATGTAATCCTAAGGAACATAAACAAGCCCACGCCCCTGCGAGTGTTATACGCGCTAGAAAACGCATGTATATTTTTTCGATAACATTCTAGCTATACGGTTCGATGGTCAATTCGTATTCTTGATGTAGACTAGTTGGTAGGTTCCTTGAATGTAGCACATAGATTACAATCTAGTTGTTTGTAGTTTCTGGGAGGATGAGATCTCCCGATTCAACTCTATGAAAAATGTAGGCAGCTCCAACGCCATGTGAGGAAGACGTACTATATGCATTTGCGTTATGACCACGAGGGCCTAGTCTTACTTTGGTGTTTTTTAACTTACACAAGTACTATAAATTTTGACGGGAACCATCCGTAATTAAACGTCAAAAATAACGATCATTAATTTACGAGGCACGCCAAACTCGACGGGGTAAAAATTTATAGCAACCCGTCAAATACATTTTTTAAAAATACAAAATACATCCCACAGACGTCAAATTCCGGGCCCTGCTTCACGGATAGACTTCAACCCCCACTGATGAACGATATCTCACTCGGCAGGCGCCGAGGGTTAGGTGGACGAAAGTCAATTCAAATATGGACCGCTACAACGTTAAATGCAATGTCTTCGGGTGGATATTCCCACCGTTCACGACCCTCGATGGTATGGTATTACATGTACTGCGTGCTTTCATGGGCGACGGGGGTAGAGATAGGAAGTATGGGTGAATGTATCATATTTCCTTCATGACACGCAGACTCTTAGATGGACCCAAAAGTAAAAAACTCGTAGGACTTAATTAGAGGATAGAAAACTCGTATCGAACTCATGAAAACCTTATAATATTCTGTTTGTACACATGTCAATATATAATTGGTGATAATTGGTGAGAAGGGCGATGAAGAAGCTTTCTGATTGAGTGGGCTAAAAAGTATTTGCCCATTCTCTTATAAAGAAAACGTCTCCGGCGTAATTACACAATAAGACCATAAATTTAAAAAAAAAATAAAAAAAAAATAAAAATAAATAAATAAATAAAAAAATAAAAAAAAATTAGAATAATAAAAAAAATAAAATATTTTTCTGGTAACATTATAATATAAGGTGTTAATTTTTGGTCAACGGTTAAACTATTTAAATGTCAACGCATATCGAATGCGTATTCCTTGACGCGCAGAATAATAAGTGAAAAACATATTAGTTTTAGTCACATTAGTTTTTTCTTGAGTTTTAAACTATTAAATTTTGTTAGTTTAGTTTTTAAGTTATTAAATTTTTTTATTAAATTTGAATAAAATTAATTATTAATAAACTAAAATAATTAAAATTTATTAACAAAAATAATAATATTTTAAATAAAAAATAATACATAATTATTTAATAACTTAATTAGAAAAAATTAATTATAATTTTATTTATTTCATAAATTATAATTGAAATTTTAAATATATTATATAAATTAAATGAATGTCTTCCGATTAATCACATCATTAATAATATTATATTTAAGACTTTTGTGATCTATAATGTAGATGAATGTCTTTCTGATTAATCACATCATTAATAATATTATATTTAAGACTTTTGTGATCTATAATGTAGATGAATGTTTTTCGGATTAATCATATCATTAGAATTTGGTTCACTTTTGGAATTAACTAATTTGGTTCATCCTCAAAATAAGGTAGAGAAACTAATCGATGTTAATGAATAAATAGGGGAGATGAATCATTGCCTAGAAATAGCATTAAGAACTAGCTCTTAAAAACTAGTCGTTAGTAAAAAAATTTATAATTAAAAAATATTATTAATTAATAAAAATAATTATACCGAGATGGCAGGGAGCGAGGAGGGGTAATCATAAACCCCGACGAATCAATAAGGATTGACTTTTCTCGGGGCCTCCCTGTATCAAAAACTAACAACCAGGAGGAATCTCTTGCGCTTTAGAAAGGCCTAGAACTTGCCGTACAACATAACATACAATCCCTCCATGTTATTGGAGTCTCTCCCTGGGCTATAAGAAGCCTTTCGCGGATTCGTAATCGGGAATCGGTAGAAACACTTCTTCAATTTGGGATAGAATAAAAAATATTCTTCCCCACTTTGAGTCTCTCACTGTGTGGCATGTAAAAAGAGAGCTAAATGGTCAAGCAGATAACAAAGCAAATCAGGGTGCTCGCCTTCACCCAAATCAAATCAAGATGGGGGCCAACCTAGAGACCCACCAAATGCGTCAAGTGTTGGTGTCGAGGGTAATTATGCCATTGCCATAGACAGAACCAGAGAAACGACAAGGAGCTAGGAATTTGATAGCTCTAGGCTCGTGAACATCCTGGCAATTGAAGGTCCGCACCCAATCAAGGAAAAAAGGGGGTGGAGGCAAACAGGCGTACAATTGTTGTCTTTGCGAAGGTGGGAAGTTGTCTTACTAGTCTAATGGAGAACTGTGAATTGGACATCGGCCCTTCCAACAAGTTGCAGCCGGCTCCAAATGAGTTGCATAGGAGATAAGACACTCAGTTGGAACATCTTCATGTCAACCTGAATACCCTCGCTCTTCAATCCGAGGGACAAAGACAAGGCGCGATGGTCGAAAGGATGGAAGTTTAGGACACTCGCAGCCGGCGACTCTGGAGAAGCGAGTGGTTTGGCTTTAAAGGGAGGTGGGGCTTCTGCACCGACAACTCGGGACCAAGGCAGGAAAAGGGCTACTACTCGTAATCTTCTGGGAAATCTCGGTGATTATTCCCGGAACCGTAGTAGCGACTCACATGGCAGCGCAGTCATGGGACTCAACGTGTTTAGCATGGCACTTTACCGGAACTCGGCACAGCTAGACTGCTCGAGCAGAAAAGGACTCTTCAACAATCTGGGTCAAGGATTCAATTCCCCTCAGCTTTGTTTTGAAATGCAGTGTTTCGGTTGTCTTAATCTTAGGAATCTTCTATAAGGAGTATAGTGTTTTAAGACCTCGCTAGAACTATTAAGGATAACGAAGTCAAATTTTTGCAAGAAAGTTTTGTATAACTGGTATAGATCCTACCAGAACAGTCAAGTCAACAATGATGCAACTGGGAATGAAACCAACAACTTTTGAATTTCAATATAAACCAGTATCTGATTCTGTTATAAAAAAAAATAAAAAAATTATATATATATATATATATATATATATATATATAATAGAAAATGAAATTTAAAACAAGAGTTAATGTAGTTTTTAAATCTCTTTTTAAAATTTGATTTTCTATTATTATTATTATTATAATTCTTAATTGTAAATATTTTATTTGGAATATGGCTTCTCGTTATCCATAATTTGTAAAAAATCTACTTTTGGTGATAATCAAATATATGCGTTTCGAACCAACCAGCTTTTTTTAATAACTAACTTATTAAAGGCTATTTTCGAACAATGATGCATTCTTATTCAATAAGATTTATTAGCTTCTCCATCTTGTCCTAATGATGAACCACATTAGTTAGTTCGAAAGGCTGGACTAAATTCTAATTATATGATTAATCCGAAAGACATTCATCTACCTTATAAATTACAAAAGTCTTAATTATAATACTATATAAATATTAAAACCATTATTAAAATAAAAATAAAAACGACCAAATATAACACAAGTATCTTTAACACAACACTCCGAGAGTGAGAGTGGGTAGTAACACTAACCGCCAAAAATAATGCGAAGACTTCAACAGATATGAGAGTAGGGCTCGGAACCATAAACCCCCCCCACCCCCAATTGGTTGTGAGATCAAAGCCAACAGCCATTGCAGACTTTTCGACAAAATAGACCTTCTTTAGCAATTGAAATAAATGAAAAATTGGAGATGACACATCACATTGGAATAAAGAAGAATTAAAAATAAAATATAATTTGAGAGAGAAAGTATTTTTAACATCCACGAGGCTAAAAATAGCCTATGGGACGATTGTTTCTCCATGCGGCTCTTGTATTCGGCCCTTTTCTTGTGAAGTTTTACAATAACCGCTCCCAGCCTTTCTCGACAAACTCTTTGTCGAATAGATTATCCCAAGAACTAGCCGCTGAATACTCGCATAATTTTTCTCGTTGTCTTTGAATGCCTCGCATTCTAAAAATGAAATTTTTTTCTGTTTTCTACTTTTTCCTAAGAGAAAAAAAACATACTTTTTTCCTCCCACATTTCTTTTTGGCCTTTTCCAACACCCCGTTTCACAACGCGAGTTGATGATAATTAGTCCTTAATTGAGCAATAAGAATTTTTAGATCTCCAAGAAATATTGGCCCCTATGTATGCCTTTTATCGATGGTTATGAGTGTAGAAATTATATAACTTATGTGTTATATATCCAAGATTCTCCCGATCACACACTATTTTAACTTCATGCACAATACAAAATCTATTCCACCATTGATCATCACAATGCGAAATTAAATCAATTGCAATGCACACATGAAACCATAAAAATTCACACACATTAACACAGTGATTTAATGGGAAAGCTTGAAGCTAAAAACCCCAACTATACGTATATAATATATGTCATAGAGATCATGTAACAATCCTCATACAAAGCCGAACATGTCAAGCTCTCGCACAATACAATCGCTACACCTAAATCGGTGC
The DNA here is from genome assembly GCA_034641835.2 of Pinus albicaulis. Taxonomy (NCBI): domain Eukaryota; kingdom Viridiplantae; phylum Streptophyta; class Pinopsida; order Pinales; family Pinaceae; genus Pinus; species Pinus albicaulis. The sequence continues at coordinate 771,545,315 of CM076577.1, read as the reverse complement.
CCGATCTAGCAAATCCATGCACCGATCTCGCCACCCGCTAGCTCCGCCTCTACCGCGCAATCACTGAAGAATGGCTCCGAATGAACTCGAATCCACCGCTTTCGCACCGCGCAATCCTCATTGGCATCTCCACTCGAGTGTTGGATGCAATCATGCATCACTATAGTCACAACCGATAGTCACACTTGCTCTTTCACCTACCTCTCCATCGGTCTCCACCGAAACTGTCCATGCATCGTAGTTAATTGATGTATTCTTCAGGTTGATTAATGAGTTATTATTTAGTGAATTAATTAACTAATTAATTCACACCACTCTCACTAGTGTATCAACTCGCTTAGACTAGATACAACTCAGCTCCACCGTGTCTAACCGAGTTAAACCGAACACAACTCCACCAAACTTTGTCACATGAGTTCTAACCGAAGTCCTCGTGCATTAGCTCCGTAAACCCTCGTGAATAGTGTAATTCCTTCTGTCGATCCGTTGTGCCACATCCGTGCACTTAACCGAAGTGTTCCAAGAGAATAAGATAATGTTTAGAGTCCAAATATTATTAAGAGCTAATAATATTCGACATATCTATTTTTAGGCAGCAATCTAAAAAATAGATTTCCGCTCAATATGTCTAAAAAATAGAAGTCCATCTCTTTTTCCAACTTGACCAACCATCCACAGATAGCATCTTGCAACTCATAGAATATGATCGACATGTCTAAAAAATAGAATTTGCGCCAAAAAATAGCCTCGCGGGCCCACTTAGTCAAGGCGACTCTTTTCACTAAGCTCATCATCTTGTTGAATCTCAACACTCCCTCTCAACAAGATAGGGATTATTTGCCACCCCAATCCTCGTCTCTATGGTATTCGAATTTGCTTCTGGTGAGCGCCTTCATCGAATATCTCGCATCCCCGATCCTCCGTAGGAATGTAAGAAAGCAACATGATCTTCCGCCGCACACAATCTCCGATATGATGGTACCGTATGTCAATATGTTTATATCTATCATGAAATACCGCATTAACCGAGAGTTTAATGCAACTCGATTATCACAATATATCACGTAGGGTCTAAGTGTGAACCGAACAACCCGACCAGGGATCTTCCTCATCCATATAGCCTCGCATGCGACCCAAACTTGTCGCCATGTATTCGACCTTCGCCGAACCGAGTGCCGACGGATCTCTCGTTTCATCGTCGTACCAAGAAACTCGTTGTAGACCCGATATTGAATATCCCTCCGTATGTGCTCTTTCTCGTCTGCGTCTCCTCGCTCAATCCGCACGGAAGCCATGCGCTTTCAACTCATCCGACCGTCTCGTACCATAATCCATATCCCGATGTGCCCCCCGAGATACCTCGAGACATGCTTTGCTCGCCTTCCAAAAGAGCTTGGTAGGCTTAATCATAGCTTGTGAAAGCTAGTTAACATCATAGCATATGTCCCGGTCGTGTATTGACTAGATACATGAGTGAACCAACCAACTCGTCGATAAACGGTGGCATCCACTACCTCTGCGATGTAGCATCCTCTTTCCTCCAACCACTAGGAAGAGGAGTGTCGATAGGCTTGCGCCCTTGCATGTTGAACTTCTCCCAAGTATCTCCCGGGCATGCTTGCCTTGAGACACAAATAGTCCACCCTTCCGCCGCCAAATTTCCAATCCCAGGAAATAATGAAGGAGGCCCAAGTCCTTCATCTCAAACTCCTTTGCAAGATCTCGCCTTGCATGAGTGTATCAGCATCATCACCCTGTTAGTATCAAATCATCTACATAAAGTACAATGATCAACAACTTACCCTCCACCACAACTGCGTATAGGTTCGTGATCCGCCTCACTCTTGGTGAATCCAAGTTCGGTGAAATAACCGTCTATCCATGTGTACCAAGCACGAGGTGCTTGTTTCAGCCCACACGACGCTCTTTTGAGCGTGCACATGTGCGACTCGGCCGCTCGAATATTTCGAAACCTTCAGTCTGCTCGTGTGTACACCTCCTCCTCAATGACTCTGTTGAGGAACACGGTCTTTCACATCCATCCGATGAATGTGCCAACCCATTCGTGGCCGAGAGAGCAAGGATGGTCCGTATGGGAAGAATAACTTGCGACAGTGCAAAGGTTTCCTCATAGTCGATCCCCCTCGATCCGTGAGAAGCCTTGGGTAACAAATCTTGCCTTGTGCTTCTCGACGCTCCCGTCAACAACTTGCTTCACTTTGTAGATCCATCTCGAACCTACCACCGATTTCCCTTCCGGCCTTGGGACAATCTCTCATGCATCGTTTCCGACAATCGAATCATACTCTTCCACCATGGAATCTACCCATGCGGGGTCCCCCTGCACCTTCCTTGAAAGAGGATGGTTATGTCACGATACACTTGCTCATCGCAGCCATGTATCCGAGTAAATCGGTCGTGAGTGATTGTCTCTCGTTCGCGCTATGATGTAGGTGCTCCTACATTTTGCGCCGCATCAATATTCGGCTGCTCGGCTTTTGTAGTGCGCTTCCGCCCTCTCGATTTTTGGCGTTGCATGAATGGTTTCTTCCACTCCATGAAACTCTCTTCGTGGTCGATCCACATCTCGAGGCTCATCTTTTAGGAACCGCTAGCTCCTCATACGCATGCAAGGGTAGCTCCCTCTTAAGCGACAACTTCATGAGCTTTCTCCTCATGAAATTTGATATCTCGTCGCACATCGCCTTTTCGACCTGCTCCGGGAAAATACACACAATAATTGTGGGGTGTTTCGTGTACCCCCACAAATATCCCAACCTCCGCGGTCTGGCTCCGACTTCTTCTCGGCATCCTTCGTCACATGAATGTAAACGAGTGAGCCAAAAGTCTTCAAATGAGAAATATCGTGCTTCTTACCGTAAAAACGCCTCTTCGGGTGTACTCATGCCAAGTACTCTATGCAGACAATGGTTTTGCACATAAACCGCAGGGGTTGCATGCTTCGTACCCACAAGTGTATGGGAAGGCCCCGATCATGCGGCGTCGCCCGTGCAACACCCACGATTGTTCTCGTTCTTTCTCTCGCGACCCCCATTCTCGCTGTGGGTTATGAGGCGCTATGAGCTCTCTTTTGAATTCCTTCTGCGCCGCAAAAGTATTTGAATTCGCTGCGAGATGAATTCACCACCATTATCGCTCCTTAGAGCTTTCACCGTCTTCCCCGACTCTTTCTCAACCGTTGCCTTGAACTCACAAAACTTTGAGTATGTCTCGCTCTTCTTCTCGCATGAAGAAGATCCAGAGACTTACGAGAAAAGTCATCAACAAATATCACATAATACCCGTGCTTTGTTGTCGAAGCTATCGAGAAAGGTCCACACACATCCGTGTGAATTCTCTCAAGGATCGTCATGGCGCGACTATCCTTCTCATGAAAAGTGGTCTCCACAAATTTTTCCCAAAGTACATCCCTTGCACTCGATTTGATTGCGCGAGTGTACCCTTCGGGGAAGCCTCGGGTAGAAATCGTCGCAAAATTTTCAAAGCGCCATGGTGAAGATGGTCCAATCTCCCGTGCCACAATTCGCCCTCATCCCGGCTCACCACTCTTCTCGCTTTGCCTCGCCATTGTTGCGCAACCATCTACCTCGCATTTGATAAAGGTTCTTAACTCGAACCCCCTATCCTCTAGGTTTCACCGGCTTGCTTTGACTCGCGCAGAAAGCCTTTCCCTCGCTAAAAAACAACATCATATCCCTTGTCTTCCAACATCGCCACGGAGATCATATTCTTCGTCAATCCCGGAACATGCATGACATCCTTCAAGATGAAAGGTTTTCCGTACTCCCTCTCAAAGGAAATGGTCCCGATACCCCGCCGCATTGTATCTACCATCATCGCCCATCTCGATGTGCACTCCAAGATCCTTCTCATCCGCATCATCGAACAAATCTTTGTCTCCGGTCATATGGGAAAGATGCACCATCGTCAAGAAACCACACCGATCCCATCACACTTGAAACCAAGCATGCAATCAAAGCAAAAAAATCCAGCTCAAACTACGAGGCTAAGGCCTCTCCAGTACAGATCAGCAGCTACTGCTTATTTTTCTTCTTCTGTGGACAATTAGTGGCGTAATGTCCGTGTTGGTGACAAAGTGAAAGCACTTCATCTTGGACAAGTCTTGCTTCTTGCCTTTCGCATCGGATTGAGAAGGATTTTTCTTTCCCTTCCCTTTCCTTGCTTTGGCGGCCAAAGCGCACTTTTCTTCGTCTTCATTCTTCAATGAAGATCCATCCCTCGGTACCGCCTTATCTCCTCCTCGCACAAGATTCGACCAAAGTCGCTCCCATCCTCAGCAGTTCTCCCAGACCATCGATAGAGTCCTCGTAGCTATGCCAACTCTTCGAATCCCAAGGAGAGCCAAGCTCACCAAGTCCTTCTTCATCTACAGTAACCCCCACACTTCCCGACTCATCCCGCACTCGGACAAACTTCGTGAGGTACTTGGGTATACCGTCGCCTTTCTCCATTTTTATTTTTTCTAAGCTTGTCTTGAAGCGCCAACTTCCTTTGGTTGCTTCGCTTTGGAACAAGTCCATCAAAGCTTTCCACATCAAGAATGGAGAAGCTTTACCATGAAGGGCCGGACACTATGTGATCCTTCACACCTTCCAACGTGAATCCTTCGACATTTTCTCGTCTTCTTTTGCCATGCGTCGAGTGCGGTCGCATCGCTAGAAGTAGGTTTTGGAATTTCCGCATCTATGAACTCCTTCAACCCATTATCATCCAACACCGCCTCCATCCCGTCCTTCCATGCAATATAATTCGAGTTTCCCTCAAGGGCATACTCCAATCGCAATCCGTTGAAAGACATTTCAATGAATGCTCAACTTCGACACCAAGAAAACACTGCAGACAGAATTCGAATTCCACCAAAGACAAAAACTCAACTTGCCTCAATAATTGCAATCGCTTTCGAATGATCAATCGCTTTCGATACCATGTAGAAATTATATAACTTATGTGTTATATATCCAAGATTCTCCCGATCACACACTATTTTAACTTCATGCACAATACGGAATCTATTCCACCATTGATCATCACATGCGGAAATTAAATCAATTGCAATGCACACATGAAACCATAAAAAATTCACACACATTAACACAATGATTTAACGGAGCACTCGAAGCTAAAAAGCCCAACTATCCGTATATAATATATGTCATAGAGATCATGTAACAATCCTCATACAAATCGAACATGTCAAGCTCTTAGTACAATACAATCGCTACACACTAATCGAGCCCGATCTAGCAAATCCATGCACCGATCTCTCGCCACCCGCTAGCCCTCGCCTCATCGCGCAATCTCGGTAATTTCTACAATGAGTGGGGTTAAACTCCTCAATGTAGTACATCTTCTTTCTCCCTAACTCTTTCTCCCAAGTATGTTTGTGGAACTTATCCATAACAAAAGTTTTTTATCTCTTTATTGTTTGTAGGACACATGCTCAAAAAAATACCCTATTTACCATTTATTATTTTTCCGCATCCAAGTCTTATTTCTTTTGCACAATCTATCACTAAACACAACCTTAGGCCATCTACCCTCTTCCATTTGCTCAATTTTTTTTTCAAATACCTTATGACTCACACCATAGCAATTTCTTCAATAGGATCACCTCTCGTTTCACTTAACAGGATAGCATAAGGAAGCTGCACTTTTAATTTTGAATTTGTTTGCAATCAAACGCTTCGATTTTTCTCAATTTGTTTCCACTCGCATCTCGGTTGTCTTGTTGGCCCAGCAGCTTAACATTTGTAGAGAATCATGGACTCATTAGCATCCCAAATAGAGTTAGAGTGGTTTTCTAGTCCCACTGCCCTCGCCTCTCTATCTCGTTTTGAAGAGCATAAAAATGCTTTCCGACCCCCCTAAAGTTATTTTCTTTCTACAACCATCCCGACTTAAATTTCTCGTTGAAGTCAATTCCGAGGTATTTGTAGTACGCAACTTCTTCCGGAATGTTGCCTTCAAAGTAGAACTTATGCTTGGTTATGTTTTCTTTTGTTAGAGAAAACCACTACTTTCGTTTTGCTAATATTGAATTGCATCCCCACCCCTTTTACAAAAATTCTCAAGGGAATGTAAGTGCTCTTGCAAACCAAGAGCTGATTTAGCAATCAATATAAGGCCATTTGCATACAAAATAAGCCTTATAACGAACTTGCCCAAATGGATACCGTCACCCCCCATGCGAATTTAGCCACTCTTCAAGCTTGTCAATATATAACCCAAAAAGGGTAGGAGACAATGGGCAACCTTGCTTGACCCCGATATTGCTTCTAAAACTTTCGAAATGCTCGCCGAAGTTCTAATTTTGAATTTCACCTCTTCATACGACCCAATGCACAACTTTGCTCTCAAATGCTTGGGAACCCCGAGTTCCTCCATTACGCCCCTCAAAGCTTATCCCTAGGAACCATGTCAAAGGCTTTTCTAAAATCAACAAAGCAACAAAAAACTTCTTCCTTTTTTTCCCAAACTTTTTTCAATGATGTGCCTTAAAGTTATACAATGATCAATTGTGGAATGTTTAGGTCTAAAACACCGCTTTCCCCTTTAGCACGTTTATCTCTTTCTTACGCCCACTTGCTGATTTTATTTTATAACATGCTTCCAAATAACTTTGCAAACAAGGGGGTTTATCATTATGGTTCTACAATTGGAGGGATTATTGACGTCACCACTCTTGAAAAGAGTTATTTCCATACTAGTTGTCCATTCTGTGGGGGAACCCCGTCGTATGATGTTGTTGAAAATTTTTGTGATGTGAAGTGAAAGAATTTTTTAAGCCCCACTTTAGATACTCGCTTGGAGTTCATCTAAGTCTTTTTCTTTTCCAATGCCCAACTTCTTGATACCCATCTCTACCTCTTGCACCGTGAAGAGTTTTGTGTCCGTGTTGACCAAGGGAGGAGGTTCAACCTTGGGATCTCGCTCATAAATTTGTCTTGCATAGTCGAACCGTATAAAAGTTGTAATGTTGTTTTCGGTTTGCACCTTTTTCGATTGGAGCTCCTTCCGTGAATAATTTGGGGTTGTTTTTAGTTCTTCTCTCCTCGAAACCATGAAATCAACCTTTTTTCTTTCTTACTATTTTCTTGTAAGCTTTGAGCTTTATGTTATCCTTCTCCGATTCCTTCCACATTCTCCTTTCTTTTTTGCATTCCTCGTCAATCCTTTCGTTTTTGCATTCCTCGTCAAACCAAGCATTAACTAGGGAAAGAAATCTATTCCATACTTCTTAATTTTTGCTCTTTTGCACTCAACAAGTGCGCTTTGAATTAAATGTGTTAATTCGTGACTATGAATGCCATGAAATGAGATTTCCTCCTTCTCGAAGAGCCTCTATAGCGTTATTTTGAAGGTATTACAATTCTCCGGAGTCAAAAGAATTTTTTCCCTTTGGGGGATTTTTTGAACACATCGAGTTTTTTGACCCTAATTGCTTCTTTCTAGTCCAAGAGAAACTTAAATAAATTGACTTGTGATCCGATTTTAAGTCTCAAATTTGATCTCCAATCAACACTTCCTCCATTTTCTCACACAAACTATGCGAGAAAATTACATAATCTACTACACTTACTCCATTGTAAGTATTGCAAGTGAAATTACCGAACTTTTCCCATCTAGTCGGACCATTACAAATGACTAAATCGAAAGCCCCCACATGGCGTAAGCAATTGTTCTCCAAAGAGATTGCAACCTTTATCCTCCGAAATTTGTTCCCACCGATGATTACTCTCTTTTGTAAGCTTTGGGATAGGGTCATAGTCTTCTTTACAACAAAGAATGCTAGCTTGTTCACTCGTAGTTCTAGCATTGAAATCCCCCACTATAAGGACTTCACCTAGCTAAGAATATATTGCAATATATATTTTTTAGGGGCTGCAAAGGGATCTTTGTGGTCAAGTCCTTTACTTTTATAGATTTTTGAAACTTGCGGTGCAAAAATAACATGCTACAATTTCGATGTGATTTCCATTTTATGATATTTTTAAGCCGGACAAATTGGTATTTGGGTCTTTTTTTTCTTGCTTGAATGAAACAACCTTCTTTTTCTCTTACTAATACTATGATACCCTCGTGCCCTTTGCCATTCCCTCATCGCCTTGTTCCACACTTGCTATCTTCTAATACCCTTCAAACAAAGGTGTCTTACACCCTTCATGCTCATGTGTTTCTATGAGGCAAATTATGTCTCTACCTTCCGCAATAGGCCCTAACCCCGGATCCTCATCTCCATGGATAACCCCCTGCGGCTCCAACAAACTAGTCTTAAGGAAACTTGGGTACGACTTGATTGCTATTTGTTTTGACATGAAAGACTCACGGTTGAGTCTTTGTCCCCGCTTGCCCATACCGACCTTGCTTCCTCATTTCTTGCTTAAGAGTTTGCTTTGCCTCTTCTTTGTTATCGTTTTCTCTGCCTTGTTTTGGAAGGAGGTCCAAATTGCGCTATCACGACTTTACCTTTATAAATCCGTGCTCTTTTTCCCTCATCTCTTGTCTGCCCTAACTTTTGTCATTTCTTCCCTCCTTTCCTCTTGTTGTCTTATAATTAAATCTTCTTCTAGAAAAAAATCCGAGAACCCCTTAAGAGTTTCTTCTTGCTTAAAATGATATCCTTATCACGCAAGTCGTGCATGATGACTTTTATGGGCCCGGCTCTCTCACCATTAAGATTCCCTACTCTCCACGCTTGACATATTTTTTCCTTGACATTGGAGCTTGTCTTTCAAGAAGTCTCCGGCAAGGTCAAAAGTATATTCGTTTTTCCCATAATATTGCACCCCTTTAATAATTATGTTTGTTGCTCTATTCTTGTCTTTCCTTGCTTTCTTTATCTTGCATGTTGTCACCCCTGAATGTTTGTTTCTCCTTCCCTCTTAGCGAGAATTGCTAATAAATTGAGCCCATGTTTTGGAGAGTTTTGCAGAATCTCCTTTCCTCTCTTCTCTTGATGTCTCTTCATTGTTGTATATTTGGAAAACTACTTTCCCCTTATCCTGGGATGGTTTTGCATTCATCACCTATGTATTCTCCACTACAAATTTCTTCATGTTTTGCACCTCCGCTTTCATGCGTTGCCATTATGTTTTCCCTATTCGAGAGAGCTTCATGTAGCAATGACACTTGCTCCTTCGTAACTTTGTTGCTTTCTCGCTAAAGCCTCGGTTTTCAATCGTTATTATATGGATTGTACAATCTCTTTCCGGCTCTTTATAGCTTCTACTACTTCCAACCTCTCTTTTACGTTTAACAATGCTTTCACATAAAGATTAGATGACTAAGTGAGAGGTGTGGATGTGGGACTATATAAGGCATAATCATCAATGAATTTTCCTTCTCCTTTGGACTTGTTGCCACATGCTTGCAAAGAGGACTTGTTTGAATGTTGTTTCTTGTGAAGGACCCGAGTACTCTCTTTGAGACATTTTTTTTCCCTCGTTCTGCTCCCATTTTAGGCGAGCTAGTCTCCGTTTTTAAAATGCCTCGATACTTGTTTGGCATTGACCCAAACCCACTTCCTAGTTTTTGTGATGAGGCAATTTTCACTTGCCCTATATCATTTGTTTCCACAGTTTCTAAAGTTTCTTGTCCCATTATCATGATGATATTAAGGGAAATCAAAGTCTCCGCCCAAAACCGATCCTTTATTTTATGCTTAACCCTTCAATATCTCGTTGGCACGACCATCGAAAACTTGTTGCTCGCCCCTTCTTTCGCTCTGCCCGAGTCCCCTCGTCCTATGTGCTTTGCTCTCTCCATTGTCCGCTATCGTCCTATATAATCTGCAGCTTTTGTTGACCTTGCAATGTTTTTTGTGATGGAGAATTCATTAGGGGAGAGATGTCTAATGTTGTGCGAGGACCCTATAATTGTTATAGTACTCGGTCCCATCAACCCACCAAAAATAGACATTTATGCAACCAATAATTAAACATAAAGAAATAACTTGAAGTCCAAATATATATTAAATTAAGTCCAAAATTTCCCAAGTCATTGATCTGGGCTCACAACTGTCCATAAATAGTTTAACAAGTATCAAGATTACAAATCCTATTGTGTCAACTAGAAAACTCATAAAACCATTTTTTCCTTCCAAAATGATCAAGTCAATAAGTACAAAAAGCAGTCACTTCATCCCTTGTGATCGACCACGATGTTGTGCATGACAAGTAAATATCAATACTTGCACATAATAAAAAGGAAATGTATGTCGCCCATAACTATTTTGTTGTTCAACATTTAAACCCATTGTATAAAATAAATGGCACCCACCCAATAAAAACATTTAAACCCATTGTGTACAATAAATGACACCCACCCAATAAATTCAATAAATGATTTCCCATTAAAATAGATCAAAGTACATGGATCAACAAAAACAAATTTCCAGCCATTGTATCACATCAAATTCAATCCCGATCACACATGTAAAATGAAGCCATTGCAATCCATGTTCATCATTGTCACCAATTAAATTCAACCGCAAAAAACTATAAAAGAAGTTCAACCACTCATCGAAGTTGCATGTTTCACATTCAAACTATTCACCAACCCTAGAGACAAACTAGCACAGAACACACTCCAAAACATTTCATAGTATATTCAAGTTAGTTTTCTCAATTACAACACATTTTTTCTTACAATTTTATTTTAATTTCTAAGTCTTTATTTTAGTTTTATTACACTTTTATTTTTCATCCCCGAGCCTTTATTTCAGCTTTTCTTACAAGTCTTTATTTCGGCTTTTCTTACGCGTTTAATTTTTCGTGAAAATGTGTATTTTTTTTCTATTTCTCTACCGTAGTTTTATAATTGAACATAGATTCATCCCAATGGGAGATTGAATTCAAAACAATTTCCCCAAAACGAAATTGCAAACAATCTCTACAAGAGGTTAATAGTTGAACACATATTCATCCCAATGGAAGATTGAATTCAAAAAAAATTTCCCCAAAACAAAAATTGTAAACAATCTCTACAAGAGGTTTTTTAGTTGAACACGAATTCATCCCAATGGGAGATTGAATTCAAAAAAAAATTCCCCAAAACAAAATTGCAAACAATCTCTACAAGAGGTTTATAGTTGAACACAGATTCATCCCAATGGGAGATTGAATTCAAAAAAATGAGTTCATAGAAAGACAATTTTCTACTCCATTTTTCCAAGAATCTAATTTGAGTTGACAAAAATTCTATATTAGATAGGTCTTTATATTTTAAGATAAATTATAGTATCATCTAAAATAATCGAGAGATAACTTAATAGGTTTTGCAACTCGTACAAGCAAATTGAAGAGCTAATAATATACCCGAAATTAAATGGACACTTGAGTTGCTCTGCTTCAAATCACCTAGTCATCTTTTAGTCTTCAATTTACAAACGCTAGACACTCATCCGATAGACCGGATTAACTAAAATGTATAGATAATAGACGTGAGAGTTTAGTTTGAACTGATTTCTATTTGAGAGAACTCGATTAGAAATTTACACAAACGGTAGGTGTGATCGAAATCCGTTGAAGAATTAAGTTTGTGTGCAACACTCATCTTGAAATTAGGATAGGGGATTTAGAACACTAATGTTAATTTTTTTTATAAATAAATATTTAAACTTTTATTTTGACATTGAAAGTTTTTTTTCAATCATTGATTCTTAAATGATTCATAACATCATAAATTCATGCATGCAATTTTATGGATTGAAATTTAGAATCGCATCGAATTATTGTATAGTCATCTATACCTTGGGTTGTCGCTTATCTTCCCGTATATGGAATGATTGCTAATATTATTAATTTTTTGGGCTCAAATTTATAAGATAAGACATTGTAAAACATTAATTGTTGCAACGACAACGACAAGAGGGTTGTTTATTTTTAGAACTTACATAAACGGGATAGTAGAACCATAGGCCGAGTTTATGACAAAAGGAACTCAAATAATGCACCTCAAATTGAATGCCTCCCACAAAGTAGAGTGACATGAATTATTGGCCCAAAAAAAATGAGCTTTATGAGGAATTGACGTTGTTGTGCAAAATAATAAACAATATAATGATCTTATTTGAGTGAACCGGTTATGTAAGATGCTAATTTGTTTTTTTATAAGGAGGCATTGCAATTGAAACTAAAACATATTATAAATTTCATAAATTCAACACCTCAATCCTTGAGTTTTGGCCACGATTTGTAACATTTGATGGATTCAAAAAATTTAGAGTCCCTTGGCAAATAGTCACCTAGATTAGTTGAACTAGTAAAGAGCAATGTCTCTTAACATGTTGATGGAGGTTCAAATCTCATGGTGCAAATGTCAAACATGCAAGGATATTTACGCAACGGTACAAGGGTTTGTGCATTGCTCATATTATTGGAGGAGGGACATCATTCTAAAATCCAAGGATTTTGCACCAGTTCCCCTAACATTTGAACATGTTTCTAACTTAGGATTCAAAACCTAAATGACGAGTATCCGGATCCTATAATTGGAAATGGATCCCTCGAATAGAATTCACTAAATCCTAAAGAGTGGGTCCGGATCACCAATTCCACGATTCCACGATGATTCGATTCGGGTAAAGGGCTAGGAATGATGAATTCAGTAACTATGATCGGAATGTTTTGTATTCAAAAAAATATGAAGGCGAGTGCACGATGGAACTTACCCAATCATTTGAACTTGAAGTCAACATATATTTCTGACAGCATTAGAAATATGATAAGACGAGAAAATAAGACAAGTGTAACAGAAGGAAAGACATCATAAACCTTACGCATGAACACACAAACTAATTCTAAACTCGTTATAAATTGTGATAAATGGGAAGATATGATGTTACCGGATGATGTTTGGCTTGTATGAAAGCATTCTTTTCAATTATTCTTAACTAAATGCATGTAATAATTTCACGAGTAGTTGCATCCATGGAAAGAGTGAGTTATGTAGCTCGTACAAGGAGAAGTGGCAGAAAGAGTAACCGTGGGGTGCCTAGGCTGCGATGCACTTCATCGGATGAAGAAATAACATGTGATGTCAATGTCAACAATGCTCCAAACAATGTTGTTGAGGATGACCATGTGGTCAAGTCGATGTTGTGACGCCATCGATCACGAGCCAACGTCAACCACGGTCAAGGCGCAACTTCAACTAAAAAATATCAGCGCTATAAGGGGTTGGAAAAAAAGAAGAAATGTTAGTCGCAATTGACAACATAGAGTTCAATGAATATTTTGTTTGGGCATCTGCAAAGAAACATAGTATTCCTCCCTCACCAATACATTATTGGATAAATGGGTTCACTCACACCAAACGTAGAGGGCCTCGTTACGATTATGACCGAAGAGGAGGAGGCCGAGGTGGTTGAGTGGTGTAAAGAAATGGCCCAATTGGGACACGGGCTAGAGTTAATACAACTCAAATCCACGAGTTTCTCAAATTTGTCAAGGGAGGCCAAATCCATTCAAAGATGGGTTTCCCGGTAAATCATGGTGGTTTGGGTTTAAGAAAAGACATTCAAACTTTGTATTGCGTACAACCGATGGCTTTGACGGAGACATAGCATTAAATTTGCGTTCTAGCGTTGTATGTAAGTTCTATGACACCCTTTCTAGTGCATACAATAAACATTCTTATGAGTGCAGACCATATGTGGAACTGTGATGAAACATGTTTACGAAAGCAGAAGGAATTGTGGCATGAGGGTAATTGTCGAGAGAGGCAGTGAAACGTGCCAAATATTTTTCCTAAGAGCGAGGAGTGGATAACCATTTTATGTTGTGTCAATGCAATTGATGTTTCAATCCCGGGATTTTATCTATTCAAAGGTAAAAATCGGGTTGAAAAAATTATATACAGAACTCGTGAATGAGGAGCATGCATGGTCGCACATCCCCATGCATGGATGACTAAATAACTTTTTTTTAGATTGGATTTTCCACTTTTCTACATATGTGCTAGGTGGTGTCTCACCTAATAATAGACACCTATTGATATTAGATGGCCATGGAAGCCACATGGTTGTACAAACAATTGAGGAAGCAAACAACTTGGGCATTGACCTTTTAACATTGTCCGCTCATACCACTCACGAGAATGCAACCCCTTGATGTTAGTGTGTTTGGCCCTTTCAAAAACTATTTCGGGAGTTAGAGCGTGTCGCATGGATGACAAAGAATCCAAGGGTTGAGGTGAAAAGGTTCGAGTTAGAAGAGCTTGCAAGTAAGGCTTTTAAAAGGGCTCGAACACCATCAAATATCAAGGTCGACTTTAGGAGGACATGAATATGGCCACTGAATTATAATGCTCTTATGCATGATATCGCTTGTAGCCAAGTTTTTCATGTGGATGGTCAAGAAGAAGAGCATGAAGTGCAAGAAGAAGTACATGAACATGCTGATGTAGTTGCAACTAGTAATATAATTTCCCTCTCTCAAGGACAGAGTTATATCTTGGTGATGATGAGTAGGTATGTGAAACATAGTATATTCATAAAAAAAATTGATAAAAACATGGAGGTTGTTCTACCAACTCAAGCGGCATGGAACTCTTGCTGCCGATATTGTTAATGACACCGTTGAACATGCAGTTGACAATGCATATTTTTTTGAAAATGAAATTGTTGATATTGTTAATGCAAATGTAGTTGAAAATGAAATCGTTGATATTGTTAATGCAAATGTAGTTGAAAATGAAATTGTTGATACTGTTAATTACATTGAAAATGACCAATTGACATTGCCAAGCCAAGTAAACCCACCATCATGGGTGGGCGAAGCCATGATTAATTTGAATGAACACAATGTCTCAAGAACCAATGAACAAAGCATGAACATGCCTTCACAATTGGTTGAATTGAACAATGAAATTGTTCATTTTTTTTGTGGACAATAGATCAATGGAAGAAGATGGAGCATATAATGAAGCACCGTGATGAAGAAAACAATACGAGTTCAATCAAGTGCCACTGGATATCGAAGTGCCAAGCAATGACATGCAGGGTGGGAGGGGGGGGAGAAGTTACTTGGGCGGTTCCTAAAGCTACCAATAGAAAGAGTGTCAATGAAAAAAGAAGCAAGGAACACCTAGTAGTCTTCGTTTGGGGCAAAGTTCATAGTTACTCACCTCGGAAGACTATATAAAACTCCTAGTTGAGTCCGAAAAGAAAAAAATGGAAATTCGGGTGAATTAAAACGAGAAAAAAAAGGGTCAAGCCAAGGAGAAGAAGGTAGCAAGGGCTATTGCAAGCACAACATCGAGCAAGATGAAAGGCTTGAAAGAGAGAGAGCAAGGCAAGAGAAGGAGCAAAGAAAACAAATGTCAAGACGAGAAAAGGAAGCAAGGAAGGCTAAACAAATGCTTGAAAGGGAACAAGGAATGACCGATATGGTTGACATAAATGCAAGCACGGATGATGAGAATGAAACCGAGGGACATGTCCAACACATTGGACAATATTGCAAATAATACAACATTATTCCAAGATCTCATAAACATTCAAGTGCCTCACTATCAAAATGGAGGTTTACCCACTTGCTTTATTCCTACCACGGGAGGTGTGAATTCAATGTATGCTCATCACACACCTCCACTTAGCGCGATGTGAGGTATGGGTACTCAATTCCTCCATGGTTGGAAAGGACAAATTGGTCTCAATTATATGGTAGTAATCAACCACAACCTAATCAACTATTCTCGTGAATACCAACCTACTTGGCTCAATCGGACAACTCAAGGTTTGGCATTGAAGATTCTCAAAGCCATAAAGAACAGGGGGTGTTATATGTTTTTTGTTGTAACCACATTATGATGTGGATTTTTTGGATGGATTATATGTTTGGACTTTTTATATCTTAATGGATCTCATATTTCCTTTCTACTACACTAAGTAGAATTTAAATGTTTTCATCATACTTCACAAACCATATCTCACATATCTATCCACACACAACATGCTGCAAAGCATATCTCTTTATACTAGTTCCGTTAGTTATTCTTAACTATATGCTATTAGTTTTTTCCCCGAACACATAGGATGACATCACTACACACTACATAACTCGGTTAACAACATAGAACAAATAGTGAATAGTTTTAATTACCCCAACAATAACTTTAACATCTTTAAAAAAGTTTAAATAGAAAAAATAAACATGGCTGAAAATTGAACTTTAGAACTAATGAGAGAAAGCTCGGACACCCATAGCGATAGCAGTGGAATGAAACCTATTCCAAACGCAAAGTATGTATATAACTCTCGTTACATGTAACACTATGCCATAAATTTTTGCAAAAAAAATAATGTCGACATACAAAATGGCAACATATAACTCCGTAAATTTTTGTAGATGTTCTATGCTTGAAGCAACTTTACTTTTCTTACAAGCAATCACACAAATAGTTAAGTAAAATGTCGATAGAACATATAAGTGGATCTTATAGAAGACAAACCGAAACGATAAAAATGTGATGGTGCGTTACGGCGGTCAACAAGGATGCTTCAACCAACAAAGTCTCCTTGGTCGGCCCAACCCGTAATGTGTCACAACGATCCTCCAATCGAGCAACCGAGTCAACCCAAGTCAACTCCAAAAAAGTCAACGCCGTCCCGGAAAAGTCAACGCAAATGAGCCAGTTTGGTCAACTCTTTGACCTCGAATTTCTATGCCAAACGGTAAGGCCTTCCAAATCGAACTTCCCAACAATTTTCGACCCATTCGGACCATGCATTGACCAAAGTCAGCGGCTGGTCAAACTTCCGACAAAACCCTAGGCTGAAATTAGATCCGCCCGGCTCGGTAGATACGGTCGTCCTCCTTCTTCTTCACACGTGTGGGCTGAACTCGTCCTCCAAGGAGCTCGTACTAAATCAGATGAGAGAAGAAGATGTGAGTTGAGTTGTTGTGAAATGCTCTCCAACTTTGCGTGTATTTATATCCATCATTGGGGCGTGTGACACATCTGCTGGGGGTGTGAAACCTTAAGGCCGACCTGCACATATAATTTATTATGAATAATAAATTCAAAATAAATGTTCTGCTCATCGGATTAAGACATATTATATATGGATTTTACACCTCTCCAAAAAAGGAATCCAACAAAAATATTAGCCTCTTACTCTGAGCATCATAACATTGAGTTCGGACCTAGTTGTCCAAATTTAACACTCCCTCTCAACTAGGGAGAACTCCATCCATCGGTGCAATCAAACATCGTGCGTCATCCCGCCGTAACTTGCTTTGCTGGCCTCTTTATTTCAGAACAGAAGTGGGTCAGTCACAAAGACATCATCCCCCGGCTGACAAATTCAGCCCAGAGGTCCGAAACCTCTATCGGACTCACAAAGAGTCTCCAACCAACCCGAAGTTGGTTCATCTGACTCGAGGTCAGGCGGAGGTCCGAGACCTCACTAGACTTGATCCCAGATCAAGTGGTTGGACCGTGCCATCCTAGATAGAGAGTACGGCAATCTCTGATGCGTCCATCAGTCTTTGCTACTAGTCTCTAACTTTTCCCACCTCATTGGCCAAATGAGAGGTACTTCCCATGAGCCCTGAACTCAATGGGTAGGATGCATACGGGGCACAGATAAATGAGAGGCGAACCAGCTCAATAATCACAAGGGTGGGGCAAAAGCATTATGAGTGCTTATAGCTCCGAGAAGCTATCCCCAAAGCCCCCCAGAGCTCCCAGAGCTCATCGTCCAACAAGACCCACATCATAGGGTCTTTCCACGACACCAAGACTCTCACGGAAGGTTAGGAACTTGACCTTCCCCGGGGGCTTAGTGAGAATATCCGCGACCTGCTCATCAGTTCCTATATGATCGAGCCTTACGGCGCCTCGCTGTACCATATCCCGGATAAAGTGGTACCTGATATCAATATGCTTGGATCGGTCGTGGAACACGGGATTCTCAGTCATACGAATCCCACTCTGATTATCACAGAGTATCACAGTGGTATCTAGCACATGTCCAAACAGCTCACTAAAGAGCTTCCGCAACCAAACTGCTTCACAACAGGCCATACTAGCAGCAATGTATTCGGCCTCCGCGGTGCTCAAAGCCACCGACTTCTGCTTCCTGCTCATCCATGAGATCGAAACAGAACCAAGATTGAAGCAGCATCCCGATGTGCTCTTACGATCCACCACACTGCCAGCCCAATCGGCATCAGTATATCCACGGAGTGTCACACTCCCGGCAGTGTATCTCAGCCCATGGTTTATCGTGCCTCGAAGATATCTCAGAAGATTCTTGGCACCAACCCAGTGAAAATGATGAGGCTCAACCAGCTGTTGACTCAAAGTGTTCACTGCAAAACATATATCCGGTCGGGTGTTCACTAAGAACATCAAAGCTCCTATGAGTTGACGATACTCAGTAGGATTGGCCAAGATAGGCCCAGCAGCGCTGCCACTCAACTTCTTAAAGTTGAGTTCCATCGATGTCGACACGGACTTACAGTCCACCATCCCAAATCTTTCCAGAAGCTTCACAATGTATTTTCCTTGAGAAAGGAAAATCTCTCCAGGTCTCTGCCAGACCTCCAGGCCTAGGAAGTAGTGCATCGGTCCTAGGTCCTTCATCTCGAACTCAGCAGCGAGCTCCCTCTTACATTGATGAATGAGAGGGTCAGCACCTGTCAGGAAGAGGTCGTCCACATACATCACTAGAATGAGAGGCTTCCCCTGCACAACCTTGAAGTAAAGGTTCGGATCAGCATTACTTCGAGTGAAGCCCAGCTTCATCAAGTAACTATCCATCCTCTCGTACCAAGCTCTGGGTGCTTGCTTTAACCCATAGAGGGCTTTCTTCAACCTGCAGATATGAGTGTCTCGATCCTGAACTTCAAATCCCAGAGGTTGTTCTACATACACCTCTTCCTTTATTGCACCATGCAGAAAAGCGGTCTTGACATCCATCTGATGAAGACTCCATCCTTGCGTAGCAGCAAGGGCTATGATTGATCGAATGGTGGTATATCGTGCCACGGGTGCAAATATGTCATCATAGTCTATTCCTTCCTTTTGAGAGAAGCCACGGGCAACAAATCTTGCCTTGAACTTTTCAGCACTCCCATCAGATCCATGTTTGATCTTGTAGAGCCATTTTGCGGTGACAACTGATTTGTCCTTCGGTCTCGGGACCACATCCCATACATCATTCTTCATTATGGACTCATATTCTTCGTGCATAGCATCCTTCCAAACTTGATGCTTTACGACTTCCTCAAAAGATCCAGGTTCAGATTGTACAATAGTACTCATGGCAGCTAGATACCCTTGGTATCTACACGGCTTCTTGCTTTCCCGGAATGTCCCCCTTGGGGCAGAATGACCCTCAGCATCTTCGAGGGTGTCCCTGAGCCATGATGGTCTCTTTCCCAGTGAAGGAGATGGATCAATAGGTTCCATTGGTCCTTCAATATCAGGCATTGTCTCATCCTGCGGTTCTTCTTGATCTCCAGGCCTTTCTTCATGATTTTCTTCAGATCTTGGAAGATCTACTACTTTCTTCAGGGAAGCATCTTCGTCAAAAGTGACATCATGGCTTATCTCTACTTCCCTTTGACCAGGTACATAGACTCTATAGGCCTTAGAAGTCTCACTGTAGCCCACAAACATTCCTTTCTTCCCAGAAGCATCCAACTTACTTCTCTTTTCTTTCGGCACATGAAAGTAAACAGGACATCCAAAAATTCTAAAATGTGAGACATCAGGTTTCTTACCAGTGAAAACCTCTTCGGGATTTTTGGAGTCCAGAGTGGAATGAGGGCATCGGTTTTGAATGTACACAGCAGTGTTTGCAGCTTCTCCCCATAGAAAATTCGGTAGACCCTGGTCACATAGCATGGCACGGGCGGCTTCCACAATAGTCCTATTCTTGCGTTCAGCAACACCATTCTGCTCAGGAGTATATGCAGTAGTAGTCTCCCTCTTGATGCCAGCTTCTCTGCAAAAGTCTTTGAACTCATTTGACTCATATTCAGTGCCATTGTCGGTCCTCAAAATCTTGATCTTCTTTCCAGTCATATTTTCCACCAAGGCTTTGAAGGTACGGAACCACATGAAAGCCTCATCCTTCTTCTTCAAGAAGTATATCCAGGTTTTGCGAGAGAAGTCATCGGTGAATGTCATGTAGTAAGAACATCCTCCCAGGGATGTCACAGGCAACATACCAGATAGATCAGAATGGACTAGTTGCAAAATATCAGATGTCTTTGTGACACTTGAGGGGAAAGGTCCCCTTGTATGTTTTCCTTCGGCACAGCCCTTACATACACCTTCATGATTATTTCCAAAGTCAGGCATCCCTGTCACCACCTTCCTTGCTTCGGGAAGGGCCTTGTAATGAAGGTGTCCAAATCTTCGGTGCCATAGTTCGGTTTGTCAGATAGTATCACATGTCATTGCTCCCTGCGGACTTCCTCCAACCTGGTAGAGTGTACCAACTCTAAAACCAATCAAGATAGCTTCCTTGACGCTCTCCTTCCACATGAGCACTTTTCCATCAGAGAATGTTACATTGAACCCTTTGTCTTCCATGGCTGATACAGACACAAGGTTCTTCTTCAATTTAGGTACATAGAGTACATCTTGCAAACGTAGGACTTGTCCTTGAGACAAGTGGAGGGTCACAGTCCCTGTCCTTTTCACTGGATATGTGGCATTATCTCCAAGGATAATTTCTAGATTAGTATCCCTTTCAACCATGTCAGAGAGTGCTTCCTTGAATCCAGTGATGTGTCTTGAGGCACCACTATCGATTAGCCAGACATCCATAGTGTCGGGCAGAGATGTAGTAGAGAGAGCTAATACAAGAATATACTCATTTCTTTTATCAACAGCATTAGACTCCTCATACCTGGTGTTCCTAGACCTTTTAGAAGGTTGATTGTTTCCACCAAAGTGAGCCTTCCTCTTTCCTTTGGATTTGTCGTTTCTTCGATTCCCATTCCTTCGGTTGTTGTTGTTATCATCACTATCGAGAGAATCCTTCTTGAAGGGACATTCTCTAGCATAGTGACCAGGCCTATGGCAAGTGAAACACTTACCCTTCTTTTCTTGAGCCCTTGTTCTTCCTTTGTCCTTAGGACCACCAGAGTTCTTCTTTCGAGAATGAGCACCATAGGCGGCATTTCTGTCATTATCGAATTCCTTCATCCTTGTTTCTTCTTGCATACATCTAGACAGAAGCTCATCAAAGTTAGGAATGGTATTATTATTGAGAATGGTAGTTGTGAATACTTGCCATTCATATGAGAGTCCTCCAAGTGCGGTGAGAACCATCTCACGATCAGCTATTGTCTCCCCAATAGCCAGCAGATTGTTCCTTGTTTCGGTCAATTTCAGAAAGTAAGTTTGAACAGAGTCATCCCGGCCCTTCTTCATATTCTTCAACTTATTCTCGAGGAATAGCACTTGGTTCACATTGTTTACTTTGAACATAAGGATCAATTTATCATACATCTCCTTAGATGTGCCTAGTTCAGATATATAGGCAACCAGACTCTTATGTATGGATTCCCTGATCATCAGCTTTGCTTTGATCTCTCCCTTTTTATACTTGTTTCTAACAGCAGTGGTAGCATTGGATGGAGGTTCTTGAATCTTACCCAGCACATGATCCAAGAGATCATGGTCTTCCAATTTGAGATCTAATATCATCTTCCAGGCATGGAAGTCATCCCTTCCAGTCAGCTTGTCATTCTCCTTGAATTCAAAACTTGTGGAACCCATTTCTTTAGATGGTGATTGCTAAAGATAGGGCTTGTCTTCACCTCAGCTCCGATACCATGTAAATTTTTGTAGATGTTCTATGCTTGAAGCAACTTTACTTTTCTTACAACAATCACACAAATAGTTAAGTAAAATGCTGATAGAACATATAAGTGGATCTTATAGAAGACAAACCAGAAACAGAAAAATGTGATGGTGCATTACAGCGGTCAACAGGATGCTTCAACCAGCAAAGTCTCCTTGGTCAGCCAACCCAGAATGTGTCACAACAGTCCTCCAATCAGCAACCGAGTCAACCCAAGTCAACTCCAAAAAAGTCAACGCTGTCCAGAAAATTCAACGCAGGGCAGCAAGCTAAAAGTCAATGCAGCAGTAGTTTGGTCAACCCTTTGACCTCGATTTCTGTGCCAAACAGTATGGCCTTCCAAAATCGAACTTCCCAACAATTTTCAAAATGTGATGGTGCGTTACGGCGGTCAACAGGATGCTTCAACCAGCAAAGTCTCCTTGGTCAGCCAACCCAGAATGTGTCACAACAGTCCTCCAATCAGCAACCGGGTCAACCCAAGTCAACTCCAAAAAAGTCAATGCAGGGCAGCAAGCTAAAAGTCAACGCAGCAGCAGTTTGGTCAACCCTTTGACCTCGATTTCTGTGCCAAACAGTACGGCCTTCCAAAATCGAACTTCCCAACAATTTTCAGCCCATTCGGACCATGCATTGACCAAAGTCAACGTTGGTCAAACTTCCAGCAAAACCCTAGCTGCAGAAATTCGTCCTTCAGCTCAGCCGTACAGATTCGTCCTCCTTCTTCTTCACACGTGTGCTCTGAACTCGTCCTCCAAGGAGCTCGTACTAAATCAGATGAGAGAAGAAGATGTGTGTTGAGTTGTGGTGAAATGCTCTCCAACTTTGCCTGTATTTATATCCATCATTGGGGTGTGTGACACATCTGCTGGGGGTGTGAAACCTTAAGGCCGACCTGCACATATAATTTATTATAAATAATAAATTCAAAATAAATGTTCTACTCATCAGATTAAGATATATTTTATATGGATTTTACACCTCTCCGAAAGAGGAATCCAACAAAAATACTAGCCACTTAATCTGAGGATCACAACATGGAGTTTGGACCTAGTTGTCCAAATTTAACATAACCCTACAATAAACTCTGTTAACATACTTTATCACATCGTCCACTCAATTCTCTGCTAAAATCATATCATATCAATTCAGACTAATGCTGGCTAAGACTTTAAACTTGAAGGCTACGAACAAATAAATAACATGACCTTGAAGATCAATGCACCAATGAACTTGCCCGAATCAAGAAGATTACACTTCAACATTATTGATGAGTTAATCTTTGAAGACACATTGTAAAAAATCATTTGTAACTCCACAAAAAGAAGGTACATGTAAGAGATACTTCCAAAGAGTTCATCTCAAAGATTTTTTCGTAGATTTGTTGATTTGGTAAAGGTCTATAAAATAATAATTAAAAATGCTTCTCAATCTTCACGGAAGAAAATCCTTGAAATCCTTCATGATAGAAGAAGCTTGTTCCTTGACTCTTACAAGCAACTAAACCCTATAGTAGGCATGACTTCATGGAAGAGAAATTTGTACAAGGCATTGGATTTCTCAGCTATCCAAGGAGCCTCACATGACATGCCTAAAAATGATAGTAAATGGCTTCCCAAATTTTTAGGAAACAATGTTATAACAGTGAAGGAACACATTGAAAAATTCCAAGATGTGTTGAAAGAGTATGAATTAAAAGACAACCTTGAAGATGTAGTGATGAAACATTTTCTCCTTTCATGAGAAGAAGTTAGAATGCGGTTCAATAACCTTGATGATAGTGGCATCAAGACCTGTAATTCTTTTAGAGATGCATTCATGGAACAATAGGATGTAAAAAAATGTGGAAGACTTCTAACTAATGAACTCCATGAAATAAAGAAAAAAGAGAAAGGAACAGTAAGGGAGTTCAATTTCAGATTCCAAAGTTCTTGAATAAGCTACCACAATATATAAAGCCAAAGAACAAAGCTATTTTTTTGTACCACAGTAATGCTTTCAAAGAGAATTTTGGTTTTACTTAAGGGATGAGTCCTCAAGTACCCGTAAGGCAGTTCAAGATATTTTGTTAGCATACAAAATGGAAACATATAACCCTACAATAAACTCTGTTAACATACTTTATCACATTGTCCACTCAATTCTCTGCTAAAATCATATCATATCAATTCAAACTAACGCTGGCTAAGACTTTAAACTTGAAGGCTATGAACAAATAAATAACATGACCTTGAAGATCAATGCACCAATGCACCAATGACCTTGCCCGAATCAAGAAGATTACACCTCAACATTGTTGATGAGTTAATCTTTGAAGATACATTGTAAAAGCTCATTTGGTAACTCCACAAGAAGAAGGTACATGTAAGAGATACTTCCAAAGAGTTCATCTCAAAGATTTTTCCTGGATTTGTCGATCTGGAAAAGGTCTGTAAAATAATAATTAAAAATGTTTCTCAATCTTCACTGAAGAAAAGCCTTGAAATCCTTCATGATAAAAGAAGCCTATTCCTTGACTCTTACAAGCAACCAAACCCTATAGTAGGCATGACTTCATGGAAGAGAAATTTGTACAAGGCATTGGATTTCTTAGCTATTCAAGGAGCCTCACATGACATGCCTATAAAAGACAGTAAATGGGTTCCCAAATTTTTAGGAAAGAATGTTATAACAGCTAAGGAACACATTGAAAAATTCTAGGATGTGTTGGAAGAGCATGAATTAAAAGGCAACCCTGAAGATGTAGTGATGAAACATTTTCCCCTTTCATGAGAAGAAGTTAGAATGCGGTTCAATAACCTTGATGATAGTCGCATCAAGACCTGTAATTCTTTTAGAGATGCATTCATGGAACAATAGGATGTAAAAAATGGTGGAAGACTTCTAACTAATGAACTCCATGAAATAAAGAAAAAAGATAATGGAACGGTAAGGGAGTTCAATTTCATATTCCAAAGTTCTTGGATAAGCTACCATAATTTGTAAAGCCAAAGAACAAAGCTATTTTTTTGTACCACAATAATGCTTTCAAAGAGAATTTCGGTTTTACTTAAGAGACAAGTCCTCAAGTACCATTAAAGAAGAAATCCATAATAGAAAGCAACCCATAGAAAACCCATAACATAAAACCAGTAACCCATTAACCATTACCCATTACCCATTAACCTTGCCATTCGACATAAAAAACATACCGTATGCATTCCCATAGAAAAACCAGTTACATTCGACATTCTCATAGAAAAAACATTCCCATTAACCGTTCCATTCGACATAGAACAACCCATTAACCATTACCCATTAACCTTGCCATTCGACATAAAAAACATACCGTATGCATTCCCATCGAACAACATCAACATTCCCATAGAAAAAACATACCCATTAACCGTTACATTCGACATAGAACAACTAGTAAAACATATAAAACATGTTAAATTCCACCGAACAACGAGTGAAAGTGTTAAAAAAACACATAGAATAAGTGTTAAAAAACACAGAGAATGGTTGGTAGGATTGTGAATCCTACCACAGGTCGCCGAGAACTGCAGAGGTTGCAGAAGCCACCACAACGCTGCTCCAAACCTCTCCAACACCAGCCATGGAAGAAAATACCTGCGAAAAGACAACAAAATTAAATTTTTATAAACCGAAATTGAAAAACACGAGTTAAAATGAAAGAATTTGAGCAGGTTGATGCCAAACCCTGAAGAATCCGAGCAAACAAAGCCAAACCTTGAAGAAATAGAGCAAACAGACCCAAACCCTGGCGGACAACAATGGATATCCTGGCGGTCTAACATCAGAGCAATGGCGGACGTTGCAAACAAGTTTAGGAATGGGTGACGACCATCACCCTTCACAAACTAACAAGCCTTAAAACCACACGACAGAATAATGGCGGAATCGACGAACAAGATAACGCACTGGCCGAAACAAGCAACAAACCCTGGCAAGCAACGAAGCAAGTTAACACATGCAATAATGGTGGACAGGGTGCGCAGGTTCTGGAACTCACAACAATCACGACCAGTGGCACCGAATGGCCACACTCCGGGCTCGAGCAAGATTGCACAGGGCATAATTGTGATTGTGATTAAACGTTTGGACCAAACCCTAAATCCACGTAGATTGATTGCATTTAAGATGATCACCAATCAGGACATGTGGCTGCGTCGACTGAGCAAGTATCGTACCGTCGATGTGGAGACGGACAAGTCAACAACTAAGGTGGAAGGGAGGGCGCAGAGCTTATGACGTCCTCCCATATGATTGTAACAATTGTTTTGAATGGAAAACAATTACAAACATAAATACCTGTGTGGTTTGCCGTGATTAAAAGGAAGTTGTCTACCTAACATACAGAATAACCCGGACGGTAGTTTTTTTGCCGAAATCCAGTGAAATAAAATTCACATAGTTAGAATGTTTAAATTACATTTTTGATAATAGAAATAGATTCAACATTATTGAAAACCTTTAAAACACCCAAAACACTGAAGTTTAACAAATATAAACAAAATTCTCATAAAACTTTCCCAAATTTTTTCAAAAACTTTGCCGGATTCTCAGTCATTCAGTACTCTTTTTAAAAAAAAAAAACTACGGCGATTAAAAGCACACTGAGTGTGCTGCTTGTGCCGCCGCCATCGCTGGAATGTCTATTTATCCTCGGGATTTTAGCAGACCGTGAGAGTTGGCTCGGCAGCGAAATTTGGCTTTCCTTTCGTCTACACTACCAGAAGTAAGAAGTGCACTGCTAGCTGATTAAAAGCAGTCACTGAAGTGAAAATCCTGTCTCTGTCGACGGGGCCATGAGGAGCAACTTCCCTGATATGATATATAAAACCAAGTCGCTACAAATGATTCTGCTTTATGGACTATCCGAAAAACTCCTCAGCTCGATGTTTGCAGATCTGACGAGGTGGATCTAATACCAAACATACCAAACGCGTATGCAGATTATGAGTGTTAAACTGATGAAATTTGACCGTACATACGAGGCCAGAAACAGCTATTCGAAGAAATTGCCTGGAGCTGAGATCCTACGGGTACGAAAAGTCTACGGTTCGAGTCTCGACCTTGCCACGCCCAAACCACTCCGACACAGACACGGCAAAATGGCAGATAACTCAAAAGTCCAGAAGCCACATCAAGCGACAGGCACTAAAGATGAAGAGTATCATTATTACCTTTCAAGTTCTAAGTGCTTAATATGTTTGGCAGGTGTTCCCAATCCCAGACTGAATTTGAGTGGAGCAGGCAAACCAGGCA
Source organism: Pinus albicaulis (assembly GCA_034641835.2). Classification (NCBI taxonomy): domain Eukaryota; kingdom Viridiplantae; phylum Streptophyta; class Pinopsida; order Pinales; family Pinaceae; genus Pinus; species Pinus albicaulis. The sequence continues at coordinate 771,518,173 of CM076577.1, read as the reverse complement.
GACAGCCAAAATGGAATCTACAGAGTGAGAGGAGTAGAGACAGTGGGGACAGCCTGGTATTTGTAGTAGCTAAGGCGGCGAAGAGCACAAAACAGAACAATACAGACACCGGGAGGAGAAGCAGAAGCAGAAGCCCATGGTCGCGGATCGGCTCTTCCCGTGACTCTGTTCAGGTAGATTTAGGGTTTATAGATAGAGAACCCTGTCTATATGCTTATTCTCGTGGTGTATAAGTTTGTGATTTGTTTACGTGTGTTTTTGATTTGTATTCTGGCTGAGAAATCTATGTCCCTGTGTATACATACTCTTTTTTTCGTATGACTATTTTTGTTTTCACGTATGTTGTCGATAAATTATCCGCCAAGGTTTTGGTGCCGAAGAAAATAGAAGAAATGGAGTTGCAACCCCTTGAACTCAGTGCACTGGTTACTTGAAGAGGGGTAAGGAGCGCAGCATAATGGAATGCTGTAGGTTTTGTAGCATCTATGGACCGTTTTCAGGGGAATTTACAGAGGTGGATTTCTTGGTTTCGATTTTGAGCGATTTTGCTTGGATTGTAGTGTCTGGGGTTTTGATTTCAACTGACGGTGGCGTGTTTTTTCGTCCGAGTCGGGTTGATTCCGGTGTTGGCATTTTCTTGGAAGGTGATGTAGTTCGTATGCCCTTATGGAGGCCGGGGACGTGATGGAGAGTTATACATTGTGCATTTCACCTTGTATACGATTTCTGTGGTTATTTCTGTCGGACTTGAAGGTTTTGGTTAAGGGTTGCAGGTAAAATGAGAGTCCCGGTCCTGCTCAAAAATGGTTCTGGGTATTGAAATGTTCTCCATGTTTCTGATGCAATGGATGAGCGATGGACATGCTTTGCTTGTTTTCTTGGGGTTTTTGAGATTTCTGCTGTTATTTTTTTTTCTGCCTTTTTTTCTTCTGGGTTTTCGCTTTATTGGGTATTCAAGGACGCCTCTGTCATAGTGGAATATATTAGCCTAGTTGTATTCTTTGACATTAGGATTATCAGGAGTCTGTTCTGGTTTTACAATCCTCCTTTCTACCTCTCTTTCTAGAATGCGCTTCTTTAAAATTATAGAGTGATTACAATCGCGCCGAATGTCCGGTAACACAAAGTGGCTCATTTTCAGAGGCCAGATGTCCCTGAAAAGGGAGAACCATTGTTCATAGCATTTTGGTTTGGCCAACCTGCTCTGACAGGTACGTTTCCGTTGAAATCACCTTGCACTTGGTCTCGACCACTTATTCATGCTTCCAGGGAAATTGAACCTTGCTGGATGCTCTGACACTCCTCTGTCTTTGCTCAGAACCATGATTCCAGTGGCAGAAAGGCCTCTCTTCGGTTCGGCCTTTAAGTTTGTAAGTTAGTTCGGTGGCATTTTCTGAATTGATTCTTTAAGTATCTATTTTGTACGACCAACTGGCAAAAGTGCTTCATCTAGCTGTAATGCTATTAATATTTTCAACATAATACATAGTGAGTGGTCGTTTTATGGAGACGATTCCCACTTGCAAGTAATAAGCACCGAGCAGCAGGGCTTTAATGGCGGTATATGCCCATATGCCGTCAGATGTATATGCCATAGATTGAACTGTGTATATGCGTGCATATTCTGCCATTAATGCTCTACTCCACTGCTTTTCTTGTTTGCCATCCCCAATGAGCTGTGTGTGTCTGTCAGCGTGCTGATTTGTTATCCCTTCTATAATGCTGTTTTTAGATGCTAAAGTATAAAGTACTTTCAACCTAGTACACTGAGCCTTGCATGGTAAAGTCTACCCGCATGTATGCTCTTCAGTTGTAAATTGTTATCTACTTTGGTTGCTTCAACGTTGCTGCATCCAGTCCTTGAGCACAGCTTACTCAGTCAAGGTTCATTTCAGGTGTATGCATATTGAAACCGAGCCCTGAACTATCTGGTATTGACAATCAGATGGACACTTGTAGTTGTTTTGTGAAATTGAGAAATGCTTCCAAATGTTAAATGCAGGTTAATATTAATTTCGTCACCAGAGAGGGAAAAAGCACCCAGGAACTTGATTACTAACCAAAAAGAAACATAATGAAGAAAAGCCAGAAGTGGGCTTCTACTTGCTTGGCCTTCTATGGTGCTGCCTAAACTCTAGATACGCTCCGATCTTCTTTTCCTTGTTAAAAGGTTTTAGTTTTTGTGTGGAACTGATATCTGCCATTTCGTTATATTTTGGAATTTGAGGGCAGATTGCTGTATTTGCAACAGTGGTCAATTTATGATATTGCTCATCTGGTTCTGGTCATGCTTCAGATTCTCATGATCATCTTGTGAGCAATTTTTAGACAACTTTGGGTCGAATGGAGTAGAGGCTAGAGTTTATGATTGACCATAATTCACATATTGTCTCATTGACATCAATATGCATTTACTATTATGAAATCATCAAAATTCTGTATCAGTATTATAAAATCTAAACATTCCCAGAATCCATGAGAAAATAGATGGTGTTTACTGACCCAATAGATGGTGTTTGCCGACCCAATGTCATAAAAAAATAGCCTTCAAAAACATAAGAAATAGCCTTTCGGGATAATAAAACATAAACATTCCCTAAATCCATGAGAAAGGATTTAGAAAATTATAAAAAGTATAAAAAAAATAAATCAGATTAGTAACCTTAACATAAATTGAGTTGTCTGAATGGCTTCATTGAAGCTCTGACTATGCTGACATTTACACAACTGGGTTATCATTTTGGAGCCAACACAAAAATACAAGTGGCAAAATTTACAACACTAACGAACAATCCGATTGTACTGAACATTTATTCCTTCGGAATAATCGGATTGTACTCAACATTTATTCGTACACACGTTTATTTGGCAAGGATGTTTGTGCAGCCATGGTAAGTTTGTAACTAATATTATTTTGGCATGTATTCGTAACCTCCAGCAGCCAGACCGATGTGTATTGGCACGTATTGAATATTATATGGCTAACCTCCAGCAGGCCAGCTGCATGGAAATGTTGTTTGGAAATAATTTTAAGTCGTAGTCTAAAAAACCGACCGAATAATCCAGAAATTTCGGTAAGAATTTAAAAAATTCTGGCAAAGATTTTTGAAATCTTTGTTACAGTAGTTAAACTTCAGTATTTTGGGTGCTTTAAGGATTTTTGATGGTGCTGAATCTATTTCCACCATCAAAAATTCAATTCAAACACTCCAACTACCTGATTTTTTGAAATTATTTTTACTTGATTTTGGCAAAAAACTGCCATCCAGGGTATTTTATTGTGTCAGTTGTCAACTCCTAACAAATCATAAAACTGAAGTTAGATAACAGTCAAATCTGCCATTTTTTAAAATTTTTTTAATTGTACTTATCATGTTTTATTTTTATTTTTTAAATTATACTTACCATGTTTTTGTATTTTTATTTTTATTTTTTTAGTTGTACTTACCATGTACATTTGTACACAAATTATAATTACAAAATAAGAGTGGTGAGAATTGAACAAGTTTTTAAATAAATAAATAGTAAATTTTTTTCTTTTTGATAATGTTAAAATAATTTTATAATGTTAATTATTAGAAGATTTGTAATTTTTTTTTTGAGTATTTGTAATTTATTTTTGGAGTAAAAAAGAAAACTCAATAAAGAAAACGAAATACATTATACACTAAGCGAATAATTAAAAACAAAAACCAATTTACGTTTTATAATTAGTCTGAACTAATATATTTACACTCATAGGCGTTTTATTGTGGGGTTTTAGTTTGAACTAATATATTTATGCGTTTTATTGTGGGGTTTTAGTTTGAACTAATATTTTTAGGGGTTTTATTGTGGGGTTTTAGTTTGAACTAATATATTTACACGTTTTATAGTGGGGTTTTATACCATAGTTTTAAAAAACGGAATCGGGTTCTGACCAGGCCGAGGGTCGGCTCGGACTCCGACTCCGAATCGGTAATGACTCGGTCGACTCGGTTTCAACGACTCAGTTTTTGTAAAAAATACATTAAATATTAATATTTTTGTACAAAAACATAAATTTAAAGATTTTTATTCGTGTTACCAAACACAAAGCATTACAATATAGACAAGTCACAAAAGACAACATATGATCAAAGTAGGCTCATGAATATATCCATTATATCAAAATTGCACCCAGTGCAGTGTCCAATACAGGATGATGATATAGAGATCAAAACAAAAAACATAACCAATGTCACTAACATCAAGGTACATAGAAAGATTGGTGCTCTTGATTAAATACGAGTTCCATACCCTAATACATGACAAAATTCGATGGAAACATTGCAATAACCCAATCCTGAAATCCTGAAAAATTGATAAGTTGCTGGATTTTGAATGAGATCTAAAATTCTACTTTCTCCTTATGAAATCCAATGAGGTCGGAACCACTCTTAAACATCTTGAGTCATTTCATGTAATGTTAAAAATTTAAGTAAAAGTATCCTTTTACTTTAAGAATTTAACATTACCATGAAGCTGCTCCAAAAACCAACTCCACAACTCTTCAGAAAACCCTCACAAATGCTCAAGCAAATTCAATGAGATAGATGTGAGGTATTGAGAGGGGTTGGGTAAGTTAAATAGGATGGGGAGGGGTTAGATAGCCTAAACAAAACCTAACAGCAAAAAAAAAATTCATTTTCAAGTCCCATTTTAAATTGTTTTTGAGCCCCTGGCCGGCTGGAACAAACCGGCCGGTTTAACTTGGACTAGGCCGAGCCGACCGATTTGTTACCGAGCCGGCCGAGTCGGTCAAAAAACCAGCCGGCTCGGTAACAAACCCGCTGCCTGATCGGTTCAACCGCCGAGTCGGACCAGCCTACCCTTCGGCTCGGTCGACTCGGCCGGTTCCGATTCGGTTCGACTTGGTTTTAAAACTATGTTTTATACCCTTTTATTGTGGGGTTTTAGTTTGAACTAATATATTTACGTGTTTTATTGTGGGGTTTTAGTTTGAACAAATATATTTATGCCAATAGGCATTTTATTGTGGGTTTTTCTTAGAGACACCGTAGAGGCGTTTGGCGTTTTATCGTGGGTTTTTTTAGTGACACTGTAGAGGTGTTTTATTGTGGGGTTTTTCTTAGTGACACTATAGAGATAGATGAACTTATAAAAAATAATAATTAATTACTAATAATATAAAACTAATAATTAATTACTAATAATACAAAAACAATAATTAATTATATAAAAATACTAATTAATTACTAATAATACAAAATAATAATTAATCACTGACAGTGTTTGACAACTCATCGTCCTCGACATGATTCTCAACTCCTCCTCCTTCTAACATTCTCAACCCCTTCATTGCCTTCTTCTTCATCCTCGAGCTTGCCATTGTCGTCGTCAAAAGCTCGCCATTGTCACCCTCTGCATTATCATGGTTGTCCTTAACAGGGTACTACTTGCATGTTCAGTGCTCCCCACCTTCAAACAAGACCAACCCGCCCTCCCCTGTTTCTTCTTCCTCAAACTCATTCCCAAACTCCCTCTTATCTTTTTATCATCCTATCATTAGTGCTACAAAACAAACAGAAAATGCAACACACAAAGAAGCCATCAGACACAGAACATGTCTCCACTTCAACCCTCAACATTTGGTTCGGAAGGACTTGTGTTGTCCCAAAAGCTCTTCAGCTTCACTCATGCTGAGGCCTTCAATACCTCAAATTACTGCTAATATCCAACATTTGGTATCTCTTCTAACTCATAGAAAAAAGAGCATCGAGAGTAGAAAGAAACACCTAGTTCTCGAAGTTGTGGCAGCTGTCATCTCGTTTATTCTCTTCAACTTCGTACAATACCGTCCCTGCAACTTCATCAAAGACTTCAAACATTTAAAGTTTGGCAACTCGTCTAACTCAAAGCAGTAAGAAACGTATAGCCTGATTGTTCTTCAACATCACACTTTCTGATTGCTTTTCAGCATCACACTCTCAGATGCCCGCAACACCACTACTGATTGCAAATATCCAACGTTTGGCATCTTCTCTAACTCAAAGCAGCCATAAACACTAGACATTGAAACTGTATTACCGGTTCCAACACCTGTATGGTCTTCAACTTCTTACACTTAGTTGCAACTCCTTTAAGGACTTCAAATAATTACTCACTTTTTACTTCCCTTAATCGTTCTCTGATGTTTTTATAGGGTCCTGCCCAGCTCTAATGTTTCGAAGGGCAGCATGCCACAACGCCCGCAACTGGCCAAATGTAAGGAATGAAGAGCAGCATGCCACAACACCACCAAATGACGAAATGTAGGGAATGAGATCAGTGGAAATGCCAGGTGGGGAGGCCTCTTGAGGTCCCGATGCATATTATTTGTTTTAATTTCTAATTATTTCATTTTACCTTTTTTCAAGCTCCTAATAGAGGTCCAGATGTTGGCAGTAATGAACGGTAGTAATAGCAAGCTCCTAATCAATGGTAGTAATAGCAACTGGAAGGGACTATGGGAAAGGGCTTAGTTAGTTACTTTATGAAACTTGATGCTGAAGTTGGATAGGAGCCTAACAGAAGAGACGGGGAGGGAAGCCACATGGAATGTTTCTCAGAGGTCATTGCCCCTGAAACTGTGGGGATTGCTGATGTTAGTGCTATAGCAGGGTCATGTTAGGTTATCATTGCTAAATTTGGAGATTCAAGAGCTATTTTATGTCGTGGCGGGAAGGCCATCCCACTTTCAGATGATCACAAAGTATGACTTGTTTTCTTTGGAGTAACGCAATTATTTCCCACAATTTATCATTTTGTCAAACTTTACCGCGCACACACACACACACATATAAGCTCTCTGATTTGGGTATATGGCCCAATATTTTCTTGATTGCAGCCTCAGAGAGCGGACGAGATGTCAAGGCGGAAGATGATCTGCGGAGGGACGGAAAGGGAGGTGGTGGCAGCAGTAGCGTCCGGAGCGCCACCACCTCTTGATTAGAAATTCTCTCAGCTCTTTGGCGAACGCGCAATTGGAGAAGATGTTCAAGAGGGTATGTAAATTTCTGATTTTTTTCTTTCTGCGTCTATTTTGGTTCATCAATACACCTTCATTTTTAGTCAAAAATACATGCCAAGAATGTGGGTGCCATAATTCTTTGCCAGACCTAATTTATCATATAATTGGTTTTGGGAATCTCGGTTTTATGCCTTTTATGACCTTCTTTCATCCTCACCTCCATTATCTGGGCCATTAATTGGCTAGTGCCCCTGAGTTATGAACAAATATACATTTTTTGCGCCGAGAGGCACATCTACAGCGCAATTTGACCCCGATGTCAGGTGGGTCATGTCCTCATACAAAATGTCGGCTTAAGTTTTAAATTAAAATAAAAAATAAAAAATAAAAATCGCATTGTGCTAGAACATATATCAATTTCTAATACAATTATGTATTATTTATATAATTTGAATGGATAGTAAATTATATACGTAAATTTGAATGGATCATAAATTTACCTTTAACAAAAAAATTACCACATTGAATTTCCAAATTAAGTAAAATTTTAAACATCTTTACTCTTTACTAAAGTCAATACCATTTCCTAAATCAAAGCAAAAGAGTTAATTCAACACAAACAATCAAAATTCAAAATCTTTTAATATTTCTTTTAATTAAATATTTGTAAAATGAATTTATACTTACTCGAGAGCTATGGTAAATAAATAAAAAAATATATAAACTAGATGTATGGTAAATAAATAAAAATTCTTTTTATATTTATTCCATGAACCTTTTTATATTTAAAAAAAAACTTTAAAAAGAGGTTTTATTTAGATGAAGCCTATGGGACAAATACCATGGGACAAATTAATATTGATACTATGGGCCAAATACCATGGGTAAATAAATAAATATAAAAGAGGTATAAAAAAATATGATAAATTAATAAATAAATATAAAATAGGTATAAAGAGGTATGGTAAATAAATAAATATAAAAGAGGCATAAAGAGGTAAGGTAAATAAATAACAATATATCAAATAGGATTATAAATACAAATATAATTATATAACAAGCCTATGGGCCAAATACCATAGTAAAGAAAAGGGGTATGGTAAATAAATAAAAATATAAATAAACTAGAGGTATGGTAAGTAAATAAAACCTATTTTCATATTTACTCCATAATCTGCTTTATATTTACAAATATTTATGTTCATTAGCTTACATAACTAAGAAGAAATAGAGAGAGAGAGTGATAAGGGAGAGATGGAGAGAGAGTGTGTATGTTTAGGGGTGAGATAAAGAGACAAAGTAAGATGTATGGAAAGAAGAGGGGAGAGAAGAAGTGAGAAGGAGAGAGGGAGGGATATAGTAATGTAGTTGGAGAGAGAGAGGGGTGGAAAGAGAGAGAGAAAGAAAGGGATGGGGGAAGAGAGAGAGAGAGAGAGAGAGAGAGATATGGGGGAAGAGAGAGGATTGGAGGGAAAAGAGAGAGAGAGAGAGGTGGGAGAGAAAGGGAGAGAGAGGAAGGATGAGAGAGAGGAGGAGAGTGATGGGGGAAGAGAGAGTATTGGAGAGAGAGAGAGAGAGAGAGAGAGAGAAAGGAAAGACGAGAGAGAGGAGGAGAGAGGGATCGATAAGAGAGATGGAGTTGGAGGGGGAGATGTAGGAAATAAGAAATATAGAGAGTGAGAAGTGGAGAGAGAGAAGGAGTGACAAGGGAGAGACAGAGAGAGAGCATGTATGTTTGGGGCTGAGATAAAGAGACAAATAAGGAGAGATGGAGATAAGGGGGGAGAAGGAGATATAAGGAGAGAGGGAGGGATATAGTAACATAATTGGTGGGTGAAGAGAGAGAGAGAGGGAGAGAGAGATGGGAGAGAAAGGGAAAGAGAGGAAGGAAGAGAGAGGATGTGAGAGAGTGGAGAGAGGGAGGGAAAGAGAGATGGACTTGGAGGGGGAGGGGGAGAGAGGTAAGAAATAAAGAAATAGAGAGAGAAAGGTGGAGAGAGAGAGAGTGAGTGAGTGATAAGTAAGATGGAGAGAGAGGGAGAGAGGAAAAAATGAGGAAAGAGAGATATTAGCGGGGGAGAGGGAGAGATGGGGAAGATAGAGATATAGATGGAAGGTGAAGAGAGGGAAGAAGAGAGAGATGGGGAGAGGAGGGGATTGACAAAGAGATTGATATATATGGATTGTGAGAGTGTGTGTGTTTAGGGGGGTGAGATAGAGAGATAGAAAAGAAGAGATGGAAGGAGGATATAGATATGGATGGAGGGTGGAGAGAGGGAAGAATATTTCTCACACTAGATGGATTGATATAAGTGGAGATGGTGATTTATAATCCTATTTGATTATTTGCACTATATGCATCGATTTTAGTGTAGATATTTATTTCTAATGATATTTGATTACTTTCACTAGATGCATTGATTTCAGTGTAGGTGGTGATTTCTAATACAATTTGATTGCTTGCACTGAATTTGTTGATTTCAATTTAGATGTCTATTTATAATTATATTTGATTACTTGCACTAGATGAATTGGTTTCAATGTAGATGATTTCTAATCCTATTTGATTGTTTGCACTAAATGCATTGATTTCAGTGGAGATGGCGATTTCTAATCCTATTTGATTTATTTGAGTAAATGCATTGATTTCAGTGTAGATGTTGGTTTCTAGAGAGAGAGGGAGAGAGGACAAAAGGAGGAAAGAGAGATATTAATGGGGGAGAGGGAGAGAAGGGGAAGATAGAGATATATATGGAAGGTGAAGAGAGGGAAGAGGAGAGAGATGGGAAGAGGGGGTGATTGAAAAAGAGATTAAAATATATGGAGTATGAGAGTGCGTGTGTTTAGGGGGGTGAGATAGAGAGACAAAAAAGAATAGATGGAGGGGGGTATAGATATGTATGGAGGGTGGAGAGAGGGAGAAATATTTCTCACACTAGATGGATTGATATAAGTGGAGATGGTGATTTCTAATCCTATTTGATTATTTGCACTAGATGCATCGATTTTAGTGTAGATATTTATTTCTAATGATATTTGATTACTTGCACTAGATGCATTGATTTCAGTGTAGGTGGTGATTTCTAATACAATTTGATTGCTTGCACTGAATGTGTTGATTTCAATTTAGATGTCAATTTATAATTATATTTGATTACTTGCACTAGATGACTTAATTTCAATGTAGATGATTTCTAATCCTATCTGATTGTTTGCACTAAATGCATTGATTTTAGTGTAGATGGCGATTTCTAATCCTGTTTGATTTCTTTGAGTAAATGCATTGATTTCAGTGTAGATGTTGGTTCCTAGAGAGAGAGAGAGAGAGAGAGTGATAAGGAAGAGAGAGAGAGAGAGAGAGAGAGAGAGAGAGAGAGAGAGGACAAAAGGAGGAAAGAGAGATATTAGCGGGGGAGAGGGAGAGAAGGGGAAGAGGGGAAGAAGAGAGAGATGGGGAGAGAGGGTGATTGACAAAGAGAATGATATATATGGAGTGCGAGATCGTGTGTGTTTAGGGGGGTGAGATAGAGACAAAAAAAAAGAGATGGATGGGGATATAGATATGGATGGAGGGTGGAGAGAGGGAAGAATATTTCTTGCACTATATGGATTGATTTAAGTGGAGATGGTGATTTATAATTCTATTTGATTATTTGCACTAGATGCATCGATTTTAGTGTAGATATTTATTTCTAATGATATATGATTACTTGCACTAGATGCATTGATTTCAGTGTAGGTGATGATTCCTAATACTATTTGATTGCTTGCACTGGATGTGTTGATTTCAATTTAGACGTCCATTTATAATTATATTTGATTGCTTGCACTAGATGCATTGATTTCAATGTAGATTATTCCTAATACTATTTGATTGTGTGCGCTAAATGCATTGATTTCAGTGTAGATGGCGATTTCTAATCCTATTTGATTGCTTTGAGTAAATGCATTGATTTCAGTGTAGATGTTGGTTTCTAATCTTATTTGATTGATTGCATTAGGTGCATTGATTTCAATGTAGAAGCTATTTTCTAATCTTATTTGATTGCTTGCATTAAATGCATTGATTTCAATGTATATGTTGATTTATGATTTGATGTAATTGGATATATGACGGTACGTTAATTTTAAAGTGATTGGATTAACAATATGCATTGATTTTAGTGTAAGCACAAAAAGATATTAACAATGTAGATTGATTTTTGTGTTATAGTAATTTAAGCTATTAATATTGGAGAGCAAGAGAGACAAGGTATCATGTTTACTACAACAGATCGAGCTAAAGATTTAAATAGTTTACGATTTAAATTTTCTTTTTCATATAATCGATATGAAAAGATAACAAAACTAACAAGGGAGGAAATAAGAATAGCAGAAGAAAATAGTTTGAGATTGATTGTAACATGAGTATGTTCTTATTATTCACATTTTCTATCTTTCAACACTATTATTGTCACTTTGCATTTAAAAAAAATATTTCATCATTATAGTTATTAACAATAATTATCATCTCAACGAACCGAGGTAACTAAGAAAATTTAAAATTAAAATGACCAAGTCAATCTCAGAAATATTTAGCATATTTAAAATGATTATATTAATATTTGATATATTTACATATTATTGATAAAATTAATCATATCTTTGATATATTTTCCTTGGTAACACACGAATGAAACCAACTTAGATCCATCTTACATCTCAACATACAAAAATTTTAATAATCTGAAAAATTTGACGTTGATGCCTCCGATTGGAACCAGCCTAGATCCATCTAACTCTGGATCTATCATGCGCCGAGAGGGATCTCTCGAGGTGCAAGCCTTTCCTCAAGTTTTGCACTCAAAAAATAGGTTTGCACCTCGAGAGATTTGATCCCTCTCGACGCATGATAGATCCAGAGTTAGATGGATCTAGGCTGGTTCTTATCTCATCGGCCCATGCATCTGAAATGTTTTCTAGTTAAATATTGCAAAAATAAGGCGTTGTGCTTCAATCATATCAAGCATCACAATCTTTCAATCTGTAGATATTCGAGCACCCACATACTATCTTCTGTTGATGCTCTTGATTGACCAAATTGGAAAAAGTTTTTCTTTACCTTTTTAATCCCTCGTTTACCTGTTGCTTCTTTTTTGCGAGATAGAAGCAACAAGTAGACAAGGGATTAAAAAGGCAAAGAAAAAACTTAAAAGGAAGTACCGTTCAAAGGAGTTTCAAGAATTTTTAAAAATTTCTATCACTTCAGACACACTCAAATTCCCAGGTGTGTTGGAATTATACCCTTGAAATGACTTGGAAAACCTTAGTTTTACTGGAATCTAGTTAAGGAAAAAATCTATAGGAAGTACAATTCAAAGTAGTTTCAAGAATTTTAAAAATTTTCTATCACTTCAGACACACTCAAGTCTCAAACTCCTATGGCCTCTAAAATTTTGGATCACTTCAGAGGCCCCCAAAACTCCTAAGGCGTGGAGGAGTAAACTTTGACCTGTAAAATCTCGCAAAAAAGAAGCAACAAGTATAATGTACCTTCATTTCTACTCAGTTGTTGCAATTACGTAAAGTCATTTTTGAACTCTTTTCACTTTCTCATGGAGTCTTTAAAAATCCGTGTTTACATAATCATATACGATAATTGCCATGTCTTCTTCAATTTTTTAGTTGATGCTCTCGGTGATATGTGTTAGGCATTACACTACTACTACTATTACTATTAGAGGTGAGTTTCCTAGTGGGACAAGTACTTATTCCATTTTGGCATTACACTACTATTACTATTAGAGGTGAGTTTCCTAGTGGGATAAGTACTTATTCCATTTTCATGATTTGATGCTCTGGTTCACTCCATTTTTTTTTTGTTTTTCTGATGTGGGGAAAAAATCTCTCATAAATATGATTTGTTTCATTTTGGATAACAACCCCTGTTGTGAAAGGATCGACTTCTTATATGCTGGTATGTAATTTTGTTTTCTGCAGGTAGCCATTGCAACAATTCTAGGCGTAAAATTTGGGGGCTCCAGGGAAGGCAGTCTATCAAAGGGATTCTTTGTAGTGGTGGTGCTTCTCATATGCTTCTATGTCTTCCCCTTTGCCTAGTCACGGGGCCCTCTCGGAAGTAAGAAAATCTAAAAAAATTATTGTACCATTGCTGACTGAAGAAGCTACTTGTTTTAACTGTTGTAAATTATAGTATTAAATTTCAAAAACAACTTAAGCGCATCTACAAATCTAGAATGAAACATGAAGTGCCGATGATAATGGGTTCTCCTATTTTCCCATATAATTCTGCGATGCACCCAACTGATACACCAAGAGATTGTGCTAGCTGTGTGTCGATCCCTCTATTCAACCCCATACTAAGTGTAGCTATTGCATAAGGATATTTCACAAGAAATCTCAAAATTCGCTCTTATTATGGCAGAACAACATGTGAGTTATGTTTTTTCAACATAATTATTTTAACTTAGTAGCATAGATAAAATTGAAAAATTATTTTGATTTTTTAAATCCTATTATCAGCTACTCTATTTAAAATTGTTTGTTATATTGATTTAAGTTAAAATGACAAACATTTTTTCTACAAATATACATAATTTATGGGAAGATCTTGTCTCATTGTAACATTTGCCAACAACCCTTTTCAAAACATTTCTCTAAAATACATAAAACTCGCCCACAAACATTTCTCATTGTAGTTGGTTTCCCAACGAGATCTTCCCTGTAATATCCCCAAATGGGGTTTAACAGTGATAGAAGAACAAATAGACAATAAACTACAACAAACATAAAAATATCATCAAGACACAAGAAATGAAACCAAAACCAGCTGAGCCATTTTATTAATTTTTGTCGAAAGAGTACAATGGAGGTGCTTAGAAAGATGGCACCTGAGCATGCACTAGACAGTTTGAAGAACAACTCCAAATCCGGACATAAACACTGCTGGAGTGATGCTCTGCGTGGCTCCCTCTCTGCGCTGCCGGTGCTGGAACTGCTGCTGCTGGCTGGAATCGGACTATGGTTTGGGCCTGCTCCCATGCTTAGAAAATTCTGGAAATGGTTCTTCTAACTCGTCTCACTAAACCCACAAAAACCCGCGAAGGGTTTCCAGAAAGCTTGACACCGAAAATTTGCCCATTTAGGCTTGGCACGTTGGATTGTTGGGTGACTCGGCCTCTTGACTGAATCTGCTGGAAAAAGACTCCAAACTATCACCAAATTCCCTGGTAGGAGGTGGCTAGCCTCCCCTCCAACTCCTCCGACAACTCTCCTCCTCAACTTCCTTCCTCCAGCTCCTACCCTTAGCTGGACTGCGCAATCTCTGCACTGTCTGGGCAGTCTACACGCTGTTCTGGAGGGACTTCGTATCTCTGCGGGTGTGGCTCTGCAAACTCCTCACAAAATAGGTGGGATTCCTCTCCTAAGCAGGCACTCAAAGTCCCTCGAGGTAGAGGTTGAGATCTCCCCTTTGAAATCTCTTTGCTAAGCAACACTGCAAACTTGGCTAAACAACTCAAGCGTGCTTCAGTCAGTGAAGACAAGAAATCAGATAGATGAATGAATGAGGAATGAGCTGCTTTCATTCCCTTTTGTCAAAACTGGGCCTCCAACGTCCCCTTGGGCCCACAAAGACTGCGTTGCCCACTGCGTTGCCTCTCCCGCGCAGCCACCTAGGAAGCTGCCTCCATACATTGGGTGGCCACATGGACCCCACTTCAACTGCAATATTTGCCTTTAGAGACTATAGGGAAACACTTTAGCTGCTTAGTTTTATTTGTGGGTCGCCTTAACCACTTTATTTCTGCTTAACATAAGGAAAATAAAAAATAGTCAAAAATTAATATTCCCAATTCGCTGACTGCTAATTGGGGATATTACAGTCCTCCCTGCCAGATTGTTACTTGTCTTCAAGCAACTTCAAAGATGGGTGTTGAAGTATCTTCTCCCCTTCCCAAATGGCATCCTCATCCGGGAGGTTCCTCCATTTGATCAGGGATTCCTTCACTACCCTTCTCCTCAAGTGCCTCTCCTTGGTGTCCAGTATGGCCTTTGGCTGAAGTACCAAGTGCCCCTCATCGTCCGTGGGAGGTAACTCAACCGCTGCTGTCACTTGCTAGCCCAGAGCCTTCTTCGGGCAAGATACATGGAATATGTTGTGCACTCGGCTCCCCGGTGGTAGCTCCAACTCATACGTTACCTCCCCCACTCTCCAAGGGACCTTGTAAGGCCCATAGAAACACAGTTTTAGCTTCTCTGCCCCCTTCTGCTTCAACATGGACTGCTTGTATGGCTGGAGACACTAGATCCCCAACCTCGAAGTGCCTCTCCACGCGGCCCCTGTCAACGTAAATCTTCTGCTGATTTTGTGCTGCTTGCAAATTATCCTTGAGAGCCCTCAAGATATCTTGGCTCTCCTGGACCCACTCCTTGGCCCTGGGGGCCTTGCTGTCTCCAAACATGACATCAACGAAAGTTAAGGCATCGTAAGTTATAACTATATAATGCATGAAATGGAGACATACCTATGGACATGTGGTATGTAGTGATGTAGCAGTACACCCCCATGTGCAGCCATCTCAACTATGGCTTCTCCTGCCCGGTGACATATTTTTGCAAGTAGCCTTCTTGTTAACTATCTCCGTCTGGGGGTGGTAGCTTGTACTGCGAGTGAGCTCCGTACCCACCAACCGAAACAACTCTTGCCAAAAGCTCCCCATGAAGCGACTGTCTCTGTCACTAACAATGGTCTTGGGAAGGCCGTGCAACTGGAATACCTCTATGAAGAACAGTTCGACCACTGGTGAGGCTGTGTAGTTGGCCGAGATCGCGAAGAAGTGAGTGTTCTTGGTCAAGTGATCCACAACCACGTAGATGCGGTCGCTGCCCTGTACCATGGGCAACTCGGTGATGAAGTCCATTGAGATACTTTCCTATTTCCCCTAAGGAATGGGAAGCGACTGAAGTAGCCTTGTTGCGTGGGTCATCTCTCCCTTGTTCCGTTGGCATACTTCACACTCCTTGATGTGCTGCAGAACATCATCCTTGATGCCCTTCCATGAAAACCTCTCCCTGATGGCCTTGTAAGTTTTGGTGTACTCTTGGTGCCAGGCCAATGGTGAATCATGGGCTGTGTGAAAGATCTCCTCCCGCAGTTGGGAGTTGGCCACTAAATAGATCCGGTCTCTATAGTAGATCACCCCATCCATCACCTGGTAGTGGTCATCAGTCACCTGCCCCTCCAAGACCTCACATGCAAAACGGTCCTAGGAGTACTCCACCAGCAAATGAGCCTTCCAATCTGGCTTAGTACTCAACAATGAAAAAGAAGCCGACCTCCTGGACAAAGCATCAGCCACTACGTTGTGCTTCCCCTTGACATACTCTGTGTTGAAGTCATAGGCCTAAATCTAACTCACCCACTTCTGTTGCCTCTCCTGCAACTGTGTTTGCTCTAGAAAAAACTTGAGGCTGTTGTGATCAGTCCTCCCTCAGAACCTGTTCCCCACCAGATATTGCTGGAACTTAGCCAACATTTGATGGATGATGGCCAACATCTCCTTATAGTAAATGGGGCATAACCTCTCATGTGGCAATAGCTTTCGACTCTCGAAAGCTATGGGGTGCCCCCCTTGCATCAGTATTGCGCCTACTCCCTCTCCTGAAGCATCGCATTCCAACAAAAATGGCTGCGTGATGTCAGGCAGAGCAAGCACGGGACAACTGCTCATCACCTCCTTCAGCTTGTCAAAAGCCCTCCGCGTAGTCTCGGTCCAACTGAAAGCCCCCTAATTGGTGAGATCTGTGAGGGGTGTTGCAAGTTGCAAAAATGCCTTGACGAAATTTCTGTAGTAGGTACAAATACCCACAAACCCTCAAAGTTCCATCACATTCGTAAGTTCTAGCCAATCCCAGATGGCCCTAATCTTCTCCTCGTGGACTCTCACTCCATCCACCCCAATGATATGCCCCAAATAGAGCATCTCTGTCAAGCCAAACTCACACTTTGACAGTTTGGTGTAGAACTGTTGCTCCTCCAAGATACGCAGTACAGCCTCTATGTGTTGTAAGTGCTCCTCCCATGTGCGGTTGTATATCATAATATCGTCAAAGAACACCAGCACAAACTTCCTCAGTTGACCACGAAAGATGTGGTTCATGCAAGACTGGAAAGTAGCTTGAGAATTGGTCAGCTCGAAGGGCATCATCAAGAACTCGAAGTGGCTGTAGTGACATCGAAACGCAGTCTTGGGGACATCCTTGTCCTTCACAATTGATGGTACCTTGACCTCAGATCAATCTTGGAGAAGAACTTCGCTCCCCTCAACTCATCCATCAACTCATTGATCATGGGGATTGGGTAGCGGTTCTTCATAGTTTTCTTGTTCAGGGCCTTGTAGTCTAGGTACATCCGCAACGTCCCATCCTTCTTCACCAAAATAACTGAAGAAGCGAAAGGACTCGTGCTGGGCCTGATGTGCCCCAATGCCAAGAGCTCATGGATAACACTCTCAATCTCGTCTCTATAGGCCTTGGGATGGCTATAGGGGGTGGTGATCACAGCCTGAATGCCGGGCTCCAACTCGATAATGTGCTCAAATCCCCTGTCAGGCGGCTGCCCTGGTGGAATGTCCCCAAAAATTGTAGAGTAACGGTCTAGGAGTGACTGGATATCGAGGTGCATGGGCTTTCATGAAACACTTGCATTCGAGATCCTCAACTCAACAACTCACTCTATGTCTCCCCGCCGGAAATTTGCCTCCATCTTATGCGCAAAAACTATCTGAGGGGGATATGTATGCATGCCCTTGAGCATTACCTATTTCCCACTCTTCTTATCCACAAACTCCATCTCAAGTGTCTGCCAATTAGTAGTGACTCTACCAAGGGTGATGAGCCACTGAACCCCCAACACCATGTTGGTGTTCAGAATATCGACCACAAAAAATGGTCTGTCAATGAGTATGTTCCCATGGTAATCGTCAATGCTGGGACATAATGCATGCACTGCATGGTCCTGGCCCTTAGAACTAGCACATAAAACCTGTCAAAGTTCTCTGTCTGTATGCCCCTTCTTTGCAACATCTGGGTGTCGATGAAGTTGTCCGTAGCCTCGCTATCCACTAGCACCGAGACACACTGTCCTTGAATTGTCCCCCGAACACTCAACGTTAGGTGCAAATGTTGATCCTCCTATTGCTGGAGGAGGTGGTGGTGGAGGATTCTCCCTTGGTGCTCCTGTGTCGGTATCTCCTCCCATCTCAAAGAATGTCTCCTCTTCTTCCTCACTGTCGGAGTAGACCTCTATCTAGTGTGCCTTCCCTTTGGCACACCTATGACCGGGTGCCAACGACTCTTGGCAGGTGAAGCGGAGCTTGTTCCGCCTCAAATACCTCCGAGTCTCATCATCTAATGGCCCTCGACCCTGGTTCCCTCTTAGGGGTGGAGCTCTCGTGTCCCTTCCCCTTTGCTGGAAAGCCGGTCTGTTGGGTATGCGGGCCCTCGTCCTAGGTAGTGCATACTGCAAATTCCTGGTCCTCCTAACTGCGTCCTGTAGCGTAGTGGGTCAGGTAGACCTCACTAGCCCATGCAAAGGCTCTGCCAAATCGTAAATGAACATGTAAATCCTCTGTGGTTCCGATAAATCTGGAACCATCACCGAGAGTCTCAGGAACTCTGGAATTTCTTATCTTATGCATGTGCAAATGAGATGTTGTAAACGTGATTTCATAAGACCTTTTAACTAGTGATTATTTTTTATTTCATTTGAAATTTATCAAATATCTATATACAAATGTTTTCATATTCTAAGGACTACAGTGCAAGTGAGATTCTGAAGACATCATGACTTATTTTTTTATGTCAATGCTCGATTTCCATTATTGCTTCAAAGAATTACAAATGGTTACACCTGTTGCGAAGGGTCGCCTTGTCGGGAAACTAACCCAATAACGCAGGTTCAATTGCTTCAAATTATACATGTCGAGTTTGACTAGACTAAAAAAAGACAAAAACAAAAATGAGCAGGGCTATTGTATGACATGACACTGAGTAGTGACGACTTCTACTCCGAATACACCAAAATGATTACAGTGTGAAACATAACTTGAGAGTCATAAAACAGCACACACCAACCCTGAGAGAGAATGCAATTGAACTGCTGCCACCACTGGGATGGTGAACCACCTGCACCATAACCCTGTGCCTTTGCTTCATGTTGAAACTTGCCACCAGAAATATGAAAGGTCCCTTTCTTCGCAACAGGATGACAATGCCCTTGCCATGAATGGAGTGATATCATACCTGCATCAAGAAAAATCATAATGAACTAATGTTGAAGGTATTGGGTGATCTTGGCGGAGTATGCTCGCACAAGGCAAGTATTTAAACTATCGTGTGCCCCATTAAATCCTAAACTAAAACATTAAATTTGAATACTAAAAATTACACTTAAAAGTAAATTTCGACCATACTTTGCCGCAACTTCACCATAAGGACGATTTATTTCACGTTCTACTACCTTTGCGTATTGGTCGATCGTTGGATCTTCCCTGCAGATCCTTGGGAATGCGATTTCTTTTCGAGCCCATACACTGATCGATTCCCATGCGTAAAATCCAAAAAAAGACTCAAAACACGAAACAAAACGAAGAAGAAAAACTGCATCGAGCAGTGAGAGGAACGCCATCTATAACAATAAATAGTTTTTTTTGTATCAGTTAAATATTAATGACCCTCCTTGTCGAACTATGCAATCAAAGAAGGCAAAAGGTTCTACTAGTCCCTCGCTGCAGGGATCCAACGATTGAGAAGAAGATCAAACCTGAGTAAAATAAACTAGCAAGTACGAACAAAATAAGTTAATTGTGGTGTTAATATATTTATGGTTATTTAGATTTTTGTTTAAGCTTACATTATTTATTTATATGATTATTTTTGATTTGGCCTACATTAATCAAAATTATAGGTGAGCACGGACTTTTACATATTGAGTTTGTAGAATTTGGTGCAACTAGGCTCCCTGATTCGACATTGTTTCTCCATGTACGGAATTTATATTACGTCTCTAATTTTTTTGTGGTAACTTCACAATCTCTAGGATTACATTAAAAAAGAGTATTAAATCATTTTTTAAGAATCTTTATATTGTGCAGGAAGACACCACGATACTGACTGAGACGTGAAAGTCTCTGAGTAGGCAACTACGAAAAATATACTAGAGCAAAGTAGAAAAGAGCCATGGAGAGAAATGAATCACAACACATATAGGAGGAGAAAAAGAATATGGAGAAGGTGGAAAAGAAGTTAATGAAGGGGAAGAAAGAAAATGGAGGAGGTGGAGGGAGAAGAGAAAGGGAATGAGAAGAAGAAAAAGGAGGAGGTCGAAGAGAAGGGGAATGAGAAGAACAAAGGAAAACAAAAAATGATAGAGGAGGATAAAATAGAGGAGGTGGTTAAAGAAAAGGGGGAGGGGAAAATAATAGAGGAGGACAAAATAGATGAAGAGGTTGGAGAAAAAATATACTGGAGCTTACTCCCGTTAGAAGAGGTATTTCAATCGTTTTCACTTGAAAATCTAGCCATAGCTTCATCTGTATGCACTTAATGGAACACATTGATTCATTCAAGACTTTTTATAAAAGACAAATGAGAGTCACCCAATAAAGAACCATGGCTAGTAGTGCAATGGTTTAGTTTGCCTTATTGTTTGAGGTTTTTCTTAAAGGTGAATATTTGAATCCTTCGCTCCCCTTTATAAAATTTTGAATGCTTATTATATGGATCAGTTATAGGTCTCTTATTGTTGTGGAATCTTTTGGAAAGTCCACATAAAATTAAGCTTTATGTTTATAATTCTCTATTAAGATACCTCATATCGCTTCCTTCCTTGACATGTGCCTACAACAAGCTTGTGGTAGACATTATGGTAGGGGAGAGCAACGGATCGTACAAAACTGCAGTTATTGGTTAACAAGTTAGTGATGGAATGTTTAATTTGGAAGTTTGACTTTGCTAGTAGAGTGTGGAATGTTGAACCAAACTTGTCAAAGCTTAAGAACGTAACGAGGATAATAATGGCAGTGACAGAGTGGATGGGGCGAGGCATGGTTTTTTCTGATGGTTCTTTGTTCATTTTAAATCATAGAGCACTTGTAGGTTTCGACTTCAACAATAGAACTCTTATTTATGAAAAATATCCATAGGTGCCTATAGGCATTGATTGTATCCCTGTCTATAATCTTCTATCATGCGGGTTACACGTTCTATTGGTTGTCACTACTATCCAGGGAAATCGTGTCAACCAAATCATTATATGAGAATTGATTAAAACAAATGAGGTAAATGTGGTCTCTTTCTCTACGACATTCTTCTTTAGTGTTTTCTTTTTTTTCATCGTCATTACCGTGGGTGGAGATTGCAAAAATGCCTATAGATGATATGGAGTGTATTAATTCTATTTTAAAAGTTGACGTGAGTGAACTAAGAGCCCTAGAAGAACCATTTGGACCATTTGTACATAACGATGAGTACACAGCGTGAGAATTGAGGATTGTGCTTGTTTTATATTCAACACTTCAAAAACGCGAGAAATAATGGTAATTTTTTACAATGTAAGTGAAAATTCATGGAGTTAGCTTTCTAACGCTCTTCCATACAGAAACAATGACATGGACATATGAGATGCTCAGTTTATGGTTTCTGAACCAAGACCTGATATGCAACCTTGATCATGTATGCCTCTACTTTTTTCACTACGCTCTTGAATGTTTAAATTGTTATTTCTTACCTAAGAAAAAGAAAATAAGTATTTCATTATCAAGATGTTTCTACGTTCATGTTTTGTTTTGTTTTATTTTTGGGTGAATTTTAATGACTGTATTGTTTTAGATAAGGAGTTTGCACGGTTTAAATTTTAAAGTTCACACTTCCCATTTAAAACAATACAGTGATTAAAGTTCACCAAAAAACAAAATGGAACAAAACATGAACGTAGAAATATCTTAACAATGAAATACTTATTTTTGTATTTTTAGATAAGAAATATTGTTTTAAATATTCAAAAGCGTAGTGAAAAAGGTAAAGACATACATAATCAAGGCTGCATATTAGGCCTTAGCTCAGAAACCATAAACTGAGCATCTCATACGTCCACGTCGTTGTTTCTATATTGAAAAGAGTTAAGAAACCAACTCTATGAATTTTCATTTACATTGTAAACAATTACCATTATTTTCCGCGTTTTCAAAGTGTTGGAGTATAAAACACGCACAATCCCCAATTTCCATGCTGTATACTCCTTCGCTATGTACAAATGGTCCAAATTGTTCTTCTAGGGCTATTGGTTTACTCACATCAACTATTAAAATAGAAATAACAAACTCAAGATCATATGTAGACATTTTTGCAATTTCCACTCACGGTGATGACAATGAAGAAGAAGAAAATGCAAAAGAAGAATGCCGTAGAGGAGACTACTTCTAACTCCTTTGCTTTCTTCAATTCCCATATAATGATTTGTTTGACATGATTTCCCTAGATAATGGTCACAACTAATAGAACGTGTGTGATCCGCACGGTAAAAAGTTATAGATAGGGATACAATTGGTGCCTATAGACACCTGTAGATACTCTTCATAAATAGAAGTTCTATTGTTGAAGTTGAAACCCACAAGTGCTCTATGATTTAAAGTGAACAAAACACTTAAAGTGAATAAAGAACCATCAGAGAAAATCATGCATCGCCCCATCCATTCCGCTACCGTTGTTATTCTCTCTGTTATATTTTTAAAAGCTCTGACAAGTTTGATTCATTGTTACACACTACTAGCAGAGTCATAAACTTCCAAATTGAACATATCATTACTTACTTGTTGACCGATAATTGCAATTTTGTATGCTCTGTTGCTCTCCCTCGCCATAATGTCTACCACAAATCTGTTGTATGCACATGTGAAGGGAGGAAGTGGTATGGAGCATTTTATTAGAAGATTGGAAACATAAAACTTAATTTCATGTGGACCTTTCGAAAGATTTCACAACAATAAGAGACCTACAACTGATCCATATAATAAACGTTCAACATTTTGTAAAGGTGAACGAGATATCCAAGTATTCACCTTGAAGGAAAACTCCAAACAGCAAGACAAACTAAGCCATTGCACCACTAGCCATGGTTTTTTATCGGGTGACTCCCATTTGCCTTTTCTAAAAGGTCTTGAATGAATCAACGTATTCCACTGAGTGCATACTGAGGAAGTTGTGGCTAGATTTTCAAGTGAAAACAATTTAAATACCTCCTCTAGTGGGAGTTGGCTCTAGTCTATTTTTTCTCCAGTCTCCTCCATTTTCTCCTCCTCCTTTGTTATTTTGCCGCCCCCTTTTTCTTTAGCTTCTTCCTCTATTTTCTCCTCATCCTCTATCATTGTCTCCTTTCCTTTGTTCTTCTCATTCTCTTCAACCTCCTCCTTATTTTTCTTCTTTTCATTCCTCATCTCTTCTCCCTCTACCCCTTCCATTTTCATTTTCTTTCCCTCCATTAACTTCTCCTTCACCTCCTCCATTTTCCTTTTCTGTCCCTTTGTGGGCTGTGATTCCTTTCTCTCCATGGCTCTTTTCTATTTTGTTCTAGTATATTTTTCGTAGTTGCCTGCTAAGAGACTTTCACCTCCTGGCCAATGTTGTGGTGTCCTCTTGCACAATGTAGATATTCTTGAAAACGATTTAATAATTCTTGAATGTTTTTGAAAAATGAGAGGCATAATATAGATTTAGTATATGGAGAAACGATGCCGAATCAGGAAGCTTAGTTGTGCCAAATTTTACAACCCAATATGTAAGAGTCCATGCTCACCAATAATTTTGATTAATACCGGCCAAAAGAAAAATAACCCATATAAATAAATAATGTAAGCTTAAACAAAAATCTAAATAACTCTAAATTTATTAACACAACAATTAACTAATTTTGTTCGCACTCATTGATTTAATTTTACTCATGTTTGATCTTTTTCTCAGTCGTTGGATTTTTGTAGCGAGGGACTAGGAGAACTTTTTGCCTTTTTTGATTGCATAGTTTGATGAGGAGAGTCATTAATATTTAATTGATATAAAAAATTTATTTACTGTTATAGATGACGTTCATCTCACTAATCCATGCCAAATTTCTTCTTCTTTGTTTTGTTTCGTGTTTTGAGTTCTTTTTTGGGTTTTACGTGCTGGAATTGATTAGTGTATGGGCTTGAAAAGAAATCGCATTCCCATTCTACACCGGTGAAATAAATCGTCCTCATGGTGAAGTTGTGGAAAAGTATGGTTGGAATCTATTTTAAGTGTAATTTTTAATATTTAGATTTAATGTTTTAGTTTAGGATTAAATTTTAAAGGGTATAAAGTTTTAAAATTATGTTTAAGCTTAAAATTTTAAAAATTATATTTAAGTTTAATTTTTATTTGTTTTATATGATTAATTTTTATTTTATATGATTAATGAAGTTAAACATCTTCATATATTTTTTATTCAAGGTTAAATATTTATATTTATATTTAATATTTTTATATTTAGATTTACATTTTTATATATACTTAATGTCCATTTCCTTTTGACTTTTTAAATTAATCATATAAAATAAATAAAAATTAAACTTAAAATATTTTTATTTTTTATTTTTTAAATTGATCACTACTTGGTCAAGTAAGATTGGAGATACTCCCCACCCCAATGTTCAATCCCTCCTAATAAGCAACATGATTAGTATAAGCTAACATGGATTAACTTTAATATAATATTAAATTTGTTATATTATAATATATTAACTATAGATATATATGGGAGGGAAGAGCAAAGACATAGAGTGACAGAGGCAGATATATACAAGGAGTGACAATGGAGAGATGGAGATGAAGTGAAGGAGAGAGGAGAGGAGAAGGGGAGAGAGGGAAGGAGAGGAGAGAAGGGAGGGAGAGAGAGAGAGAGATAGATAGATAGAGAAGGAGGGATATAGTGATAGGGTTGGAGAGAGAGGGAGAGAGGTCGTGAGAGAGAGGAGAGAGGGAGGGAGAGAGAGATGGGGTTGGAGTTGGAGGGAAAGATACATAGGTGAGAAGAAAGACATAGAGAGAGAAAGGTGAAGAGAGAGAGAGAGAGGAGGAGAGAGATGGGTGTAATAAGAAAGACATAGAAAGAAAACGCTGGAGAGAGAGAGAGGGAGTGACAAGGGAGATGGAAAGAGAGGGAGAGGAAGAAGGAGGGAGATAGAGATAGATATGGATAAAGAGTGGATATTTTCATGGTGATATTGAGAGACAAAGAAGGAGATATAGAAGGAGATAGAGATATATAGATGAAAGGGGGCGACAACATTTGGACAATTTATTTTCAATTAGAAAATTGTTCATTCTTAGTGGCAACTAGAAATTGAACAAAGGGCTAAATTATGGTTGAAACAAGTTTCTAAGACTATCAACTTTTCTTTGACTCCAATTTCATCGGGTTTGGCCTTAGATTCCTATGTCTGTACAATTTTTCTTTGATTTTTTTTGGTAGCGAAGTAACTTCCTTTTTAATAAAAATTTCCATTTTTTTTAATAATTGGACAACGCAACAATCCTTCTTCAATTGAACTTTGGTTTATTATTATTTTAATGGCCAAAAGCTAATGGTGGTCAAAGTATGAAATCAAAGAAAAGTTAAAACCCTAGTAACTTATATGACCAAAAGCCAAATTAGAGTACTTCTAATAAGAGATTGGTTAAATGCTAGGATAAAAAAACAAAGCTTTGATACAAAGTGAAACTAAAAGGTTTGTTGAATTGTTCACACAAAATATTCAAAATGTCTGGAATATAAAGAAATCTACGTGGACAACATATAAAACGTATATAAAAAATAAAAAGAAAATATGAGGATTTGATAGTACTACAACCAAGGGCCCTTTCATTAATAGTCATGTCATTTGAAACGTGTCCATTCATTATACTAATTATTTTCTAATTATGAGTTATTATTCATTTTATATATTTACGCCCATAACACACAGCCAAAAAACCCAAATTTTACAAGGTTAAATGGATTTCTCTACTCGCCTCTCACAAATTTCCATGGGTTAACAATTTTGCATATGTTTCAAAAAAAATATGACACTATGTATAGTCAAACCCATCTATACAAATAATTCACCCAACCAAAATTGCTAATCAGCTAATCCACCCCCCCTAAACTAAATTTAGTCCTTGGACCGATGGTCACTTGGAATGCATACAAGGCACACCATTTTATGGTGCATCTTTTCATTTGTATCACTGATATTTTCGTGACTGTGACAAGCTTCCTTATTCCCTAAAGTGGATTTTCCTCTCCTTAGTCGTTGAGGCATTCCAACAACTTGCTGTCATAATCCACGTTGATCCTATGGGATTCTAGCAATCCATGCAAATTATAGCCTCACACGAGCGCAATAACAAAAGCTTAAGAGCACAATGGAATGACACCCCAATCATAGAGCACTAGTTTAGGGACACTCTAGTCCAATTCTGTCTTGTTGAGTACTCCTAGCTCTTTCTCCTCTTCCAGGCAGTATTTTTTGTCTCTTGTCAGCTGTGTGAGATCGTCTAGTCTTTTGTCCCAATGTTCGTGCTCCCTTTTATATTTTCTTTTGTTATATGGTGTCTTTTTTGTCATTTGGCTCCAACCGTTTTCCTCCAGAGATAGTTGTTCCATCTGTATACGCAACAAAATACTCAGAAGATCTGGTATATAAAAATATCCATTATAGGACAATAATATATTATATAGAAATGTACAAAAGATATGAGATAAGAGATATGATTACAATTGAGGGTGAGGGCTTGCTTATTTACCTAGGAAGGTACCCTTCACATAAGGTCATGTCTTTAGAGACATGCTTATTCCCTACTAATTATTAGTTAATTAATTATTATTCATTATTATTATTATTTATATTATTTGTATATATTTTTTCATAACACTATCAACTATGAGGGAATAGGACTCAGCGTTGTCCTGCACTAATGTTGCCCATTTTGAAACTTCAATGTGTGTCAGTGGAAGCATCACCATGGTCAGGGTGATAGGAAATGGATATAAAGGTGGGTGTGGCTTACTCATGGCACTCCATTAGCAATCCAAACAATCCATGCAACCTTCCCCTCACGTCACTGGATCAGTTTGCCTCCCTGTAGCCAGGAATCAATTCATTTTCGCATAAATTTACACGTCCCAAAAATTTACATAGGGATATTTACAATCACAAGGTGCAACAAAAGGGGTTGTTACATATCATTTAATGTGAAAAGAACTCCATATCAATGCATTTTACAATGGTCAATGTTGAAAACATCCACATTTGGATAAAATATGCAAGGGTTAGAAAACCAAAAAATCTTAAAAATCAAGAAAATGCTAGTAAAGTCGAAATGAAGGTACAACCAAAATACATGTAAAAATGGACAAACATTGGTTAGGCCAAAAAATGATTATTTCATGATAAAATTGAGATGTTTACAACATTGGTAGTGGTTTCACAATTTGATGCCCCTAGGGTCACAATTACTTCTTTCGCTTATTGGACAAAATGCTATCGCAGTTGCAATGACAAGTGGCTGCTGTTATTTTTTGTTGATGGCTGAGTCCCCATGCTTCAATGTCTACCTAATTGGCCACCTCTTATTGCAATGGAACATTTTCCTTCATTTCCATAGACAAATATTAGCTAGTAGAACGGTGGTGAAATAAACTCTACACTAGTGGTCATTGCTCCCTTCGGTGGCATGGTTTATTTACAAGCCCAGATGCCTTGGTTGACAATAACTAGACAATTTATTTTCAAATAGAAAATTGTTCATTCTTAGTGGTAGTTAGCAATCGAACAAAGGACTAAACTATGGTTCAAACAAGTTTCTAAGACTAACAACTTTTTTTCGACTCTAATTTCTTCAAGTTTGGCCCTAAATTCTGGTGTCTGTGAAATTTTTCTTTGATCATTTTGTATCGCTGAATAAATTTTCATAAAATCCTATTTTTTTTAATAATTGGACAACAAAACAATCCTTTTTCAATAGGACTTTGATTTATTATGATTTTAATGGCAACCAAAATCAAAGAAAACCCATACAACTCATATGACCAAAAGCCAGATTAGAGTACTTCTAATAAGAGTTTGGTCAAAGGCTAGGCTCTCACCTAAAAAAGAAAAATTCTATACGAAATTTAATGAACAAAGTTTGTTCTCACACAAAATATTCAAATGTTGGCAATATAAAGAAATCTACGAGGACAACATCTGAAATGTATATAAAATTTCATAAAAGAAAATACGATGATTATATAACACTGCAACCAAGGACCGTTTCATTAATAGTCATGTCTTTTGAAACTTGTCCTTTCCTTATACTGATTATTGTTTAATTATAAGTTATTATTTATTTTATAAAGTTATATTCATAACACATTACCAAAAGAACACAAGTTTTACAAGACTAAATGGAATTTCCTACTCTCGTCTCACAAATTTCCATAGGCTAGCAATTTTTCATATATTTAAAAAAATGATACTGTGTATAATTAAACCCTTCTACGCAAATCATTCACCCAATCAAAGTTAATAATCTGCTAATCCCTAAACTAAATTTAGTCCTTCAAAATTTTCAACTACCTAGTCTTTCTGGTCTATTTGAGATAGTATACACTTTCTTCTCAAAACTGTGACTTGTGACTTGTGGCATAGTTTGGCTTGTAGCATAAGTTGGAAAAATCCAAGAAAAGGATGGAAGTGAATGAGAAATTGTCAACCACAAGCATGTGATTAGATGTATAAATTTTGAAATAAATTCCATAGACATTTAACGGGCAACACTAGTTTAAATCATGCAAACTCCCTATCTAAAACCATACAGTCATTAAAACTCACCCAAAAACAAAACAAAACAAAACATGAACCTAGAAACATTTTTATAATGAAATGCTTATTATACTTTTCTTAGATAAAAAATAACATTTTAAACATTCAAGAGCGGAGTGAAAAAGGTAATGGCATATATGATCAAGGTTGCATATCAAACCTTGGTTCAAAAACCATAAACTGAGCATCCCATATATCCACATCGTTGTTTCTGTATGGAAGAGTGTTGAGAAGTCAACTTCATGAATTTTCACTTACATTGTAATTAATTCCCATTATGTCCCAATTACCATTATTTTCCATGTTTTCGAAGTGTTCAGTATAAAACTTGTACGATCCCTAATTCCCACGTTGTGTTCTTCTGAAGCTTTTGGTTCACCTACATCAACTTTTATAATCGTTAAAAATATCAAGATCATTTGTAGTGATTTTGCAAGCTCCACCCACGATAGTGACAGTGAAGAAGAAGAAGATGTCGTAGAGGAGGAGGCCACCTTTACTTCCTTTGTTTTCTTCAATTTCCATATAATGATTTGGTTGACATGATTTCTCTGGATAGTGGTGACAACTAATACAATGTGTGACCCGCAGGCTAGAAGGTTATAAACGGGGATACAATCAGTGCTTATAGGTATCTATGGATACTTTTCATAAATGTGAGTTCTACTGTTGAAGTCAAAACTCACAAGTGCTCTATGATTTAAAGTGAACAAAGCACCTACGGTGAACAAAGAACCATCGGAGAAAACTATGCTTTGCCCCATCCACTTCGCCACTGTTGTTATTGTTCCCATTACATTCTTAAGCTTTGGCAAATTTGCTTCAATGTTCCACACTCTACTAGCAGAGTCATAAGCTTCCAAATTGAACATACCATTACTGACTTGTTGACCGAGAACTGCAATTTTGTATTTTCTGTTGATCTCTCTTGCCATAATTCCTGCTGCAAACCTATTGTAGGCACATTTCAAGGGAGAAAACAGTATGGACCATCTTATCAGAGGATTGGAAATAGAAAACTTAATTTCGTATGGACCTTCTCAAGGATTCCCCAACAATAAGAAACCTACAACTGATCTATATAATAAGCATTCAACATTTTGTAAAGGGGAGTGAGGGATCCAAGTATTCACCTTGAAGGAAAACCCCAAACAACAAGGCAAATTAGGCCATTGCACCACTAGCGATGGTTCTTTATCAAGTGATTCCCATTTGAATTTTATAAAAGGTCTTGAATGAATCAACGTGTTCCATTGAGTGCATACTGAGGAAGTTGTGGCTAGGTTTTCAAGTGAAAGCAATTTAAATACTTCCTCTAGTGGGAATAAGCTCCAATTTATTTTTTCTCCAGCCTCCTCCATTTTCTTTTCCTCTTCTGTTATTTTTTCCTTCCCCTTTTCTTTATGCCACCTCCCCTATTTTCTCTTTTTCTTTGTTCTTCTCATTCCCCTTCTCTTCAACCTCCTCTTTCCTTTTCTCTTCCTCCTTCCCCTTCTCTTCTGTCTCCACCTCCTCCATTTTCCTTTTGTTTCCCTCAACTAACTTCTCCTCCACTTCCATTTTCCTTTTCTCCCCCTCTATGGACAATGATTCTTTTCTCTCCATGGCTGTTTTCTACTTTGCTGTAGTATATTTGTCACAGTATGCTTAGAGAATTTCACCTCCCAACCAGTGACCATTCCGTGGTGTCCCCCTGGACAATATATAGATTTTTGAAAACGATTCAATGCTTTTTGAATGTATTCCTAGAGATTGAAGTTACTACATAAAAATGAGAGGAATAATATAAATTTCGTACCTGGAGCAACAATGCCGAATCAGACAGCTTTGTTGCGCCAAATTCTACTGCCCAATATGTAAGAGTCTGTACTCACATATAATTTTGATTAATGTCGGCCAAAACAAAAATAACCATATAAATAAATAATGTAATCTTAAACAAAAATCTAAATAACTATAAATCTATTAACACAACAATTAACTGATTTCAATCGCACTCACTAGTTTATTTTGTTTGGGTTTGATCTTCTTCTCATTCACTGGATACTTGCAGTGAGGGACTAGGAGAACCTTTTGAATTCCTTGATTGCATAGTTTGACGAGGAGGGTCGTTAATATTCTACTGATACGAAAAATTCTATTTATTGTTACAAATGGTGTTCCTCTGACTGTTCCATGCAGATTTTCATCTTATTCGCTTTGTTTCGTGTTTTGAGTCTTTTTTTGGGTTTTACACGTGGGAATCGATTAGTGTATGGGCTCGAAAAGAAATCATGTTCTCAAGTATTTGCTCGGAAGATCCGACAGTCGAGCAACAGGGAGAGGTAGTAGAGCGTGAAATAAATTGTCTACACTAGTGAAATAAATTGTCCTCATGGTGAAGTTGCGGTAAAGTATGGTTGGAATTTATTTTAATTATAATTTTTAATATTTAGATTTAATATTTTAATTTAAGATTTAATTTTAAAGGGTATAAAGTTTTAAAATTATATTTAAGTTTAATTTTTATTTATTTTATATGATTAATTTAAAAAGGTTAAAACGAAATGGAAAATAAGTATATATAAAAATGTAAATCTAAATAAAAAAATATTAAATATAAATATAAATATTTAACCTTAAATAAAAAATATATGAATATTTTGGAAATGGAAATTAAGTATATATAAAAATGTAAATCTAAATAGAAAAATATAAAATATAAATATAAATATAAATATAAATAGTTAACCTTAAATAAAAAAAACATATGAAGATTTTTAACCTTGATTAATCATATAAAATAAATAGAAATTCAACTTAAAATATTTTTTAAATTGATCGCTAGTTGATCAAGTAAGATTGGAGATACTCCCCACACCAAGGTTCAATCCCTCCTAATGAGCAACATGATTAGTATAAGCTAACTTGTATTAACTTTAATATAACATTAAAATTTGTTATTTTATAATATATTAATATATTAGGATATATATTAGCTCTAGATATATATGGGAGGGAAGAACAAAGACATAGAGTGATAGAAGTAGAGATATATAGGGAGTTACATTGGAGAGATGGAGATGAAGTGAAGGAGAGATTAGAGTGTTGAGAATTTGGAAAAGCGATGATTAATTCAAATTCTCTTCTTGATAATTACTTGTGAGCTTACTAGTTTTACTTATGTTTTCTTTATTTAGTTTTTCATCAAGTCAATTAGCAAAACACGAGGCACACATTTAGGCTCTTCGAGCCAGGGCAAAACCTCTCCCTCTTAGAGAGGAAAACCCACGAGAAATTCTTCTTATAGACTTTCAGATGACAAGTACCATGACCAAGACTTAGACCCTTGACCTATGTATGCATCCAAGACGTTGTCACTGCTTCTTTCTTTCCCGTCATAACTGATCCTTCCTTTCTGCACCAACCTGCACTGTCCTGCACCAACACTAGAGAGCTCAGTGTCTAGGTCTATCTTGCTCGGTTACTCAAACACTTCCTTTCTACGCATTTATTTCTATTCAGATGTAGCAACGAAGGTCACTCGAGAGCTTTTTCTTCACATGTCTTTGAAGCTTATTCACTTGAGATATACTGCCTCTTTTTATGTACTGTAGATCAGGAAGGTAAATCATAGATTTACTTTTGATTTACCTTCCTTCCTTTCTCGCATCTCATCACTGTGTCTCAACTTAATCATTTTGTAGTATAATCTAAAGAGCTCAGACTCACCTACGCTGCTTTCTACTTCAGACTGGTTCGCATACTCCTTCAGACAGATTCACATATTTATACAACACTTTAACTCAATTGACTACTGCCTTGACTTCACATTCATTTCAGGCTTCACCATGCTGTGATATCTCAGAGATATCCACACTTCTCTCTGTCTTAAACCCGAACTTGTTCCTGTCTTGAAGTCTGCACTCAAAACGTAGATTTATCTGAAGTGTCTTTTCATTGATCCTTACGTTCTGCTTCAGAGAATTCTGCATTCCATATCACGAAGTGAGCCGCAGCTTCATCACCATATATAGTGCACTGTTTCCAGATTTAGACTGACTCTTCAAGCTGTCTTGAAGGCCGACTTTTGACTCTGTCCATAGGCCAACATGGAGGACTTATATTCTAGCATTAGAGAGGATGACATGAGTGTAGCTTTGAGCATCATTCTGGAGCCATTTCTTCACGGTTTCATGACAAGGTCTTGGAGCATATGTTGTTGACTAGACTCTTCATATACATGACTTTTAGTTACATTTATAACTAGAAGACAAATCCTAATAAACATCGAGAAGAAGTCTATTGGCCTAACATAAAAACCTTGCTATTGAAACCCATGAGGCAAGCATACCAAAAACATATTTATTATCTTTGTCTTGTACTTTACATAAATACACAATTACATAGTCAATATGAAGACTGATCCTAGTTACACTTTTCAACATACAAGAGTGCAGAGAGAGAAGGATATGAGAGAGGGAGGGAGAGAGAGAGAGATAGAGGGAGACACAAAGATGGAGGGGAGAGAGAGAGAGAGATGTGGGAGAGAGAGAGGTAGGTAGGAGAGAAAGGGAGAGAGAGGAAGGAGGATTGAGAGGAGAGGGGAGGGAGAGAGATGGAGTTGGAGTTGGAGGGAAATATAGGGAGGGGAGAAGAAAGATATAGAGAAATAAAGGTGGAGAGAGAGAGGGAGTGACATGGGAGAGATGGAGAGAGTGTGTATGTTTTGGGTGAGATAGAGAGACAAAGAAGGAGAGATGGAGAAAAGGAGAGGGAGGGAGATAATGATAGAATTGGAGGACGAGGAGAGAGAGAGAGAGCAGGGGGAGAAACAAATGGAGGTGGTACAAAAAGAGAGAAAGAGGAAGAAAGAGGGAGAGAATGAGAGAGATATATTTTGTTGGAAGAGGATAGAGAGGGAGGTAAGAAGAAAGACATAGAAAGATAAAGGTGGAGAGAGAGAGAGAGAGGGAGTTACAAGGGAGATGGAAAGAGAGGGAGAGGAATAACGAGGGAGATAGAGAGAGATATGGATAAAGAGTGTGTATATGTTTGGGGTAATATAGAGAGACAAAGGAGATATAAAAGGAGATAAAGATATAGATGGAAGGGGGCAAGAGGTAAGAAGAGAGATAGAGAGAGGGAGGGAGGAACTAGCATTAATATTAAATCACTGAAAATTAAGTGCTTAGGCTTTCATTATTTTGAATGCTTCAGCAAAGTTTAGTGATCATTGATCTTTGGTTTCAAATTTTAATGCTTGATATCTATTGAGATCTTTCACAGTCTAAAAGGGAAATTAACTCTATGTTTTGACCTATTTACTTGAATTATTGGATATTTCTTGAATAATTAGTTTTGGGAAATTTTCAAGTAATTGTGATCAACTTTTTCATTGAGTACTCTATCGTGGGATTGTGGAAAATTGTACATCTTTCGGTTCTTGAAATTGAGTATTTTGAGTATCTTCATAATTGGGATTTTTCATTGAATCTTCGCTTAAGTACTTAGCGTTTAACTCAAAATAAATCGCAATCTAAGTGCTTTGAGTCTTTATCTTCCTGCTTCATCTTTTTATCTCGCCTTGCGTTTACATTTTAAGCTTAGTTGTGCATATTAAATAATAAAAATTCACCCCAAGCATAAGATTGGTTGATAGATCTTTAGGACAAACTTTCTTGTTTAGCTTAAGGGGCCTTAGCAACTCTTCGGTAGCTAACACGGTGAGCTTGTAGTAGTCAGAGCCACAGTCTCTGCAGCGCCAGAGCCGCCAGGTGATAGGAGCACAATGGGAGGTATCGTTAATCAGGCCCTAGCCTGCTTCCTTTTGGCCTCCTTCCCACAACTTACCTTGAAGCCCAACTTCAAAACAATTAGGGAAAGCCAAATTAAGAATAGATATTTTAATAAAATTAACCAAGACTTGTGCATTTCAATTAGTTGTTAGATTTTCATTTCATATAAGTTAGTTGATCATCCATTAAAGCAACATTTGTTATCTTGTGACTTGGTAAACCATCTAACTTGCGAGTTTATTCTTCTAAGAATTGCAGTTAAAGTCACTGGTTTCATAACTTTAAATCTGAATCGTGTATTTGATTTGAATATCTGAAACATTGCTCAATTAATCTTTCTTGCATCTAATTTAAGTCAAGTTAATAAGAAACACTCAATGCATCTCCTAGAACCCCCTTAGCTTGCTTAGGAGATAGCTAGAACGAAGTGGACAAATTTTAGAGTGACAACCTTTGTCCTAAGCGTTGTGCACCTTGGTGTACACTTTGGGCGACAACAGTTTCATCTGTGGTTGCCCCTGTAACAATTCTTGTAGTAAGATACCAGGGTCACGTTCAACTATGTCCCCCCATAGTAGAATGATGGTTATTCCTCCTTACAATGACGTCATACAACATAAACTACCATTCACCACAAGCTGGAAGGATGTTTGTGCTCTAATACCATTGTAGTATACTATGGTAATTATGCGCCGGGTTTTCTTCAGATGTTAGGGTTTTACCAAATTTCTCTTTCTTTTTCTTTCATTTACTACCCTCAAAGTAACTTTATTTGATATTAGAATTTCCTGAAAAATGTGATAGATAATCAAAATGGTGGATAATCACAATATAACCAAAGTATTCAAACAAGCATGGAATGAATTTGATTGCCAAACCACGGTCCCACAATACATGTATAAAACCAAAATACAACCATGTGTTAGTTCAACCAAACATAGATCTGTCAAGTCCAATAAACAATGGTCCCACGTAAGTCGCGAATATCCACAACGGTGGCCTAAGGTTAAGCTGTCACTCAATGGTCTAGAAAACTGACCATATTCTAACAACGGACCATAATTAGGGATTCCTCTGCGATATTGACTCTTACCGATTACAGTGATTTCAGACAGCCTTTGACAAGGTTACGAGCTTCAACGAAAATTTGACTCACAAAACCTCTTCCCACAAGTGCTCCAAACTTCCACAACAAATGTTTTGATATATCGAAGGGCGTCGTCCACAGTGCTGGTTCAAAAATCACCTGTTAAAATTGGCAACAAGGGCCAAAGTCCACCTTGGACAACTCATATGATGGAGATGATATTTTTATTGGATTCCTCTTTTCGAGAGGTGCAAGATTGATCTAATGATCATCTTGTTCGGACAAGCAGAAGAGTGATTTTGAATTTATTATTCACACGTGCAAATTGTCAAGGTCGACAATCAAATGTAGGCTTATGAAGCCCAACAGTTGTGTCTCCACACCCTCAACGAATTGTAGAAATAAGAGTGACCTTCAACTCATTTGGACATCACTCACTCATCAAACATCTTTCTCCCTCCTCTCTTTATTGGTTCGTACAACTTGTAGCAACAATCTACCTCACACGTGTGAAAACAAGAGGACGAAATTGCAGGGGTAGATTGCAGGACGAATTACAAGAAAATAGGTCAGTGTTAACCAGTGTTGACCGAGGGTCAACACACCCTCTTTGGCTGTGTTTTCAAGGCAGAAAATCCGACATATGAAGGCCACATTTATTGGCACTGTTTTCAATGCATTTGGAGCAGTTTGACAAAGGTCGACTTCATGTTTGATTGCAAAATTACAACAATGTTTGACTATGTTTTGGGTTGACTTTGACCCTCTTGGAAGGCCGAATTGGACTATTGTTGACCCACCTGCTTGGAGGACATTTTGGAGCCACTTTGACCAATGTTGACTTTCTGGTTAGGGTTGTGGTTGACTGCTAATTTTCGATAGGACTGTTTTGGGCAAGTTTTTTTGATATTTGTACTCTCTCTCTTTGCTGAACTATTGAAGAACAATAAGAAGAATTTGATCAAAGGGTTTTCCCCACATTGGGGATTTTCCCTGGCATCCGCCAAATATTGTGTCCTCTTGTCTTGGATTGTCTTATGCAATATTTGTTTATGTTCTATCAACATTTACTATCATTGTGATTAAGATAATGTGATTGCTAAAATAGAAATTGATATTGGGCTAATAAGGAACATTGAAGTAAAGTGCGCTTAAGCATAGAACATACCATTGTTATCTAAAATTAACATGGTATTAGGGCCCAGGTGAAGACAAAGCCCAAGCAAGAGTGAGAAAAGCAATCATTAAGATCTGCTGGACAAGGACAAGATTCATGGCTTCCTCATCTTACTTCAAATATGAGGACAAGCTCAATGATAAATTTGATTATCACGCATGGAGGATGTCTCTAGACTTTACTTTGGAAGAGAATGATGTCATGGACTATGTGCAGGGAAAGATTGTTGAGCGTCCTTCAAATTCACTGACTGCCATTAAATCAAAGTACAAGAAAGGTGAGGTCAAAGCTAAGAAGATCATTAGGGATTCCATTCAAAGACATTTGGTTGCTTACATTTCCGAGCTGGGCACATCTAAGGAGATGTATAACAAGTTGGTTAGCATGTTCAAAGCTAGTAATGCAAACCAAATCCTCTTTCTCAAGAACAAGCTGAAGGACATTAAGATGGATAGAGGGGAATCCATCCAATCCTACTTCATAAGGATTAATGAAATAAAAAATGATCTTCTAGCTATTGGAGAAGTAATTGCTGACTGAGAACTCACTCTTATTTCCCTTGGAGGTCTTCCCCGAGCATGGGATGTATTCAATACCACTATCCTCAACAATGATAAGATTCCAGGTTTTGATGAATTGTTGACTAGATGCAGTCAAGAAGAGATAAGGATGATGGAGAGAGACATGCCTTCAAATAGGAATGACCCCATTGCATTCTCCACTCATGCTAAAAGGAAGAATAATGCTGGTCCAAAGAAACAAGGTCAAGGAAGACAGGGGTTCAAAGAAGAAAGAAAGGGAAGATGCTTCAATTGTAACAGGTTTTGCCACTCTGCTAGAGAGTGTCCTAATAAAAGGGATATCCCTCGGGATGATGATCACAACCACAACAATTTCAAGGGCAATGGAAATCAAAGAAATAACAAGTTCAACAACAAAGGAATGAGAAATGCTCCAGTTGCATGATATGGAAATGGTCGACCCGCTAATAAGTCAAGAAACTCCAGGTATGAGGAAACTAATGTTGTAGATAGGCAAAATGAGTTTTATCTTATCTTTGTTCGGACACATTGGACAATTGGTTGATTGATCTTGGTGCCTCAAGGCACTTCACTTGGTACAAAGAAGGCCCTCTCAAATTTGATTGAAAAGGAGACTAATTTGGAGATATTCTTGGAGACAATGCAACCTATCTCGTGAAAGGGACAGGGTTACTCTTCATTTAAATCAAGGTGAAATCCTTCATCTACAAGATGTATTATATGTAACTAAATTGAAAAAGAACTTGGTATCTATTTCGGCGATGGAAGACAAAGGATTCATGGTAGCATTTATTGATGGGAAGGTACATATTTGGCAAAGGAACTTCAAAGATGCTTTTACACTTGGATTTAGGGTTGAAGGTCTTTATCAGGCTGGAGGAACTCCTTTGGGAGCCATGACATGCAACACTTCTCTTCAATCCGATTATGGCACCGAAGGTTTGCTCACCTTCATTATAAAGCTCTCCTTGATGCAAGGAAGAGGGTCACAGGTGTTACACAACAATTTGTCACTGTCCCTACAATCCCCATCCTGCACATTGGAGGGCTCATTCGGTGACCTGTGGGCAGAATTAAGACTCGAAAATACTTTCATTGCATCCCTCTGAAGATGAGCTTTAATTGCCCTAAACACATCTCCTTGCAGAAAACCCCAAAAATATATTTTTTTCCATTGGCGCGGTTCCATAGTTCAGCCCTCGCGCCAAGAGGGAAATCCTCCAAAGAGGGCGCGCCAATTGGCGCTCTGTCATAGAGCCGTACCCACGCCAACCATATTAAGAGGTGTTTTAAAAAAAATAAAAGGCGGAAGTTTCATCCTAACAAATTACTGGGCTGATTTCTATCTTGAGTTGGGAGGTTTGGCTACGGATTTCCATGGAGAGGAAATGGTTTGCGACCTCTCATGGAAGCTTCCTTGATGATAGGGCCAATCCCATCATTATAGGGATCCCAACTCCCCTTCCTCCTTCTATAAAAGCTTGCCCATTTCCATTTGCAAGCTAGTTCCAAAGAGTGGCAGAATTTCTAAGTTCCCAAGAGCTTTCATGCTGCAAAAGCCTTCTTGATTCCCCAAGGCCTAATCCAAGCAAGGAGACTATTGCCAAGTATCTGGAGAGAGAGGCTTGTCCCATCCCTGACAGGCTTTTTCGAGACATGTTGTGCTGACGACCCGCTAAAGGAGAGTGCTACGTCGAAGCTATGGTTGTATTCTTTTTTTAACTCTTTAATGATAAGCGACTATCGGTTATGGTTCCACTCTTATTCTTGATCATGTTCACGAGTTATATCCTCTTTGACTGATATATAGTTGTATGCACTGGATTTTATGCTTGCGTTTGTGTTGTTTCTTGCATGTGCAGGTGTCCGATCATGGAGATCGTGAGGGCTGTGATCTGCTAGGGTGAAGGAACGAGAGCATCACCTCTTCTACAAACGACAGCGTCGGATTCCAGGTAAGCCTTCCTCGCAAGTCGGTTTATTTACAATTAGGAACCTGCACTGTAGCGTGTTTGATTGTTGCTAGACTCGATCTGGGCTAGTAGGGATCGCCTCTGTCCGCAAAGGGGATTTACCTCCTCAACAATTTGGCGACTCCACTGGGGACTCAGCTTGTTGTTTGATTTGTAAGCTATAGACGGAGCCTGAAGTGCAGCCGGATAGCCTTCGAAACGCTTTTGCTCTGCATTAGCGGAGTAGATCAACGCTGCTTCAGTCAATCTCCGGTTTAGTTTACGGACCGAACAACTTGGAGCATTGTCTTGTCTTTTCGGTTGATTCTTGGTCCTCCTTGCTTGATCAGCGCTTTTGGGCTGGTTCTTTCTGTGAATTTGGGTCTTTGATAGCTTGAACATCACTGGTCTGATCTTAGATTGCTTATTTTTTATTTTGGCATAGCAAACTTGACTGGCGCGCTTTTTAGCATGACAGTCGCGCCAGTTGGCGCCAGTTGTCCATGTATTACCCGCGCCAATCTTGATATGGCGCTAGTTTCAGCCTGACAGTCACGACAGTGCTGGGGACTGCTGGGGTTTGCTCTGTTTTGAGCTTTCTGAGCTTGATCTGTGTGTTTAGCTTTGCCTCGCTTTGAGCCTAAATTACATCGTTCATTTGAGTCTTGCAGATTCTGCTGGAAGTGGTGAGTCTGGTCTTGGTTGGGAGAAATTCTTTGTTTTTTCATTTTCAGGCGTTGGCACTTGTTGTCAGTTAGCAACCCGCGCCAATAGACCGTTGGCGCTACTTGTCAATGTACAAGTCGAGCCAATTTCAGGGTGTATGAAAATTGAGATTTTTTCCCTAAATCCTTCACCAGTGTGTCTTTCCCTTCCGGTCTTTTCCTCGTATGAGCATAGATTACATTGCTCATTGTTTGGGATGTCTTCTTGCTATGATTGCTTGATGTAAAAAGGAATGAATGCCTTGTTTTGATCTCATGCTTTGAAAGTCCTCTTTGTGATTGATCTCATATGTCTTGTCGCCTTTTGAGGGATTTCGTGACAAAGTGTTTGAAACAACGATTGCATTCTTAGTGTTTGCTTACATCTCTTTTGCATTCATCCTTCATTAAGAAGATTTGCGTTTATTTAGTTTTCATCTCGAAGTGTTCTTTTTGTTAAAATGCATTAGATCACATTGCATTGAAAACTATTTTTGAGATTTATCATTGAACTTAGATCACATTGTTTAATGATTGAAAACTAAAAGTCGCTTTGAGTGCATTCTCTTTCATTAAAAGCATGCATTAAGTAGATTCTCATTTCGTCGAAAAATGCATTGAGTGCATTCTTATAATTTGAAAAGGAAAAAGGAAATTGTGCATAGATTACAATTGCATAGTTTTCGAAAAAGAGGATTTTGCATAGATTACATTGCATTATTCGCATCGTTGAATGTTTGAAATTACTTTTGGATAGTGAAAGTCATCTAGTTTGGAAAGTTTTCGTTTTCAGTGTTGTTGTTTGTTGCATCATTGTTTGAAGCTCTTCCCTTAAATAGATAGCATTCATCGAATTGAAAAGTTTTCTTTTCTCATATAGCTGCATATAGGAGATTGTCAGATGACATATGGTAGGGCCTTGAAACCGAAACATAATTGAAGATCAACATTAAAATTTACTCAATTTACCTAAGGAAGCATTGAAACATTAACGAACATTTAGAGGTCTAGGTTAGAGACGTGTTCCGGCGTCGTTAAACCTAGTAGCTGTCGTTTGCCTCTTGGCTTTAGACAGCGCTAGTACGGACTTGTGCTCCCTGTACCATCGCGTATATAAAGGGAGACCCCACTAGGTTGCTATCCTTTATCTGTAGGAAGCCGAGTCTGCCGCCTTATACCCGTGATACACCGAACAAAGCATTCGGGGAGATTGCCTGCACGTACGGAAAGTCCTTGGTTGATTTCTTTTTCATTATTTGAAACCAAGGTGTATATTGCAGTTCACGGTTATTTGGTACACCCTTTGCCTAGCATTCCTGAGCAGTCATTTCGATCTTTTCTGACTCTTTAAATTTGAAAAGGTCATCAAGCACTTGTCCTTTCACGCTTGTTTCCTTTCATGCGCCAAGTGAGATTTTCCTTTCTTAAGGACAATACATTGTGGAGCTACTTGAAATATTTGGGATGGTGGAATGCAAGTCTGTGACCACTTTGATTGTGAAGATCTAACCTAGGTCTTTAACTAACCTAGAATTATCATTTCAAATAAACATACTAAGAAGGAAAATAGTCTATTTCTAGCTCAACATTTATTTGATTATAACATACAATTAAAATTCATTTGCAACATATTTAAGTAAGAAATTTCATTTTCACTAATTTATATG
Organism: Pinus albicaulis; assembly: GCA_034641835.2. NCBI lineage: Eukaryota > Viridiplantae > Streptophyta > Pinopsida > Pinales > Pinaceae > Pinus > Pinus albicaulis. The sequence goes on along the minus strand of CM076577.1, from coordinate 771,476,359 downwards.
AGTAATCAATAATCGAAGAATACTTGTATCAGTAGCTTGGTTGAGATGCCCTTTGATTTATGTTGAGAGGCTCTTGTAGCGTTATTCAATTGGATTTACCTCCCAGCCAACTAGGATTGATTTCCTAGCCTAGGGAACCTCCACAGGCTCCCTAGCCCTCCGAGCCCAAGTCCAACCAACTGTAGTGTGTCCAAGTTGGAATCAACACCCTCCAATACCAAACAAGACTAAGGATCTCCTCTAATGCCAAACAAGACCAAGAATCTCCTCCCCTCCCTCTCATCCTCCTTCCCTTTTATATCTTTTCCTCTCATCCACTTCAACTACTTACCGTTAATTTCATGACTACCCCCTCATCCTTCTAATTTATTAACCTTGACTTTCTTACCATAGATATTTTATTCAAAAATAAATGGGAGAAAACCAAAATGTAGATTTGAGAAGACATATTGGGTGTACAAAATCTAGATATTTGATTTAGAAATAAATGAGGGAGGGAAGATCAAACCTTATCTAAGATTTGATTTGAGAAGACATATTAGAAATGAAATAAATAATAAAAGTCATACCAATAAAAATAAAATAAAATTACAATTTCACAATTGTAGACATTACTCAAAAATTATAAGTCATCATTTACAGATTAATTAAACACTAATCAAATTTTGCCTAATGGGATCAAGTGGGGCATTACACTGATGGAACTCAACTTCGAAAAGTTATGCAGAAGTGCTACTAGACCTGATTTGGGAAATCCTTATGAGTATCGTCAACACGTGTGGGCCTTGATGTTCTTGGTCAACTCCCGTTTGGACATATGCTTCGCAGTGAATATGTCGAGTCAATTTATGGTCGAGCCTCATCACATACATTAGATTGTTTCCAAGAATCTCTTGAGATATCTCAGGGGCACAATCAACTATGGATTGAGATACACTGTCAGGGATTTGAGGGTCCATGGATATTTTGATGCTGACTGGGCTGGTAGTGTGGTGGATCGTAAGAGCACATCTGGTTGTTGCTTCTCACTAGGTTCTGCTTCGATATCCTGGATGAGCGAGAAGCAAAAATCGATTGCTTTAAGCACCACCGAGGTTGAATACATTACTGCGAGTATTGCTTGTTGTGAAGATGTTTGGTTGAGGAAGCTCTTTAGTACGCTGTTTGAGCATATGCTGGATACCATCGTGATCTACTGCGACAACCAAAGTGGGATTCATCTTTCTGAGAATCCCGTGTTCCACGACCACTCCAAGCATATTGATATCAGGTACCACTTTATTCGGGATATGGTACAACGGGGAGCAATAAGGCTCCCATCACATAAGGACTAATGAGCAGGTCTCAGATATTCTCACAAAGCCCTTGGGGAAGGTTAAATTTTTAACCTTTCGTGTGTTAACACTCCTTAGTTTCCCAAGGCTAAGAAAGGAAACTACTGAGTTAACCACAGACCAAACTTTTGTCTTGGCAGCTAGCCCTACCAATTCAGAAAGGGCTCTCTCTAAAATCAATCAAACTATGATTGGAATTATCAGGGTTTTAGGCTAGGTATTTTGCACAGTAGGATTTTGATTTAAGTTTTGTTGGATGTGAAGCAATATGTTAAGGAACTAGGCCCAATAGATCAAAGATTGGTTGCAGTCATTAATTGAGGCAAGATAGATGTAATCAGAGACACAAATGGGTTTGTCATAGTAGTATGGTGATGAGGAAATCAGATAAAGAAACTAAGTGAGCACACATGCATGAATTCACTTATTTGGAAGAGAAACACTTGGATGATAATCTCAAACAAAGTAGAACATTTCTTATAATGATTTTTGTTTAACACTTAAGAGATTAACACAAGAAGAAGTGTAGATGGCTTCTAGAAACATCCAACAATCATATGCTTAAGAAAAATTGAAGAAAACAATGTCATTGACCACAACACATGAATTCCAAAAAAAATAGTTGCAACTGTATATTAATTCTGCCAAAAATCAAGTACACCAGTTCCAAAATGTATCTACCTCTAGTATCCAACTCTTCTGTTAGACTTGTCTCTTAATACATATATATGATAAACAAGGTTTCCCCTCTAAGGGGTCGAATCCTAATCCATAGCAATTGATTCGTGAACCTATCCTATCCATTGCTAAATCCTAGGGGAATCAAGAACAACTTTTCCCCTTTTTAGCTAATTGATTGAGCTTATCTCTCAAGGCATTAATTACAAGATTCTTTACAATAATAGTGATTAACAAACCCATTTACACCAGATAAACTTCATGAGATAACTATTACATCAACCTAATTTGACATTTCACCAATTATATGCAGTGAAAAAGCTTCATGCACAGAAACGCAACAAATCTTGCAGAAACGCAACAAATCCTAGCAGAAGCACAACAAATGTTTTGCTTGAAATTTTGATGACTTGGATGGAGTTTTAAATGTTGTTGAAGACCTGTGAAGAAACTTTGAGATGTCCACAACAACCAGGAGCCTTTAAACCATTCAAAAACATCATTTTAACCTCTTCAAAGTTGATTTCAAAAGAGACTGTCCAAAAACGCAACAACAGTCCTGGAAAGGGGGCAACAAGGTGTAAAAAAGGCACATTTTGATAAATTTCTGTAAATTTATCACTCCTCAAACATCCTCAAGTACTTCTCTGGTATCCATATGCCATGAGCTATCCTGACATGCTTGAAAATTTGGATTCTGACCCTTTGAGGAAAAGCGCAACAAATAGTTGCTATGTTTCTGTAGGATACAAATTTCTGCATTTTGGTAAAAATAGGGGTCAAAGATTAAGTGATAACTCTTTAACCATAATATCTGTTACAAAACTGGGAGAGGTTTTTGTAGATAAGGTTGTTGTGGAGAAAAACCTCTTTCAGGTGTAAAAAAGACACATTTTAATAATTTTCAGCAACTTTATCACTCCTCAAACATCCTTGAGTACTTTTTTGGTATCCATATGCCATGAGCTATCTTGATATGCTTGAAAATTTGGATTTTGACCCTTTGAGGAAAAGCGTATCAAATAGTTGTTGCATTTCTGTAGGATACAAATTTCTGCATTTTTGTAAAAATAGGGGTCAAAGATTAAGTGATAACTCTTTAACCATAATACCTATTACAACACTGGGAGAGGTTTTTGTAGATAAGGTTGTTGTGGAGAAAAACCTCTTTCAGTTTTTTGAAATTCATTCCCATATTCTTGGAATTTGTGCCACAAAAGAATGACTAAAACATGCAATTTAATAATTTTGAAAAATAGGCCTCAAATCTCGCTACATGTTTCCCAAATCATAACACTTGTGCATAAACTAAAGGATGTTTTTGCTCTTTGGTGTACGATTGATAAAAACCTCATTCACGTTTGCAAAATTCATCTCCATTACTTCAAAAACTGATTTTGAAGTAAAGTTGTCCCTGTGTGCAACAAATGACCTCAAAACCATAAAAATCATGCCAATCACCTCCTTCTTCTGACTTCTTTTTGTCTTTGATGTTTCCGTGGTGCAGGAGATGTAGACTTACCCTTTGAATTGACTTGGAATGTAAACAAAGGTATGTGGAAGTGCTACTCATGGGAAAGGAGTTGTGAAGGGGAGGCAGGGGAAAAAGCGCTATGACAATCTTAGAAGCGCAACAACTTGAGGGAAGGGAATGAAGGGAAAGGAGGGTAGGAAAAATTCTGAGAAAATTATGGGGGGTAGGGATAGATGTTAGGAAGACAATGGAGGTGGAGTTTCTTGAAATGAGCGAGAAAAAAAGGGTGAAAAGGGAAAAACACGAACTTAGGCTAGAAACGCAGCAACGAGCTAGATTTTTGAGGAAAAATGGAAAAATGAGGGAATTTCAGTAAGGGGAATGGTGGAGAATGTTTAATAAGGTCAATGAAGGATGTATAGACTTAAAAACAAGGATATTTCTTCTCAAAAGAAGCTTTGGACCAAGAAAATGGAAAACAAAGCAAAAACGCAGCAAAACCCTAGGAAAGGAATTTTCAGTCTACTTTTGAGGAAAAAGACTGCTTAAAGGGTTCGGGAAGCTTGACATACTTGTTTTAAAGAGGCTTGGAAGCACTTGAGATAAAAACTGAACCTGTTCTTCCTCCCTTTGGTCTCCAAATGAAAAACACAACAACCTTTCTCCAGAAACGCAACAAGCAGATGAGAAGTGTAGTGGTGGAAAAATTCGACGTTTTGATGGCTATGGCAAGTATCAAAGTGATAGAGGGGAGCTTTGGAGCTTTTTGGATGGATACAATGAAGTTTTGAAGTGTCTTGATGCTCCTTTATAAATAGAAAATCGATTTTTGGCTTCATAGTGGAATGACATCATGTGTACTTTGACATAGTGACATGATGATGTGATTGGTACTAGTAGCATTATTCTTCAATAGGAAGTGTTGCATCTCCATTGTAGCAGATGTAATTTGATTCTCTTTAAAACACTTTATTTTCCTAATTGTTAACTTCCATGATGATGACCATAATGGATGACATGACTCCCTATTTCAAAATGATGAACATCTTATGCATATTCTTGACCATGACTTAGAAATTTAATTTCTCAAAGTATGCATTTTTATGATTCTATGACCTGTATGATAACCAACTAACTCATTTGATGACTTATGACTGGAAATGATGACAATGACCATGATGGCCGTTTGTGACCTTGAATAAGTGGGGAGGGAGTAGCAATGACACCTAACTCATTTGATGACTTATGACTGGAAATGATGACAATGATCATGATGGCTATTTGTGACCTTGAATAAGTGGGGAGGGAGTATCAATGACACCTAGACAATGACTTGGAACCATTTGACAATCAAGAGACATGTCAAATATTATTAGAAAATATAATAATTTGACCTAAGACTCTAACAACAGTGAAAAGAGTAAATTTGATCACTATGACTATAGGACTCTAACACCGTGAGAGACTTGGGGTTGTGGAAAGACTCCTATGAGGGTCTCGCATGAGTTGGACACTGAGCTCTGGGAGCTCCAAGGGGCTTGGGGTACTTCTTGGAGCTATGAGCGACCATAGGGTGAGTGGTTCACCTTCCCCTAGTGGTGCGTTGTGTACAGGGTGAGTGGTTTACCTTACCTTGTGATACCCTATTATGGTTGGCATATGCATAGGATGAGTGGTTCACCTTCTCCTATCATGTATTGCCATACTCTCTATGCTAGGATGCATGGTGTTCAAACATCTTGATTAGGGATCAATTGAGGTTTTACCTCTAGACTGACTTTGGGTCAGTGGAGAGTGGCAAGGTCTTGCGACTCACTCTTGATCATCTCTTCTTCATTATTTCTTCATGGTTCAGCAGAGTAGAACAAAGCAGAGATGACAGAGATGGTACAGGTTGGCAGATGGATTGGCAGGTGGACTTCTCCCTATTTGAGAGGGAGTGTTAAAATTGACACCTAGGAACAAGCTCCACCTTGAACAACTCATATGATGGAGATGATATTTTTATTGGATTCCTCTTTTTGAGAGGTGCAAGATAGATCTAAAGATCATCTTGTTCGGACAAGCAAAAGTGTGATTTTGAATTTATTATTCACACATGTGCAAATTGTCAAGGTCGGCCACACTCAAATGTAGGCTCATGAAACCCAATAGTTGTGTCTCCACACCCTCAACAAATTGTATAAATAAGAGTGACCACCTCATTCGGACATCACTCACTCATCTCACGTCTTTCTCTCTCCTCTTTATTGATTCGTATAGCTTGGAGCAACACTCTACCTCAGACGTGTGAAAACAGGAGGACAAAATTGCAGGGGCAGATTGTAAGACGAATTACAGGAAAACATGTCAGCGTCGACCGATGTTGAGCAAGGGTCAACTCACCTTTGACTGCGTTTTCAAAGCAGAAAATCCGAATTTTGAAGGCCGCATTTATTGGCACTGTTTTCGAGGCATTTCGAGCAGTTTCACCAAGGTCGACTTCAGCGTTGACTTCAGGTTTGACCGCAAAATTACATCGTTTGACTGCGTTTGCCTTGATTGTTTTGGGTTGACTTTGACCCTATTGGAAGGCTGAATTGGACTATTGTTGACCGAGCTGCTTGGAGGACATTTTGGAGCTATTTTGACCAGCGTTGACTTTCTAGTTAGGGTTGTGGTTGACTGCTGATTTTTGACAAGACTATTTTGGGCAAGTTATTTTGATATTTGTACTCTCTTTCTGTTGAACTATTGAAGAATAATCATAAGAATTTGATCAAAGTGTTTTCCCCACATTAGGGTTTTTCCCTGGCATCCACCAAATATTGTGTCCTCTCATATTGGCTTGTCTTCTGTAGTATTTGTTTATGTTCTATCAACATTTACTATCATTTTGATTAAGCTAATGTGATTTCTAAACCGGAAATTGATATTGGGCTAATAAGGAACATTGAACTAAATTGCGCTTAAGCATAGAACATACCATTGTTATCTAAAATTAACAGTGACCCTAACGCACTGGCCTGTATCAAAACCACAACCACCAAAAGCCTCGCTATCACAAAAATGGTGTCCAGAAGGAATCGTTGTATCAGGAAAGAACTCGCTGTACCATAAATCATGCCCAAAAGAAATCACCCTCACAGAAATAAAGCCTAGAAGGATTCACTGTCTCAAAAATGATGTCAGGAGGATTCTATGTCTTAGAGATCATGCCCATTAGATTCACCGTGTCAGAAATTATACCCAGAAGCTGCTGTCTCAGAAATTTATGCCCAGATGAACTCAATATCTCAGAAAATCCAGTGTTCCACGGGGTCGCGACTCCCAGGGTCGGGTGCGCGCACCTCGCGCACCCCGCGCACCCGAGACGGGGAGTCTCATGGGGGTGCGTTTCCCCACGCACCCTTTTTGGGGAGTCTTGGGGAGTCGCAGGGGGGTGCGTTTCCCCAGTGTGGGAGTCGCGACTCCCAAAAAAATGAGCTTCTGGGCGTCCCCCCCTAAAAAATGAGCCTCTGGGCGTCGGATACGCCCGCGGGTTCAAAAAAGCGTTGTTTTTTTATTATAAAGGGGGGCTTTTGCTCATTGTTTTTCACCAATTGAGGAGGATTTTTCAGAAGCCTATGGCCCTAGTATTTATATATGATTCATGGTAATGTTAAATTCTTAAAGTAAAAGTGACATTCTCCTTAATTTTCATTTTCATCCTTTTACTTAAATTTTTAACATTACCATGAAATGACTCAGGATGTTTGAGAGTGGTTCCGACCTCATTGGATTTCATAAGGAGAAAGTAGAATTTTAGATCTCATTCAAAATCCAGCAGACTTATCAGTTTTTCAGGATTTCAGGATTGGGCTATTGCAATGTTTCCATCGAATTTTGTCATGTATTAGGGTATGGAACTCGTATTTAATCAAGAGCACCAATCCACTTGGTAGTGTTCTTATGTAACACATTTTGATTCTGATGACTTAATGAAAAAACTACAGTATCTTACTATCTTCAATCTTGTCTTTCTGAGTAAATTTAACGATTGTATCATGTATGGTGTATCAATGTATCATTGTAATTTGTATTATAGTATCAATGATGATGTATGACCCATGAGTATCTAATATCTATGTTTGAATCAATGGATTTTGTATGAATTTGTGCAAAAAATATCTAATTTTTAATATATATATATATTTAATAAAATAATATATAACGTAACGTATCCCAGAAGTATCCTGTTCCGGGGTCACCGTACCCGTATCCGATACTTCGAATCCCGGTATCCCCGTATCCCCGTATCAGGTGACTTAGATTTTTACTTTTCAGTTGTTGACCTCACACTGATTCCTAACTCTTGACTCTTAACTATTTTTGAGTTTGAAACTTTGAGTTATATAAATTTACTATTTACTATTTACTATTTAGTGTTCAAAGTTCAAACTTAGTATCTACTATCTACTTCTAGTATGTTTTGCTTTCAATTTCGATTCTAGAATGATGAATGATGAAATTAATTTTTAAATCAATGTACATTGTAGATTGTAGAATGATGAATGATGAATGATGAATGATATGGAATCATGGATCAATGTATTTGAAGATTTCATTATTGAATTTATTTATTGAATGATCAATGATTATGGATGAATATTAGAATAATGAGTATGTCATATGAATGATGTATGTATCAAAATGAAAGATGAGGATGGATCAATGTATGTCATTATTCAATTCAATTATGAATTTAAATTTTATCATGTGTAGATCAAATTTCAATTTTCAATGTATTTACTATTGGTATTATTATTATATATATATATATATATATATATATATATATATATATATAACAATGAATATGAACTTGAATTATATATATACCCCGACGACTCCCCGCACCCCCGAAATTTCCCTAAAATTTCAGGGTACTCCCACACGTCCCCCCTGTGCGTCTCCCCGCACCCGCGTCTCCCCGCACCGGAGTCTTGGTGGAACATTGA